>JADMLD010001550.1:0-1200000 GCA_017589585.1 Phylloscopus whistleri
AAGTGTCTGATGCTAAACTATTTTTTTAACTATAAGAGGAAATAATTCTGTCTCCTTTCTCTTAAGTTTTATCACACATTTAAACAGGCTTCCAAACTCCTCCAATCTAATTTTCAATCTGCCAAAAAATAGGATACCAAAAATAAAATAGTATTAAATTTTATGGAATTAATGGGTCATCTGGGTGAAGATTCAAAGCAACGATTTGTATTTCCAAGATAAAAACAAACTGTCATGAAGAAAAAAAATCTCTTCTTAATGCAGGAATTCAATTTTCAGTTATGGATGTCTCATTTTTTCAGCAATTTTAATATAAAGTGAAGTTTTAATATAAAGTGAAGTAAGATAAATAAAGTACCCTGCAAAGTCTTTCAAGCATTTTCTATTCTAAAGTGTAACAACTTCCTCAGAAATGTCCTTGAACAACAGGAATGAGCTATGCTGCATGTCAAATGGAATAAAAGACTTTGTTCTAATGCTATCCAGAAGAAACCTTGGTCCATATGTTTTCATTTGAACACACTGTGAATTAATTTTACACACAGCAGTAAATGTGTATAGCAACCATCCTTCACAGCTCCTATACAATTGTAAAACATTTTAAACTGTATATGCATATGTGGGAACTGACAGTGGTCAAAGAGAAAATATTAAGGCATCAGGCAGCAGCAGAGTCTGTGGGAATGCTTACTTTCCCACACTGGGCTGTGAGAAGATGTTCTAAACAATTTCTAATCTCGTACCTCCTGTTCTAACCGACTTGTTTACTTGCAAAGATGTTTACTAAGAGGCATTGGTCTGCAACGACCCACTGGTCCAATTGTACTGAAACACTGTATAAAAGGATGTGCCTTTTAATAGACATTGCTTTTAAGCCCTCCAAGACGATTTGGAGCAATATCATTATTAAAGCCTTCCCAAATAATAACAATATATGTATATTATTAAATTGTATGTGTGAACTGTATGTCTTCTTGGAAGTAAAGTGTCATGATATTTAACTGTACACTGTCTGCCATGTATTCTAATACTCATACCATGGAAACAATACTGTAGGAAAGCTTTCTGTCCTAATGTGACCTTGAACTAAGATCAGAAGAAAATTAGAACCAGCACAGATAATATATGATAGATAATATTTTTTATCAATTTTCTGGACATAAAAAAGCAGATATTAAAAAAATTAGTACTTCTGAAATCAAATAATGTCCAAATAAATTGAACAAAACGTGACAGCTTACTTTTCTTAGAAGTCTTCTTTCCAAGTTTCATTCAATATTCTTTTAGATTTCCTAAAACAGTCCAGCATCTATTAGCTTTTTTCCCTACCAAAGGTTGATAGATTTCTTGATTTATTATTGTAATTGTTTTTTATCACAGAGTGCTGTGCAATGACAAGTGTCAGTCTAGATCGCAGTGTGAGGGTTCATATTTTTTACTTTTTTAGAAACAAAAGTAGGGAAAGAAAATAAGGTTGCCTTTTGTCAGAGAAATGTATTTATGGTTTCAACTTTATACAGCCATCTGAACCTTAGCTTGATAAATTATTCTGCCTGTGTCTCTTTCTCTACATAAAATAAGATAAAACCTTAAATCTGGTGATTTTGGCCTTTCTAATATCAATTTAGCCAGAAACCAAACGAAAATCCTTTAGTTTCAATATTCCCCCCAAATTTTAACAGGCCCAAGTTCCATGTTCATTGAAGCTACAGTATAATTTCTTTTCTTCTGCTGTTATGTCTGAAAATATAAATATTGTCTGTCTCTTACAAGAAAGAATCTGGATAATCCAATTTTCTAATATATCCTAGAATTGTAATCCATACTTCATTTCTACGGTTACATTTATGATGCTAGTTTTCACCTCACTGCAGTGCATCTCATGTTAAAAAAAATAAAAACAATCAAACCAAACAAAGAAATCACCCATTAAGGTAAAGCATTTATTACTCTAATTCAATTACATACAGAAGTTAAAAAAACATGAACACACTTCTTCAACAGGAACTGGAACACTAAACAAACGAGTCACAAGTAGGAGTAAATCTAATGTTATTTAGAATTTACAGCATTTTTGAAAGATTTGTTTCTTAGCTCTTCTAGAGCTTCTCTCCACACTTTTCCATGGCCCAGAACCCCATTTCAGCCCAGCCTGAGGCCATCAGTCTCAGACTGGGTGTGAAGAGGACAGATCCTTTCTTTCCTATCACCTGCCAGGTTTGGCCAAGGAGGACCTTCCTTGCCCACCCCACAGGTAGGTCCTGCCTCAAGAATTCACTGATTATTTCAGGATTATCCTTAAAGATTTGGGGCATTGAAATCTCATTAAATTTTAGCTTGTACATACCAGAAGCATTTAGCATGTGTATTTCTGGTTGATATACCAAATACAATCAAAATGGAGATTTCTGAAACAAGCACGGTTGAGTTAATGAGACAAAAAACAGACTGTGGAGACCTCTTTTAAAAAACATTTGACCTACTGATAGTGCAACTATTTTATCATAAGGGCTAGTTTTAGCAGTGCCAAGGCTACCTAGGCAAGAAGATCTTGTAAGATTTTCAGGATAATATTTCTAAGGGTAGAATCATAGAATAGGTTGGAAAAGACCTGAAATTCATCAAGTCCAGCCATTAACCCAGCACCGCCAAGTCCAGCACTAAACTATGTCCCCAAGTGCCACATCTACATGTCTTTCAAATACCTTTGAGGATGGTGACTCATCCATTTCCTTGTGCCAATATTTGACAACCCTTTCGGTGAAGAAATTTTCCTAATATCCAATCTAGACCTCTGGCGATAAATCTGGAGGCTGTTTTCTCTTGTCTTAACCAGATCAGGGAGGAGACCAACCTCCACCACATCACAATCTCCTTTCAATTTGTTGTAGAGTGCAGTAACATTTCCCCTCAGCCTGCTTTTCTCTAGGCTAAACAACCCCAGCTCCCTTGGCCACTCCTCCACTTATGCTCCAGCTGTGTTACCTTTCTCTGGACACACTCCAGCACCTCAATGTCTTGCTTGTAATAAGGGGCCCAGAACTAAACTCAGGAGTCAAGGTACATCCTTGAGTACAGAGGGACAATCACTGCCCTGGTCCTGCTGGCCACACTATTGGTGATACAGACCATGATGTCATTGGTCTTCTTGGACACACTGGCTCATGTTCATCTGGCTCCCAAACAGATCCTTTTCTGTCACACAGCTTTCCAGCCACTTTTGCCCCAGTCTCTAATGCTGCATGTGGTTGTGACCAAAGAGCAGGGCTCAGCACGTCTTTTGGAACCTCATGCAATTGGTCTGTCCAAATTCCTCTGCAGAGCCTTCCTACCCTCCAGCAGATCGACAATCCCACCCAACCTGGTGGTTTCTGCAAACTCACCAAGGGTGCAGTTGATAACCTTGTGCAGATCTTTGATAAAGATATTAAACAGAACTGGGCCCAGTAAGTGAACCTTTGGGACTGGGTTAATACATAACATAAGACCCTGGGATAATACATAACATTATGTGGTAAAACAAGTAATGTGTTCCTCATGGCAAGTGAATTAGCCAGGAGATTTCTATATGGTGCTTAGTGAATTCAGACTTTTTTCTGTGGTTTGGTCTGAGGCTGTTTAAGGTGTAGCAGGGTGCTGTAGGTAGTTCTATCAAATTAAATAAAGGGAAAAAAATAAAGACACTTGTCATCCTCATTTAGTCTTGCGCCAAGCTAGATAAAAGTCTTAGAATTTGTTTATATTCTTTCTCTTAATCTCTTTTTGTCACAAAGGTGACAGGAATGCATCAGGGATAATGAGGAAGAATTATGCATCAGGATTGTTGTGAGATTTGAAATGAATACATATGTACATAAGTTTAACTTCTGCGTCCAGTGTATTCAGAAATTTGCCCACTAGAGAAGTGAAATGGGTAGACAAAAAATGATTTTTTCTTCCAGTCTTGAGTTTAATTTACAAGTAAAGAAAAAAAATTAAAAAAAGATCACAACTAGTACTTTCAGTACTTCATTTACAGTTGATTAGCTTTGGCATTAGTGACAAAAGGGTTTCCCTCTTGAATAGTAACATAGTTTTTGAAGCTTGATAGTTTATTGTCTCTACATCCCTCCCCATAACCTTGGTAAGAGGCAAACAAATGAAAAGTTGACAAAGGCCAAACTGTTGCTGCACACCAAATGGTTGTTTTCTCTGTTCACCTCATTATGTCCCAGAAAGATCTTTGGATCCTCCACAAAAACTTGTGTTTAAAATAGGTGAAGACCAGAATTATTGCACAATTTTCACACTGTATTCCTCAGTGAATGGTGAGATAAGTATAAATAAGAAAATGAATAAGCCCAGACCTTAAGAGGAATCAAATAATTCACAATTGAAACCCTGAACTACTTTCAGAACTGGGAAGCAGTCTCTGGGTTTAATTAGGGAATTAATCAAAAAAGACTCTGAACACCTGCATGGCTATTCAATTTCCAGATCCAAATGCCATGGTCAATCCTAGCTGATTATTACACACAGTGGCTGGTCAGCTCAGCATACTGCAAACTTTATGAGCTAAAATATTGTCCAGGAACATAGTCATTGTCAGCCCCATCGCATGCAAATACCAAGAGCATAAATATCTTTATGGCCTTTTATTTGCAGTCTATAAAACCAAAAGAGCTTTATAACACAAATGAAAATTAATTGCACAATTACCTTTCTTCTGGGTAGATTCCAAAAAAAACCACCCAAAAAACAAAACAAAACCAAAACAAACCCCCAACAATAAAGACAAAACAAACGTTTTTCTCTCTCGTATTCTGTACTGCCTGTCTGCTTGCTTCATAGCCAAGTAGGACAAACACAAAAGACTTAGCAAAACCTTTTCTTTCCAATCCATGTTATCCATTGTTACCATTGTCCTTTTTGAACGTCACAGTTGAGATTTCTCAGCCAACTTTATTTTTCTTGTGACAGAATTTACCTGATGTCTTCAGCAAACAATGCTAGTAATAAATGCCTGGTTTGCAGACTTCAGTTTAATCTTTTAAAAGTCATAAGCTTTAAAGGCTTATTTTAGCTGTGGTGGTTTCTTTCACCTTGAAAAAGTCAGTGTGTCCCCAAAATTAAATTTTCTTCATCTCCCAAATAAAAATAATCATAACTAAAAAATCCTATTTCATTGATATTGTGTCAGGGAGCAGCAAGGGAAAGGTGCTGCTTACAGCCCTCCCCTGAGAGCAAGTGTGGTAGAGGCAATGCCTGCATGGCCAGGCATAGCCAGACAGCACACAGAGCAGCAGAGCACAGCCAGAGCAGGGATTTCCTAGCAGGTCTGGAGTTATGTTGGGAAGTGGAATCCACAGGTCCAAAGGTACATGTCTAGGCACACACATGGTTATATCATAACTTACAGAAGGACTAGGATTCAAGACAGCTCCTGAGCAGAGGTAGGGAGCCTATGCCTCCTACAGCTCCTTCTCACAAGTGTGACACAAGACCATACAGCTGCATCATTTATTTTTTTGACTTTGCTGTTCTAAGTTCATCTTTGCCAAAATTCCCACCTTCTGTAATTGTATTCAACAGAAGAAAAAGTTCACGTATATTGAATATTTTCAGGGCCATAAGTCATTACAAATTTTCACTAGACTCTCTAATTATGTTTGTTCTGGGGATGTGCAGTTTACTTTGGAATCATGTGTATCCTTGAGTTCTGCATTATACAGGAAAAGCTGCTGGAAAATCTGGAAAGATTGCATTCCATATCTACTGCTTGTTTTGACCTAACAGATTACATTTGAAATACATACTGAATAATTTATTAATGTATTGACCATTTTGCGTGACTAATTTCCATGGAAAAACTGTCACACTTCATTGTCATAGTTTTACCTCATACTAAAGGAATTAGGTACTTATTTTTCTTTGTATTATATATGCTTACTTATTCCCTGGGGCTTTGTATAACATTAAAAACAACAGCAAGATTATTAAACAAACCATTTTGAATATTATGATTTAAAAATATCAAGTAATAACCTTAGAAAAAAAATTTAACATAGTCATTAACATAGTCACTTGAATTCCTGGAAAATATGTGCAACAGGTACCTGGGCTTGTCTTAAGTAGTGGTCTTAACATTTACCTTTACTGCTGGGTTCAACAGCAACAATACATTCATTGAAACATTTATGTAGTTATTCTTAGGCACAGTGTAAGCATCTTCCACACAGCCGTGGCCAGAAGGTGAAGTAGAGTGAGCAAGAAATAAGATAGAAAAAGATAGAGGCAATATTTTAACATGAATCATGGCACTTTTATATGTATGAAATATGTAAAATATCATATAACATATATATATAACATGAAATTTTCCATGAATAATGGAGAAACTTCTGGGGAGATCAACTGAACTTTAAAAAAGGAAGAGTCACCCCTTTTTGTGGACTCCTGCCACAAATGTTTGTCTCCAGCATACCAGGGTATTAGAAATGGCACTAAATACCTGAGATCTATATGCCAGAGGTCACAGAAGGTGATAACCAAGGTAAAGCCTAAAAAGTAAAGAATTTTAAATAGTGAAAGAAAGCCAGCAAAACTTCCTTAGTATTCAATGCTATTTTTTGTATACAATATAATTTTAGTCATTTTTTATCTATAAAAGGGCTTCTTTTTTATACCTTCCCTTGAGGTGTTCAGTGCTTGTCTGCTCATTTGTCAGAACAGAGTTCAGTGGAGCCCAGATCAGATCCAGTGCAAACACTTAGATATTCAGCTCTTGTTTTCTGTTTTCGCTCCTTGAGATGCATTTTTTAATTACTTAGGCAAGCAAAAGATCTTATTAGCTATCAGGGAGGGAGTGAACAGAAGTAGTTCTTTATCTTCCTGGATGACAGCAGAGAAGACTGGAGGAAAATTCTTTGTGTGGGCTTGGAATCTGATACAGACAGTATACCCCTACACTGAGTATCCAGCTGAAGAGTGACATTAATCATGTCCAGTCTTATCTAAGCTCAGCAAAATCTCTGGAAAGTCTCTCATGGATGTCTGTAACTAAAACAAGATTTAATACAGTGGGAACAAGATGATATATAGAAAGATGTGAGGAAAAAAATTGTTTTTTTGCTTCTTTTTCTGTTAGAATTGGCCACACACTTTGAAATAATGTACCAGCATAAACTTTGTTATGTCTGATGGGGAAGAGCAGAAGAGGATAAAGAATATAATCAATTGGTTTAAAATGCCATATTATGTTGCTCTAAGAATGCCCTTTATGTTGAAATGTTGTCAATTCCAAGCACAAAATACCCTGAAATTTGAATCAGAAGGATGCTCTAAGATATTTTCTGGTTCATTGCCCTGCAATGTGGATAAATTGGTGTCTCCAAAACAAATCATGAGATGCCTTGAGATATTCTGCACCTTTATTTCCACCAGCAATGTAGGAAGTGATAATCCCATTGCACCTTGGGAAGACTTATGCCCCACAGGTGTCATTCAATCATTTTTCTGTTATGCTATATTCAGATGCTGCTGAATTTATTTTCCGAGAGGTGGGGTCTCAGGTACCAGCCTGACTGGCTGTTTTCATTTACAGAAATAATTTGATTAGCAATATGTCATCTTCTACAACAATGCCCTGTAGATAATGTCTATGGGGGGGAGTGGCTTTTATCTTTTATTAGTTTCTTCACATAAAAATATGATATGAATAGTGGAAATAGATTAATGTATGGACATTTATTGATAGCATATTTTCTATGATTATCAAGTCTCCTTATTTTTTTATTCTAGACCATCCCATGAATGGTAACTATATTCCTAAGAAACCATTTCAGATTCCTCCATGAGAACACCCTTTACTGTATGGTAGCATAACTTTTACTTTCAGAGTATGTCTTAATAGTAACATGAAGCATGAAATAATAAATTTTAGTTACACACAATCTTATTTTTATATTAAGAGCTTGACAAAATTAGAGTTTACAACCTGTAGTGACATTCTTATTCTGGGTTCCTCACCTTACGCAAGCTCTTTCCGTATTTGACTCTCCCAGTCAAATACTGTGATCAGTAAAGTCTGTTTTCATTCCACTGAAATAAATCACCCAGGTATTCGCTTTCCTTGAATGCAGTTTTATATGTTCAAACACTCCTATGAAAGAATGTGAAGGTGAAAATTACATTAAAACAGTTTAAAGTTTATTTATGTGAAATCAACGCTTAGTTGTGTAGATATTGGCATGAAATATTTTAGTTATCACAGGGATATGACATAGCTACCATAGAAATGTTGACTTTTATTTTAGAGTATTATCAAACAGCAATGGTATTGTTGCATTATTGAGCATGCAATAATTCAGTACAGAAACTGAAGTTTTTGCTTTATATTATTTAGATATTCTTCATTCAGTAGCATAAGTGGATCAAATGTAGACAACTAGTCCAGGTCACCAGCTGGTGAGAGCAGTTGTGGTCATGCTGGTTTACTAACCTGGGGCCCTTCTGGAGCTGCTAGAGATACTGGAATGGGGAAATTAGGTGAAATGAGCCTAAACCAGAGATGCTTGAGTTTTCATATAAGTGCAGTCAGTTGGGAGTTAGGCAAAGATCACTCGTGCATAAATTTAGGGAGATGTTGAAGCACTTAGTAGCCTTGTAGTGCACAATTAGCATAAGGTTCATATACTGGGGAAATGTTAACTTTGTATCAGAATAAACAGTGTTAAGTTTGCTCCTAGCAAAATTTCTATTCACAAAAAAAGGTGAAGATGTTTTAGGTGTTTTGTTTTGTTCTGGTTTTATGCACTGTATCACAAGGAACGCAAGTTAAATACTGTTATGCCAAAAGGTTCAGTACCTTTTTGCATCTGTCCCTGTAGAGGTCATCCATTCCTAAACCAATATGAATTCTGTACAGATAAAGTACATTTCCTGTCACAGCATTAAACTCACAGATGTTCAAATCCACAACGGATCCTCAAATATAAAAATATTACACATATAGTTTTAAAATCTGGTTTCCAGTATCTAGGACAGTAATGCATGCTGGGATTCTGTTTAAGATAATGATACATAAACCCTCGTCTCCTTTCTAGTATGTAGGGGTAAGTTAGATGACATCACAATCTAAGGGGTCCCATAACAGTCAGTGAGGAGACACACAGTACTGCCAGGGAACCATAGAGAAATTCTGAGTTGATTGATCACCACACGTTTCTTTAGGGTGAGGCAAATCTTCATAGCTGAATTGATTCAATAGACTAAGGAAGCAATTTGGTTGCCTAAGACAGACGTTTAAGATGACATAATATATTCTTCCTGGTCTTCAGCAACTACATTAGAAAACCACAAGATTCATTTTAGTCCTGTTTCCTATCTGCCAACTTGTCTTGGGTTATGGAACCTAAAATGTGTATTCTATTTCATCTGCTGAAAGCAGTTGGGGAATTGTTTTCCTTTATCTCTTGTTTACTCTGGAAGGAGGGGGGCGGGTGCCTTCTGATAATGGCCCAACTGTTAAAACCAGGTAGGGCATTGTTTCTTATCTCTTTTCTGCTAATGGGCCATTAAGACTCCCCAGGCTGTTTTCTTCCTCAAGCTGTTCCCCTTCCCAAAATAGTACACCCACATTCCATCATCCTATTGTGAGATGCTCCACCCAGTGGGGGGAGCCAACCATTCCTACCTGGATAAAACTGGGACTCCGGAACAGGAAGCTCTCTTGCTTCACCCGATTACCAGAGGAAGATTGGACCCTTCTCACCATCACCAAACCCTTCTCATCATCACTGGACCCTATCTACAGGATCATCTCCACTTCAACAGAACCACATCTGCCATTCCAGGAGGACTCACTTTTGGACTGCTTCCAACACCCTGACCAACAGGGTGTCAGGTTGTAGCTCTGACCCTGTCAGGGTTTTCCAGAATTGCTTGTTTGTTTGCTTGTTTGGTTGGGTGGTCTTGTTTTCTACTACATTTGTACTGTTAATATTCCTAGTAAAGGACTGTTATTCCTATTCCCAAATCTTTGTCTGAAAGCCCTTAATTGCAAAATTCTAATTTGGCGGGGGTGAGGGGTTTACATTTTCTATTCTAGGGGAGGCTTCAGCTTTCCTTGGCGGATACCTGTCTTTCCAAACCAAGACACAACTTCATGCAGGTGTATCTCTGGAGGTCTATATTCACAAAAGCACTGATCACTATGGAAATTCAGACATTAACTCAGATGTCGACACCTACAACACAGTTAGGTTGCCTAGATATAGGTAATTTACATTATCCAATATATCTTCAGATGTAATATAATTTTTGTCCTTCAGATAGGACAAAACACCTAAAAAAGGTCTGTACTCTTCTGTAGAGGTTGATATGGGCCCAGATATGATGCCCTGAAAATTCTCAAGTGGCAGTAGGTAATTATATCTAGTCAATATAGTTATTCTCAGGTTTAGGTGTCTTACATTTTGTTGTATTTATATCTCATGATATCTATAGAGCAAATGTATTACACACTCGTAAAGTCCAATAAAGTCACTAAGTCATTTCAACATTGAGACAAAGTAAGATGGCACAGACAAGAACACTATTGTTTCATGTATTTATCACTCAAGTCTGGTTAATATAGTAGGAGGAAGGCGAGAACACACTGTCCACCATAGCTGTGATCAAAGATAAACTATAACTGGAAACACATCTTGGTATTTTGGAACCCTAACAAGCATAAATATGACCAACTGAATATATGGGCTCTGCAGTAACAGGACAAGACCTTCTCCACCCTTTCGTTATATCCTTAGCTTAACAGATGCCAGCTGGCAGAGAGAGTCCTGTATGTCCACTATCAAATGTAATACTACATATTAGAAAATGAGATATGCCAAGAGTGATAGAATTGCCATCATGACTAGATATGAAAAAATAGCTGGAGGTATATATAACTGGGTAGACTAAGGCATCTTAGGATGGCAGCATGGAAGAAAGAAAGGTGCAAAAGAGGTGCAACAGTCTTACAGTAGCACCTACTCCATTCTGAAACCAGGGCTACCAGCTGAAACAACAAACATACAATTTTGACCAGGTTTGTTGTAATTAGTCATTCATGTTATTCCACCCTGTTGCCTGTATACAACAAAGTACCCTAAATCAGAATATCTGATATGCTAGTAGCCAGAAAATCAAGTTTTCTGAAAGTCTAGGGCATAACAGAGTGTGAGACACTACCAAGAAACAAGTACAAATCTTTCACAAGAAAACCCCCAAAACAGGGTTGAAGTTTGTGGTTTTACTGATCTATAACTCAGAATTATGAAGTGTAACAGGAAGCACCATACCATCTTAGGTATGTGTATGTTTACAAGTAAGCTAGTATCTAGGTGGTTGCACAGTTTGCTAATTTTACTGCTTAAGAGCTCAGCTGGTAAACTCACAATAGATTTAGGTGATACCAAAAACCTCTTCTCAGGAAAAAGAACTGCAGCCTTCTCAGGGAATTACCTTCGAGTTACAGTACAAATTGACTGCTTTGTTACTCATATAAAGTCAAATGAACAATTGACACAGCTGCAGAGCTAACAGTTGGTTGGGAAACAATATATTAGAAGACTTAAGTTAATTCTCTTTAGAATTCAAGCAGGATAATTTGAGGTTTTGTAGAATACACATAGATGAACTGTTTGTAAATGACTTTAATACAAAGAAGATTTTTAAAATAAAAGAAGATGCAAATGTTGTATAAAAGTTATGCTAAATACTCTTGATAATTCCAGCAATATAGAATTAGCCTCTATCCCTGGGGTGCAAATCATTGGCTCACAGAAAAAGCAATGACTTTGTTGCAAAAAATCTTTACGAAATTATAGAGAAAAAATGGAGAAATAAAACAATAACCATATGCCATACATAGTCCCTGGAAGATCTCAATCCTATGTACCCATAATATGTGAAAAATGTAACTGATTTGAAAGATATAGAGATGATACATTAAAAAAGGGAAAAAAAGGAGGAAAATATGGTCTTCAGTGACATTCTTATTATTGATTACTATCGAGGAAAAATAATATCACTAGAAATTAGGCTATTCCTAATATATTTGTATCATTTATATCCCAAGGGTATTCCCTTCTGTATTGGATAATTGATATGTTTAACTTATACTGCCTATTAATTAAAATACAATATCTGTTATTTGACTCTGACAACCAGAAATTACTGGCTGTGTTCAGAATTTCATCTTCCGAGCAGAATGCAGTCTGCTCTGCAGTTGTTCTGATGCTGCTGATGTTTAAGGTAAGAATGATTATCATAACTGATAATAAAATCTATTCCTGATTTTTTAATAATATCAAAATTATATGGGACAAATATTTTATAACAAGACAATACTCTTTTTATGGTTTTAGGAGTGCATAACTGAAAAGTATTATGACTATTATATGTTTTAACTTTATTCTAACCAATTTAAAACTACTCAGGCAAAGTTCACACTGACTTAATATATTGATTTTGTAATTTTATTGTTCCTGTCAGTAGAGCTCAGCTTCTCTCAGGTTTAAATGCATAAGTTTTAATCATGGCAAGTATCAATTTTTCTTCAAGTCTTATTTATAGTTAGTAGTGCATTCACTGAAATTGTACTCTTGGTCAATTGAAAAAAATTTAAAAATGTAAAAAAACCAAGTAAGTATTTTGAGCTAAAAAATTATCTGTAGTAAATAGTTTGGTTTTTTCTTTTTCTATTTATCTTTTTACCTTCTATTTATCTTTTTTCATTCTTACTCAACCTGTCCTCCTTCCTCCTCCCATCTAATGTTGTTAGGGAATAACTAATTATCTCACTTCCCAAGAGAATTCCCTGTGCTTCAAGGTCTGCAGAAGTGATTTGCTTTCCTATCACAGTTGTTCATTTCGGAATCATTTCATATATTGTGGAGAAGGGAGAGGGTTCAAACTGTGCTACTTACCAGCTGATTGCCACAGCTACCTATTTACCAGAGAATTATCTCTTCCTCTTTTCAGCCTGGAAAGGATGAAAATATTCTAAGTTACTTAATAGTTGCATTTTCCTAGCATTTACTTAGCAAGGACACACACACACTCACATAGTATTTATTTAGTAAACAAATAATGAAGTATTTCAGCAACTCTGACTGGTAATTCTCATCCCAGAACATTAGTCTTTGAATTGCATGATTTTGTGGCAAAAGACAATTTAATTCAATTTCTGCCCTAAATGATGCATTATAGAGGTTCTTGACCCTGAATTTTTCTAGGAGTGTGTTTCAGTCCAGTTATTCCCACTGCAAGGGAAAAGGCTTATGTTTCATTTTGAGGGAGTTTTTAAGAAAAAATAGTTCTCCATGTCAGTTCATTTCAGAGCAGAATAGAAACAGATATTTACAGCCTGACCATCAATGTTAATTTATAGACAAGATATCAGTGTCTTGCAAACCTTGAAGAGGCTTTCACTAAATGCCTGAGTGACGGAATGTCTTGGTTTGAAAAACAGGTATCTGCTAAGGAGGGACAAGGCCTCCCTAGGAAATGGAGAATTCAAATCTCCTCCCTCCAAATTATGATAATTTGGAAAATTAAAGGGGCTGTTAGGCAGAGGTATGGGGATAGGAATAACAGTTCTTTACTAGTATGTAAAGACAAAAAACCAACAACAACTACAGCATTAATAGTAAACAGAACCAGGAAACCTTGATGGGCTTTGTTTCACAAAGCCCGGAGCAGTCTGATCTCTTGGGACTCGGAGAGCACCGAGCTGGAACGATGGAAAGTCCCGGGCTGGTGGCTGGAAAGGCGGGATGTCCCAGCAGGGCAGGGCAGTGCGGGGCCACAGCGTAGCAAAAAGAGCAGCGCTGAAGTTGCGGCAGCGGGACAGGGCCGGCCCAGCTCCAGCAGGGCAGGAGGAGGCAGCTCAGAGCTCCGGGGCACACGAGCAGATGATAGTGGATTTCCCAGGACCAGACCCAGCAGTCACAGCGAACTCCTCCCGCAGCAAGCAGCAGCCTCCGTCCTCTCTCCGATGTCCAGAGCAAGAGAGGAGAAGCTGCCTCCACCCCCATCCTTTACCTGCCCCAAAACTCACATAATCCTCCACTCTCGACTTTTGGCCACCTCTTTGTTTTGGTCGAGCACTCATAAGCACCCAATGGTTAGTCTCCCAGCAACTTACGGGAAAATTCTCTAAATAAAAAAGGAACAAACCTAACCCTCAACACGGAAGAATGTGGAATCCACTAAGAGTTCTTCTGATTCATACCTGAAAACTTAATACAACCACATTTACAACCACAAGTAAACTGCTTATATGAGTTTATATTAAGTTTTCCTCATTTTTTTAAATTATTGATGATACTACACTTGTCCAAAAATGCTACAAGGAACAAAGAACGGGACAAGATCAGCCCTTATATGAAGTTAAATCACTTTAATCCCCCGCTTCTCTTTGTCAAGACCTGCTTAAAAATCACCTACTTACCTCACTTAAACTTTTTGGTTGAAAGACTATTCCATTATTTCATGCTCTGACAATTGTTATTTTTCTTCTAAGAATATTTCTTTGCCACAGATAAAGAGGGGACTATTAGTAAAATTCCCTGGGTACCAGGAATGACACGACAGCAATCCTCATTTGGCTGTTGCTTTTCTAATCAGTTATACCAACCTCCAGCTTGTCTCACCTGAAAAGTTTCTTTTGTCATATCACCTCAAAAGTCCTAGAGAGCTTATGGATTTATTTTTATGAATATTTGGAAGCAAAAGCAGATAAACTGAGTATCTGAAGTACTTTCATAAATCTGATTGAGGGAAGGTTTGTTGTTAGTTCATATGATATCAATCTTTTGAGAAGGAGTAGTCTTTGACATAAATGAAAATGAGAAATTTACTAAGGAAAATGAGAGTATTTGCCTCTGCTGTTGGTTTTACCAGGAAGGATGAAGCCTGTTTCTTCTGTTCTTCAAGGAGAGTGTTTTTGGCATATGGCAGCCCAGTGAGATGGGATTACACCAGGGTAGATAATGCTGCAGCTTCTCAGGCCTGTCGTACTCAGATATTGCTGCAGAACCATAACAGGCAGAGACACTGTAGAAACAAGTCTGTGAACAACTGTATTCCACCACTTACCATTTCTTTAAAGCTATTAAATATAAAAAGCAGTACACTTTCATTTTTATGCCATAGAGGACTGGAGATTAGGTTTGCTGTATTGCAGGCTTGAGAAATTACAGAAATAGAAATGACAAAAATTGTTTTAGCTTATTTTTCAGAACAGCTATACCAGAGCTGGTGATGCAAAAAAGGAGTGCTCACTCTAACATACACATAAAATACATAATATTCTTCCTTTGTAGTAGTATTGTGATTTACTCTTCTTAAAATTATTAAGGCTAGAAAAGATATATTATGTAAACATGCATGCTGACTGGGAAGGTTCAAAAGCAAAATCTGCCTTTTATTTTTCACAATGGCAATATAATATTGGCATCATTGTTTTTTATTAATTTCCCTGTAAATGTATGTATTGCCTTCTGCATTTTTACATTAAGCAGGCATTTTCATTGTTCTAATTAAATAGCACTTACTTCTTTCTCCTGAAAGGCTACAATGCACTTTATTTCAGCATTTATTCTTTTTATATATATGCTTGGAATTTTTCTGATGAAACCACGTATAATCAGACAATGCCAATTCAATCAGCCAAATTTTAAGCACAAACGCTATCATTGAGGTCTAGGCAAGTTAAGTAAATGCTAATAAACATAGTATAGATATGTAGAAAATATATTTAAGTTCTCTGCCACAATATGGCTTCTCTAATGCTTTTTCTTTAAAATTCACTTTCTCATATTTATTTTTTGAAAAATGTAAAGGATCATCATACTAGAATTTTAATTCAATATTCAGTTAAAGCCATCATTTGGTTTCCCTTATTATTTTTATATTACTTAGTAATTGAGATTTTCTCTTGCCTGAAAATTTCACATATGTGCATCTATATATGTAGTATTTTTTATCTGTTTTGATGTCAGCTATATTTATTAAATTCTATTAAGTCCAGTTTATCCACTTCCCATAGACAATTATAAATTTGGAAGCAGATTTATTCCTATACCTCTGTGTTTTCTTTTTAGTCCTTTTGTATAGTACTTAATTTTTATGTTCCCTTTTTTTCCAAAGGTTGTGGATTTTGGTTTTTAAAAGATACTTTTTTGGTGTGTTGCACCACACCACTTGTAGTTGACAGAGTCTGCTAGGAAGAGTGAAGAAATTATTGACAGTTTAATCAAAATTATTATTAGTCCAGTTAAACTAATGCTAATACCAATAAACAAAATTATACATTTATTACAGCTAATTCACACTAATAATACAGGTAATCATCCTAGTTTATTTTATTCTCACTCTTACAGTGTGTTGATAAAGCCAGACATCAGTATCACGAATCCAAAAAGAGTATCATGGTACTGGTAACTTTGGATGCCAACTTGCTTTTGCATCTGCATGAGACTATTTTTATATGCTTGATTACTTACCAGATTACTTACTTAAACCACCAGATTGCTTATTTGTTCTTCCTAAGTCCTCAACTATATTATGTAATCATTATTTCTTATATGTTGAATATTTCTTTATTGTCTTTGATACCCTAAAGCTGTTTTTATCATCTGCTGACCATTTGTAGTTTCTAGAGTTGAGGATCTGGGTCTGATCTTTGAAGGCTCCTGTGGTTACCCCTGGCTCTACTCAGCTATGCTACAATCCTTTTCTAGGGTCATAGATAGTTTGGTCTGAATCACACCATAGCTACAAACTGGTTTTAGTCATGTTCTGGTTTTGGCTGGGACATAGTTAACTTTCTCCACAGTAGCTGGTGTGAAGCTGTCTTTAGGATTTCTGCTGGAACCAGTGTTGATAACACAGGGATGTTTCAGCTGTTGCCAAGCAGAGCTTACCCAGAGTCAAGGCCTTTTCTGCCTCTCACCCCACCCCACCAGGGAGGAGGCTGCAGTGGCACAAAGGTGCTGGGAGAGGACACAGCCAGGGCAGCTGACCCTAACTGACCACAGGGTTATCCCAGAGCACCTGACACCATGCTCAGCATGTAAAGTGCGGGAAGAAGAAGAAAAGGGGGAAGACATTTGGGAGTGATGGATATTTTTTTTTTTTCCCTAAGTCATCCTTACCTGTGATAAAGCCCTGCTTTTCTGGGTATGGCTGAACATTGGCCTACCCATGGGAAAGAGTGAACAACCCTCTTGTCTTGCTTTGCTTGTGTGCATGGCTTTGCCCTCATCTATGAAACTGCATTTACCTCAACCACAAGTTGTCTCACTTTTACGCTTTTAATTGTCTTTCCTGTCTCCCAGAGGACTATGTTGCTGCACGAGGCTGAACTGCTGGCTGGGGTTAGACTGCAACAATCCATTACTTACATAAATATATCAACACTATGGTAACAGAAGGCATCACATCACACCACTGGGCAAAGATGATTTACAACTAAACTAAATATCTAATGGCCATCTGGTCATTCTCCAAGTGGGCTAAGGAAGTTCAGAGAAAGCCTCAAAGATCCTGAGACTTTTGCTGTTATTGCAAAGACTCTGTTCTGTTACTAGCATTTGAGATTATAAGGCTGCAGATGTTTCTAGAGCTTTGTGAGGTTGTTGTCAAGATCAAAGTTCCACTTTTTTTTATCTGGGATGTCTTTGGGGAATATATTATGGTATTCAGTTCAGTTAGTAGTCTTTTGATTATATCATTTTTGATTTCAGGATGTTATAAAGTAATTTTCTCATATATTCCAATTTTTAGAATCTCCACACAGATTTGGCCACAATCCCTGAGTTAGTAATGCCGTTTCCTATAAAACTCACATTTAATTTTGTTTCTACTTGGATTTAATAGCAAACCCATTACCAGTTCTAAGGCTCTTAAATATTATGCTGATGGCTGCCAATTTTTGTCCTAGGGACATATTTACATAGCAGGTAGAGAGATGCCTAGGCTTATTTTGTATGCTATGGCCAAAAGCAAATTCAAGCTGACTCCTTAGTCTCTAAAAGCAATGAAAAGGTCTAATGTCTTCCTTGGACATGATTATGCCCTTGAAAGTCTTAAAGACCTCTCAGATTGAAGAGGAAATTGAAATTGGTCCAAGAGATGCATAGACTCAGAATAAACCTAGCACACTATGTGGGAAATGTATTGAGAAAAATAAAGTATCATAAGAGTTTAGAAAACAATTTTGAAATAAGTGCCTGAAGGACTCTAAAAATAAAAATAACTTACTAAGTCTGTAACACAGTATATTTCAGTTATACAAAAGATTAAAACCAAAAAAAATGTCAGAAAGTTTTGCCAGAAACCCAGTCTTCTGTGCTAAATTTGCGTGGACAAATTTTGGTCCAGGGAAGCTGTAGGGGTGGCTTCTGTGAGAAGCTTGCCAGAAACTTCCCCCATGTCCAACAGAGCCAGTGCCAACCAGCTTCATGCCAGGTCCGCCACTGGCCAAGGCCAAGCCCATCAGTAACAGTAGTAGTGCCTCTGGCACAAGAGGTTTAAGAAGGGGAAAAGTTGCTTCACAACAGCAACTGCAACTCAGAGAGGAGTGAGAATATGTGAAAGGAACAACTGTGCTGACACCCAGGTCAGTGAAGAGGGAGAGGGAGGAGGCGCTCCATGCACTGGAGCAGTTTCCCCTGCAGCCCACGATGAGCTGGCAGTCCCTCTGGTGTCCATGGATGTCCACCTTGGAAAAGAGATCCGCCTGCAGCTCCTGGAGAACTCCTTGCCAAGCATGTGAATGCCTGAAGGAGGCTGTGACCCCCTTGGCAGGCTGTGCTGGAGCCAGCTCCTGGCAGGAACTGCGGCCCCATAGAGAGAGGAGCCCAGGCCTCCTCCATTGCAGTGGCTTTGAATTTTAATGGACTCCTTTACTGCAACGAGGTTCAGACCCTGGGGAATTGTGCTGTTGGATGAGGCTACCACTATGCTGAGGTCTTCCTTGTGGCTTGTTCCTATGGATGGAGCAACCCTGTTCTTGCTGCTGCATGACACTTGGTGTCTGTATCAACCTGAAAACTGTGAAAATGGATTAAATAGAAGAACTGGGAATCATCAATCATCAACTAATGTTTTTAAGGAGCAAGCCTTCTCAGGAATAGAATCTAGGATTTATTTTATCTCTCTAGATACTGATTCCCATGTGTGCCTGCAGTGATAATTTTTATGTTCTCTTTGCCCACACAAGTGTGCAATTGCATCAGTGACTGGATGAGTATGGAGGTTGGTCATGTTAAAGGATTTTAGAGATGCTTTGGTTTTGCTTCAAGTGATTTCTTTCATAGATGACTAGACTGAGGAACTTTTATATCCTTGAAGCTTGCTTATCTTTTTCTGCCAAAATGGGCTCCAAAAATTAATCTAGTTTTGCGATCCCATTTATTTCTTATGATTACAGGAGGATGCACAGCTGTAAGTGAGAAGGGTGTTGCTGCCAGCACTGTCTCTTGAAGAAAAGGTAGTCTCAACTGTTCAGTCTAAATTCATCTGTTATTGTGAACAGATTCCTTTTATTTGGTAAGTTCTCATCTTGTTTAAACAAGACATCTCTGTGAAAAGGGAACATGAATACGGTAAATTCATCATCTTTTTAAATTCGGTAAATTCATCATCTTTTCTTTAACCCTAAGGGCTGGAAGCAAAAGCATGAGATGGAAATTAAGGAAAGAAAAAAGAGAAGCTCTCCTATATTTATATCATAAGGAAATCTTAAGTGTATGAGGTTTTCTTCCTCTGTTACTGTCACTAACTGATAGATGTTTCCAAAGATAGAACATTTCTAAAGATCAGGTTAATCAAAACAGAGAGAGTTGTGGATGCCTTTAACCTTAATGCATCAATTTGACAGCATTTAGCATCTCTGTCAATTATACCTATTCAGCAAAATTAAGAATACAATATTTAATAGAAAAAAATGTAATTTAAAGAGCAACTTCACAATTAAAGTTATAGGAAACCTTGGTTTACCTGAACAGTTTGTATTTATATATGTTTATGAATTGATTAAGGGGGAAATTAGTTGAATATTACTTTTTTAACCTTTTGTGATAGGTCTTCTTTTTTTTTTTTTTTTTTTTTACAAATATTGTGAAAAAACACTGACCAGTGTTTTCATGTGTAATTATCACCAAAAAAAAAACCCCAAACAACCCAAACTAAAAACTTTTCTTGCAAAAATCTGAAAATACCAGAGTTTGTGTTAAAATTTAAGGTAAAAAATCTTACATATACAGTAACTAATGGCTCAACATCTGTGAAACATCTCAGTTTAAATGAGGGAGAAATACAGAAGGTTTACTTTCCACAAGACTTCTTTGTCTTCCAACATATACACTTTGTTATACTAAAAAAATGCTGTTTCATTTTTAGGGGATACAAAACCCACATTTGTCCATAGGCTTTAAAAATGGACTCTCTGATCTGCACTTGGGACAGCTGCACATTCTCCCAAACAATGAAGGTTGCATTTAAATTAAGACTTTATATTTGATTGGTAAATTTCTTTAAAATTGGATTTATATGTGTCTGGTGCTGTGAATTTTTTTTCTAATTTTGACCATGCCATTACTCAAATCAGAAGAAATGAAGGAAAAATCAGATCATTTTGCATTATTTTGAAAAGCATCCTTATTTGCTTATTAGGTTTTGTAAAAGCATCCTTATTCCAAGTGTGAGAGAGAAAAATTCGCAAGACTCTTAACAAATACAGCATACAACATTTTAAAAACACTTTTCTTAAAAGTGCCTCTGTTTATATCTGGTTTCTGAGAAAAAAAAAGGGCTTTTTGTTTTCTGTTTTCTTGTTTGTTGTATACCAAAAAAATAACACAATCATGAGACTAATAGCAAATTATTTTTGCACTCATACCTGAAAGACATGCTGATATTGTGAATATAACATTATTAAGTTTCCTTATTAAATTACCACAACAATTAAAGTCAGCTGTGAAATACTAGTTCAAGAATAACTGTCTCATTTTAAAATAATATCATTAGTCCTTGTCATGCAGAGAAATGTAACTAATGTAAATTTAATTTACATATCCCTGCATATTTATTTTCTTTCTTTATTCTTGTAATCATCACAAGTAATTTTTCAATAAGGGGTCCTTAATAAGTAATTAACATTTTTCCTAAACTCACTCTAATGATTGTTAGTTTATTATTATTAGTGTTCCTGTAAACAAAGAAAAACTCAGTTCTAAAAAAAGATGCTCAAAAAGCAGAAAACCTAAAGATAATGATAAAAATGCATTATTACATTTAGAAGAGTTGAGATAATAATAAAAACATTAAAATTTACGTGTGCAAATACAGTCACAGAGTTCACACAAATTGTGATTCTTGTTGACCAACAATTACTATCAAACTGTCTTCAATATTTTTTCTAATCAGGCAGAAAACTCAGAGTCTAGTATTAATTATTTGTATTAGACACATGGGCCAATTTATCTTCCTTCTTCTCTATGAATTATTCACAACCATATTTCTCAAATATAGTAATTATTCAAAGACTATTTTCTGTAGTGAGTGGTGAATAGCATGTTCACAAAACAAGGATTGTGAATGTATTTTGAAGATAAAATTACAATTCTGTTCTAATTTCTGCGGGTACAAATCCATAGGAAAAAAATCCTCTTGCATCAGTGGGTAGAACACAAAACAACTGAAGCAATTGGGACACACTAGGAATTCTCTGAAACACAAATAATTTCCAGGGCCTGAGAAGCCCAGAATTGAAAGTATAAATATTTAAGTTGTTGAATTAACTATTCATTTAATTTGAATAATCTGTCATTGCTATAGAAAATTATTCTCATTGGCACATCTTCCTTCCAACAACCCATTTGCTAGAATATTCACAAGAAGGCAAACATAAAGCCATCAGTACAAGTAAAAGTATTCATCTAACAGTGAATATTCACAGGAAATTATTTGCCCAGCTGGCAGAAATAACTGTGGTAGCTAGAATAATTACTGGATATCTGAACTACATAATTTTAGCCAAGACTCAAAAGCTTTTCTCTGAAAAAAGGAATCATAGGGCTTGGGATATTTTAAATGAGCTTTTGATATTTCTTCAGTCATAGTTCCATATGACATGTGCCTCCATTGCTAAACTAAAAGAAAAATTCACAGTCTGGACCTGATTCTGCTTTGAGATACATGAATTAATCAGTGTAGCATGGTATAGTCACAAGTAGCCTGTAATGTTGACATCTCTACCAGGTACTGTATTTCTGTGACAACTGATCTCTTGTTAATAAGCTGAGAGCTTTGTAACCAAATGCAGTTGTCATAAATTTATGCTACAATTTTTTTTTTTTTTAAATTTGTGATGTGATACATAGTGACAATAATTTGGTAATGAGAAACTAGGTTTAGCAACTTGCTTCATCATAATCATAGTCAGCATAAATCAGATGTTATTTTGGACTTTCCAAAGTGTGGCAAAAATTTTCTTTTGTAGTTTTTTTTTTCCTTGAAAAATCTAGGCTTTTTCTTTTGATCTTTCATGCTGTGGAATTGGAATTTAACATTCTAAGGTTATTTTATTCTCCTATAATATTCCTCCCAAATTGCAGGACTATTTTAAGGTTATTTTAACTTGTTCAGGCAGAATTAAATAATAAGACATAATTATTAAATATTAGCATATACTCTGCAACATCCTTAGACTATTTCTTAATGTGATCAATTGTAGTCTTAACAACAAAAGTATTCAAATGGGCTGGTTCAAATTAATTTAATGGAAAAGTGCAATGGAATATGCAACTGCTTCCATATATTAGAATGAGACTTTATAATCTTGTTATTTCATCCAGAACATTAAATTAAGAAATATAAGGTTTCGACATGAACAGTAGATCTTAGCAGATAATATTACTGATAGTTCATGCTTAAAAAGCAACAACAACTAAAACTTAAATGGAGTAACATTCTCCCACAATTCCTGCTGGTTTAGTGTAACAGATATCACTATATTACAAATATGTAAAGACTTACCCACAGAATTTCCAATTACCTTGGCACTTCTGCTACGACTTTCAGTGTTCCCCTGTTCTCTGAGTTTTTAAATCAGGACTTAATATCTTCTAGATACTAGTCCATAAACTGATGAAACTCCAAAGACAAAAGTCTGGCATTAGGGCACATGGCCTGTGTTATTCAAGAAAGCATAGTGTAGAAAACAAAACCAGTTTTATTTTGTTGTTGCCTAAGGCATCATTGTTATAAACTAGGAAAGTAAATAACTTAATTCTGAGCCTGAAATATGTTAAATTGAAATTCTTTGAAGATGCTGAAGTATTCCATTTTCAATCTACCAACAGTATTTTACATAATCAGAGTAGGCTACCTTTTACGTGAGATTGACTGTGTTTAAATGTCTTATCAAACTACCCTGAATAAACCTAGTAACTGTTTACTATTTAACTTCTTACTCAATAAATTTTCCATCTGTCATGCCTTTGACTCATTTTTCATAGCATCAGTTATGTCTTTGCCTTACACCGTCTCACACCAATTGGCCTGAAGTATCAAATCCATGATGATGAAGTATCGAGCTTGATCTGAGATATATATCTCTTATGCAGAATAAGAATGGAAGAGCGAAAGTACAGTACATGTCATAGTCATTTATGCGCAACACACATGTTAACAATGTTATTTCAAATCTCAAGCTCAAATTTCAGATTTTAGTAGATGGGAGTTTGAAGCTGAGGGTTCTTGACCGAAAATTCAGGGACACCTTCATCACTAGTTATAGGGAGATTAACAATATTTGTTCTGTCACTTCCTTGGAAAAAAGTGTCAATGTAGATACAGGATGACTATTTTTTCTCATATATATTATGTATGCAATGATGTCTCACTCTTAATGATTTTCATTCTATGGAAATTTTAGTGGATTCAATAGAAAAATTACTTCCAAAAAAACTCAGATACAATATAGGAGGGCACTGGATAAAAAAGAGAGGGAGCTGAGTCCACAAAGTGTATTAAGACATAATTTATCATTTCCCTTGTTCTTCATTTTACACTGTATATGCTATGCAACAACCACATCGCTGTTCCTGGTTGTGGCCATGTACCCTCATTCTTAATGGTATATCAACATTTGTTTGCATTTTCAGGCAGATATTTTGGGGTGATTAATTTGGGTGTCAAAAATCAGACTGCTGTCTTCCAGATACTATTCTGATAAGATTAACTGTGTCATTATCCACAGGTATGAGGTATTGCAATTCTAGCCCATTGCTCTGTCTTGATAATTAAGTTGTCACTCCTTTAAGCAATTTATTACAATATAGTGTGCAATTGTTTTATTATACATGAAAGCTGGTAACAGGCAGGGTCCCATCAGTGGTTTGCAATTTGATTATGTGCATGACTGACAAAAAGAAAATAAAGTGCATGTCACTAAGAAAAAGAATAGAAAGAAGAAGTTAGAAAACAATGATATATAACATTTCTAGGGGCTTTTTAAATGTTTTCTCAGAATTATAATATCTCCAGCTAATATCATTTACAGAGATTTGTTTATTTATATCCAAGCAGGTAATTCTACATGGTAATTGTGAAATTAGTAAGTTAACATGCATTGAGTAAATAAACAATAACAGAATATTGGAAAACACATCTATTTGTAGTGAGTAAGACCACCTTCATTCAGATAATATCCATCAGAAACAAAAAAAGAAGAAAAGGGTTTTCATGACAGAAACCTTTGTCCAAACCTGCTGAATTCAATAATTTAAGATTGTCTTTTTTAGCAAAAATGTGGGTGAAGAAAACTTTGAGTCCAATCACTTGTCCAAATATACATTCAATTGCATTTCAAATGCAGTGTCATCTTCCTCAACTTCTTTTCTCAGTGGTGTTTTATCAAAATCAGGACATTTTCTAACCATCTTTCTGGAAGATCATTTTATAGTTGCCTCTTTCAGAGGTTGTTTTTTTTCGGAGAAGATGCATGTTCTCAGTGCCACAGTCAAAATGTTAGCCACCTCAATAGTAACCTCTTTACCTTCTAAAGTTATGTTCAAGTGTTTTTTTGGTTAGGTGGGTGGGTGAGTCAGTAGGTGACCACAAATAGTTTTGTAATCTGAGAGACTTTAAAGAATTTTTTATTAGGAATTTGTGCTGGTTTGAAAGCAAAACCAGTGAGACTCCCAGTCAGAGACACAATTTAATAGGAGAAGAGAGGAAAAAAGGTTAAATAAAATAAATGGAATAGTACAACCTAACACCCTGTTGGTCAGGGTGTTTGAAGCAGTCCAAAAGTAAGTCCTCCTGGAATGGCAGATGTGGTTCTGTTGGAGCAGAGATGATCCTGAGAGAGAAGGGTCCAGTGATGGTGAGAAGGGTCCAGTCTTCCTCCGGGAATCCAGTGGAACCAGATATCTTGCGTTCCTGCGTCTCAATTTTTATCCAGGTAGGAATGGTTGGCTCCCCCCACTGGGTGGAGCATCTCACAATGGAATATGTCATGCCCTTAGTGAGCCTTAATGGCCCATTAGCAGAAGATATCCCCCTGGAGGGAGGATGGGTAGTGAAAAAGATAAGAAACACTGCCCCACCTGATTTTAACAGTTGGCCCATTATCAGAAGGCATTCACCCCCCTCCTCTCAGAGTTACAAGACATAAAGAAAAACATCTCTCCAACTGCTTTTAACAGATGAAATAGAATATACATTTTTGGTTCCATAACCCAAGACATAATTCAAAAAAAATCACAGTTTAATGGATTGCATCAGCTCCTATCACAAAAGCATATTTGTGTATGTTGGATTGTTACCTCTGTTTTCTGGCATTATCACCCACATTAACGGTCACATTTGTTTATATCACTGCAGGGGCTGGTCACTATCCTACATAATGGTCTCCAGCACGTGCACAGTTTTCAATAAGAGTGAACATCAAGGACGAAGCTTTTGAAATATACACTTCTTCAGTGATTTAAGTCTCCACTACATTTACTAGAAACAGCTAAATATGTTTAGAATAAATATTTGGTACAAAATAATATAAATACATGTACATATCCCACTGTATATATAATATAGATAAAGACACAAAAATCCACCTAGAACTGTGTCCTTTGGATGACCTCCAGAGTCTTGAAAGGCTTTTAAATCTGCAAGTAGTCATATAAAAATGAGCTAAGTAGCAAATGCATTAGAAAAGAATATGAATGCATTAAAAAAGAGTGCAGTTTGAAAAGACAGTATGAAATGAGTCCAGGAACAAAAACATGTTAAAACTACCATGACACCAAACAAAGCAACAAATCTAGTTCCACATACACATTACAACTAAGAAGAAGACAGCTTAGTCCTATTACTTATTTGAGAGAAAAGTAAACATAATGGATATTGCAGGGAAATCTGAAGTAGTCATGTTGTCTCACTTCACTCCTCCCAAAAAGAAAAAAAAAAGCAAAACAAGATTAATTATGACCAGACTCTAAGGAAAATTAATTTTAACACAGAGACAGACACAGGCAGAATGTGTAAAAAAATAGCTTTAAAAGTGTGCATAGATCAGATACGTTCAAATCCACAGGCTCAGATAAAATTCTCCCCAAGGTACTTAAGGAACTAGCTAATACAATCTTGTAATCATTAGTCATTCCCTTAGACAAACTACTGAGCATAAGAAAAGTCCCAGGGTATTGAAGAAGGCCAAACACAGTATTTATTCTTAAAAGGAAGGTGAAAGAAGAACCAGAAAGTTATAGGTATCAGTCTGATTTCAGTACATAGAAAAGGTCTAATTTTCTTTTTAAAGCAAACATTTTGTTAACTCTTAGGACATAATAAGATCTGAAAGAAATAGTCAGCATCCTTATGTCAATAATGATATAATTTCCTTCTTTGTGAGAATGGATGCTTTAGTGGACAATGGGAAATCCTTTGTGATTTATTGCATTTCTTACAAATAGATTATATAGGATATTCTCATAAGAAAATAAAGAAAATACAGCTCAAATGAAAAGAAACTAATTCTTTTTGAGAGGGGGAAAAAAGTAGGGCTTTTTCTCAATTCTCTATGTAAAAGCAGATTAATCCAAAAGGACTCTCATATGGGGTTGTTTCAGTGTGATTCTATACCATGCTTACACTACCTTAAAAAGTGAATATGTGCACCTCAAAAGAGGAGAAAAAATATCCTTGGGTTGAGGACCAGGCTTCAGGACAATCTTTGCAAATTGGAGCTATAGCAAAAATCAGCAGGAGACAATTCAATTAAGAAAACTGTAAAGTACCATTCCCAGGAAGAAAGAGATCTGTCATCAATACAGCATAGAGACAAACTGGCTATAGGCTGTCATGTGGACACAAAGGTTCTCTAGGATAAACCTAATTGAACTCAAGGCTATCATACAATTTCAGAATGATTCTCCAAAAACTATTCCGTGTAAAACTCAAGAAATTATTGCCCTAAGTAATGGGAAAGCTTCTACTGAAATAATATATCCAGTTTTGGGAGCGACACGGACGCAGACAGACCAGACACAGTATAAATCAGAAAAATATATTTAGGAGATACGATCTAAGATTTATTTTGTACAGATTCTTAAATACTAAAATGGGAGACTATGTAAGAGGAGTTGATAGTTGCCTCTTGGATTTTTATGGGTTATGTTATAAATTTAGAAAGCCAATCTCAATGAAAACAATTTATTTGCCAACGAAAATTTTGGACAAGCAATTGACAAAGCCAACAAATCAAGGAAGGTGCGCGCACTGGGTGAAACCTCAGACGTGACCTCTGCCGCGTCACCTCTCCGAGGTTTCACGAGGGCCCGAGCCCAAGTCAGTTAGCTTTATACCCCTCCTGGTTTGGACTACGTGTTGTCTCTCGGGCCCTGGTGGCGGGAGATGTTGAAACTTCCAGCGACCGGATTTGCTGCTCAGTTCCAAAATTTCTGTAAGTTCTTTTGTCCCTCAGCATCGTGGTTGATAGGATTGGGAAAACAGGCTGTGTCTGAAAGGATTTCCTGGGTGCAGGAGGGTTCTCCAGTCCCCTTAATGTCCCAGATAAGATACCGTCTCAGGGCCATTAGTCCTTATCAGATGCTGATCATCTCTAGTCCTGGTTGCTCTCCACCTCCCATTGGTATTGTAATTCTCTGACTCCCTTTCCAGGAGGAGGGAAATCTCTTGTGAAATTTTCTAGCCCTGCACCCATCTGGGGGGGCTTTTGGTTTCTCAAGCACTGTAAATTTTATTCCTTACTCATTACAACACTGTTATTATAAAAATATAATTCACCCTTCACCAAAACAACATTATCATAGAAACATGAATTAACCAATCACCACAGGTTACAATCAAGTGTTTTGCAAGTCTACTAAAGCAAGGACAAAAGCATAATCTCTTTGATTAGCAGTAAAAAGATATTTCTGCATGTCACAAAAAGAAACATTCTAATACTGTGACCAGCACTGAAATTGCCAATCTATGGGAAATTTTGGAAATTTACTTCCTTGGAGATTTTTAGCAGACATTTAAGGGATGTAAGAACGCAAGAATAACTGAAGCAGGTTACTCCACAGTGAATGGGACAATATTTCATGCAGCCCTGGAGGGTAAGAGGGTAAGTTAGTTTGTGGCAGTGGATATAAGTGCCTCCACTGGAACAGACACTGAACCTCCAGAAAGTTTTGACTGTGTTGGGGGTTAGATTCATTGTTTTTTTTTTACTTAGAGAATTTTTCCCATAAGTTGCTAGGAAACTAACTACTGGGTGCTTATACGTACCGAAACAGAACAAAGGGGCCAAAAGGAGTTGTAGCACCTGGCTGCACTTCTTTTGTCTCTGGGAGTTTCTCTTGGAGTGGGGAGATAACAGTTTTGGGGCAGGTAAAGGACAGAGCTGGGGCAGCTCCTCCTCTCTTGCTCTGGGCATCGGAGAGAGGACGGGAGGCTGCTGCCTGCTGCGGGAGGAGTTCGCTGTGACCACCGGGTCTGGTCCTGAGGAATCCAGCACCATCTGCTCGTGCTGAGCTGCCTCCTCCTGCCCTGCTTGGAGCTGGGCCGGCCCTGTCCCACTGCCGCCGTTTCCTTTGGCACCGCTTTAAAGCTGTGGGTGTCGCAGCTTGGGTCAGGGATATCCCATGGCAGCCGTGCTGGGAGAACAGCCCCGTGGTTTGTCCCACAGGAATATTTCCCTTTGCACTGCTAGCCACAGGCACAGACTACTCGGGCAAGTCCGGGTTTGTGCCAAGGCTCCAGGCAGCGTTGGACGTGGGGTGCGGTGGTGAGCTGTGGCAGGATAAATCCTGCATGACCCTCTAAGAAAGGCAGGACGATCAGTGAAGATAGAAACCGGATCTGCTTGGAGGTTTTATCCAGAGGTTTATTCCAGTACAGCAGGGCAGCTGAACAAGGCAACCTCCCAGGCAGAAGAACGGACCATGCAACTCCCCTGGGTTTTACCCGGGGGAGGGGGCAGGGGAAAGGGCAGTGAACCCAGCAATCTGAGAGGGAGGGGAAGTGACCCAAGGGCAGAAGGGCAGCCTAAGGGTCAAATCACCTTTGGAGAGGGGTGGGCTCTTTCTGTTCTGGCCAATCCCTTCGACAGCCTCACTGGTCTTTTTCCAGGGGTGGCAAGGAGATCCCTTATATTAAAATCAAACCCCTTTGGATTGGCCAGGTAATTCCATCGTGGGAGGGGGAAACCCCAAAGGGAACCCACCTTGGAAACCTTAGTTAATATTAAAGACAGGGTGCAACACTGCTTGGAGGCTTTTTGCCGCTCTGTGGCCCCGCACCCCCTGCCCTGCCGGGACATCCCCGCCGCTCCAGCCACCACCGCAGAGCTTCTGATCCCACCCACCAGCCCGGGATTTTCCACCGTTCCAGCCTGGTGCTCTCGGAGTCCCAAGAGATCAGACTGCCCCGGGCTTTGTGAAACAAAGTCCCTCGACGTTCCTGGTTCTGTTTACTGTTAATGCTGTAGTTGTTGTTGTTTGTTTGTCTTTACATACTAGTAAAGAACTGTTATTCCTATCCCCATACATCTGCCTGAAAGCCCTTTTAGTTTTCTAAACTATAATAATTTGGAGGAAGTAGACTTGAATTCTCCATTTCCTAGGGAGGTCCTGCCCCTCCTTAGCAGATACCTGTCTTTCAAACCAAGACAGACTGGGAGAACAATAAAGCACAACCATTTTACTTGGGTTTAATAGTCTTAGATTTTTTTCTCTGAATTTTTAACATTTAACATTTTTAGCTTGCACAGCGTCCAGTGCAAACACCTTTCACAGCCTTATGTGAACCATGTCCTAATGATCATTTCAAGCCATCTGCCTGGCACCTCCATTCAATGCCCATAGCTTCTTCTCCTGAAAGAGGAAATTAAGTATATTTCCCTATTCACTGTTCTGGTGCCACTCTCAGGCCTCTCTAACATCTTCCCTCAGTCATATCTTTAGCTGGAAAATGAAAAGTCTTTTTTTGGATAAATGCTGGGAATAGCCCAAGTTACGGTGAAACTGCTCATGGGCAGAGGACTAGAGTAGATGGATGAGCTGCTTTGAAACCCTTTTAATCGTGAAACAGAGTCAAGACCTGTATGATTCTTCCTATTGTTAACATTTCAGGCATGTTCTCTTTACTGCAATCTCATAACTAGAATATAAATAACCTATTTACCAGCATGTGGTTAAGAAAACTAAGGTGTTAGAGAAGCAAAGTGGTGTAAATGGCACACAAAAGCCTACATTTTAAACAAAACCATAACACATAACTGAAAATTAGATTTCTTTTTTACAACCGTCTAGTTTTCTGTTCTACAGAAAATAACCTGTTTGAAGTATGAATTTTTAATAAGTTGGCAAAAATAATTTCAAATAGTATTTTCAACAGAAATTAGATTCTGTTCTAGTTTTTCCATCAATATTTTGTTTAAAAATGATCTTAAAAACCGTAGAATTTCAAATAAACTTTTACTTCATAAAGAAAGGGTAGTTATCAAATTTAAAGAAGTCCTTTAAGTTGCCACCAAAAGCTGAATGGAAGCAAAGGATCAATTTTACATGTAAAAAATAACAAATTCAGCTTGTATTTCCTGTATATGGGTTTGCAATAGGAATTGTATTTATCTGAGGTTGCATATTCTTAATTGCTTAACAAGATATATGACACTGGATCCTTTTTTCTTTCCTCATGTTTTTCAATGCTAAACTACAGGTTTTATAATGGATTCTAACATATGCCATTAAAATAATGTTTATTGAATTATAGTAATGAATTTTGCACAGACTTTTGGCAATAGAGTAATGAATATTTTTTTTTTTTTTTATCTTAGAAAGTGTAGAAGAAAATAAAACATTAAAGTATAACACAGATTTGACAATAATATATACCCACTGGTCTTTATAAAGCCCAATGCATAACAGGTTTTCCTCTTGAAGAAAATAGTGTTAATAATTGTTAAGCCCCAGAGAGTCTTTCCCATGCTCTCTGGATCTTGTCATTCCAGAAAACATAATGTCATCTTGTTTGAGGTCTTTGGTTGGCAGGCATGGAGAGAGGCACAGAAGCAAAACCTGTTAGTGCTGTGTAGTCAAAGCTGGGCTGTGGTGCTCTTCATATAAGCTTTGAAGCCTTATGAGTATCCATGGGCAAAGTGGTGCTTAGAATGATAAAGATAATGTGTTTTGGTTATCACAGAGCACATCGGGGAGGTTAAGGCAGCATTGCAGATCAGGCTGTTCATGTTTCCACACAAAAGCAGACAAAAATAAAAGAAATATTCCCATATAAGCAGATTTTAAAATAAGAGCTATCTATGAAAAAAAAAAAAAGCTTAATTTCTGTAAAAAAATAATCTTTAAATAATCTTTAAAAATGTAACAGGTCCTTTACCTTCCTAGAAGTAGAACATCATGATTTCTCTCATTAAGTCTTCTGCAGGTGTGGAGTCTTTTTGTAATATGCTGATGTGTCATTAATTTGTTACATTTACTACATGTTTTATTGTGCATATATGAGAGACATCACCAGGCTTACACACCGGGGTTAAACTTTGCTGCTGAGAGTCTGAATTTGTTTTTACTAGGCCTATTCCTTTATACTCCTCCTTTAGTTGTACCTTGACAGCTTTTTAATAAACAGACTATTAAAAAAATTACTTAAGAAGTATTCAGGGCTAAGCACTTCACACTCATTAGATTTTTAGTAACACACCTATTTGCTAACATCAAATGGTAATAAAAGGTAATTTACATGGAACTGCAATAAGATTTTTAAAACCCTGTTAGGAAAATATGTGCAGTAATTTTAATTACTTTTATTGCTTTCATTATTTAAATTAAACATATAGATGTTTGTTTTTATTGGAAAGCTGTATTCCTGCAAACTGGGAATCTAATTTTAAACACTTTCTTCTGTCTCTTTTAACAAATTCAGTTGATTTGCCATTTATATTTTCATTTAAGAAATTCTGTTCTCATTTATTTTGTTTGAAATCTCAGCTTTGAAACAATGTAAATGAGATCAGAATGTGACCCAGTGAAAATGGTTTGCCATCAAAGGATTCACACTTCAAGCTGTGTTATGTAGCTTTCCAAAAGTGACATCTGGCCTCTTGGCAGGTTCCTCAGGCAGCTGTGCTGGTGGCTTAGAAATTGCTGATGGGCCTGCCATATGCAGTACCTGCAGTTTGGCTGCTTCAGGCTTGCTCCAATTCATTGCCCTACTGAATAAAATTTGCTTTGAATTATCTATTTGAAAATATTGGCATACAATTCCTTTTTTTTTTTTCTTTTTTTTTAATTCAATCAGAGATGTGGTCAGAAAGGAGAGTTCCAACTTCTGCTGCATTGGCTTATCTAGAGACAACAGCTCTGTGATCTAAGAATATCACTGTGCTGCCAGCTGCTGTTGAACAGATCCCCAGGGACTGAACAACAGGTCTGTATAACTCACCTGTGCCCTTGATTAGGCATTCTGGGTGAGTGTATGGTCTGTACAGCTCTGAAGCAGCCTGGAATCTGTTTATTTAGTTTCCTAGGATAGAATTTGGTGTACATACTCATTTCATGTAAGTTTGAAAGTGGTGAGGTGTCAATAAAGCTGACAGTATTTATAAATATGGGTTGCATTCAGGGAATATTTGTCTGTTTGGTATGTTAATAGGATGAAAAATGGGACAAAAGTTCCAAAGACTGACAGAAGAGACCACAGAGAGATCTTTGTGTTCTTTAGCAGGAAGCTTTAATCAATTTGTTTTTCTTCTTTGTCTGCACATCTGTACAGAGAAACATCCTTTTATGGCTGTATTGCTTTAGCACCTAGAGACCTATACTTCTAACAAGGTATCAGTTGTGCTAAACTCTGTACTCTCACTGAAATTACTAATAACAGCAGTGCCTGGCAGCCCTTTGCTGCATGTTAAGATTGTCTCCCTCTCCTACTCCACCTTAAGTAGTGGATACCATGCCCAGATTAGCACAGCAGAGATGCAGGGAGTAATGGACAACTGCTTTGAAAATGCTCTCAATGTCAATGGTATCAACCCTGAAATAATCTCTCTAATCATTACATTCTTGAATGATTTTGATCACCGCAACATATCCATCAGTAAATGTATTAGACACAAAACCACAGAGAGACATCTCTCAAAAAATTATCTTAAAGTCAGCATGTACTCAAATACACACTTTTAATGAATATCCCTAAAGCAGAGTAACTAAGCACACATTGGCCAGGAAACAGTAAAATTTAAATCACATACAGATTATAAACTCTGTCACTCTGAATGAGGATGACAATACAGGCCATTACAACTAATTAGTGCAACATAATGTTTCCTGTGCATCTTGTGTGATGGATGGGGTGTGATGGGCTGTTCCTAGCTGGGAGCTAAGCCCCTGCTTTATCATTTGCTTACTCTCCCCTAGTGGGATAGGGGAAGAATTGGAAAGACAATAGCAAGAAAGCTCATGGGTTGAGGAAAAGACGGTTTCATATGTAAAGGAGAAAGAAAGGAACCAAGGGATTGAAAGGCAATCACTCAACACCTCCCACCAACAGGGTGATGCCCATCCAGTCTCTGAGCAATGACATAGCACAAATTTACAATGGGCAAATCATTCCTGACCAGCCTGATTGCCTTGATGGGATTTGAGGATTGACAAAGGTAGAGAATATTTGACAATTTTGATTTTAGCAAGGCTTTTGATACAATATACTTATATTCTTGCATTCAAGTTGGAGGGTTAGAGTATAGGTAGATAGAAAAGTAGATGAATGAAAACGTGGGTAAGTGCTTGAGCTTGGAAGTCATTGATTAATGAAGTCTAATTTACCCAGAGGCAGGGTACTGCAAGTGTCTATAAGGAACCTGCCCTGTTTAATGTCTTTGTCAATGATCTGGGGGAGATAAGAGTGTGCATGCTTGTCAGGTCTAGAGATGGCAACTGCAGAGTGCAATTAATATGCTTGAGGGCACGGGCAGGTATTCAGAGCTGTAGGGATTATCCAGGAGATCCATTTAAAATCAACAAAGACAAATTCAAAGTCCTGGATCAAATATGGACTAATCACCCACAACAGTACAGAATGGGGATAGACTGAAAAACTGTGCAGCAGCTCTTGTGAAAGTAACCTGGAGATCCTGATGAGCAACAAACTGAAGGCAGGCCAGCAGTGAGCCCCAGCAGCAGGGAGGCTGTACAAAGGGGAGTGCTGCTAGTAAGGTCGGGGAGATGATGGTACTCTTTGACTTAGAACTTGTTGAAATGCATCTAGAGTTCTATGTCCAGTTTTTTATCCTCCAGGACATGAAAGGCATTGATAACTTGGAGTGAATTCACAAGAGGGCCTCCAATGCAGAAAGGGCTGCAGCATCTGCCTGTTGGAGAGATACTGAGAGAGTTGGGCTTGGAAAAGGGGTGACTTTGGGAGGCATGACTTGGCAGCTGCCTTCTAGAACCTGCAGGGAGCTTAGCAAGAATCATATAATTCTTGCCAACCTCCCCATAAGAGGACAGGATTGGTGCATGGCAGGATGATGAGGGGCAAGGCACATATTTTGAAACAAAAAATGTTCTGACTGGATGGAAAGAGAAACTGTTTCCACATAAGGACTGTTAGGTGATGGAGTAGGCTGCCTAAACTGTTCACACAATTTTTGCCCTTGGAGATTGCCAAGACCTGATTGGATAAAACTTTGACAGATATGGTAACTAACCCTGTTTTGAGCTGCAAGTTGGATTTGAGACCTTCTGAGACCATTTCCAGCCCAAATTAACCAGTGGAATTGCTAATCTCCAAAGACTATAACAACTCAAGGAGCCATTGAAAGTTGCTGTGTCGAAAAGCAAAATGACCAGCAAGAGCTCTGTGGACTGGAAAAAAAGATACCTCTTCTTTAAATGTCTCTTACTTACCAAACCTGAGGTTTTCTCTTTAAAACCCTTTCCACTCCCCTTTTTTATGTTACACTAAAATTTACAATGAGAGATTGAACATGCTTTTGATGATTTTAGGGCGATCATTTAAAGAAATAACAGGTAGATTCACCTCAAGAAACTGAATTTCCCTGGTTGTACTACATCTTCACAGAGGTATAATGAGTTATATTATTTTTCACTCCTTTATGTTCATAACTGTCAACTACAGGGAGCTTGAGACCTCCTTTCTGCTCCTGAAACTGTGTGGGGGAGTAATTACAGTACAATGTTCCATTAGAAAACAGCTCTGAGATTGTCCATGAAATAAGCAATAAATAGAAGGGAGAACATGCTGTTTTCCTGAAACTGAGTGAATGGCAGAAGTTTCTTGCAGTTTCACCACTTCAATACACATACCAGTTACCATACTAGTCTTGCCAGGAATGAAACTGTGAGTCAGGGAGTGAGTTATTTTCCTTCACGTACCCAAGCAAGCCATTTGTCTTACCTTTCACTTTCTGTGTGTTCTGAGCGTTTAAACGAATTTTTTCTACATGTCAGATTTATACATTTTCTTTTTATTGATAATGCAGCTTTTTTTCCAGTACGGTACAGGAGATGGAGAGAATCTTCGTACACAATCAGTGGTACTACATAACCTGATTGCTTGTGATTACAGGGAAACTGGACCTAATGAATCTGACAGCTCCTGGAAGCTTTATGCTCTGTGTTCTTGCCCATCTCAAAGATATATATGCTGCTTTCATGCCTAAAACATGGTCTTTTTTTCCTTAATTCATAGGCAACCTAAAGGAGAGAATTTTCTGCTATGTAAGGTATGTATGGGGCCTGGCTGAGACAGAGTTCAGTTTTCCCATAGCAGCCTTCAGTGTTGTGTTTTGCACTTGTAGCTGGAAATGTGCTGTTTTCAACATCACACACACCCCAGTAGGCTGGTGGTGGGTGAGATCTTGGTAGAGGACATAGCAAAGACAGCTGATCCACAGGGTTATTCCATACCATATAATGGCTGCTCACCCATAAAAACTCAGAGAAAGGAGGAGGAACGGAGGTATTTGTTACAATGTTTATCTACCAGAGCAACCACTATGCATTCTGAAGTCCCATACATCCATTTAAATAATGATATAAGCCAAATATAAGTATATGTAAATAAATGCTCATTGTGGATAAACTTTCATATGACCACTTTTCCTGTATGCTGTATGCTTTGATATTATGTGGCAGTTATTCAGCATATGAATATGTCTTTATCTAGTGATTTGGAAAATAGTGAGATAATATATTATTTTGAATTATTTATTAGTAATAATGGTTATGAAAATAATTCTAATCTAAATATGTATGCTCATTATTAAAAGATAACACATGTAAGAGATTTTCCCCCTGTATTTAATGGACTTGTCCTGTTCAAGATAATAGGTTTAGGTTTTGCTGGAGTTCCTTTACATAACCTCAGTCATGTAACTGGGCATCTAGTCTAAGTAATCAAAAAGGCTCTATATGCTATAACCAGAGGAAAGAAGAACAAAATAGATTGTAATTTAATTATTTATCAGATTTTATAATACTTAAGAGGTATAACAAATAAAAATGCACAAATGCAATGCTTTATATGTCCCGTATCTTATACATAATGTATATGGGTAGTTGTGTAGACATGCAACTTTCAGATATGCAGCTATAAAGACAAGAAGAGAAAGTGTGCCCTCTAGGAGACCCTCATGTTAACTCCATCTCTTGCAGAGAAGATGGTTTACCTCCTCAGGGGGACCATTTCCTGTTGTCTCACTGACTGTAGAGAAAGCCTGTACAAGGCTAAACATTAGGTTATAATGTCCAGCTTCTACAACACAAGCCTCATTATCAGATTTTTGCTTATTCACAGGAAATATTTGTGTTCTAGGAGTCCTGCCTTAAAAGAGCTGAACTTCATACTTCCAATACAAATTACTGTTTATTCTGCCCTTAACCTGATGCCAGTGTAGAGGCACAGTTGACTGTCTCAGTGTGAAGCATATTATACAATGGATCTACAGAACTGTTCTGTCTTTATATGATAAATTTTTAGCTTGTGAGAAACATCTCAGAAGCAGACAGGGCAGATGATAATAAATGCAAGTACTCATGCTGAACCTGAAGTCTCATTGTTTTTAAACTAATCCAGTAATGGCATTTTAAAGAATTGGTGAAGAAGCTGGTTCCTTGCTGAGGATCAACTGTCTGTCAACAAAATTACACTGACTGAAACTTTCAGATGATCCTTCTTGATGTTAATAAGCATCTATATTCCAGGAAGAGTTCTGAATCACAATAAACATCTATCTCTTTGGCCCAGAAGATTATTGGCAAAATTAGTTTTCAATGAACAATTATCCGTTATTTCCATGAAGTTTTCAAAATCAGTCTTCATTAACAACTGTCAGAGTTTTTACATATTTCACAGTGGTTTTTATTTTGCTATTTGGCTTCATGGATAGCTTACAGACATCTTACCATAATCTGGCTACTAAATCATCTTTTTCTTCTCTCCACAACTTCTCAATAGCAAGCTTCTCATATCATAAAATCATGGACTCATACAATATGCTGAGTTGGAAGAGACCCATCAGGATCATAGAATCCAACTCCTAGCCCTGCACAGGAAAATCCTAAGAATTACACTATGTGCCTGAGAGTGTTGTCCAAATGCTTCCTGAACTCTTTCAGTGTGGTGCTGTCATGACTTCCCTAGGGAGTCCATTCCAGTGCTCAACCACCCTCTGGGTGAAAAACTTTTTCCTGATACTCAAGCTAACCCTCCTTTGACAGAACTTCAGGTCATTCCCTTGTGTCCTGTCACTGGTCACCACAGAGATCAATGTCTGCTCTTCTTCTTCCCCTCACAAGGAAGCTGTAACTGCAATGAGGTCTCCCCTCAGTCTCCTCTTCTCCAGGCTGAACAGACCAAGTGACCTCAGCCCCTCCTCATACAGCTTCTCCTCAAGGCCCTTCACCATCTTCGTTGCCCTCCTTTGGACACTCTCTCCTAGCTTTATATCTTTCTTATATTGTAGCACCCAAAACGCCTCCCCCCAGCACTCGAGGTGAGGCTGCCCCAGTGCAGAGCAGAGCAGGACAATCCCCTCCCTTGCCCGGCTGGCAATGCACCCCTGATGCACCCCAGGACACAGGTGGCCCTCCTGGCTGCCAGAGCACTGCTGGCTCATGTTCAGCTTGCCATCGACCAGGACCCCCAGCTCCTCTTCTCCAGCTTCCCTAGTTAATATTAAGGAAATGCAGCTGCTAAATGCTGATAACAGCTTTGAGGCCATTTTTTACCAACCAATGCCTAACCAACACATATAATCATAGCTATAACACCATCAGTAATACAGTAAAATCCATACCATACAATTATATACAGTAATATATAAAAATTTCCTGTTCAACAGTGTTATCATTAAATGAGTACTTTGAGGACACAAATGATGATGAATAATCCTATATTGGCCTTTACAGACTAGACCAAAGATACAACTATGTAAATACTGAAGACAAAAAATAATGGAATACTACTACAGGCCAAAGAACACTCCCCATGGACACAAACCCTCATTAATTTTGGCTTTCTTCTGAGGTTGGTTCAAGTCATAAACTGAAGTTCAGTTCTTACTTCAAAAAATGAGGACAAAGTTTTACAGAACTCCCAAGAAGTTACTCTGTTCTTCTGAGAAAACTCAGCAAAACTTCCAGTTCAAGACATTAAATGGGAGTGTGGGAAGAGAAAGAGAGGGGTCTGAGCTTTAAGTCAGTTATACTCATGCTGTGCTCTTAACCTTCCATAGTGCTCTCATTCAGCTTACAGAGAAACATTTCAGACCAGTGCCAGTGTCCTGTTCTTTCCTAGAAAACATTATCAGGACTCCTGCTTGTCAATCCTAGGTAGCTTTTTCTGACCAAGAGCTGCACTTCCATTCCCTCATTAGGCAATCATACTCATAATATATTCAGTCTTTAAAAAGAAACTAAACCGTATTCCATCTCTTCACAGATCTCCCATCTGGGATGTCTGGAATAATAATGAGTCTAGCAACTTTCTCTATCCTTACCTTAAAAGAGCTGTTCATTTCCCTCCCATGTACGACTGTTGCCAATGCAACAGAGAAGTTGTATTCTACATACAGAGTTGTGCAATACCAAAATCCTACAGCAGCCCAATGGGAATTGGCCAGATAAACCTTTACAGCACTCAGTGCATACCATCCATGTATACTGTCTGCCACTGCTGTTTGTCCTCAATGTCTTCTCATTTGTTAAAATTAGATTTACATTTTCTTTTATTGTAATCGTACATCAAATTCACACTTTTCCCTTTTAAGGAAATGTAAAAATTTGAGCTCTGAACTCTCAACTAGAACAGTTAAACCATGTGATTGATACTTTTCTGATAAAAACCTCTATGTTGCATCCTCAGCTAGTGTAATTCAGTATAACTGCAAAATGAAAGAGAGCTAAAGTGATTGAGACATTCTGAAAACCTGTCCAGTAACTGACTTCTTCAGACTTTTCTCTGAGAACAAGCAGTACTAAATACTGATATTCTTTTGGCCATAAAGAATCTCAGCAGTATTTAAATTAAAGTATATTTCTTTTAAAATGTAAAGTTGTTGTGTCTGGATATATTAGAATTTCAGACACTAATATAATTCCCATGGAGAAAGAAACATTAGAACAAAATTATATATTCTGTTTTAACTTTTGTGTTTATACATCTTTTACATTTCACAAATGATTAAAAGCATTTTCTAAAAATATTGAGTGTAGTTATCTCAGTATACACTTACATGGATTGTTGTCAACTGCTGATAGCTGAATAGTACATTTCAAATATAATTTTTTTAGAAAATTATTTGCCATTTCTCTTCTCCTTAGGAAAAAAATGCAGTGTTCTTTACTTATAGTTATTACTACAGTACTTATTCACAGTATCACAGCAATCTTAAAATACTTCAAAAAGCCAAATATTTAAAATATCACGTTTCACAGATCAGAAAAGAAGCATAGCAATATTTCATTCCTTCCTACATAAAATAAATGTGAATGAATCTGTCTGACCTGGGAATGTATGGGCTAGTTTTGTTGCACAGCTGAATCTAAATCAAGATGTGATTGACTAAGAAATATTATGCAATATTAGAAAGCTTATCATCTACGTATCAGATAATATACAGTTAAAGGATTCATGTGAACAAAATGGGGAAAAAAAGATTGGGAATGACTAGTAGGAATATGAAATTAAAACAAAACTAAATCACACAAAGGACTACAAAGAAACCTAGAGTCATACTTAATTACTATCAGAAAGTGCTGGACAGCTGGCCTATAAGTTGGTGACACCAGGGTGTTCAGTCCATCTGTCCAGAAAGCCAGCATCCCACCACCCCTGTCTTCTTGACTACAAAAGTGAGTTCATTTCATAGGATATGATCAGAATAACAGGTCAGTTTTACCCATTTAGGCTTCAGTGATCAGCAGATTCAGGGCAGTCCAGCAGATTGTCCAAAGAGCACCAGACCCAGCTTTCCACCCTTCCTTTCTTCTCACCATTGGTTCCTAGGTTTACATCTGTTCCAAACTTTGATATTTCTGTTCCCAGTAATGATGTTCCCCAAGATGACATCACTGTTACTGTTATCTAGATTGAGTTGGATTTGCAAGACTTAGCTTTTAAAAAAAAAAATAATGTACCTTTTCCTTCCAATCATCCATGAAGTTCAGCTGCTTGTCATATAACCTTCTCTAAATCACCCCAGTAGTTTTTCACATCCTTTTCAATTATCTTAATCTCGGGCCTTGTCCTAGTCATTGTCTTGGACATTTTTCTTACAACTGTGACAATTACTAGGAGAACAGAAAACATCTTCTGATACACCTTGAGGATGCTTAAAATCAAATCTGGCACTGCAACTCTGGCACTGTTGCATTTCAACAAGTTATGATGTCTCTTCCATACATAAAGTTATCCTGGAAGAGACAGACATAACTGTGAATAACAGTCATCATAAGTCACACCCAGAGGTAAACAGAAATTGATTCTTCAGATAAGGTCTTGCCTTTCCTAGGACTGCCTTAACTGAGAAAAGTATATCATATGATCCAGAAATTATAAACTTTTAATTCTTGGAGTGTATAGATGTGGCAAGCCTGTTTTTCTAAATGTCTCCTGTTTTTATTACTAGCACACCCATTACCTGAAGTAAATTTTAGTCAGGTTGTACATGCACACATAGTGACTTTAATTTCTGTAGTAGCTGAGTACCACTTTTCAACCCAATTTCACAAAAAGAAAAATACTGCAAATTTCAAGCTCAATAGAAAGGAGATAATAAAAATGTAATGGCACATTATATCAAAAAGGATATTTCTTATTTCTTTGAATGGATGAATGGATATAGGCTCAAGGAGACAGTGATACCATGAGAAAGATTAATTTCTGTAACTTCCAATAACTTCTGAGAAATTAATATTCCTAAATATAGAAACATGAACATCAAAGAAGAATCTTTCACTCTTTGATGAAAAGACAGTAATCATAAATCTAATGACATAAATTTCACACTCAGTCTTTCAAATGTGAGGAAAAAAAAAGAAAAAAAGAAGCAAAAATAGACATTTTAGTGTTAGGAGAAAAAAATTAAAAATCAAATCATTACAATGGAAGTACCCACCTCCATGTTCAATATTTAAGTGCTTTCAGATAAGTGCAGTGCAAAATTCTGTTTGCAATATGGATGTAAATTACATTAATTGGGAGATTTACTTCATGATAGTTATGAAGCTATTGCAACAACAATCTGCTAGCTGAGCTCTGTTTGAAACATTGTTGGGGCAGCCACTTTTAGCTTTAATACAGGAGTCACTGATACCAGTCTGAACAAATATTGTCAAAATAGTCATTGTTTCAACAGTCATTGTTTCCATAGTCATTGTTTCAATAGTCATTAAAAAACTTCAAAATCTATTCTAGGAAGAAGACAAATACCAAATTTACTATACATATGATAAAAAAATGATTATACATTTGTGAATATGTGAAAACCTGGTTGACAACCAAGAAAAGGCAGTAACTGATCTCCACTGGGCACTTACTACAGAGAGTGCATAGACATATGGCAGCAAGGAATTATGTTGCAAAGAATTATAGTGAATTATTATCTTATAAATGATCATAAGATAACTTATTTTGGTTATCCAGTGTCTAGTCCAGTTACTACAACCAGGAGACAGGACCCTCAATCTGTGCAGTTTGCATAGCTCTCTCAGGAACAGAAAATGTCATCTACCCCTACAATCTCACCCTAACAGCTGCACCACGAGAAAGCCTTCATCTCAGAAAGGATCTTCCAATTCTTCCCCCATGCCACACCTCTTCTCCTTTCCTTCTCACTGCCCCAAGGGGAGGTGAAGTGACTCTGAGTGCCAGGATGGCAAATGGAGTTCATGAACTGGAGAAGTTGAGAGGCAGGAGACACCCAAAAGAGTTGCCAGAAACCACTGTCTTTCCCCTGATCTTCAAATGCCCTTACTACAAGCCAGGAGAGAAAACTCTCTATAGATTTTGGTCTGCAGTCTGGAAAAGCATTTAAGTTCAAATCTCATTTTCTAAGCAGGTGCAATAATCATGACTTATTACTCAGAAAGGAGTAACAGCAAAACCTTCTTCCATTCCTGACAGAGTAACGCTCTGCACCATCTATCACCTCTAAGGTGATTGACTCCCTGCTGTTTTTCTTCATAGACAGGATTTCTAATAGATGGTTCAGGCATGTCAGTCCCAAAGAAGGACACTACTGTCCTCATTCTCAAAGCACACTGAAGATGTGTCTTTTCTGGATTATTCTTCAGAGGCATCTGTCTCTCTGCATTTACTGCATTCAGATATATAAAAAATATTTTTATTTGTTCAACCTTTAACATGATTTTCTGCAAATATTTCTTTTTATTATCATTTTTATTATACTAGTTTTATGGTTACTTTTCCAGAATACCACGTCTATCCTGTTTCCTTTGTTTGAACACAATTTCCATTTGTTGAAGGGTATCTTTTTGCTTCTATTCACCTTTTTTTACTGACACATTTCATCAACTTGACTGTTTATTTTTCCCTTTGACTTTTTCCTTTGATGAGTTCTGATTGCTAATATTACTGTTATTTTAAACAGTCTCCAATGTTTATATGTTGGAAATTCAACTTACCCTTTCAGTTCTGTCCTCATTTTTGTGCCATTTTCATTTTCTACAGTTCAAAGATATAGTAAGGTTGTTCCCTCCTATAAGGATTTTGAGTTTAAATACCCCTGCATTAGGACTAATATCATGATTGAATCACTTTTGGTTCTCTGAAATAATCAGCATGGAAATACACTGTATTGGAGAAATGTATGTAAATTGTTCAAAGCTATTTCAAATAAACAAGTTTAGCAACAAGCCTTTTCATATTATTTTAGACTTTGTTGTTCCATTCTTCCTATTTAGAAACAGGCATTATCCTGTGCTGCCAGTATGGCCTTCTCTGGAAGTCACAGTTTCCTCAGTGATCAATAGTTACCAAGTGCCAACTTCTAAGGAAATTACCGAGTTAAGTTCTTTGAATACTCTTCTGAAGGTGATAAGCCTGTTTTGTTGACTGTGTAAGGACACCAGAGAGAATATGTTCTTAATTTAGTCACTATGGTTGATTATGTAAGTTTATATGGCAAGAATCCAGGGCTAAGAAGACAGATCTTAGATAGTTAAGCAAATACAGATAGTGACTCCATCTGTCCAAAGTATTTTGTTAATTTTAGCCATTTTAAAGTATTATTTTGAACTTGTAACCTACTAAAAAAAAAAAAATCTAGGATCATATGTAAATTAGATTTCTGTACCAGTGATGTTAATACTTTTACAGTCAGATGGTCAGTGTTTAGATTATACATAAGAAATTTATGTCATTAGATTTATCATTACTGTCCTTTGTTGCATTTAACAGATATTCAGTTTAAATAAGGGTCAAAATATGGCAAAAATAACATCTTCAGAATCAATTCTGTATACAGCTTGAATAGCTTTGTAAAACAGTTTGCTCAGAAAAGGAATAGTTTTATATTTAAAAAATATTGAACTAGTCAGGCATAAAATATTATAAAAATGTAGCAGTTGCAATGCTGTGCACAATGAACAATGAAGAACATTTGCACCTGAGGGAAGTTCATGAAAGAAGTACAGATGGTTGCACAAGCGACAGAAGACTGCTCTCTTTGCTAAAACCATTTTGAACTTTTGCAGGTTGTTGGTGGTTTGTCCTGATCAGTCGGGACTGGGATATCAGTGCCCATACAGTGTCAGCACTGGTGCTCTCAAAAATTGTTAACTCCTGGCAGGCCCATGGTGGGAGTCACACACTGAGGAGCCAGCGAGACAGCCCCAGGCACAGCCCCTGGGTCAGGCTCTCAGCAGGCACCCCCAGTGCACGGGGAGTGAATGCTTAGAGCCAGCAAGAGATGTGAGCTTCCTCGCTAGCAAATGTGCAGTGCACACCCATGGGCCTGGAGTCACACAGGAGCAAGGAAATCAAACACCACTTCTTTCTCTTCAAAGTCAGATGGGTCACTAGCATTGAATGCATGCATTGAATCAACTGCAAGACTTCTTGCTGCGCTGTTGTGAAGTATAAATACTAATGAATTTATTGTTAATTTTTCAAACAGAGATAATATGCATAATTTAGCATTAAGGTATTTGTCTCAATATTTAATATTGGCTTCTCCATCTTTTAACATTTTCACTTTCTTTCATTCTCAAAGTGGAGATCTCTAAAAAGAAAAAAAAATTTACTTAGTTCTCAGTAGTTCACATGTAATGCTTCCAGAATAGCCACTTTATAATAATCATAGTGTAAATGTCAACAGAGAGACTGTTTAAACATTTCAAGAGGAAGGACACATTTCAAGTTGGAGGACAGGCACTAAGATGTAAACTTACACAAAGATTCACAAAGATTCAGCAAAAAAATCCAACATATGAATAGAGTAAAACATGTAGCTAGTTTCACTGGTTTAAAAAACAAAAACAAAAGCAAAACAAAACAAAACACCAAAACCAAACCAAACCAAAAAAACCCAAAAAACACCAAAAACAAAACACCACAAAAAACCAAAACTAACTTTAAAACCCTTTCCCATTCAAATGAGAAAAATAAAAAAATTATGTGCAAGCTATTGCAAATGAATTACTAAAGCATGTCAAAATTTCTTGGAGAAGCAATTAAAAGCAAAAGGCTACACAATAAACTTTTAAAATGAAATGAACTTTTATAATAAAGTTATTAAGAGAAAAAACAAGATCTTAAAGAAAAGTGATCTCTATGTTCTCTATTTCTTCCTTTCTTGTCTGAAGTATTTGTAAATGTCCTTACTTGTACACAGAAAAATCAGACAGAGTGGACTTTTAGCCAGGCCCATAATGGTTAGTTTTTTAATCTTAGAGCTGTATTATATCAATATGGGGAAAAGTTCTTAATACAGCCTAGGAAACCTGCTCCAGAAAAAAATCTGTGTCTCTATTCCTCGTTGGAATCGAGAAGATGAAAGAAAGCAGATAAAAGCCTCAGTATAGAGCATCACAATGGTACTAAACTTAGTTTAAAAAAAATTGAAAATATGCTAACTAGAGTGAGAAATGGCCAAATTGGAAGGCTGTGCATCCCAAAACAAGTTTGAGCACCCAGCAAATCACAGCACCCTAATTCAGAGCAGTAGCTCTGGCCATGTAACATCCTAACAATTTTACTGAGAGAACAACAAATTGCATTTATAGCACAGTAGAGGCAACAGAAAGATTTCTGTAATTCCTGGCTGAGGAATAAGCCTATGTCATCATATTGTTAGGTCAATCTCTGAGCCAAAAAATGAATTTGTTTAAGAAATCTATTTGCATACATCATCATAAAAACAATGTCTCTGCTCCTCTAATATGCTCATTTTGACTCAGTAGCTGAATGGCTCAGAGGGTTGTTTTGAAAACTTAATTGAATGAATATTTCATATAAATTCCCCATGGTACAATAACTTTTCCTGATCGGTGCCAGATCACCAAAGCAAATGATCTGTTTCTACTGATGTGCAGAGCAGGTAAAATGTGCTTTTGACATGTTTATGTAATACTTAAGTATTAAGTGCTTCTTTCCGGACATCTCTTAATTATTTTTACGCACATAATACTTTTAAATAATCTAATTATACATTATGTTTTGCATATTGAGATTTTTTTTTCTTCTAGAATGTACTTTTTATTTAAGGAATTCTGTTTTAAAACTTTACACCTATTGGAATGGATTAGATATTCAATCATTAAGTTCCCCACAGACGTTATGGTTATCAATTTATGTTTTGTATGGAAGATGTGTATATAGTACAGTTTGGACACATGTACCTTAAATTGGTAAAGAATGCTAAAATGAGTTCCTTACATAATAATGAAGAAAATATAATCTTCTATCCTTTTAGGTCCACTTTTTATTGCACCAGTTAGCAGATTGCTCAACATTGCTCCTTTAATCGAAAGTATAGTTGTGAGTTTTATTTTAGGCCTTCCATGCTCAAATATGTGCACGTATGCATGCTGGCATGTTCACTGAAGCTATTGGTTAGGTCTTTTTCTGCCAAACATGTGGTATAGAACATCTTGGTAAAACAGCATCCTCTTGATATACCATAACACCTACTGTTAAATGCCACATATCTGTTTTGTTCCGTAATTAGTTCTGGAAACATTTAATAGCAACACAATTTATTGTTACAAATAATGTATCTGCATTAACACTAACAAAGACAAAATTGTCTTTGTTAATGTTAATGTGGTTTAATTATGTCACATAAAGATATCAGTATCCAGTTGATGTTCAAAAATGTTTTTCACGTTGTGCTGTCAAAAGCTTAGATTTTAGAAAAGTGTAGTAGAATCTTAGTTCAGAAACTCAAACACAAACTAGGTGCTACCAAGGTATGTTTTTCATCTTTTTTCAGTGACATTGATTTGGGTTGCACAACATTTGTAAGGACAGCTCTTGTGCTTGCTGATATGGGTACCAAATGCTTTGATCACAACCTATGTCTGCAGCACAGTTAGTGCAGCAAAAGGCAAACTGTAAATTAACTTAGAGAATGCAGTTTTAGGGACCATGAACAAGAACCTTCCAGCAGCAGCCCTTTCATATCTTTGGCTTTTCTGTTTGAGGCAGCTGAATGCCGTATGCCAGCTACTTTTTTCATCAATATTTTCTTCATGAAGGTTTCTGTTCACCAGAGAAAATAAGATGTTTGAGATTTAAACAAATCTGTGCTCTAACAATTCAAATGTGCTAGCATACTTCTCTGCCTTTTAAATACTAATGAATTCAAGTTCACACCCAAGTAATAGAATATGAATGCACAGGAATTTATGTTTGTATTTTCACTGGGTTTTTTCCATTATATACAAGAAGTCTTGGGAAAAGTGGGGAGACAGATGGTGTTAATATGTATATTCACAAATTTGTGAATGTATGTTTTATTGTGTAAACAATTTGCTTATACAAATCAAAGTAACTTTTTTCTACTTGACATAACATTCATTTAAAGGGCATTTTATCTTTTAACCTTAAAAATACTCTTTCATGTTATTAAGACACTTGAATCATAAAAAGTAAACAGAAATTAAAGCAATTCTCAGTTTCGTGCACCAGATAGTTTTAACCTGTTGGTTTAAGTTTTAAAATATAAAGGAAATACAAAATAAAACTTCTGGTCATGTCAAAGTGTTTGTCAGGGAGTGAAATGCAGGGAAAATAAAGATGTAAGTTGAAGATGCAAAACAAATCTTTTCAATTAGGAAGTTGAAGAAATGGGAATGTATGCAAAACAGCTAAACACCTGAAAAAGGAATCAAGATCTCCATACTAGCCAACATCTGATTTCATTAGGTTGATAATACTATGTGAAGGCTGAAAATAGTGCAACTGCAATAGAACTGCCCCTGAATTCTTGTCACAAAAGAATTGCCTGATAAGGCTGGAGCAGGGAGATAAGTGCATAAAGCTAAATAAGACATGGTGATAAGACTGAAGAGCAGTAAGGAGACCTTAATAGTTAAAGCCTGAGGGACAGTACAGAGCTTCTTTAGAAGACTAATTATCTGAAAAGAAAGACTGAGTGAGTATGCAGATACCCCAAAGCAGGCAGTAACAAAGAATAAAGCAGGAGAAGGTAGTGACGCATTGACCAGCTTTGTAACTGAGGTTTCTCTGCAAAAGCAAGTTTCAAGAGAGTAAATTAGTTTAATGTGTATGAAATAGTGCTGGACCCTGTTTCATCCCTCTTCTTGCAACTGTTTTCCAGAACCACATTTAAGTGTCCGTGGAAGATTTTTTTCATTGCAGTCACTGTGCAGTACTAAGCCATTTCTTGGGCAGTGCTAAGCAGCAGTTGGTATCACCACAAAGCTCTCCGTGGCAGAAGCAAGCAGCTGGGTGTTAATAGCTTCATATCAGCAGCTGATCTGTAATGAGAAGTTCCCTAGAGCACCCACTTCCCAGCACTGTAAATGTAGCAATTTGCATGTTGCTCAATTAATATGTCATCCCTTATTTATGTTTGCAGTATTTACATATTTTACATCCATGATTGATGATGTATATCCAACAGCACAATAAACACAATAGAAATACCAGATGGGTTGGTGGATGAGATTAGATTACTGTTGCTGTCATCCCCATCACAGATCAACCAGATACAGTCTGATCAAACAAGAAATCCACTTACACTTAATTAGCATAACCTCACTGTACTACAGTTTATTGGGCGGTACTGTCCCTAGCACAATATATTAAGATTAAATACTATGATGAAACTGTAAGTGCAGGCTTCATCTACTCTTGGAACACTTCCTAGGAAATTCAGCCAGACAACACCAGTAATTATTCACTGTCCACAGAGCCTGTGTCTGAATTAAAATCCTTTAAACTCATGATCTGTTTCAGTGTTTGCTTCCATCAAAACAAACACCCTCCCAAAAAAATCCAAAAAAATCCAATCAAAACACTAAGTAGGCAAACAAACTCCACCTTCATCTAGGACACTTGAAGATGAGAAAGCTGTCCCCTGGCCCATTAGAAGGAAGATCTGAGAAATTAATTTTTAGTGTCTTTCTGGGAAGGATAATGACTCAAGCTTTGCACAGCTGTGGTAGTAGCATATTAAAATTTTTCAGGGGGTCCTACAAAGAAGCCAGTAATTTCAGTACCTGTGCTTGCTATTATGAAGTAACTGTCTTCTGCTAGTTTTCTGCTGGATGGTGAACAAGATCAAAGGTGAGCACAGTATTTACAGGGCAGGCTGTGGATAACAGATTTTCTAAAATTATATCACATTCTAGCACTAAGGTATGCAAATTTGCTGTTCTAATTCCTGGTAAGTGTCCTAAAAATTGGTCAGAATAGACAATAATTTTTCAGGATATGTCATGATTTGTCCCTATGCGTTATTTCCCTGTATATTTTTTAACTCTCTGACTAGTGTTATAAGCTAGGCAGAGAGATTTCTTTAATAGAGATTTATGTGGTTCCTTTAATGCTTTAAAACTTGCTTCCATGATTTCCTCTCTATCGAATCTTCATGTTAGAAAACTGTCAACCCAGCTCTTCATTTCATTCTCAAATTTCCTATGATGTACTATGATTTTATATATGTTTAATAAATTGGATGCCTAGGAGTGAGATATCTCCTCAGAAGAGATTGAAGAGAGCTTTTATATCAAGCAGATTATTTCTGTCTCTGCAGCAACAAATAAATTCTTCCCATTTTCTAATAATACATCTAGTTAATGTATCTGCTTCATTCTGAATGATGCAGTAAATTTTCTCAAATAGGTAACTTTCCAGTTTTACCCCTTTCCCCTTTTAATATAAATATTGATGAATCAACTTGTGTGAACTACAGACCTACCTCAAGCTAAAACTGTCAAGCCAAATAAGGCCATTTAATTCAGTATTCCTGCATTAAAAAGTATAATCAATTCTGGGTTTTGCAGATTCTTTGTGTACTATTAGTAAATTTAACTCTGTGAGTACATTTGTGTAAATATGTTGTTTAGATGTATTTTAAAACAGTCTACCTCTTCATCAGACACCTCTATATGACCTATTTTTCTTTTGGCAAGTGCTGACAAGGTGAGAATTTGATCCTGTGAATACTGAACATGTGCCAAGCTAGCAATTTAATGCTGGTTGCAGTGGGCTCTATCAGAGCATCAGCTGCATGCTATTCCACTGATTAAGCAGGAGTTGCATCCATCTCACTAAGAACTAATAGTGGAACAACGTGTGGAGAAAGGTGCTACTATTATGTTCAGAGTGATGTGAAACCCAGTGAAATGTACAGGGAGCCATCAACAGAAAACAAGAATTGTTATCTCTAACATTCCACGGAAAATATATCTTTCTTGCTATAGTTCTAGAGTACTGAAGGTGTTGAGGCTCTAATAAAGAAGAAGAGGTTTGGGTTTCCTAGGGAAGATGTAGTGCTAATATATCTTCAATATTTATATCATCAAAGACAGCAAGAGAGCTTTACTGTAAACTGCTCCTGGTAGCTTTTCCCACTGTGCGCACAACTGTCCCTGAGCTCAGAGAGATAGTTGTATAGCTACTGTGTGCTAAACCTGCTACAAGTGAGCATTAAGAAATAAAAATCAGCTCCTACAAAAAAGGCACATTCCTGCTGTAGTTATAAAACAAAGGGATACTTAGACTTACTGAGTAAAAGTACTTCTTCAGCAATTCAGAGTAATATGCCTTGGCTTTGCTGAGTACACAAACCTCCTTAAGCTGCTTAGTGAAGTGATATGACACTGCTTAGTACTGCTGTAAGGGAACCCACAGGGGAATTAACAGTTCCACCTACACACTACATTGATGGCCCTTACTTAATCCAGGGTACATGTTTATTCCCCTAGCTAGATGACAAAAGATCAAAAACTAGATGTAATGAGATCTGGCTTTTCTTCCTGTGAAATCCAAATACCTGAGGGTTTGAGAAAAATGAGGATGAGAGCTAGAAACTTGTCTTCTATTTCTCCCTGATGCATTTTCAGTCAAATTTCTACTCACAGGTAATAGTAATTGTTGTGATAGTGTCTTGGTTTGGAAAGACAGGTATCCGCCAGGGAAAGCTGGAGTTTCCTTTAGAATGGAGAATGTAAACCCCTCACCCCCACCAAATTAGAATTTTGCAATTAAGGGCTTTCAGGCAAAGATTTGGGAATAGGAATAACAGTTCTTCACTAGGAATATTAACAATACAAATGTAGTAGAAAACAAGACCACCCAACCAAACAAGCAAACAAATAAACAACAATCCTGGAAAACCCTGACAGAGTCAGAGCTACAACCTGACACTCTGTTGGTCATGGTGTTGGAAGCAGTCCAAAAGTGAGTCCTCCTGGAATGGCAGATGTGGTTCTGTTGAAGTGGAGATGATCTTGTAGAGCAAGGGTCCAGTCATCACTGTGAGAAGGAGTCCAGTGGGTGAGAAGGGGTCCAGTCTTCCTCCGGGAATCGAGTGAAGCAAGAGAACTTCTGTTCCTACGTCTCAGTTTTATCCAGGTAGGAATGGCTGGCTCCTCCCACTGGGTGGAACATCTCAGAATAGGATGATGGAATGTGGATGTTCTATTTTGGGGAGGGTAAGTTTGGGGATGTGTGCTTTTAGGGGTGTCTTAATGGTCCATTAGCAGAAAATATTCCCTGGAGGGAGGACGGGCAGTGAAAGAGATAAGAAACAATGCCCTACCTCGTTTTAACAGTTGGCCCATTATCAAAAGGCACCCGCCCCCCTCCTCCCAGAGTTACAAGAGATAAAGAAGAACATTTCCCCAACTGCTTTCAGCAGGTGAAATAGAATACACATTTTAGGTTCCATAACCCAAGACAGATAGTCCACATATTTTAGTAAAGGTAGTGGGAAAGCCTCAGGTATTTTCAAAATAAATATTGACTAGACCCCATATTATAAGTTTTGAAGCCTTTCTAGAACCTCTTCATGACAAAAAAAAAAAAAAAAAAATTAAAAAAAATTATGTTATCTTTTACCAATCAAGACAATAAATTACAGTTTTCTTGTGCCTCTGCCTTTCCAAGTTAATGGTTCTGCTTTCATAACTTATTTTGGTCAATTGTGCAAATCTACCTTCTTAGGTTTTTCCATGGTACTTTAACGATAAGCATGTAAGACTACCATGCTGAAGTCCTCTTTCTCTTGCTATATTTAAACAAATACCTTAATTTTTTCTCTCTAAAATCAGACAATAAAGAGAGGAAAAACTGATGCACAGGATTTGCTGTGTCTTCTCTTATTCCAAAATTCAAAATATATGGGATAGCATTAGACTAGGAATTTTCTGCCTTGTATGCTATTTTTCAGTTACACATTTCCTTCAAATGAATCCTTTTCTCTCTGCCAACTATATACACGGGTATGATTTTTTTAACAGTTTTGATAATAACCTTAATTTCAATAACATACACAAAAATATTAGTGATAAGGCAGCAGATATTACCCTACAGCTTGCTAACTCAACACAAAAATGTAATCATAGATAAGAAACCAAACTTTATCCTATTTGCAGCAGCAGACTACATAAATACCCTCTAAATAAATAAATAACCCCTTTAACAAATATAAATAGAAAAAAGATATGTGAACTCTAAAAATGTTTTTCTCCAGTTATTAGATGGTAATATATGCTTTCTAAAGATAATGCACTTATCTCACTGTCTCCCCAAACTCTCACTTTTTGAATAAATCCCTCAGACAGATAATACAAGCTTGGCTTCAGAGAGGAGACTCCTGTTTGGTTGGGAATAAAATGTACTGATTATAAGCATAAGGTGATAAGAGCAATAAGTTTAATTTAATTTACTTTGAACATTATAAATTGGATGTTAGAATAGTAGTGAAGTATAAATCCAGTGATATATCATAAGCTTTAGAGAGAATGGTTATGGAGGTTGTACTGGGGTTTTTTATACACACTGTTCTGAATTGTAGAGAGTATTGAATAAATTTCTTTAATTGCACTGCCAATAAGGTGAGCAGCTAAAAGCTCCTGCCCTTATTTGTTAGTTGCACTCCAGAAAGATCAAAACCATTTTTGAATTCTGATAATTTCCTTTAGACAAAATGCCTTTAAATTGCCTTCAACCTCACAACAATAGAACAGCACTAGGAAATACATCAAAGCTCTTCTACTGCACCTCGTGCCCACTTCCTAGTGGCAGTGTAGGGGTCAAAAGGTGGAGAATTAATATCCCAGCTGGTGAGGGGGGGTCCGTAGCTCTGGATCCCCAAGGAGAGCCGAGCCACCCCAGAAAGTATCTCCTCTGAGACATCCCCTAGGGGGTTGAAGGCACTCCTCTCAGCTGGTGGATAGCGAGCTCAGCAGGAGGCAGTGTTTCAGCTCTTAGTGATTCAGCTCAGTGGTTTCAGCTTCTGCCCCCTGCGAGATTCGCTTTCCCCTGTAGCCGGCCTCGGGTGTGAGAGAGAGAGGGCCTCGTTTCGACAGTTCCGCAAGCAGCTTTATTGTGAAGGCATAGCAAAGGGAGCCGAGGACAGAGTGCCCTGGTTAGGGTGATTTTCAGGGGGTTTTATAGGGAAACCAGTGGGAGGGGGAAGGGTACAAAAGCCAATTGGTTACAACAGATCTACATAAGGTCCCGAGGGTGCTTGTGGGTCTTCCTGGAGGGTCGCTGTGAGCAGGGAGTTGCTTTGTCACTTCAGGGTCTGTGTGATGTTGCGAAATTCTCCTTCCCTCCAAGGCAGAGCCACTGGGGCTCTGCCCACCCCCACAGAGAATGGGGCTGCTCAGTGTGAACAATGGTGGTGGACCCAGGCTATGATTTTGCTGCCCTGACCCGCAGCATAAGGAAGTGATCACAGAACACAATTACTAGGAGCAAGATTAGGCTTTTAATGCCTGAAAAGCTTTTTTTTAAGTTGTGTTCACTGATAGCAGCAATCATATTAAAGTAAAACCAGAGATTGAAAACAGTTTGAGTGTTATTGCCCCTGGTCAAATAGTGCTGTAATGCTGAGAAGAGAAATGCCTTCAAATTACTAGCCTGGAAGTCATATCGCTTCTGCTAACTTTATTAATTTTTACTAGTAAATTGTGGGCTTTTCCCAATCCAGTATCACAGACACTTTGCATTGTGTTTAAAATAAAGTTCTGTCTGCATCTTGTTATATAGAGTTGATTTTTCAAATCAGAACTCTCTCCAATACTCTGTAAGCATATTCCTCTTATCTTTTCACATTCAGAGCTGTTTCATGTCCAAGTAGAAATCCATGGTTACCAGCACCAGCGCTTGGACAGCAAGCTGGTTTAAGAGTTTTCAACTACCTAAACTAGATTTTATTCCTCTTTTCTCCTCTCTCTTCTTCTCTTTGTTCTACTCCCCTGATCTTGTTTTATGAACCCCATGCCTGTTAGTCTCCCCTAAGGGCAAATCTACTGAAAGAGGGAAAAGGGAAGGGGAGAGATGACTGCCACTGAGGCCTGTAACACTTTTCAAAATCAGTTTCAGGAAGATGACAGGCCAGCATGAATGGGACTTGTTGGGGTGCAGGAAGGTGTGGCTTGTGAAGGGAAGAGGTACAAAATCTTCCCTCTTGGTGGCAGAGTCTCAAGTTGTTTTGTCTGCTCATGAAAACATAGCTTTTGGTTTCCATTACCTTTTTCTGTGACCTGCCAAAATCCTCTTCCTGTGAATGGGGAAATTTCCAAATATCTTTTTAACAGTCATGTGTTCAGTCGGGCATTAAATTACAGTAAAAGGATGCTTGTTCCAGTTTTCTGAGTATGATAAAAATAACATGATCTTTCATAGAAACATGTAGTTTGTTATTTTATGCCAATACAAACACTTTGAGGATCTGGAGTTTGAGTCTTGGGACCAAAAGAAAGAAACATTCTTCTTTTACCAGTTACTTGGTTGTCTTTTGGAACCTAAAAGCCATTGAAGTCAATGAAAAGACTAATCAATTAATCTACTCCACTTAGGAGTCTAGGCATCAGAACTGTCATGATTGCTATCCCTCTGTATTAAATAGGAAGAAGTGTCTTCAGACTGTGTTTTTTCTCCCTGTATTTAAGGAAGAAATGTTCTGTGAAAAAACTTATTGCTTCTCAATTAATACTGATTTCCAATGCTCAGGTACAAAGCTTCATTTTTACAGAACTGAGGTCTTCAAACATGGATTTCACTGCTTCTTCCTGTCTATCTCAGGTTGTCTGTGGTGTTCAGTTGACTTCAGCATCTTCAACATTTTCATGGACTACATAAAGAGGAAACAGATATTTCCTCAAATTTCTATACCTTACTTTAATTGCCCAAACTTTTACACACTCATTAACCATTGTAGACTTTGGATAAGGCCCAGAAGATAAGACATGGTTGGAGAAAACATGAGCTTGGATTTAACAATGAAAGATAAAAGTGTCTCTTACTTTTAAAAGACCTTTTAAGATTTATACATGCGCCAATAAATTTATTTTATTTTATTTTATTTTATTTTATTTTATTTTATTTTATTTTATTTTATTTTATTTTATTTTACTTCTCTTGGTTTTGTTTTGCTTCAGAGACTAGGTAAAAATTGTCTTCAGTGTGTGTATAATTTGTTTCATTTTAAGAACTATATGGCATAAAAACTGCTCACATTAAGGACTCTGTCACAAACTCCGAGCACTATTGCATATCAATTCATACTAAACATAAATGTTCTAAAATAGTCTAAATTATGTTGTTAAAGTTCTTAGCTGAAATATAGTCTACAAATACAAGATGCTGGCCAATACAGTAGAAGCCTGAAAATTCCCAGTGATTACAGATTGAAGCAAAGCTCTAGTGTACACTAGACATTATGCAGCAGTAAAAACAAATATAACTGAAAAGTGTTTATGGTCTAAGAGGTATTTGAAAGTTATCTACACATGATTTTTTAACTGTATTTCTGAAAAGGTAAGTAAATAATCCAACACACTGGTAATTAAGACCAATAACTGGCATTAGTATGTTTTGATTTGTAAGGTATGATTCAAAATCTAAGATTCTAAAGATTCTAAGCCTCAGTTCCTGGCTAGTTCACTGACTTTGCATGAGATGCTGTTTGCTCTTCTTCAGTTTATTTAACCCTAAACCGGAGAACAATGGTTAGCTCCCAGGGCATAGTGCTTGAGAGTGTAGTTTAACTAATTGACTTGTGTGTGGTGTGTTACAGTCCTCCAAGGTGTACAATATACTATTGATGTGATATATTACTATTCCACTGAGGGATTACATTGACTGATGGCTGGATGTACAGCCATGGAGAGCTCTTCAAATCAATGTTTTCCAGAGCAATTAGGTGGCAGCAGCGATCATAAATATATTTTTTTTTTAATCTCCACTTGGCAAAATACTTACGCATTTTCCTTTCACATGTAGATGTGTCATCATGATTGAGATCTTTATTAGTTTTTGAGCAGCTGACTCCAATAGTCATTGGCTTAGTCTGACACACAGCAGTCAAAGGCACAGCATAAATGTGATTACCAGGCACTGGTGGAGCAAACACTGTGATGTTCAGCATGCAGGAGAGCAGAGGCTAATTACAAGAAGCTTCAACTTTTCCTCTAAACTATAGTCAAGAATACTAAGTTCAAGTAAAAAATGAAGATACCAAGATAGGTGAAAAATTTGGAAGTCCCTCTGGTTTCTCTTTGCTTGGAGTTTGCTGTAGTTTACTAGTCCAGCATTTCATGCAGCAATTTCTGCCTATTTGGTGTTTCGTACAAACAAGCTTTTGATGTGTGTATTTCATTTAAAGCCACATTTCATTTTTCATGTGGCTTTTCAAAGCCACATACTGATCTTTTGGCCAATGAATGCTGTAATGCTCCAAATAAACAGGAACTATTTAAATAAGCATCTTTAAAAAACCCGAGTATATTTGAGATACAAATAAACTGCACAGTGCAGGAGAGTGTTGTAATACCCCTGAGGTGCTCTGATGCTGGTATAAAATTTATTTATGGGCAGATTTATTTGTGAAACAGAAACTTTGAAGTTAAACCCCTACAAATAGCTCTTTGTTACCCACAGAATAACACTGATGCATAAGATGCCCTTAATGAGGGCATTTTGGTTGGTTTCATGAGATAGACATATGTGGTGTTGTCAAGCTTTTGGATAACACCTAAATGTCTTGGTCTTATGTCTTGGCTGTAAATCAGAATGGATGATCTAGTAGCCTGTACATAGATATTGCTGTATCTACATATAGTGAGATGAGGTTGGTTGAATTTTCTCAACATGTCCCTTCTAAAATTTTAGGCGTGTAGACAGTCTGCTAGTTTAAAGAATTGCACTTAATACTGTGATATAATGCCTATAAACAGAATCCTAATGTTACCATTCAATAGATGTTTATAGTTTTCTGTATTATGATGTTATGCTAAATGTAGCTGTCCATACTCTAATCATGTAGATTGCCTCATTTTTCAACACAGGTGTCCTTTTATTAACTGATATCACATTTCACTGATAGAGGAGAAATAAAAAAGGGGCCAGAATCTCTATTTTTAATTTCCTAATCAGTCTTAGTTTTGCACAGGCTAGTCTGAAGTCACACTGGCCAGAGCCAAAAGGAAAAATTTGGAATAAAGATGGGACGCCCACAATATCCAAAACAAAACATTCATGCTATGAGCCTGAGAACTTCCCAGCTGCAGTGTGCATCCAGATTTGGTTGTAAATTAAATCCTGAAGGGTCTCAGGCATCATATTCACTTTGCAGTTACTGCTCACCTTCCAAACTGGCTATTGTTTCCATCCTTCCAGGGCCACATTATTCAAAAATGTCCAAGGCTGCCGGAAAACAATAATACATTTCAAAAGCAGCAGGTAATGGAGTCAGGTTTGCCGCCCACACACATTCTCTTTTTTTTCCCGTGGCACACAGATTACTTTCATCATACCACCTGAAGCAGGAAGGAAAAAGGGGTTTCCCATCTTGCCCAGAAGAGCCTGGAAGAAAAGGAACAGCAGAAAATATGTCCAGTGCTCCTCAGCAGGTGACTGTCACACCAATGGGTCCACAATTAACCAAAGTGTTTCAAGAAGAGTCATGGAGCAGATTTATGCTTCAGCTCTCTGCAGTTCTGAAAGTATGCAGATGTGGAGAAAAGGACATTCAATACTTTCAACAGACAAGGATGTCCTTGGTTTCATGCATTCATAATTGTTGTACCTCCAGGAGAAGGAGATACGAAAAAAGAAGAAACCATAAGTTTTCCCTTTACAATTTAAATGTCTCATTCAGGACACAAGTCAGTGTCATATATACTTGTTACTCCTTCTGTATAAATTTGGTAGTTACTTTACTTGTCAGGACTTGACTGAAAAAGGACTTAACCTGAACAGAATATATCAGCAGACAGTGAGATGACATCCACAGATTATGATTTTCTTCGGAAAGAAACCATTTCCCCATAACAAGGCTTTTATAGATGCCTTATCCTTGGGGCAGAGTGGAACAAAAAGTATTTTGAAATTAACAAAAAATCGAAGTATTTATATGTAGGAAAAAGTTTTGGCATTATGTTTTGTTACAAAATCTATGAAATTGGCAGGGATTTTCTCACTGATTTCTGTGGTCGTGCCTTTGATGAACAAATAACAGAATTAAACAGAGAGCCATCACTAAACAAAAAGAGACAGATTTACTGTTCTAACAGTATAACATGGCTTTTGTTTCTTACATTCATTTGCTTATCTGTAACATTAGTGTGAAGTATAATTAAAAGAATGCTTTGATCTGTAAAGAAAAACAGAAAAATTAGCTTACCATTTATTCATCTACTTACTAAAAATATCAGAAGGAATGGGTTTTAGACAATTCATCACTAGGAAATTGGCTGTCAAGGAATATGACAATCTCTTTCTACAAGAACAATGTAGTTATTAAAAAGTGTAAATTGCTTCTACATCACACAATTTTATCTAAGTTGGTTTGAAAATACTAGTGTTTCATGGGCACTTTTTTAACAGCTACAAAATTAACTTTACATAATATATTTGAGACTACAAATACTTTTAAGAGAAATAATTAAAAAAATATTCTTAATTGAAAATACATATTGAAGTAATAGAAGACAGCATTTTCCCCAAGATGTAGAACTCACAAAATGCATTAATCCTTTTTGTCTCTGGTTTCTGTCTTCTGAATTATAAAATCTTTATTTAATTATTCATAAACTATACTTAAGCAATTAATATGACCTGTATGAAATGGTAATTTCTTCTGGTGTAAATTGACTCCCGGGGTTAAATAAGCTTCCTCTTCAGGAGACAGGAAGGTAACAAATGATAAAAATTCCCCCTTCAGATTTTCTCCCAGAAACATGCATGGAGAGGCAGAAGTCAGCATTTAGGAGTTGGAAGTGTCCTCCAACAGTAGTTGGAACTAGCAGGAGCAGAAGGAATGTCCAGGTCTCGTGGTATCCTATGCTCCCTCCACAGCTGCCACCAACAAATGAAAGCAATAGTTTTCTCTTGGATGCTTGGATCAGAAAATTAATTTCCTTTCACTGCTTTCTTACCACTTTCTCCTTCACCTGCTCCTTTAGTCTCTCCCTGCCTTCGTCTTGCTCTGTACTGCGTGCATGACCAGTCGTGGTTCACCAAGCATTCATAAGACTCTAACACAGGAGATTAAACCACTTCTGAACTAGAGGGACAGTCTTGTCATATTCTTCTTTATTAAAAAAAAAAAAAAGCATTTAATTGCAGTTGTAGCTAAGGCTTTTTAGTAACATTTTTATGTGCTAAACAGCCAGCACAAGCAAGGCTTCTAAATAGAATATTTAGAAGAAGAATTAATAGAATACTAGAATAAAAATGAAAGTGAATTCTGCAATCCTTCACAGAAACATTTTAGCTCTTTAAGATTCATGATCATTTGAAGTCAGATGTCTAGTTCCCTTGGGCACATCTGGAAATCCTTGTCTTGAAGTCTTTCTGTATAGAAGGACTTTGTCTGGCAGCAGATAAAGGTGTACCCTGAGCAGACCATTGATAAGTGTTAATGAAATGGTACAGGTGTAACAAAATCGTTATGTAAAACATTTAGTGGTTCATCAGACAGTCAAACTAATGTGTATAATTTGCATTAAGCTCCACACTTCTAATAATTTGAGCTTTTAGTCCCAAGTTCATTTCACCTTAAAAGATTTCCTGGCAATATTCCTACTTTGGTTTTAGGTTAATATGTTTCTGCCGAAGGAATAAAAGAAAAACTAGGCAATTTGTCAGAGCTTTGCAGACAAGTTTTATGCAGGAAAGTAAAGGGCTTAGTAAAGCCCTGAATCATGGCTCTCCTTCCTTAGAATTGCTGAGTAACTTCCTTTATTGGGTTTGTATAATACTGAGATAATGAAGTGATTTTAATGGAAAAGATGTTCAAACTTCTCAGTTCTTGTACTAACTGCTTCCCAGCAAGCTTCATTCACATGCCATCATAGTAATTTCTTGATTAGGCCTAAAGTTCTTTGTGCCTTGAATCTTAAATTTTGCATCTAAATTACAGATGCATTTTAGACAGATAAAATGTTCTATCACTTTTTGCTGAAGACAAGTATGTGAGCTTTTAGAGAAGATGTTGAGCTTCTAGAGAAAAAAAAAGGCTAGAACCTCTTCTTTTGTTAAATTTATTGGTATACAAACACTGGTGATTAGTATGGTATTATTAAATGAAAGCAACAAAATCTTCAAAACAAAAAAGGACTGAACTGTGTTTAAAATCTGTAATTAGAGAACAGAAAATAGTGAAAATTTTTGCTATTCTTTTTCAGCCCTTCTCAAAGGAGTAGAAAGGTTGGAGTGTGTCCACAACAAAAGGCTTGGTTTTGTTTCAAAACTTATGAATGGTTAGCATCAAACTCCATAATGAAGTGTAAAACTGATGTGTTTGCTTTTACTATTATATTTTTACAGGGTTGAACTTAAACCAGGACCTGCTACTGCAAACACTATGACAGGGAAGGGTCTTCCAGAAGAATTTTTCCACATAGGTTCCTTGATCTACTTGAAGGACTTTGCACAGAGGCCATATTGCCATTTTGCTTCTTTGAACATCCAAATCATCTTAAAGAAGAGAGGAGGGAGTAGACTGGATAGTTAGATTCATAAAGATCACATCTTGAAGACAGTTGCCCATTTTTTCCCTCTACCACCACCAGAGGATTTGAAAAAGTAGTGTTTGTTGGGAATTTCTTGTCTCTCTCTTTTTGCATTCCTTTTTGGTGTCTGTTCTGCAACCCAATAATTACACCTGTCCAACAGCTAAGGGATGTCAGTTGTCCTAATGATACTTATGTAAAATTCTCTAGAAAGGGAAATCCAGTCTGGAAAAGATGTAGTTATTAGGATGACCAAGGGGCCAAAAAGCCCCCTGATTGAAGGAAAGCAATGGATTTTTTTTTAACTTAGCCAAATATGGGGATACATAAAGTACATTATACATATTAAAGAGTGTGATCAGCATGTAAATTAAATAACACGGCAGAAAGCTGAGAACAGAATGACCACATGCAATGCAAAAGGCATCTAAACTTCAGAGATAAGAGATTTTCTTTTGAAACAACGTAATGGTAACAGCAAGAGGATCAAAACAAAATGCAAAAAACAACAAAGCAAGCAAACACCCAAATAAACCAACCAACCAAAAAAAAAAAACCAAAAAAACCCAAACAAACAAAAAAAAACACCCTAAGCCAAAAAAACCACCAAAACAAACAAACAAACAAACAAAAAACCAAAACCAAACAAAAACCCCCCCAAAACCACATCCTAAACCAAAACTAAAACCAAACACAACTTGTATTTTAGTTGGAGATTATGAGTAGGTCATTAAAAGGCATCTAATACTGGAAGACTGCTTTTGCCAATCCTGATTTAATCCTCTGCCCCCAAAAGAAAATGTGTTTTGCAGAGTGAAGAAGCCACAAGGCAAACAGCTGCACTCACTGTAGACAGAAAACCTACCTGGCACCATCACTGCTGTGGATAAAAGAGTACTGGTGGCACTGGTGGGATCTGCTCAGCCAGCAGGTCAGGCAAGATGAGCATGTAATCAATAATAATGGACATGGCTAATTCACCTCCCCCTGCTCAGCCAGGAAATCTCTGCCTGGCAGATTTTAGGATTTATGGCATTTTTAAGGAGCAACAAGCAATTCCAGTTACTCAAAATTTCATCAAATGAAGACAAACATTTCTTTTTAAGAGATAAACTTTTAAAGTGCCAACTGTCTATAATTGTCCATATATCACTGATCACAACTTGTTAGAACAGGCAGTGACAGACTAATCATTTACTGATAGCAAGGAAAAGCAAAAGGCCTTAAAAATATTTTTCATGAGAAGACTTAACACAGCAATTAATAAAGACAGAGGAAAATATAGCAAATCAGACAATATTTTTTGTCTGGAAACACGTACAAACTGGGAGGTTTTTCCTTTTCTCTAAAATTCTCCCAGAAAATGTACATTTCTGCTGGCTAGGAGGGATGAGCCTTAAGGGATAATCAGGCTTACATGAGACCCAGATTTTCAGTAAAGTAGGAGAGAAGAGATTTCTGGTTATTGCTAAGCAGAAGAGCCCAGTGGAAAGGTTTGATTTGTAGAAATCATGTATCTCATGCTGTCTCCATAATTTTCCACTACTAGTCACTCTCAGCATTAGGTATTTAGACAAGGGGGAACCAGTATCACTTATATGGATCAATTACATGAATTATTAAATGAAAAGGGATAAAATTAATGCATTTTTAAATGATAGACAATTTTTCAAAATTAATTTCCTGAAGCATCTCAGGCATTCAAAACTATCTTTTTTAGGCTCTTCTTTCTGTTGTTTTTTGAATACAGATGTTACAGATTTTCAGTCCCAGGTGGAGGCAATTCCAGCTTCTAAATCAACACAACCCTAGATTTCCCAGGCTTAACTTTATTGTTCTCTGGTTTATACTGATAATTCTGGTTTGAAAGTTATCTTTGTCTGCATTTAATGTGCCTACACTGCAGGGAGTACTTATCATAATTATCATACAATTGGAATCAAAGATTATAAGGGTAAATGCCTGTAAGGGACTTGCTGGGATTTAAATGTTGACTGTCCTGTTATTTCATGCCAAGCTTAGGAGCATTGTGTGCTGCCTCGCTAAGGTCCCTTAATGATCACTGTTCTAACAGTGTGAAACTGCCTTCTAAATAGGTATAAAATGCTCCCAGTTGGAGGCATCTCTTTACAAGCATTCAAATCAGTGCCAAAGTCATATAGATTCAGTGGAATACAAACATATTTTTGGGGAGGCTTTTTTTGGTGGTTTTTTGTTTTGTTTTATTTTTGGGGGTTTTTTTTGCAAAGATTGAAGCTGAAAATACAAAAATATGCCTGAATTAAAACAGAAGAAAACATTTGTAGTTCTTAGAAGGATAGCAGAATCCTAAACTTGATCTTGCATGAGGGGCTAGAAGGACTGCAGAGCTTTAGACTTTGCCCAATAACTAGGAGATATAAAACATCTTGGACTCTCTCTGATAACTCTGACTTAATTAATGTGGAATTATATTAAAAAAGGATTTTTCATCCTACTCCTAATGGGTCCATTTACCCAACCAAGCATGTGCTTTTACTGAAATATGAAAATAGTAATTTGTTTTGGTAAATAATTTAACCTTTTGTAAATTATTTTCTTTTGAGTAGAAAAAAGAGACAAACTAATTGTATATAATAACATATTCAGGCATGACATAATCAAAGAACACCACTTAGGATAAGAGTGGGAATTGGGAAAGGAGGGTGGCCCATGACATACTGTACAAAAAATGAAACACAAAACCTTTTAAAGCTTCAATTTGCATCACAATGCAACATATTTAAGTCCTTCAAGATGTTTACAGGCTGTAGTTTACTGGATCTTGCCATCTGCCACTTGCTGAAGTATTTCAATAGAAGCATTTCAAGAAATCTTTTTCAATAAGTATTTCATTCAATTGTAACATGAAGGAACTTGTACATATTTACATCAACAAATTTTTTTTTTTTTTAGTTTGTTAAAGCATATAATAGGTTGCACACATAAAAATTTTCTGTGATAGCTTTAGTTTTGGACTTTGCTATTATGGACTCCAATGTTTCATTGCTCCTTCATGCAAAATAATGTGAAGTCTAGGTGTTGCCTGAGAGATGCAGCAGTAGCTGAAAGCTGATATCCATCAGTGAGACTACAAGAAATATATTAGGAACATTACTGATTTTCTTTGTTAAAGAACAAAAGACCAGGAAAATAAAATTATAAAACTGCCTTACCAAACATACTGTTTAAGAGCATAGATCTCTTGCCTCTCAGATCTCAAAATAATAATAAAAAAAGTTACTGAATCTTGAAACTTTGTTCTAAAGGTGAAAAAAACCTATCTGAAGTTTACAGAAAGGACATCTAAAAGAACACCTACAAAACTATAGCAATTTTGCTGCAGAAAAAAAACGAGTCAGTAATTTCTTCTACAAGTGCAAGAGGCCGTGTTTTATTTGTTGTCCTGCACTGCCAGTGCATAGTGCCAGTGCCCTGCTTGAAGAGGAGGTTAGTCCACGACCTTGAACAGGAGAGGCTCTTTACAGACTAAACAGATACCAGGCAGTATCAGGAAAATTTCAACTTAGCCTTTCACACTTTGTGCACAGCATTTCCATCTCCTTTTGGGTCCCAAATGGAGACAATTCTTTGGGCACTGTCTCTTGTTCCAGCAATCATCAACTCCTTTATCACACTTCCACTTAGCAGGTCATCATGACTAGCAGAAATGCAGCAGATTTCTGGACATCTAAAAAACACAGGCAAATGGCCAGGACCCACATTCTTGCCAGTGTTGGCAGCTGTACCAATCCCTTTCCTGGATTTTCCAGCTCCTAAGGAGTGAAATCCCAAAGACTTTGCTCCTATGGGAAAATCAATTCTTACTTTTAGGCATGAGACCACATCTTCTCTTAAAGATTTTCTTACTTTTTTAATGTTCTCCTTCCCCTCTCTCTTCCTGCTGCCACCTCCCCAGGCACATTGGAAATTCATTATATGAACTGGAGGTGCTCCCACCTTCAATTTTCATTCTCCTTGTGGTCTGAACATAACTGATGAGGGAACAGAAATGTTGATGCAGCCTAGGTTCACCAGGAAGGGAGAAAGCAGCCAAGAGTCTTAGCCCCATATAAGCTCTAAGAGGTACTGGAATTACTCAGTAGCCAAAATTTTAGGGAACAGATAAGGGGAAAGACAAATTAACCAAACACAAACATGGGTTGTGTGTAGCCTGACCTACCCAAAAAACCCCCAACCCAACCAACCAACCAACCAACCAACCAAACAAACAAAAAAAAAAAAACCCAAAACACAAAACCCCCACAATCAAACGCAAAAAAATTCCAAACCAACACCAACAAAAACGAACTACAAAACTCCCCCAAAACAAACAAAACAAACAAAAACAAAAAAGAAAATTGTCTTCCTAATGGCAAACTAGAGACATTTCACACTCAGTCCTTCCATCTTACATGTTCTCATAGCTATTAGGAATGCAAGAGATTGTTTCTTCTTCTTTCAAGAAAAACGGCCCTCATTTGGCTTTTTATTCTATTTTTTCTCTTACCTTAATTCTCTCTGTTAACCTTCAACTATGTCTTTCCAGTCTGTCTCATTCTTCTCTTCTATGTCTTCAGTTTATGTCTTGACAATACCAGGTGTCCAAATATACGTCAAGATTCTAATGTTCAGAGTCCAGTCCTGAAGTTTTAGTATCTCAGTGTTGCAGTGGAGCAACAACTGTGCCTCAGAACAGGGTTATAAAAGATCTCCATCTTGGATACAGGAGTCAAAATTAACAATGCATCACAATGCTGAGAACATTGGCATGGTTTAAATCCTACCCATCTATAAATCTTACCTAGCGAAAATAATTTTCCTTCTCAAGTTTTTCATTCCAAAGAATCTAGAAAACAAAGCTCTACTTCACATAGCCCTGTTTTGTTTTCAAAATGAGAGCAGATTTTGCATTTGACTTCCAAAAAGACAAAAAAAGATGTTTCTGGTGTTTGATGCACGATTTTAAATAATTAGCCTGAGTTTACTACAGTCCTTCAGGAAAACAGAAAATCTAATTTCTGTTTCTTTTAAGACTTAATGCATTTCAGTCTTCAGCATTTCCACATAAATACTTGCAAGTGTGATTGGGGTTTCCTCAGTCACCACTGCTGAAAACGGTGACTTCTACTGGTGGAAGCAGAGGAAACATGAGATACCTAGTGCAGAGCTTAGTTAGAGCATGCATCACAGCATTTCTTCTTGTTTCTCTTCGGCACAGATGCTTTTTTCTTTTCTTCATGGCTGTTTTTCTACAGGAACTGGTTTAGAACGAGAAACCAGATAATGGCTGCCCAGAAACTGACAAGAACGGGTGCTATGTGAACCACTGGCTGTTCCATCCTTATTTTCAATGCTTTTGAAAGATCCTTATTATCCATATATATGCTGGATTCCTCTGAAGAATTCATGGAAAAGTATTATTCAACATGGCATGAGCAATTAGGCTTTATCATACCATATGACAAGAGTTTCTGTTCCAAACCTAGATCTCTTACAATGTGTATGAGAAACCATAATTTTCACACTTAGCCAATCTTCCATTAAAAAAGTACTCTAAACCATTCTATATCAATAACTTATATTTTAAAAAAAAGGCTATCTGAAGGGAAGCTGGACAAAAATAAATCTACTCATATATAGTGTGTGCAGGGAAGCACAAGAAATAAATGTTGTATTGCTTCATTTGTGATAGGCAAAACTGAAGTTAAATCAAACTGTCAAAAATTAAAATTACCCCTCCTAAAGTATGCTTGTGTGCATCCTTTATACTGTCAACATCTAAGCGGGGTATCAGCTCTTCAGTGTGAGAAGAAAAAGAGAGGAACAAAACCAGCAAGCCACCAATTTAATGATTGCTTTTATGTAAATATATGAGCATGTGCACTCATGCATAAGAGCATACACAGAGTGATAACAGCCTCTATACCTATCACATAGACAGAGATGATGTCATTATTATCCATCTGCACTTAAAATGTACTTTCCATTAATAGAGAGAAGCTTCTCCCAGACTGACAGCTACATTACAGCTCTTGCCACAACAGTGTAATTGTTTCCAAAGGTAAATTACAAGCCAGGCCCTGCAGGGATTTCTTTCTATGACTTCTGATACCCGAATTTTTTTTTTCTAATCTTAAGGTTAATTTGTGAGCTTAAAAGAGGTAAAGATGTGTTTGGTTGAAGTAGATTTGCACTCTTATGTAAGTTGTATTTCTGAGTATCATGTTGTATAGGTCTTTTTTATTTTAATCTACATTGATATTAGAGAGTTTATTAGGATTCAAGAAAAGGTTGCCTAAATTCCAATAAAAGTTGTGACATCCTACTGCTTCATGATATTCATTAGTTTGCCTTTTTAAATTTCAAACTAACTACTGTATCTAGCAAAGAAATAATAATTGTAAACCAAAATTAAGAGAATTATTGTAAACATAAATATAATACCATATTATGTCAATTTGCATGGCAAAAAGGAATACAGGAACTGTTACAAAGTCAGGAATAAGGTTCATTATGTATTGCAAGATGTTATCTCTAAACTTTAATCGATTTTTAAAATTAATCCACATAGTTTCATATCCTTTTCAACCCTGTTTTCCATTAGTATTCTATCTTTGAAGTTTGCTGCAGAAGTTCTTTGTGAATCTATGTATGTTTTCTATTCGAGGCCTGAATAAATACATTATACTGGATGGAATATTCATGGGAAGACTTTCAGGATTCTATTAGAAAAAAAGAGAGTTAGTAATTCTGCACAGTCAGAGAGGAAATCTAGAACTTACTCCTTTATTGTTACGCAAATCACTCTATACCGTTCTATCTATATAAATGTAGTGGACAGACTGTACTAAATTGTTAAAGAATAACACTCAAAAAATTCACTAATGATGCACCCACTTTTTTTTTTTTTTTTTTTTTTTTTTTCTAATTTGAAAAACTGCAATCATCACCCAGGCTCTGAGGGAATCCCTGCAACAGCAACCAAAAACCTACCCATCTGGACAAAGGAGACCTCACTGCATGTCCCCAGCTGGAGCTGGCTACCTAAATCCATTAGGAGCTGAATAATAAGGTAACACTTAACTCAGAAAGCAATAAGTGCCCCCCCTAAGGAGGAACACCATGCTCGGATCTGCAGCACTATCTGGAAGCTGCAGGCTGGGGAGAGGAATTGCTAGATATGGGATCTGAGCTGTCAGCAATGATTACAGTGAGCTTTCCTTTCCCAGGGGTCATCTGAACTGGCTGGATGAACAGGGCTGAGCTGTGATTCGTGTGAGGTCTGTGTTTGCAGGGCAGGCATCACTGGCCACAGGCTTTATTTGTCCTGCCAAGAAAATCAACTTTAGGTTGTGTGTCAGTGACTGCTGTGATCTGCTTGAACAGCCACCATGCCGATCTCTCCAGGCATCCAGAAAAGTGTGTAGTGGCTGACGAGCAAGTAAAACACAGATGAGCTCTGCATCTCCTGAGTCAGTGACTCAGCCCACAAAAGACTTAAGAAACATTTTTTTCACCCTTATTGAACAGAGGCCCAGAGCCAAGACGAAGGAAGAATATCTCAGCCTGTTGCTCACAGGAGACTGAAACCAAGACTAAGGAGTCACAGGGGACCTAATCCAGCATTGCAATGGATTACATTTTGCTAAGTGACTGTCTCCCTTAATCGCTGTAGAAAATATGCAGCCTCAAACCTGCCATTCAACAAAAAAGTGAGGAAATCACATCATAAAGCCTTCTCTGCTCCATGCTCTGTGTGCTTTAGGCATTTCAGCTGGGGTAAACGCACAAAACAATACAGGTGCCCAAAGTCTGTCTATCTTTCCCAGCAGACCCATCAGTTCAAACTCTGATAAGCTGAGCATCCCAGCCTAACTGGTGTACACTTTGCCAGGCTTCACCCTGGTAGCTGCCCACATCTGAGCTAGTCATTCCCAGGCCCCTTTACAATGACTGTCAAGGAACAGAAGACGACCTCTTCTTTTGGTCCAGTGAAACATATTTTGTACGTTCCCATTTCCCTCCAGTGACTACCATAGGATGTTGAGCTACAGCCAGCTGAGTTGTGAGCATTAAAGTCTAATTTTAGTGTTTTTACTAGCCAGTTTAAGTGGGTTTTCCATTCAATATGCAAATGTCAAAGGCATTTATTCTTCAGTGCCAAGCTAACTGCAGACAGGCAACAATGATGCTGAATGAAAAACTAGCTCAATATCATAAAGGCAGGTGTTAAAACATTGCAGCTAAAATACTTAGATCTGCCTCTTTGTTTCTACACTACTCAGTTCCTCATGTTTAAAATATGCACTTCTCTACCTCTCAGAAAACTTTTGAGTATAATTCTATAAGTAGAGAAAAATCAAATTTTACAAAAATGCAAAAAAACCCCAAAAAATTGCACTAAGTAGAGATAGCAATTCCTTATTTACAAGTCTATCTGCTTTTCCTGAATTAGATTTAAACTCTTTTCAATCTACCATAATTAGAATGGTTTTTAAGAGGATGAAAATATAACTAACTTTATTTTTATTCTGTTTTTATTATATTTGATCTGAACAAGCATTCAAGCCCAGCTCCTCAAAGGTATCAAGATGGATAATTCATTCTAAAATCAGTCAGAGCTTCATCTGTAGATCCAGGCGCAAGGTATTTTTTGACCCCTTCAACAGAAAACCAACTTAATAATTAGTAATGTCTTATGTAACTGAAATGCATTGAGAAGTAGAAAATATTAGCCATTTTGCAGTGTACCATTTTTCCTTTCCTGATTAGATTCACTGATTGGTTTGGATTAAATTATGCAAAGTAATCATATTTACCAAGTCCAAGTATAGCCACGCTTTCAGGGTTTCGGCAATATCAGTTATCTGCTCCTAAATACCTTCTCCAACACTTGCAATGGAGAGGAGAGATTGAGTGATATGTACAAGGTCACAGCACAGCTTTTCTGTGAGTTCTTACACAACGAGACTTTTCAATGGGCAGAATGGTGTGGTTTTCTTGAAATACACGTTATTTTCCCTACTTTGGTAGCAGTGTGTCAGAAATCAGGATCAGATTAACTAATTGTGCCTAATTAAAAAAAGTAGCTAAAGCAAATAAAGGTGGAATGCTGCCCAGGAGCTGAGTAGCTGCACAGCACCAGGGACACAGAAGGAGAGAAAACTGGACCATGGAGGATGTGCCAGTAGCTACTTCTGAGGAGAGAAATGGGAAGAATTCAGGAGAAGGATGAGATCATACTCCCATGAGAGAAGATGGCATCTCAGGCAACAGGAAGATAATACCTATATCTGTGTATTAGATCGATCTTAATGGAAAGAATATCAGGATCCACTGCAGTTTTCCCCCCATAAATTTCCAGTACCCTCCAGTAAGAGGATCTGAGATCTACAGGTTTTTGAGGTGCTGTATTCCTACCTATTCTCAATTGTTCTGTATGTTAATTTCAAGTTCTAGGTGCGATTTCATCATCTGACATTTATGTTTCCTTTTCAGAAGAATTCTGGAATATTTCCTTTCCTCTGGAGCTGCCAGTGCAGCAGACTTCAAGGTAAAAGGTGAGTGCCTCTGGCACTCTCCAGAATAAGATCAAATACAGCTGTTTAATTAAAAAACAAAGAGAAAACTTATAGACTGAAAGAAACAAGGTAAAATAAATTCATAAAATGCTTTGCATATTTTACAAAACTTCACAAATGATACAGATGTTTCTACAGTCATAAGGGGATCTGATTCATCTGGAGCATTTTGGCAAGTTCTCCTAAATTCATGGGTTTAAATTTTGCACCAATTTTCTCCAGGTTTCTAGTAAATTTACTGCCCTTATAGACTGAAAAAACAAAAATAACTTTCTATTCTTTTGAAGCCTTTCCCTCTTCTATGTCTCAAAGAAAATTAGGATTACCAGTATTTTCCAAGTTTTTCTCAGAGGTTTCCTTGAATTGTCAGGAATAATAGATTGGCCTCACAGGTCAACTTCATTCTCACTCAAAGTTTAGGAACCCTGTAGACTGAGATAATAAGAAAAAGTAAAACAGCACTCTTTAATCACACAGAAATCACAGTTTCATGTTCAAACATAACTAGGTAATTTCCTTCCAAAAGAAAGATAGATTTGGCATATGGTACTTTCCAAAACAAGTCCACTGCTCTATTCACTAGTAACTACCCTTTTTTGTTTTACTACTGGCAGTTACGAAGGCCAAATGATTTCAAAAGTGATCAAGAACTGATGTGTTAGAAGAAAACATAAGATGGCCTCTTGATTTGGTCCAAATGCAAAATGTCTGCTTTGAAATGGCATTGCTTTTACAACTTCTTCAATAAAGGAAATGGAAACCAGCTTGCAATGTATCCATTACTCTTACCAGAAATTCTTGTCCTAAATGACTTCCTTTTAATCTTGATTAAGTCAATTAAATTCTAACTCATGATATTAAGTCGTGATTAATGCTGATCTGAGACTTTCAATAGTGCAGTTGCTTCTACAAAGCATTGGAAAATTCTCCAAAAACTCCTAAGCTCTTCTGGCAGTCAAGCCTCCTGTAGCAAATAACTCTTGGCCTTTGAAGACATACAAAACATGTATGTTTCAAATCCCCCTTCTTTGATAGGGAAACGTGTTGGGGGAGATATACATCACAATAATATTTATTGAAATATATTTTATAAGACTATTGTTGTTAAAGTATGACAGCATTATTAAACATTATTAAAAGCAGATACTTGCATGGTACAATTGCCTATCTTGTGCTGCTGTTCCCACCACGCAGGTGCACAGTGTCACACAGTCACTGTCACACAGACACTGTCACACAGACACTGTGATACGCACTGTCACACTGACACTGTCACGCACTCACTGTCACAGTCACTGTCACACAGACACAGTCACACAGATACTGTCACACAGACACAGTCGCACCGATACTGTCACACATTCACTATCACACAGACATGGTCAGACAGTCACTGTCACACAGACACTGTCACACAGTCACTGTCACACACTCACTGTCACACAGTCACTGTCACACAGACACGGTCACACAGTCACTGTCACACAGTCACTGTCACACACTCACTGTGATGGTCACTGTCACACACTCACTGTCACACAGTCACGGTCACACAGTCACTGTCACACAGTCACTGTCACACAGTCACACAGACACTGTCACACACTGTCACACAGTTACTGTGATGGTCACTGTCACACATTCACTGTCACACGCTCATTGTCACACACTGTCACACGTTCACTGTCACACATTCACTGTCACACAGACACTGTCACACAGACACTGTCACACTGTCACACTGACACTGATACTGTCACACACACCGTCACTCCCAGTCACCCGTGTGTTGCCCAGCCCAGCTGCTGGCTGCCCAGGGGAGCTGCCCTGTGTGACAGTGACCCCTGGCAGGTGTGCAGGGTCCCTCACAGCTGCCCCAGCAGCACGGGCAGAGCTGGTGTCTCTGAGGGTGAAGCTGCCACGGGCACCTGGGCTGGGGACTGACCTGCACAGCCCTGGCTGGCACTGACACGGCCTGGGGGCCTTGCACACGCGACACAGCCTCTGGGGCTTTCATGTCTTGAAGACTCGACGGGATGCCAAGGTTTTGATCTGTCAGCATTTGGGTGATTTTCACCTTTGCTCTCAGCATGGACTCTTCCTCTCTTCAGGCTGCTCTGTTCTTGCCCATGGATGTTGATAGGGCCTACTCACATCCACTTAATGGCACATGAATGTGTGTGCTGACCTCAATCTGCTCTTCTCCCTCTAGCTGTGTCTCTGGTAATCCCTGTAAATTTATTAAAACAATTAACACACTAGCAGAGATTTAGTATACTTTAGAGACTGGGAGTGGGGGAGCAGGACTGCCAGTCTCCTTACTTTATTCTTATTCACATCTAAAAGAAGTGTCAGTAAATAAAACCTCAAAATCTTGGTGGCAAATGTTGTATTGTAACAGACACAAAAATGTCTCTTGTGTTACATACACAGCCAATTACACTGTTTGTAATTAAGAAAAACTGAGTCCAAGCCCCAGCTGGTGTTTGACACAGTTGCCAAAGTGGATTATCTGGCCCACTGATAAATAAATGTTGCAGATAGTTTCCCCAGATAGTAATCTGAAATTATTGCCTTGAAAATTGTGGAGCTGATAATGTGAAATGAACAAAAATCCCTGTCTGAAACCAAAGCACAATGTATTTTCTTGGGAGAGGATGTGACATCTCCAATCTTTAATATGACAAAGCCACACTATCTTCAGTCTTTTCCTTCTCTCTCTGTTTCCAACCTATGTAAATTTTAGAGTTTCATATCCAGATGAGCAATGAAATTTGATGCCCATCAACACAGAATGGACAGCATGGTGTTGGCTCTTCCATTATGACAGCTAACAAAATTCAATTACTGTTTGGATATGATCAATTATTTCCAAACTACCTTCCAAGTCTATTTGGTCTCTTGGCATGAAAAGAGCAACTCTTCAGAAAGGATGTCAAGTATTTCTGTCGTAAAGAGTGAAGGCAGGAAGAGAAGAAACAGAACCTTAAGAAGAGGCACTGAAGAATAGTGAGACCATTTTGGGCCTTAGTTTTGCTGTGAAAAGCCCCTAAAGTGTGACAAAGAAAGTAGTATCAGAACAGATCCCAGATGGAGCTGAAAAGGCTATCAGCTGTGCTTTGCAGACGCTCTGCAGAGCCCAGAGAGGAAAATGCCTTGCAGCTGGTCAGTGAAAAAATCACTGCCATTTTCAGTGTAAAAATGTCACCAATATTCTATCACTACCATCACAATTTACATGCATAACTTTCTCCGAGCCTTTTCAATTAAATCAGAGAAGAAAAACCTGTGAAAAAAGGCATTCAGGTGTACTGATGCATTTTAGAATCTGACTGTTCAGTAGCACAAGTCCATAAGCCTACTCTATTTTCCTATGGAAATACCTTTAATCTTTATTTGTTAGTTGATATAAAGTAGCAAATATCAAGTAGAGGTATGCTTACACTTATATGCTTATAGAAATCTTTCAAGTGGTGGTTTCCATGTAGCTTTTGAACTCTGAAAATTTGAAGTACTGATTTTGTTAGGGGAATGATGAATCAAGAAAATAGTGGGAGTCCAGACAATGGTGAAGAAATGCAGGTGCTTCTCTCTTTCTTACTCTGAGAACAGGGAAGGATTTGGATTGTAGATTATTTTAAGGTTATATAACCTGGTATACATAGACAAATCTATACTTATTCACATCACTGTATGTAAGCACATGCTACTAAAAGTCTCGATTTTGAGAACCTTTTCAAAAACTAGTGAATATTATACTTTTCTGTATGCATATGAAAACTGTGGATATATAAGCATACTATTTTATCTGACTTGACATTTTGAGATGTGACTTTTAGAAAGCTACCTGGGCTATAACTTAGAATCTGGAAAAAAACTCACAACATTATTTACTGTAATGAATTTCTGTGGAAAGCAATGCTAGAAAAATGAACTGAAGGCACCATTAAGCAAGTGGTAAATAAAAAGGTAATTTAGCAAGGTCATTTATTTAGCAAGCGGAAGCAGACATTGTTGCCTCTACTTTCTACTTCCCGCTGGCTCCGAAGAGGTTGAATACTTTTCCAATTGCTTCTATTAAGCAATTAGTGGGGAGATACTGATGCCACCAGGCTCAAACAAGTTCTGATGCAGTGGCATCACATGTCATGACCCATCAAGTCCAGATTTTAACCTCACAAGCCAGTGCCACCATTCCCATCCTCCTGACTGCAGAAATAGGTTCAGCAGTAATAACTGACAGCAGTAACAACTGTGTGATGTGAGATGTAGTAATGCACCCCCCACTCCTGAGTGGGTAGTTCTGTATAAGGAAAGGGTTTCAGTTTACCTTTAGACATTTTAGGAAGTTTAGCCAAAAAGTTCTGTGTTTTTCTCTTTGCAATTGGCTCAGTGCCAGGAGAGGAGCACCTGTTGGCCTGTGTCACTGCTCATCTAAACCCGTACCCCCTCCTACTGGCAGTTGGCCAATAGATCCATCCTTGACCATTAGGTAGAAAAGGTGACAGAAAAAAGGGTCTCGTGGCATTTTTGGGGTGTTGTAGCAGGTGTGAGATATGTCCTTACACTGTGCTCAGCTTTGATCTTTATTTGCTGTTTTGTATTATTTTGCATTATTTTATTAAACCTTTTTGAGTTACAAGGCACACCGATCATGCGGCCCCACTAATTATTATTCAGCCAGCACTCCTGAACAGGGCTGGACCCTCGGAGATTATGTGAGAAAAACTCACAGTGAAAACTTCTTTTCCTGCTTTTCTGGGTTTTAACCCTCTTTTTCACCACCTTTGTACTTCCCTTTTTGGGAAGTACCCCCAGTCCCAAAGGAGCAGCCTGCTGATACTTTACCACCATTAGTTCCAGTTTCACTACGCCTCTACCTAGGCACTCCCTGCCTCATGTGTTAGCACTGGTACCTTTGCACTGCTGACCTTTGAGGATTTTAATCCCCAAAATACCACTGGACCCCCGCTTATCTACAGACTTGGCCATCTTTCCCATAATTCTTCTTAAACACCTGCTGACACACAAAGCCTCATGACACTACCAGTACGTTTTTCAGTTCTTTGATGTGCCACTGCCACAGCCAGTGGTTTCTCCATGGTGTCCAGTGATTTTCTCCATCCCACTGTGATATCTCAGCCATTAGGTCCAATTAGTAGTCTAATCATTTATTTGCAGATATTTAAAATAATTACTTGTAAACAATAGATAATCTACATTGTGCTTATATCTATTATACATACTTCATAATGCATTTCTGTCTGCAGAGTATTTCAGACTTCTCCATTGTGTGGAGCACTGAACTCTACAGAATCAAAGGATGGATAAAATTGGAAGGGCCCACAGTGGATCCTTTGGTCCAGCCTTCCTGCTCAAGCAGGGTCATCCCCAAGCACATGGCACAGGGTTGTGTCTAGATGGCTCCTGAATATCTCCAGTCAGGGAGGATCCACAACCTCTCTGGACAATCTGTTCCAGTGCTCAGTCACCTGCAAGCTCTTTCTTAGATTCAGGTGGAACTTTCTGTGCATCAGTTTCTTCCCATTGCCTCTCGTCCCATTGCCTGGCACCACCCAGAAAAGCCTGGCTCCATACTTTTGACACCCTCCCTTCAGATACTGACATTCATTGATGCAGTTCACCCCCCAAGCTGATTCTTCTTGAGGCTGAGCACACTCAGTCGCCTCAGCCCTTCCTTATAAAAGAGATGCTCCAGCCCCTTGCTCATCTTTGTTGCCCTCCACTGGACCTGCTCCAGGAGCCCAGAAGTGAACAGAGCCCTAGATGTGGCTTCACCAGAGCTGAGTATGGGGCAGGATCCCCACCCTTGTCCTGCTGCCAGTGCTCTTCCCAATGCACCTCAGGACACCATTGACCTCTTGGCCCCCAGGGCACGCTTTCTGGCTCAGGGACAGCTTGTTGTCCATAGGATCCCCAGGTCCTTCTCCACAGAGCTGATTTCCAGTAGTTCAGTCTCCAGCCTGTGCTGGTGCTTGGGGTTAATCTTCCCCAGGTGCAAGACTCTGTATTTGCCTTTGTTGAATTTCAGATTATTCGCCTCTGCCCATCTCTCCAATGTATCAAAATCCTTCTAAAAAGCTGCACAGCACTCTGGTGTATCAGCCACTCCTCCTAGCTTTGTGTCATCAGTAAACTTGTTTCTAATCCTGTTTTATGTTTTATTGCTTTTAAAATTTACATCGGCTGAAAGAAATTGCAGGATAAATTAGAATATAGGGGCTACTGAGAATTTTTTTTTTGTACTGAAATATGTATTGATGTCTCTGTTTTTCTAAAGTTCTTCTAAGTCTTCTGATGTTTACTTTTTGTGATGGATTCTCACACACTTTTCATGTAAATAATGATTGTTTTGCATTCCTTTCTGGAGGAGCAGAGAATTAATGGACTTTTGGGTTGACCAATGTGGGTGAAGAGGACAATTTTCATCCTCCAATCCATGGTCACTGTTGCAATTCTATAAATGTCGAGGTCTGTAAATAAACTTTCCCTTTTTTACCTTGGACATCTCAGCGTGTGAGTGTTGTTCATTTGTGTCATATTGTGACATATTTGTCTGCTGGTGCTACTGTTAGTATGGTACAGAAGTTAATTGCATTAATATCATGATAAAGAAAACAAGCTAATGTTCTAACATAGCAATCACTTTTAAGAAAACATGTTTCAGAGAAACAGACCTCACTGTAAACCTTGTAAGAATCGAATAATTTTTTTCCTACTGTCTTGCCCTTAAAAAATAAGATGACATTATATGGCAATACAATGCATTTACCAAAATAACACAACAGCCATGCTGGGACAGACTAAAAATCTGGTCAACTCAAATTTTTACTAACAGACAAATGATGGCTGCTTTTGCAAAATAAGCATGAAAACAACATAAACAAATGACAATTGCAGTGCACAGTCCTCATTTTCAACAATTTAAAGCTTAGAGACTTCCTGAGTCCAAGCTTGTATGTTTGTTGTATGTATGTATGTTTATGTGAAAAGACATTGATGGAATTTTCTTCTCCCATGAACTAGCTCTTTTGGGGGTGGAATCAAATACTATCACTGTTTCAGCCTTTGCATAATATAATAATGTCATGTTTCCAAACTTACATAGACAGTAAAGTGATCCTGAAATGAGGACACTTAGTAAAGAATAGGAGGAAAAATTGTAAGAATTTTCTGCATACAATAAGGAATTTCAAAAGAAAATACCTTAGAGGTATAACACCAGAGAAGATTTGGGTTTTGTAATTGTAATTTTTTTATCCCCAGGTCTTTGTTTGCTGAATTTATAATTGTACAACTGATTAGACAGAACATAATATATCACTTTATGCTACTTACTTAATACAACATAATTCCACTCATTGTCTTTATTGATGCAATGTACTGTGGCAGGAGGAAAACACTGATTTATCTTAAAGTTATTTTTGAAATTATTATAGTGGCATTAGTAATTTGCCCCTGCAATACAAGAATGTACTGAGCATAAAAACTGAAAAAGATGTATCCATGAGATTTTAGATTTTAAAATAAATATGCATATATATAACACAGAAGATGAAAACAGATCCTTGGATAGCACGGCAAAGAGTCACAGAAACTAAGGAGGTGTTGGGCCTGCCCCATCTTGATGACAGTAATATAATACCCATTGTCCCACCCTCTATCCCCACAGTTACACAGAGAAAGGTACTGAAATAATAATATTATTGTTACAAAGGAAAATACTCAGATGTAAAAATATTTAGAATACTATGGTGACTTACTTGCACATCTTGTTTTTCTGAAATAATAGAAAAAAAAATCTCTGAAGATGAATCCTGTTTATCACAGGATCACAGAACAGTTTGGTTTGGAAGGGACCACTGGAAATCATCCAGTCCAACCCCCTGCCAAGGCAGGGTCGCCTGGAACAGGTGGCACAGGAATGTGTCCAGGTGGGGTTTGAATGTCCTGGAGGGGAGAATCCACAATCTCCCTGGGCAATCTGTTCCATGCTCTGTCACTGTAAAGTTCTGCCTCGTGTTGAGGGGGAACTTCTTGTATGTTAGTGTACGGCCTCTGCTCATCATCCTGTCACTGGGCACCACTGGAAAGAGTCTGGTACCATCCTCTTGGCACCCACCTTTGAGATATTTATATGCATTAATGAGATCACAAAGTGATAACTGTGCAAGGATCTGTACTGTAACAATAGGAAAGATTTCTCCATGATTAGGACAACTGAATAGTTCTTGCTAAACTTTTACCAGGTAGATAGTAATTACTGAGTCTCTCTTTCAAGAGGTTTGATTTGAAAATCAAAGTTCTCATCTCTCACAAGTATGACAACGTCAAAGGTAACCCTGCTCTGTGAAGAGCTCTGATGAGTCAGATCAAATTTTGTATCTGAGATGACTTAGAGAAGATCTTCAAGTTTTCCCATGTGCAATAGCAAAGCTGGTTAGTTGAGGTCCCTGACCTACCTTCTTTCTGAGTGAAACTTCCTTCATAACACATTTTACTACCTACTCAGTTAAGCTGATTCAGCTCTGCATGTACATTCATGCTGTGAGCCAGACTAATGGATTAATCTGTATTAAAAAATAATAAACCCCTTTTGTCGATATTAAACAATTTCTGTTTGTTTTTCTCTTTCCATGGGCCAGCTTACAGCACCAGTTTCACAAGCAGCTGAGGGTGCAGGGCTAAGAATGACTGATTACATGGTGAAAGGAGGCAAACTGGTGCAATAATTTAGCACAGGGAAACCCACAGAGCACGGCGACACCTCAAGCCTAGCTCCGGCAGGGCTGGTATCCACACTGATGCCAATTAGCCCTAGTGGGTTCCAAGCAGTCAGATGTGGAGCCAGGTGCAGCTTGAGGTTAAATCCTCTCATCCTGTCATTAGTTGCCTGGGAAAAGAGGCCAACCCCCTGCCTGGCCACAACCTCCTTTCAGGTAGTTGCAGAGAGTAATAAAATGTCCCCTGATCCTTTTCTCCAGGCTAAACAACCCCAGCTCCCTCAGCCACTCCTCATATGACTTGTTCTCCAGGCCCTTCACCAGTTTCACTGCCTTTTTCTGGACATGCTCCAGCACCTCGGTGCACTTCCTGAATTGAGGGGCCCAGAACTGGACAGAGAACTCAAGGTGTGGCCTCACCACTGCCAAATACAAAGGATAAAGTCACTTCCCTGGTTCTGCTGGCAACAATATTTCTGATACAAGTGAGGATGCCATTGGTCTTTTTGGCCACCCGGGCTCATCCAGATGCCAACCAGCACCCCCAGGTTCTTTTTTGTTGGGCAGCTTTCTAGCCACTCCTCCCCCAGCCTGTACTGCTGCATGGAGTTGTTGTTACCCAAGGGCAAGACCCAACACTTAGCCTTGTTGAACCTCATACTGCTGGTCTCAGTCACATTGTCTTGGAATTATTTATTTTACAACAGTAAAATATATAAACTGCTATAAAATAGGCAGTTATCACTTCTCTTTCTAGTAATTATTTTCAGTACTGCATCTATATCTATGATTTCTATAGGCGTAATAATAATTTAACCAGCTGTTTTGCCTGATTTTAAAAGGTATGAGGTAGCAGTCCAGGAGATATGTTATTCTTTAAGTATCCTTTCAACCATCCAGTATAAAACACATAACCAGCTGAACCAAGGGATATTTTATTATATAAAAATAAAATTTTGTTTACTATCATGTGCGTGGCCAACATCATGGCCAACACCATATGACTCCATTGTTCAATTACCTGTTTGTTACCTGATATCTGTTTTAAATCTGCTTTAGATAATTTATAATTTTGCTTTGAAAAAAGATACAAGTTCCTGAATGTGCAAATGGGATCAAACGGTACTGTTGCCTGAAATAATGTACTATTGTACTAAGTACTTCAGAAAGGCCCCGTGATTTATTCTGGTCCCATGTACATTCACCCTACCATCACGGGCAGAAAAATTCATTATTATATGATGAGTCATTATAGCTCTGTGATCACAGAGAACATTTTCTACAGATATTCAATATCCTTCCAAATTATATATTTCACAGAAGTAGGTCAAATTGAGCAGTGATTGAAGACTAACATTTCTGCAAGTATCCAACTATCCAGATTTTATCAAGATAATACTGTGTAGAAGTGCTCTGCATATTAAGAATGGCTTATCTTTTTGTAATAGAGATCTAAAACTGCTGTGGGTAATTCAAAGGTCTTTTCTTTTATGACCTCTTTTTAAGTTCCTGCTCTTGTTCTCTTCAGGTGTTATTAACTCGTGTTGTACAAGATCAAGGTAAGTTCTGAGTCACTGACAATGTTCACCAGTTCTACATTAGAGTGAGAGGAAAACAGCAAGGGAACTGAAGGTGGAAATTCTTGATCACATGGAATCTTCTGCACATCACAGAAATGCACTGGCACTATGGAGCTGGGAAGTATCAAAGAGTCTACTAGTGCATGTCTTTGGACATCAGATTGGCATCTATTCTTTATTCCTTAGTTCTTGAAGGGACTTTTAATTTTCAGCTTTTTTTCCTGGTGAGCAAGGTCATAGGGGATCATATATTGTAGATTTGTGTCCACCTTTCATATTGCCCTTTATGTCATTGGTTGCCCATTTTATTCACCACCCACATATCCTTCTAGAGATAAACCAGTCAATAATTACTACCTGTACCACAATGCTCGTGCCAGTAGAAGTCTGCAGAGTACATTCAACAACAGATTGTGACTGGGTGCCCCTGTCTTGGGAAGATGATGTTCCTGGCTTCAAACAGAGGTCGCTGACCTGCAGTGACATCTTGTGCCAGAAATGGAATTTGGTGTCTGAAGAAAATACAACTCTGGTCACCATTAATTGACTCAGAAGCAGCAGCTGCAGATGAAGGCTCCAGTGTGGAAGGCCATTAAAAAAAAATAAATCCTGTGAGCTTTCTGTAACAATGGTAATGCAATACAAGGAGAAAGAGAGGGTTTAAAATAGTACAGGAGAACAATAATAAGGTACCAGTTTGGCATGGCAGCTCAGCAAAATAAGTCAAAATTACAGGACATTACCCACTGAACCATTACTAGATTTTTTGGTAGAGGTATTAGTGGTGGTCAAAAAGAGAATTACCATTCTGTAGGAAAATCTGACATTTTGAAATCTGCTCTTATTATGATTAAAATGAAAAATCCAAATGTCAACATTTTCTGTGATACAGTTCTAGGGGAGTATTTCTTTTGAAATGTCAGAATTTCAGCACAAGTTTCTTGTTAACAATGTGAAATCATTAAACTATGAAAAATTTTATATATATGTGTAGATAGATCTGCTATTATTTACAACACATGAAGTAGCAAGACATTATTCAGAGCAAACTAAAATGATTCATAGCATAAATGAAAGATGACGAAATCATAAAGAAATAGTCTTATCACGGTGAGGTGACAAGTTTTCTTGTGACAATACTTCAACTAGTTTCAGTAATTATGTGGGAATAATATTAAGTTTAATAACATTGTCATATCATTTTGATCATTAAAATTTGTAAGTCTATTTTGTACAATCAAAGTCACAAGCACAGTGATTGCCTGATGTGATTTATTAACTGTTGACTCTGAGTCATCCAGATAGTTTCATAGTCAGTGTTTCATAAGGCGCCCAGATATTTTTTGCCTTTAAAAAGCCCCATTTGTCTATATGCAGGTGACCTCTTGGGAAGAAAAGTAAGTTTTGATTGCAGTAAAATAAACCTAGAACTTAAATGAAATGATTGTCAAATTAATTACAATTTTATTTAAAAAGTTATTAAATGCTTGTTTGTGGATGGTCTTGTATTTATATTTTCACAGAGGTGCTTATGGAGATTTAGCTATACAACTCCAATAACTGCTGAAGATTATTTATTTTTGTGTTATTTTTTAGACTTCAGTAAATAACAGCCTCGAGGTTTATGGCCTAGATACACTATTTTTTTCATTAGCTGTGTATCCAGGGTTTTTTTGCTGCTGGGAATTAATCTACAAAAGTAACACTTCACAGATGATCCTTCTTATGCCCTGTAGCATGCTTAGATGTTGGAAGAGTCTTTTAATGTGGATTGAATTTTTTCAGAGGGTTTTAAAAAGCATGTATTAAATTTAGTGGTTTATTGATGGAATACAAGGGACAGAAGTCTTACTTTCCTAAAAGCTTAAGCAGTACAGTTTGTTAAGGTGTCCTCACCAGGGCTTACCCCTGTTCTCATAAAGTGTTGAGGATCCATCAGACTGCCAGAGGAATTGGTTTAGAGCAGTGTATGTGTGTGTGTGTGTGTGTGTACAGGAGGGGGATATCATTTACTCAGATGCTGGGTACTGGGCACTGCCCTTGCCAGGATGTGCATGGCCAACACCCTACAAGCAAGTCTTCACCCATTCTGAGCCCTGCATGTGAGGTCTCAGGCCCACTCCTTGGATATTATGGCCTCATTTGGACAGTCTGCATTTTGTTTCAAAACAAAAATAAAATCATACTCAAGTTCTCTGTTAAATTACATCCTGAAATTAATGAAACTGTCAACACATCAACCCCCACTTGTTTTTTTTTAATAAAATATATTTATTTTATTCTATTCCTCTTGCTTTAACTATGGCACAGAACTGAATGCTGTTTGTTAGTTCACACTTGTGATCTCACTAATTTAGTTTCCTGTATAAGGCACCAAATGAGATGCTCATCCCAACAGAGCCATTTTTACCAATCTGTCTTGAGATGCATATGCACACACACATACCATGAACATTTTCCAAGTTATGCTCCAATGGCAATTTCAGAATTTTTTTCTGAACCATAAAGACCATGTGTAAATCGATTTTACAAATACTTCTGAACACTCATCTTTCTATGAGCATCCAAGATGTAGGCAAATGTCTGCTGTACCAGCTCTGCTTCCTTCATACCTCTCTCACCTGCACTTGTCTTGCAGTGCCTCAGTACTGCTGAAGGAATGCTGCTGTAAATCACAGAACTGCCTGCACCTGTGCATGCCAGGTGATGGGGGAAGCAGTCAGGCCATGCCTGCATCTGCTTGTAGCCTTACCTCTTTCCCATCCCTGCTCTGACCTCTTGGCCAGCTCCCTGCACTTCAGTGCTGTCAGCCTCATCTGTACGTGTGTTTTGCAGCAGCTTGGTACAAGCCCTGTGTTTCCCCTGGTTCCAACACATGCTTCCTACAAGAGCACAGCACACATTTATACCCAGAATATTGCTCCCGGTGGTTCCCTGTCTTGCATAAGTACCAGTGTGCCTTGGTACTGTCACATTTCACTTGATGCAGTAAATTCTCTTGAAAACATATTTCCATCGGTTTATTTTGGTCAGTTATTCTGTTAAATCTGTCACATTTTTACAGCTTTTTCCCAATCAAGGCTTACCTGAATAAATCTTGTCCCTGTCCTACTACTAGTCCTTGCTTCTTTATGATGAATTAACAACATAAGGCTAAGTTAATCTTTCAAGTCAGTGTCTCCATTTTCCTTAAGTAAGTCCTACCCAGTACAGCTTGGAAAATAAAATCTGTTTATGCTACTACACAATTCAAAACTCCAGCATTTAGTAAACCCAAATATTAATTTGACTATTATTATACCAGACATCAACAGCCTAAGTAATTAACCTGAATTTTAAAAGTATTATTTTTTCAGACAACATAATTATTTGCAGGTTATTACATAACACAGATGATTTGTCTCTGTCAAATACATTTTTTTGCTAGTTTTAACCAGTCTCAATAGATCTGATTGCTACCATGCAGAGAAGTAGAACAAAGAACATGAGTGAATGAATTTTCATTTTATCCTAATCTCAAAAATTCTTCAAGCATATACACTCAAAGTACAGATAAATTAAAATGTAATTTGCTCTTTTCTTCCACTTCAGTAGTTTCTTCCACTTCAGCCTCTATTATTCATATAATGGTGAGCCCTAGGTCACTGTACACAGGCAGCTGATATTTAGCAACTCATCTTAGTGGAGCTTAATTGATTGTCTTATAAAAATTCTATGTTTCCTAAACAAAGAACAAAATACATTCCTACTAGCAGATCCTTTTTTCCTGAAAAATATCTATGAGTACTTCAACAAAAAAGACAATGAACACAAGTAGTGTTTCTCGATTAATTTTTCTTCAGACATAATTCAATTTTTACTATCAATCAATATTTATGGAAATGGCTGTTATGGACTTCAGGGATAAGTGCATAAAATCTTGTTTCTTTATTCAGATTTTATTTGTCAGGATTCTTGGTGCAGAGTTTTGGTATTCCTTTGTAAAGTGACCACTTGAAGATTCCAGCCTAAATCTGGTATGACAATAAAACCCCCAAAATTTTATATGAAACATAGAGGTGGCTCAATTGCTAAAAGTCAGCATAAAAAATCATTAAACGTTCATCTCTAATGACATAATCTTCTGGAATGTGTCTGGATAGTGATTCCATAGGGTAGCACTTTGGGTTGTTCATTATTAAGGGCATTATTAATTTTTCCACTGTTGCTTTTTCATCCAATCCAAAATGTTAGTGATTTCTCCAACTTTATTTTAGGAATGTCTAAGCATTATAGCTAAATTGCCTTATTTAATTTCTATTGAAAAACATTTCTTGCTAGCTCTTTTATCAAGAAGTGTAGGTCAGCATCTTCACCCTGTATTTCATCTTCACCCTGTATTTCATCTTTGGCTAAAATCATTCTCTCATTCCATATAAAGGATTTTCTTAAGACCAGTAGCCTGAGTGACAGATCTAAGAGACAGCCTGTCCTGTTCATTCACACAGATAAAACTTTCACTGTCTTGCATCTCAACAGCTGAAAGGATTTTTTTTTTAAATTTTCAGATTAGAGAGGACATTCCTCCTAAGTAATAACCACAGAGATGCTACTACAAAGATTTTGTTTCTACACGATCAAATTTTAGCCATTATCCCTCTCATCCTCTCCTCTCCCTCTGCCCCTTCTGTACTGTGTTAAATATAGTTCCCTTCTCTGTATCCAGTTTGTATCTGGTCTTGCCAGTAATTATTCCTTGACAGGACCACAATTATATTCTCTGTCACCTTGGAAAGATTATCTTTCCATCTGGAAAAAATAATTCTTTCCACTTGGAAAATTTTTCAACCAAATACCTGCATGCTTAACAGTCCTCTTTGCCACTTGAGAGGAGCTACTTGTACACAATTTTGTTGGTCCTTATCCTTTTCAAGTAAATTCCTTTTTATTAAATTTCCTAGGGGAAAAATAACGAAAAAATCAAGCAACAGATATAGTAACAGTACTACTTGTCATATTGATGTGCAGGGTCTTTTTCCAGTGCTTGTATCTATCTGATGTTTCATCCCTTGTGTTTAGAATATTGATTGCCTGCAGAAGAGACATTTTGTTATTGTTGTTATTACTTTCTAATACAGTGGCTTACTAGTCCATGATCAGGACTGATGCTAATATAGATAATGACAGTAACAACATCAGCAACTTTGGGAAATGGTCATGCACAGAATGCTCTAATGACTGGAGAATTGCAAAAAAAAAAAAAAAAAAAAAAAAAAAAAAGAACTTCTTGCTCTCTTTTTCTTTATAGTGAACTCTGACATCTCTTCAGTTTCTAATATATGCATCACTAAATTAGTTCAGATTCTGGTCCAGTGCAAGGTATTATGTGCCATCCAGAGTCACTTTATGAAAAAATTTTCGTTTGAATTTTTGGCACCTACATAAATGTAATGAAACCAGTATGAGTTACATACAGTCCTCAGGCAGCCTTTTCTGAGTCACGCTGGTCTTGTGTGCAGACACTGCAACCAGCCCCCTGTGCTGCAGAGGGATTATGAGCTGGAGCCTTACACTAGACAGCAAACTAGAGCAGAGGATACATAGCTCCAGCAGGTCAGGAGGCTTCTTTATGATGTGCTATACCTTCCACTTATTTCTTTGGCAATGCTGCTTCTGACTGTCAACAAAGTAATTAGAATGAGGAAATTCTGTAGTCTCAGGTTGCTTTCTAATTGTTAAATCCGGGACGGGAAGAAGGCACTAGATTAATAAATCAGATTAAAAACACACAGATTTCAGGAAAAAGTGGTAAGTTAAGCAGTTAAATGTGGTAAACTGCTTTAGACAGAGAAAGATTTAGATATACAGGTGTCACTTGACTTCTAGAAATATTAAAAAAACCTTTTACTCCATGTGAGGACTTAGAGAATGCTGTTGCATGTCTCAAAATGTGGTTAGAGAAGGAAGTTCCCATAAAACAACGCACCACAACAGGAATAAGCACAGATGACCAACCAGAAATCCCAGGCCAAATGAAGGTGATTTGAAATTAGCACAACAGACAAAATTCTGCTGTGCAGACTTTGGGAATTTAAGATAACAACTGGACAAAAAAATAGCACAATGGCAAAACTGTGTGAAAGGATACACATGCCAGGTCAAGCTGTAAAAATAACACCTATTCCCCATGGATACCCATGACCTTGATTTTATAAAAGTAGTTCCTCCAGAAGGATGACTCTGGGACCCCCACCACTGAAAACCAAGGTGAAGAAGGACCAGTGGGATGCCTCAGGGGCCCATGTGCTGGTAATATCTTTTCTTAATTTGTCTCTCTCTCACTCTCTCTTTCCTCCCTCCACCCCCCACCCCCTCGGCCCTTGCTGTTCCTTTCTGTCTGTCTACCTCCCATTTGCTGTTAAAAAAAATCCGTGCTATTGACTTTGGCATATGGTCTTGTTTGCACCTTAATTTGGGCAGAGGCATCTCTTATAATCAGATCTTACCACTTAAAACTTCTCTTGAATACAAGCAAAATTCAAAATTTTTAAATGCTATATTTAACCAGGAACACCACCTTCGAGGCGGTACCCTTATTTCATGTTTAATCTGTTTTGAAGAATATGAGCAATGTGATAAACAGACCCTTTAAGAACAAGGCTTTACTTTCAATGAGATTTGTAACATATATTTTTCTCCACCTCCTACAGAATATATTTAAGTTCCTTCTCTCAGTATAATGAGGATAGTGAAACTTAAATCAGAACATGGGTAGACTCCAAATCCCATTTTCTTACAGTGTCCTAGGTCTCCATTTTTTAGTCCACAATTTCTTAGTAGAAATTACAATACAATTCGCCTTTATTCCTCTATAAGGTTGCCTTTATTAAGCCAAGCTATAAAAAAAGTTCCAGTATCTACAATATGTTTCAAGCGAAATTTAGTAATCTACATTCAAAAGAACAATCTGTAAGAATGCTGTTTAACTTAAGAACAATTTAAATGTTCAGTAGCCCATATGTGATTAATGACCAAGATACCTAGATATCTACAGAGTTCTTGAGAATTTCCTCTCACATCTTGAACCTACAGTGTCAGCATTTATGTCTGAGCTGGTCATTCAAAGTTCATTGCAATGAATGACCACAAATGCATAAGGTACATTTCAGTTTTATTTTAGCCATTAATATTAGGATGAAATTATACCATAGAAGCACCCACTCACTGACCGTGAGAAGTTTACTTAGTATGCATACATATTTCTGCAGATGACTCAGACTCCAGTGGGTCTACATTTTTATTTGAAAACTTAATGTGTTGCCTATTGTATGTGCCCACCTTCACCTTCATGGAGTGGTTCAGCAGCTTTTGAGTGCCTCACTTGTATTATTTCTGATTCAACAGTAGACCTAAATCTTCTTATAATTTACTAAGCACAGTCTGAAACCAGCTATGCTTATGTGACAACAAAGACCCCATTGCTGAGGACAGAAATCAGTGTGGGATCATTCAAATTCCAAGACACAAATAAGGTACATGGGAAGTGAAAAACCTCTTTAGTCTCCGAAATTTTGTCAAATGTAAGAAAACAATTTCCTGCTAGATCAATGATTGCTTTTTCCGCATGAGGATGGATGCAAGCACCCTCTGGACTACTGCGTTTGTTCTGGATAATCACATATTTCATGCTGACTTGTGACTTCCTTACCCAGAGCCTAGCATGAAGAAACGGTGACACATGACATCTGTTGTGAAATTTATTGCTTAAGTCTCAGCTCTTAATGTTTAGGGAAGAGAGGATTCACCTACAGCAAACAAACCCACTCATGTTCAGGAATACAGAACAGATTAAATTCTTTGAGAGAGGAGAGAGACCCTCACATTCAACTAACATAAGGCAGTACACTTTTTAGACCTATTAAAAAAAGAAAATCTGTGGTGCCATGTGCCCATATGCCTATAAATATATGTTGCATCTGTGTAGAGTTATCTTTATTTTGAAAGCATTTATGAGACAGAATGGTTCTTATTCCAGTGAGCCCACCTTCTCCCTATGGAGTTCTGAAGTTGTAGTACTTGTCTGGCATAGTGTTTTGAAACTACAGAAGCTCTAATAACAAAAATATACTTCTGAGACACCAGAAAGTGGATATAAAACCAAACATGAAGGGATACATTTCCTTTATAAAGCTGAAGTTGCCTTGTGTGAAAATTACAAGAATTTTAATACATATTAAAACTATTTTTTCATATCTCAGCAGCCAAAAGATAATAGGACAGGTACTATAACTATAAAGAAACATACATGTAGTATTTGCTTTCGCACTTTCTGAGGCAGCTTTTGCCTGAGAGACAATTATTTTAGTTGTATGAGCTCCAAGGTAAGCTAAGGTTAAGAGATAGAGGTAACATGGGAAACAAGTACCACATCTTTCTGTGCCCAGCAATGTAATACTGGTAATATTGTTGAGTCTAAAACTTGCTTGACACCATGAAATGACCATAGAGTAGAAAGATGAATTTCCCCTTATCATCATATTTCATCAGCACAAAGCATTATCAATAGTTCATTCTATCTAGGAAATTACTCAGTCATATCCCCTCACTTGCTTGAATTTATTTTTATGTTTAGAGGAGTGGAACATAACCTGTCTGTGCTTACTTTTCCAAAAACCTGGGTCAAACATTTGGAGATGTATAGAATATGCTATTCACAGAAATAACAGGATATAACTCATCTGTTCTCATAGGATCTGATCATTCCCTAGTGAATTAATGTTATTTACAGGCAGGAATCTCAAATACATTCAGTACTTCTCTGAGAAACTACTATTCTAAGAGCGATACTTTCTCCTGTACAATTGAAATAAAAATTCCAGTGGGAAAGGGAAATCCCAAATGAAGCCTGTTCATTACTCATCCAAAACATCAAATTGCTGTTAACCTACAGAGGGAAAGAACCCTGGAAAACAAGAGCTCTTGAATCAAAAGCCATTGCTTTTGATGGATGGATGGAATGGAAGGAGAATAGGAACAAAGGCTGACCAAATCATCAGACTGTTTGGACTGTTTGTGCTTCACTGTGTTGCTTCTCCAGTAGACGTCGGGGTAGCTAAAGTTCCACACAAGAACCGGCACCTGAGACTTTGAGGCTGCTTTCAGCTGCCTCTTGTAGGTGTCATCCATTTTCTCCTTCTGATCAGGTAGCCTGTAGCAAACACCCACAGCAGTGTCACCCTTTCCAGTCTGTCCTTTTATCCTAACCCACAGGCTACCTATAAATTAATCTCATTAATCACTAAAGAAATACTCTTCAGCAAGGTGATTTTCTAAGTCATTCATTTAAGTGAAAGTATTGAGAACTTTAAATAGAAAGAGTGTCAAGGCACTATCATGGTTTACCTGCAAATTTCACTAAAATGTAGTCTACCAAAAATATTTGTCTGCCTTCTGAGATGAAGTGAATTGTATTTCTTTGATTTTTGTTCTGATATTCCATAGAATGTTTATTAATTTTGTCACTTCTTACCAGTTTGCATTAAAGAATTTGATCTTCTCTGGTTTTGTCAGAGGAAAAGTTGGTGCTCAGTCTCTGATACATGCCATTTGTTTTCACAGTCAGAACAGCTATTTTCTGACTGCACTTCTTCCTGTTTTGTTTAAATCATTTAGCACTTGCATATATATGGTCTCTGACATGGAGGAGGGCTGGGTGGTCCCTGTCATTAATTTTCATCTGAAAGAAACAAATGAACGAGAGCAATGAATTCTGTAATAGGCTCCCTGACAGCTCTAAACTCTTTTCAGCACCTCATAGCCTGCATTATACTCACAACGTCCTATTTGAATTTGCTAGTGAACATTCATACATTCAAGTATAATTTGTTTTCAAAGGCGTATAATGTGTTTAAGATCCTACTGCGATCAGTTTTTATTCCAATAGACCTCAGTGTATATAACCTCTATATAAGAAGCTTGCCTAAAGGATGATGTTGTGCTTATGACCACAGGAAAAAAATATTGCAAGTTGTTCTCTGAACTGAATAGCTATGTTACAGTCCTTTTGACTACAAAATCTTGACCTTTAATATTTAAGAATAACTTCCATTTTCTATGCAAAAGTTTAGCCATAGAGTCATCCTGTCCTTCAACGTTTTCAAAAATCCTTGGCAACAACAACAGGCAGGAAACATTAAAAAAAAAATTATTCTATAAAAAGACTGAAATTAGTTCAGACTAGGAAGAGCTAGGTGTTGCACAGTTTCAAGTGTTTGACATCCTAAATCCTGCAATAAATATTGCACTTTAAAGGTACAGGTAATATATGAATATGAATCTCTTGGATCATTCAGTCCAGTAATTTACTACTGCAGGCAGTTATCTATATGCAACACGACATTTCTGCATCCATTAGGGATACAATATTCCAGGGGTATTTTAGATTTGTCCATTAGGGAGTCATCCTGCAATGGTAAATTGCAGCACCACTGCCCTCTGTGCAGAGGTCACTCAAAGCTGGTCCACTGATGCCCTGCAGTAAAGAAGAGGCAGCTAACCCCTCTTCCACTGAATTAAAAGCTGGCTTGCCTTCTCTTGATTATGCCAGAGAATGAGCCTACATGTGGGCAGACCCCATGAGTGATTGAGTGACTGACCTCTTGGTATGTGGGGTGAGAAAAGCCCAGTTACCTCTCCTGGAAGTAGAGCGAGTTAGCTGACCTTCACCACTGGAGGGAAGAAGCTGGATTCCCTTCTCTGATACAGCTAATAAACATTCTTCACATCTGCAGACCAAACTCATTTGCCTTGAAAACATGTGCAAGGTGTACATTATTACCACTGGTTTCAATAGAGTCTTTTAAAGGAGTTATTATGATCCTCACATGTGTTTGAATATCATAACTAAAGCAACTTCTGATAAATTTACTCTTTCAGTATTAAAGTGTGTGGGTTGCTGTGGTGGTTTCAGGTTCAAAACCAGATGGAAACTCCAGAAAATCACTTCTGTGACTGGCTTCCCTCCTCACCAAACGTCAATCAATGTAAAACCAGCACAGTTGTTCATAGGTATATTTGACTGACTAATGCACTCCACATCTCTTCCTAGTGATCTAACAGCTAGATAGGGAAAAACAGTGATTTTAATTTTTCTTGATTAATTTTTGCTCAGTTTTATTGCATCAATAACCTCTAACTTTTCTCACTCAATATCTTACTCCTTGACAATGTCCTTGAACTTGGGTCTTTGTCAAATGTCGGTAATGCAAACCAGTTTTCCTGCCACCAACAGGAGCTGAGGAATGCAGTACTTGTATCTCCCTGCTTTACATTTTCTTTTCATGACAACCAGCTACCTTCTAATCTTTAATAAGTTTCACGTTCGTTCAGCAATTTCAGTAAACAACCATCAACCCTAATTTAACAATATTTCCACAACATTGCACAGATATATTTATTAATTTGTTTTAATCCTAAAAGATCAGGTGTTTTATAAAGAAAGATAGAAGACAAATTTGGCACTTCTAACCTAGGAATCCAATTGCTCTTAACCCAGTTTCCATTATGCATTGCTTTAATGAATTCCCCTTTCAATACCTGTTTTGTTGTCTGCCATACTGTGACACAGAACTAATGAAGTGATATTCTTCAAGGACATATCTGGTGACAAGAAGTTAGTTTTTTGTTTGGATTTTTTGTTTATTTTTTTCATTAAGCATTATTTCTGTTTTCTTTTTCCTATTTATAAGTGATAAGGAAGTAAAGTTTTTCTTCTATGGCTTTGTGAGAATATGATATTAAACCTCTCAGAAATGTTCAGGATAATTTTTTAGCTGAAGATGCACCATTGTTGAAATTTTAACAAAGATTTTATGTCAGGCAAAGGTATAGACTACCAGAAGTAAATAGCTGTTAGCTAAACTCCAAACATTTTAGTCAATATGACTTTTTCTTTCTCAGTCATTTAGTACCCTTCTGTCTTGTGATTTAAAAGATAGCTCCAAAACTCATAAGGTCTGAATATATAACAAAAAAAAAAAACAATAAAGTTGACTACATTTCTGCTAGAATTCCATTTATGGTACACCAAAAAAAGATGGATTGTTTCTTTTTCATATCAATTGTAGTAATAAATACCATCAATACATAACAATATTAGGTATCATCTAAAAGATTCACTGATAAATGCCCTATTTGATAAGGCAACACTGTGACACCATTCCATCTAAATACTCTAGGATTACCTAGATGTTTTAAACTTTGGCATTAGCAAAGTTTATTTAGCATTTGGATTATCAGCTAATATATGCATGGGTTAACATATTTTAAATTAATAAACTGCATTCTTTAAAGGGAGAAAAATAATTACAAAGAGCTTAGATGCCCTGATTTCTTATTTAACCAGATATTGTTGGAGGTCTAACTCCATTCTACACTCACATGCAGAATCTAAATCAGGATCATGCAAGGCCACTCCATCAGTGCTCAATATCCAGCTGCTTTCACAGATAAAAGGAAATCACAAGAGGTCCAGCAATCACTCAGTGTCTTGGGTTATGGAACCAAAAATGTGTATTCTATTTCATCTGCTGAAAGCAGTTGGGGAAATGTTCTTCTTTATCTCTTGTAACTCTGGGAGGAGAGGGGTGGGTGCCTTTTGATAATGGGCCAACTGTTAAAACCAGGTGGGGCAGTGTTTCTTATCTCTTTCACCACCCGTCCTCTCTCCGAGGGATATCTTCTGCTAATGGACCATTAAGGCACTCCTAAAAGCACACATCCCCAAACATACCCTCCCCAAAATAGAACATCCACATTCCATCATCCTATTGTGAGATGCTCCACCCCCTGGGGGGAGCCAACCGTTCCTACCTGGATAAAACTGGGACTCAGGAACACAAGGCTGTCTGGCTTCACCCGATTACTGGAGGAAGACTGGACCCCTTCTTACCATCTCTGGACCCCTTCTCACCATCACTGGACCCTTTTCTACAGGATCGTCTCTACTCCAACAGAACCACATCTGCCACTCCAGGAGGACTTACTTTTGGACTGCTTCCAACACCCTGACCAACAGGGTGTCAGGTTGTAGCTCTGACTCTGTCAGGGTTTTCCAAAATTGTTGTTTGCTTGTTTGCTTGTTTGGTTGGTTTTGTTTTCTACTGCATTTGTATTGTTAATATTCCTAGTAAGGAACTGTTATTCCTATTCCCAAATCTTTGCCTGAAAGCCCTTAATTGCAAAATTATAATTTGGCGGGGGTGAGGGGTTTACATTCTCCATTCTAAGGGAAACTCCAGCTTTCCCTGGAAGATACCTGTCTTTCCAAACCAAGACACTCAGTGAAAAGGAGAATTTAGAAGAGCCTGGAAAAAAAGGCTAAAGATGAGAATCTCTGTTTTACCTTTTTACTGAATGGACATATTAAGCATGAACTTAGTGTCTGTGGTGAAAGCTATGGTAATATCATTGATGGACACAAAAGAGGAAATTTCAGAGTGAATATTTGAAATATTTCAAATATTTAAAAAATATTTGAAAGAATAGGGTCAATTTACACTGTGCTAAAATTTGAAGAAATTAAGTCACTTTTCAAGTATCAGAAATCATTTATGTATCCCAAAAATCATTGAACTGGGCCACTGTAACAAAATCATCTTCACTTTCTTCAGATCAACCCCACTGAGTGCCACAGAGATATTGGTCCCAATCACCCTCTTCATTTAACTTGTTTTACAGCAGGTTAGTGCAGCAAAGCATTCTAGTGCTCACCTGCTGGCACAATCTCTTCAGCCACAAGTGTAGGTTGATTATTGCCTGTACACAGCTACTTTAGCGTTGCTGACATAGAGAATAAGACCAGGAAGGAAGACGTGCTTGGAAAGCTTCTGTATGCTTCAGCTGTCCTCAGAAAATGGGGCAATGTTTCAGTATTTATCAGACATGCCCTAAAATGTGTGGAGCAGCTATGATCTACCTCAATCTACATTATCAGTATGATGTACTGTCCTTGCTCTGTCTTCCTACGTGCCATGTCCTTGTTTTACTCTGTGCCTCTTGGGGATAGCATGTCAGAGAACATCTTTGGGGCAGATTCATATATCAAGCAAAAGGATATTTATGAACTTCTGTTAGGTCACTTCCCTTATAAATAAATGTCCACAATCTTTTGTAGGCCAAAGAGCATATTTTATACAGTTGTCAAGAGCATCCCAGAAAAAGCTTTTGTCAGTTAAAAGGGAACTAATGTCAGAGTACCCAGTACAGATAAATATATACTTCAATTTCTTGAAAGTTTTGTATCAGAAAATATTTTCCAGAAGAAAAAAACACATCATTCTTAAGGCAGATAGACAAGAAATAAGTTAATTTCCTTTCCATCAAAAAATAAGAGAATAAAAATGCATTAAAGTATTTATGTCTGGAAAGGCATTTCAGTATGAAAATCCTACCCATTTTGGAAAATCTATAGGCATGGAATGTATGAAACAGGAAAGAATTACACTGTCTTGAACATTGAATTTAACTTTCCATTAACTTATGATTAAATTATGCTGATGTGAGGGTTATTGTGCCCTTGAGCCAAAGTTTAACAGTCCACTTACAGTCTAGTAATAGAGATTTTAAGAAATGATGATTCTGTCATACTGCTGGAGTTATAATAGATATATTTGGATGACTGTTCACATACAAATGTATTCAAATGAAAAGAGCATCATATCAATCATGATCTGCAACACATCATGGATTTTTTCTGGCACTTTATCTATTTAAATTACATCTAAATTATAAATACTGTGAATATCAGCAGTTAAAGTAATATTAGCCTAACAACAAAGGAGATGGATAGCAGAAACATTTTGTTACTTCACTGTGACCTGCATCTTCATTGCATTTTATGGTACTATTGCAAGAACTTGCCTCACCATTTTAACTTTGTAGAGATTTCTGCATTATTCTTAAAGCTCAGTATACTGTGAAAGCATAGACCTTTGTTGAGAGGCACATACTGCATGCCTTAAATTGTATACTTATTAGCTGCATGGCCTATAAGGCCCTGAAATAAAGTGCCCAATGTCAATAATAATTATTATCACTTTTTAATTTTATTTCTATAACGTCATAGGTGTGGAGTATTTCATTTACTTCACTTGTTTTGTATGTTCCCAGCTTGTATCCTACCCTAGTGATGCTTTCTTAAACAAATATTTTTGAGGCAAATTGTCAATGACTATACTTCAAAACTGTATCCAGTAACAGGTTCATGTCTTGAAATGAAATAATCTCTTTCCTAAGGACATTTTCAGCCTTTTCCCTATTGCCAAAATAAAGGGGGAGAGGGGAGGAGGGGGGAAAGCCCACCAAACCACAGACTTCATTTATAAAAGCTGTAGATAAGTAAAAATGTTTCATTATCTAAACTTCCTAAACATAAGAATTTCAGTATAAGAAAAAACACAAAGTTTTTAGAGTAAGCCAAGCTGTATCTTTTATTAAGTGTAACATGATCCATGCAACTCTTTAGGGAGAAAAAAAGGTCTGATTGTGTATTCTAGCTGTGCTTAATGGCTACCAGAGACTGCAATGGTTCATGCCTGAAACATTGTTATGAAGGAGTTTTGCCCATTATAGCAAAACGTATAAAGAAGCTACAACCACCATAGCCCACGCCTCCCTGAAGATGCCTGGCTGGAACTTTGGCCTGTGAGTTGAGCCGCCTAGGTAAGATAAAGAGGACACTGTTGTTCAATCATCTCAGGTCTAGAGAGAAGTAAACAAGGCTGAGGGAAAGGAATGCAGCCACAAGAAAGCCAGACCTAGCAGAAAACCATCCTTGGCTGGGTTTGTGGTGGGGCAGACCACAGCCCACAGAGGACAGGTTAACACAGACTCCCCCCTAGCCAAGGAGGGAGGAGGAGGTTTTGGGTGTGTAGCACAACCTCTGGTCAGAGGCACTGAACATCCATCCTCCCTTACACAGACTGCCCAGCCCCCAGCCCCACAGGCCACATCCGTGGGACATTCATGTGAGAGGCAGCTGAGGGAATATCATCATCCAAAAAGATTATATATAAACCCAGTATCCAAAGGTCCCCCTGAGGCCCTGAGGCCTTGCATCACAGGATTGCACATGGTGCAAAGTGATGCAACAGATCCAGGGTCTGCTGTGCCAAACTCCCCCCTGCAGGGAGGTACCTGGGCATTCCCACCTGGCCTGAACATATATTATTAATCCATGAGACTCTATGTTTTTAGGGGGCACCCTCACCACCAAGAAGACCAGCTGGAGAGGATTATTGGGACACCACTGGGATCCACAGAGTGGTGATATTTTCTTTAATCTGTCTCTGTCACTATCTTTCTGTCCCCCCACATATTTTCTATTTCTTTGTTTCTCTCTCTCTCTCTCATATTTAATAATGTGGATTTTATAATATCAAATAAAATCCATACTATTGATTTTGGTGTATGGTCTCATTTGCACCTTAACTTGGGCAGAGGCATTTCTAATGGCAAAGAATACAGACAGAAAAATAGTATATGTGGGTCTCACTTGCACACCTCCCTGATCTGAGAATAAATAAATGTGTGGGACAGCTGTTGTGGCTCCCAAAGTTCTAAGATTAGTTAAAACAATCATAGGAGCACAAGAACAAAATATCCGTCTGTCAATGTTCTCCCTCTGACAGTGACTAAAAAAGAAATCTTGGGGAAGAGTACAAGAAGCATGGCCTGCACAGAGTGATAATTTCTAGAAAAGTGTAATTTAGTACCACTAACCAGAGGTGGTAGTTGAACCTTAATGTTAAATGTTCTCTGGTGAAGTTCAACTTTATGAATTTCTTTTTGAACCCGTTTGACCTCCACGAGACTTGTGGCAATAAGACCCAGAGTTTAATAATGGAGACACAATGAAAACAGTTCCCAGTTTACTTTCTCCACACAATATATGCTTTTATGAACTTCCACTGTCTTTCCCTTCATCTCTCTTTCCATTCTGAAGTGTCATAGGCTGCTTTGTTTGTCTTTAAACTTCTGCTTTTACAGCACCCTGTGGCAATGAATTCCAGAGTTAAATAAATGAGGAAAATAAAGTCCCACATTATTTACAATGGTACAAACTATTATGTTATCTTCCTTTAGTCTTTCTAATCTGAAGAAGTCTGGTCCATTTTATAAGTAGTCTTCACTTTTTAATAGAAGGTTGCTTCAAACCTTTAATAAACTTCACTATGCTTCCCTGTGCCTGAGTTCTTTGTTCCTTTTTGATAAAGGAAAACCAGAAATTGCAGAAGTTTTAAAGTTAAAGGCATATCATGGATTCTCAATGGCATAATGATTGCTCCATTTGTTTCTCATTCCTTTTGAAATTATCCTAAACAGTATATTTGCTTTTCTGGCCATTGTGAAGCATGTGATAACCTTTTCAGAAAACTATCTGAGGTCCTGTGTTTTCTGAGTTATTTTATGTCATTTAAATTCTATCATTATGAATGTATTTTTCTCCATGTGCATTGCTTCTCACTTGCCTACACTGAATATTTTGTCATTTTTTCACCTAGTCATTTAGTATTGTGAAATTGTCCTGTCTCTCTAGGCAACCAGTTGGGGGTTTCTACTATAAGAATACTGTTTTAGAGGCCGCTAACAGGAGTAAATCATGCAGACTTGTCATGTGAGAGAAACTAGTTATTGTCTTTTCTGATCTGTATTCAAGAACCAATGGGAAAGTACATATATTATCTACTTTATATCTTTAGATGTATCTTTTTAAGCATAATATAAAATTAAGATTTATTTAAAATATATATTTTAATTCTAATTATACTTTATAATGAAATGTACACAATGAGTTAAGAGAGCTGGGGTGAGGAGGAATGATTTACTTCTTGATAAGTCAAAAGTTGTTTATTAGCTAGCAAAGCAGACAAAAAAAACCCGTTTGATTTAACAAAGACACATTAATATTCCAAAGGATTTGGGTTAATCCACTTTTTTGGTTTAAGATACATGACAAACTGTCCATCTCTTGCAGAAGAAAGACATAAAAAGTTTTGAGGTAAGAGATTATATGTCTGGAACCTTGGAGGATTTCAAAGGAGAGATTGGCTATAAAAGCTAACATGCATCACCAAGACAGGGTGTTCTCTAGTAATGCAACATGAACAGCATGATAAGCAAAAATAGAAAACCCCTGACAATCACCTCATCTGGAAAACTTATCACAAATCACCTAAATATGAGATAAAGGAAGAAAAATATCATTCTTTCTCATCTTAAGAAGGTTAAGCAGTTTTACTTTCACCACCCACCCCCCTTTAAACTTCTGCAGCTGTTTTGCCTCTTTTGCATCTTCTAAGAAAAATAATCTATTCTGTATTTGACTTACTATGGCATTAGATATATGGTACATGAAACACAACTGATACTTTTTAACAACAAGACATTCCTCACACAAAAGTGGAATGAATGCAGTTTCCCAAGATGCCCATGACAGAACTCAGATTCCCAGGATAATCTTCGAGTATACAAAGCATGAAAGGGTGTGCACATCATCTACTTAAAGCAGTTAAAGGAGTTGCAGCTGGAGTGGGGTGAGCTGGGATTGGATGGGATGTGGGGAGGGAGAGTGATAAGGAGAGCGATTAGTGTTTCCTGTAACTATTGGCAATCGGGTTCATTTTCCATATTGGGACTCTGACTGGACCCTGCAAATACCTTGTTAGTTTTCTTCAGCTACTTTTATTAATTGGATATGAGAATTTTCACTTCATTATTCTTCATCCTTATGATTTAATGAGGTATGGAACAGCAGAAAACTTAAGCACAAAATCACAGGTGTCACTTTTCTACCAGTAGGAAATCTGTTCACCAATCCCCACCTTATGGTTCACACTCCAGCCATTTCCTAATCCTTACAAGAGGACCTCTCTTCCCTCTGATGCTTTTTGAGGTTTTTTTTAAACCCAGGTATCTCACATGAATCTGTTGCTCAGTGATTCCTCCCCTACACCTGAGCAATGCATCACCCTTCCAAATCACCTGTTTCATAGTGTGGAACATTTTTCCCCATGCATTTATTATCCTTATTCTTTATTACACGTTTTAACAAGCAGTCTGATATTAAAAATTGGTCTCCAAACACTTTTTAAGTTTTAAATCTTATTTTCCTTGAACCAGCTGTGCTATAAGCAGCAAATTATACCTCAATTAGAAATTGAAAGGAACATATCATCCTTCTAAACAAAAGAGGTTTTAAGTTATGTTTATGTGTCATTTTACAGCACAATCCACTTGGAGCCATCGCAATACTCAATCCCACATGAATTTTTGCTCTCAGACCTCACACTATTTTCTGGAAATCCAAAATTATCAGAATAAATTATTCCTATCTGATCTGCCTCTCATCTGAAAATTCAAGGTTCAATTCTTATTTTTTTTTCTTATATGAAATAGCTAAAATAGAACAATTAAGAATGAATATAGAAATGAGGTAGGACTTTTTCCTCTAATGTCAGTATGCAAAGATACAACCGGATCCCAGTTAGGAGCACGTTTTAAGGAAAGAAACAGGACTTATCAGGAAACAATATTCTTGGCTGTGGTGGGTATCTGACAAAGAGCAGTTCAAATTCAGTTTGTGGTATCCATTCCTCTGCATCAATTATACTGGTAGCCTGAGGAAATTACCTGCTTCTAGCTTTTAGATATCTGAATTTAGGTGAGATGAAGCATGTCTTTATCGACTGCTACACAAAGACACTGTAGTTAAATGAAGCAAACAGATGAAAGTGGGTCAATGGGAACAGAGAAGAAAACAAGAGCCTCCAATTCTTTCTAAGGTAATTTTAAAAATAAAAGCAAACAAACCAAAAAATCCTCCCAACCACTACACTCTTGTCATAGAGACCATGTTACCCTATACACAATCTGCACCCACTGAAAACCTGATCTGCTTTGCTTTTTGCTGGTGTTGCACTACTGCAAGTGTGTGCTGCCCTTCCCCTTTTTGCATCAGCAGGTGAACAGCAACCCTGTTCATGCAGAGATTATGTACAGCATGTATTGTACTGGGTATGTGCTGTTAGTGGGGCCCACTGACTCTGCTTCCAGGTCACAAGTGAGGGCAGTAACAGTGTTTGCCTAAAGCAAAATATCTTCACTGATTTTCTTCTTGGTGTAGAAAGCTATTTATTATTGCATTCTCTGAATAAATTTCCGTAATAAGGGAGAATGCTTTACAAAAGAATTTATTTACAAAATAATCTTTCTTTCTCTTCTCATGTAATTGCATACTTCCCCTCTCTAAAAAAAAAAAAGACTAAATAGATTCTACTGTTATGTAGGTTCTACTATTAAATAGATTCTACTATTATGAAGTGGTTAACCACTTAATTATATCCAACACCATGCAAACCCCATTTTTCCAGCTGCAAAGCAACACTTTTCTTTTAATTCTTACACTTTGCCTTTGGTCAGTTATCCTCAAAACCTTGCCCCATCTGTCCTTCCAGGCTCCTTCAATCCCTTACCATTACAGCTTCAAAGAGCAGAATACTGCAGCTGTGCAGGGGATGGGAACACAGATTTATATGCAATGTTCAACTGATATTTAGACAAGGAATTTGCCTGCAGCCAGTAGGAGAATGAGGTAGATTAAATTAGTTTGATGTTGTAAAGAAGTGAGTGACATTTTTATATTTTAATTAAGTGAGACTAGCAACTAGGAAAGAATAGGAATGCACGAGCAAGGAGAGGGGAAAAAAAAGAAAGGAAATGAAACAGCAGCTTGGAGGAAAAGATGAATAAATAAGATTACTTTTTAGGTTCTGTATTGTAAAGCAGAGGATTATAACAAGATGAATATGAAAATGTGAAGGTAACAGGAAACATAAGCAGGAATTTATAATATATTTCAAATGACCTTTTTATCTTGGAGTCTGCAACAGAGAATAATCCGTCACTCAAGAAAGCTAATTTTAAAAGAGCATTCTGGGTATTACTGTCATCTAATGCACCTTGTTTAATATCCTGGTTTTTCATCAGAAGTGATATATCACAGGTCAGATTCCATTTCACTGCACATGTTGAGTAGCCATTCCTTACTCATTGAGTAGTCACACTGCTTTCAATGAGAAAACCTTGCAAGTAAAATGCCACTCAGTAAAGCTCAGACCTGACAGAATGTTTTTGACTGTCCATCCACTCAAAGTCCTAAATATAATACAGAAAAGTATTCATGACTTATGCCCTCAAACTAGCCAGAACATTTTTATACAAAGAGATACTGGTGTACTTAGATATAAAATCATGAAGATTATGGACCAGGTTATTTCCATTCAAAATTAAGCATGTATAGGAGATAACTGAGCAAAAAAATCCCCTATACAACTAGAGAATCTACATTATTTATGGAAGTAGGAAGGTTTTCAAAAGGATTGACTCGGACTCAGTGTAATTAGACTTACTGTTTATTTCAGTGGGATAGTACAAATTCCCAGCTATGACAAAGTGTCTGTTAAATTCCCACAAAGGTTCATTCTTTCCCTTTAGTACATTATGGTTCTGTCTTTAATATAATGTTTTCTCAGGTGTCTTCAACATTTTTTAAAATCATAATCTAAATTTTATCCATTGTGTGAGTAATATTAATGCCAAAAATATTCTAGTTGCCCAACTAGCTTTTTATAAGATAATCCACTAAACTTAATTGCTGTTATCAGAATATTATTGTCCCAAAAAGTATGAAAGAAAAAGAGGTGTCTATCACTCTCACTACCTGAAGAATAAGCTTAGATGACTAATTTAAATTTATCACCTAACCAGGTGAAGTTTATGTCTGTGCTGAGTCTTGCATTATAGGAGTTTTGAAGCATCCAACTTTGACAGACATACAGAAGAAGAAAACATATATAGCATTTAATAATGTCTGACAGATTTCTTAATGCACTTTCCTGTGACACAAACATATCTCGTGTAGTGTGGAATATGCTTTTTGCAATAGTATCCAACTTCTACTCCTCATATCATCTCTTTTTTCACTGTCAATGCAAAGACAAATTCATTGATCATGTCTTTGACCAAAGAGGTACTAGAAGTGAAAACCCTGCTTTTTGATCTGGCTTTTGTCACTCCTTTCTCTTTACTAAAATGTGCTGTCATTCTGTAATTCTTATTGCAAGTCATATTTCTGCATGTTTTCTTGTGTTTGGAATCACGAATTTAGAACATTTTTCTTTAGTCAGAATATATGTCAACTTTTACTCAAGTTAAAGTTGAATTATCATCATGTTTTCAATGTAAGAGTCACAAGCTAGACTGTAAACACCACAAGCTTTTCTTTTTACTTCATTGTATATGTTAGGCACAGAAACAGAAAATTATATTTAATTTACAATACTCAATTATTTCAGGCTAATGGTGGTGATGTTTTTTAAGCTAACATTGTCTATTCCCCTAGCTGGTGTGTTTTTAATCTTGTAATTTCCTCATTCATGCATTGTGTCTGTGTGCTTGGCTTGTCCTCACAAGAAGATTTCTGTAGAAATCAGAGTAGTGTGAAGTGCTAATGGCTTTCTGATTGACTAGACTTGAAACTAACTTTCAGAGTATTATTGGAATCCAAAGCTTTTCTACCTCTGTAAAGTAGCATCAGTGGTTTTGCTGGGTCATAAGCGTGTGATTATTTGAATATTTCTGAGTCAATTTGTAAAATTTTTATGCAGAATTGTCTTTTGTGCATATTCACACAGACAATCATAATGCCCATTTTTTATTGAAGGCTTTCCTTTCCCCACTGTTTTCTAATTACAAGTGAAGGCAAATGGTTTTGACTAGTAAATGTATTAGTTTGAATAGCAGAAATAACAAAGGTGTTAAAAGAATTCTTCTGTATGCTCAAATGGGGGAAAGGCATAATGTTTTCCCACTCCGTAGGGAGTTATAACACCTGTTTTAAATGTAAAGCTGAAGCGAGCATTTTAGCAGCTATCTGAACTCTAGAGAACAATAAAGTGCTGGTAAACTCACTTGAATAAGTTCACAACCTAAAGGGAAATAGTGAAAGTGAGAAAAAAAAATTGAAGCATCACTCCAATTTCTACTGTTTCTAAAAGCTCACAGATGTTACGTGTGCTTAGGAAGTCAGTTCACCTTACCCATGCCACCTAATTACTCTCTAAGCCCTTTGCTTTTAGAATCAAATGAAAGCAGACAAGTATCTGTAAGCACTTAGAGAATTTGAAGCATAATTTTATGCATCATTTTCCCAAAATCCTTTGGGAGAATTCAGTAATAGGAATACCCTTCTACAATGCATAATCTTACTGGTTTTCTCCTTTTGATCAACATCTTTCCCTTTATGTTTACATACAGAAATTATGTTGCACAGATACACCCAGTTTGTTAAAAGCTGAAAGTCCAGTTGTCGTGGGTCAATTCCAGTAGGCAACTAAACACCACAGTCTGCCAGCCAACAGACTAGTTGGGGAGATCATGAATCACTCAAGGAATTAACAACTTAAAACTGCTGATACACAGCTAGATTGTTTTCATACTTATGACTTAAATTCCATTGGTCTTATCCTACTTTTGTCATCCAAATTGTATACAAAAAAAAAAATAGCTCTCAAAGAAGCATAGACTCATGAAGGTTAGAAGGGGCTTCTGAGGACTGTCCAGTCCAATCTCCTATTCAGTGCAGTTCCAGCCAGAGAAGGATGCTTGAGGACTTTTGCAGTGTATTGACCCTGGCTGGATGCCAGTGTACACCAAAACTGTTCTATCATTCCCCCCATAGGCTGGACAGGGGAGAGAAAAAGAATGAAAATCTTATGGGCTGGGATAAGGACAGGGAGAGAGCACACCTGTTACCATCACAGGCAAAACAGACTCAGCTTGGGGAAATTAATTTAATTTAATGCCCCTCAAATCAAAGAAGGATAATGATAAATAAAACAAAATCTCAAAGAGCATCTTTCCCCCACCTCCCCCTTCTTCCCACACTCAACTTTACTTCTAAATTCTCTCCCTCCTCCCTCCTAGAGGCACAAGAATGGGGTCTGCAGTCTTGTTATTGTACATCATGTCTGCTGCTCCTTGTCCTCAGGGAGAGGACTCCTCGCACTTTTGCTCTTCTCCAGCATGTAGTCAGTCCCACAGCAGAAAGTCCTTCACAAGCTTCTCCGACCTGAGTCCTTCCCATGGGCTGCAGTTTTTCACAAACTATTTGGCTGTGGGTACCTCCTATGGGGTGCAGTTCTTCAGGATCAGACTGCCCTAGTGGGGGTCCCCTGCAGGGTCACAAATCCTTCCAGAAAACCTGCTCTGCTGTGAGCTCTTCTCTCCACGTGGCCAAAGATCCTGTGGCTGCTCTGCTGTCCATACAGCCCAGTATGCAGCTGGCCTCCTTTACCTCAGGGGCACCCTGCTGACAAAGGTTCTTTGCTGTCTATCAGCACTCCACAAGGACTTCCTGCTGCTGCTTTCTGTTCCATCAACTCCCAACTGAAAACAGGGTGCAGGACTTGTTCTTTGACAAACTTTCTGATACCTGCCAGGCTTTCTCCAGCCTATTTCAGTACATAGAAGACCTGCTCTCCAGTGATATAACCTACAAATTGTTAACATCCCATCCCATGGTCCAGGCCACTCAAAAACATGTTACATATCATCAAACATTATATCAGACCCCAAAGGATGCCACTCATGGCCAGGCATCATGCAAGGCTTTGGATCTCCTATCTCACTATTCCAATCCCAGATGTCCAGCCAGTTTTCCACCTAGTTATCCAGCCAATATTTAATCTATATGGTCCTCAGCATACTATGGAGAACAGGTTGGATGTCTTGGTAAAAGCAAAGTAAACAGCATTTACATTCCACAAAGTCCCCTACTTCATCACAGAAATCTGTCTGTTTCATCAGGCTTGTTCTGTTGCTTGAAAAATCACAAATTCTCAAAGTCTCAAAGAAGTCTTCTCTTTCAATCTTAAAAATCACTTTGGTTTTCTCTGCGTGATAGGAAAAATTTGATGGAAAGGAAAACACTAATTTCCTTCCGTTTCAAATTACTTTAATTAAGGTAATTGACTTTTCTATGTGTAGGCTCCTACTATGATATTGGCAATTATGTAATCCAAAAAAAAATTAAGTAAAATATAAGACGTGAACTATTTATTTAAAGCTTCTAATTGAAAAATAGAACCATTATTTCTACCAAATATAAAATATGCAATAATCCTGTAAAACCGATTAGAAATTTTCCAAGAAAGAATAATGAGTTTCAACACCTTGCAGTATTGAAACAGATGTGACATTAACTATATTTGCCAAATTTTAGTTAAATACTTGTTACCATCTTGAAAATAATTCACAGCAAACATTATTTTATTACCTTTTCTCTGTGTGTGTGTGTATATGCAGTAGCATATTTTTATCTTTTTCTTAGGTTTTTAATCAATAGTATAACACTAGTTTTGGAAGTCTGAACTATTATTCACCCAACAGGTTTAGAATTCTAATGCTTGCACTGCATCTCTATTCAGAGAATAATCTTTTTGTTAATAGTCATCTTGCTAAAATTTTATGTTATCTTGCACAGCCCAATGTTATACAATTTTCATTGTCTAGTGTAAGAAAATATGTGGAGCTGTGTCTTGAAAGCACAGTCAACCAGATATCTAGCTCTTTCCAGCTGCAGATTTCCATAAACTATGGCTTTAATTGCACTTCTTTTACAGTCTTCTAGGAAATTAGATAGCTTAACAACATTAGCATACCTATGTAGAGAACAGGAAGAGGGTGTGTTCGTAATAGGAGGTCTAAATTTAAACATCTGTGTTAGATGTCCTAGAGAGATAGGAGAGATGAGAGAGGTTTGAGAACCCATTATAATCAGTGATGGTCTAGTCAATACATTTAGTAAAGGTAGAGGTAGAGTCAGGTCCTGCTATTCTGTCTCCAGGTGTAAAAAATGCTTGTAGTGCTGCCTGAGGTGCCCTAACAGAACTGATTCACCCACATGACTCTGCCAGTCATGTCAGAGACTCCACAGGATACCTACATCCCTCTGGCACAGCAGCTGATGAGCAGGCAGGATGTCCAGGATCCATCATGATGGAAGCTAAAGACCTAGAAGTCTGTGTGACAGAAACATTTAGTCACTTGAACCCAACCTCCTTGGCTTATAGGATCTATCTGTTTTCTAAGGATAGACCTTTAGTGGCCACTGTATTCTGTGGCCCAAATGTAGACGTCACTGTAATTTGATTCACTGCTGACAATCTACAGATGCCATTGTGATGACATAGCATGGGAATTGTCACAGAATGACAGAATATTTGAGTTTGGAAGGAATCGGTTGAGTATGTTTAGTCCCACTCCCTCTTCAGGTGGAGTCAGCTAAAACTGGTTGCCAAGGACCACGTCCAGCTGGATTTTTAATATCTCCGCAGCTGGAGACTCCACAGCCTTTCAGGAAATATCTTACAGTGTTGGATGACTTCCAAAGCAAAAAAGAAAAAAAAAAAAAAAAAGTGTTCTGTGATTTCAGACAGAGTTTCATGTTTTTCAGTTTGTGCCATTACCTCTTGTCCTGTTGGTGAGCATTACTGGGGCAAACCTGGCTCCCTCCTCTTCACATCCTCTCATGATGTATATATATAAATACATTTGGAAAAGAACTGCTGCCCCTGAGCTTTCTGCACCCAGGCTAAAAAGTTCCAGCTCTCTCATGTCACCCTGATTTTTCAGCCTTCTGATGTTTTTATAGTTTCTGAATTCTTTCTCATGCGAGTATTATAAATAGAAGTAATGTTTATGGTAAATACGAATATGTTTTTCATTCCTCTTCTGAAGAGGGAACGATTGACGGACTTTTGGTTTGACCAATGTGATTGGAGAGGTGGCAATCTCATTCTCCAGTCCATGGTCTGAGTGTAAATACTATATAATTGGAGTCACAATAAAGGTCAGAGGGTCTTGCCCTGCCAACTGGAATGGAGTCTGTGTCTTCTTTTCGTGTCCTATTGCAACACTCTCAGGATCTCATTGTAAAAATGTTGTTCTAGTCCCTTAATAATCTTCTTAGCTTCAATATTTTACAATAATGGACAAGTCATAACTCTGGACTTTCCCCCTGAGAAAACAATGACAAATGCATATCTGATGCCACAGGTTTCTGTATAGTAATTTGAAATTTTCTCATGGAAGATTGTAAAAATGAAAGAAAAGCTCACACATTAACAAGTATCTCAGATAACACTATGCTCTTTTGCCTGAGTAACAACAATTTCAGAGCACTGCTCACTAACACTGACAGGGAGACAGCTGAGGTAGGATTTTGTTCTCTAAACACGCAGCCAAGTTGATTTCCTTTGGTGACTGCACTTGGCTTACAGTTATGCCTCTAGAAGCACCATGTGTTGCCCATGAATCCATTAATGTATCTGATCATCCATAGCAGTTCTTTCAGTTAAGACAGGATCCCAAAAATGTATCTGCTTAGCCAAATTAATTTTTTCTCCTAGTTTGTGTGTAGATCCTTTATTTCGTCATCTCCTCTATGTTTGGTTTAGAAGTCACCCTGACAGAGACATCTAAATCCATTATACCCTTATAAAACATGGAGTTTACAGGAGACCTGTCCCACTACGACAAATAAAGACCAGGTAAAATTTTCTAGAATGAGTAATTTAGCCCAGCAACTGTCGTGCTAGATCTCCACTGTATCACACTGGGGTTTAGAATAGTTCTCTTGTGTCAAATGCAGAGTTGTTCCTAGTTCTGTGTACGGAAAACAAGGTCAAGGCGTTGATATTGTGAGCTGATACCTAAGTAACCATTGCCAAACATATAGGTGGGGCACCCTGGAAGCTCTAGACACATCATAATGACTTTGTTTTGGTGATGTTGAAAGATATACAGCTAAAGTAAAACACTTTATCTACCATCATTTGTCTCCTTCAATATTAAACAGCATCAAATAAGACCTAAAATCTATAATGATACATCTTTTATACCCACTACTGCTACAACTGAGATAAGAGTTAGGGTCCACTTTATATTGAGTAATATATTATTTGATATCTAGGGGCATATAATAACCAATAGGTTTTTCATTTCTATATTTTATTTCTTCTTGCTCTATTTCATCATTTTCTTTACGATAATCTGTGGTTTGTTGAGCTGATAGTGTTACTGATACTTTGCTGCAAAACCACAATAATCAATAAAAGTATATAAGGAGACAACTGAGACTTAGCCGAAATCAAAAAGTTTTGACAGCAAGATAAGTATTATATGGGAGGGATAAATTACTTGAAGCTGTCATAAATATGCACATAATGGAGTTTTGTACATGAAAGATAATGCTGCAAAGAAAAGTTGAATTATGCTAGCAACATAGGTTTAAGGGAAGCCAGGAATTACTTGGGGAAAAAACAAAAGAGGCCATAAATATATTGAATAATTTTGTAACTATATTTTGATATGGATCCTCTTCAGTCTGCTTTATATTCAATTATGGAACTTCAGGAAGATGGGAAGATACATGAAGGAATGCAATGTCATTGACATGGAACAAGAGCAGAGTTCGAACTCTGATCAGTTATTATCTTTTATTTTGATTGAGTCACTAATTTCAGTATCAGTCAGTATTGGATGTGTTTCTAGAAGTATTGAAAAGCCCTTCCTGTAGGCTGTTAAAAATATTTAGAAGCCTAGCAGTCACCCCTGGCAATGCAGATTAAACAAAAATGGTGGAAAAAAAAGAAAAGTATCATTTTGAAAGGGTGAAACAAAGTGTACTACTGGTTAAAATGCACTCACAGACACATTTGTGTGTTTTGTGGGCTCCTGACATGGAGACTAAAAATGCATCTAAGTAATATATTAAGTATGTGGATAACATATAAAAAGACCGTTACTTAACTTCTACTCAAGGTATATGCACAGGTATTCTACTGTCTTAAAGAATTCTTTGAGCCCAGACATTTCATTAAGCTATAAACAGGTTTTTGGTTATCAAAGTTATGTTAGAAATTAGAAATTCAGTGAAGAAATTTGTTTCTTATTTTAGAGTATTACTGCCGGAGGGTCTGATTTCAAGGTAAATGGTGTGCACTTATAATATAATATACTCTCCATAATATTATAATATGATAAATTATAATATGATATGATATGATATGATATAATATATTTTCCATAAAAACAGTACATGCAATACATGCTTTGGTATCATTTGTAGGGTGTTTATGTGTACTACACTATATTGTTGTCAAATAAGGCCTTGACATTTGAAAAGAGTATTTTTTTGAGTTGCTAAATGTGACTGCAGGTCTGTTTGGGAATATAGTCACTTCTTTTCATCCTATGCAGCAATAAAGTTATTGGAGAAAAGAAAACACATTGATGTTCTAATGAAATGAGAATGCTGTGTGATCTACGTGAGGAATCAGTATTGAGGATACATTCTGAATTATCCTATGTAGCACTCATACAGTTGCATAGTTCATCATCAGATTTTATCTGGGAAAGACAGGAGCTGAAGATATTAAAATTTAAAAGGCACATTTGCAGAGAATATGTAATGAGTTCAAGAAAGATTATTGCAGTCAACTATTGTACAGAACATATGTAATGAAAAAATGAGAACATATTTCAGGAATAGAGGGAGTAAAATCTTTATTAATACTCATAAAATCTAAGTGTCAGAAAGCAGCATAGAAATCAATGAGATTAAACAAAAGTCAAAAGGCAGATGGCAGTGATTTCAAATGCAGATATGGTAGCATAAACAGAAGAATGTAAAGATCTTTGAACCAAGCAGAGCAAGTAAAGCCATTGTATAATGTGAGTAGTTGGCAGTTGTAAGTTTGCAAGGATAGGGAAAACAAACGTAATACTATTCTTTCCACGCATAAACTAAATACGAATTTCTTATATGCATTTATTTTTGGATAAGGTGTAGGGAGAACATGGGAGTTAATTAATAAATATATATATAGACGGAAAACAACAGAACAAATTAATTTCTAAAATGAGGAGCAAATTTCTATTGTAGACTGAATGTATTACATTAGATTTTAGTAGGTCAATGGAGTTCCATTGCCTACTCTGGACTTGGGCCTTAACATGGAAATAATATGGCTGTATTAAAAAAGCAGCATTTTCACCACCAAGTGATATACAACACCTGCCATCCTGACAGTACAGGTGTAGATTGACATCTGCCATTTCCTCTCTTGTAAGTTTATATCCATAAAATATATTGCTTGTTTTTAAGGGGTTTTAAGGATTTATTTTAAAAAAGGGTGATATATCTTGAAAATAATGTGGAAGCATTAAAAGGAAGAATATTTCCTTTGCATATGCAAGAAGAATATTAAAGAAAAACATCAGTATTAAAAGATCAGCATGATAATGTCAGGAAACCCAAATTCTTTCTTGTCCAAGATTGGCAAGAATAGACTAAGTAACATCACCTTTAATTTTTTGTACCTAAAGCAATTTATCAAGCAACTCAGAATTTCCCATTGCAAAGTTTTGACAAATGGAAGAATTTTAGAGGGCCTATGTCAAGACATGTAAATATCAACTTAATATAAAGAATAATATATTGAAAAAGAAAACAGCAAATCCACCATAAATAAAATGTTACAAACCAATATCAGCAAATAATACAGGTTTCCACCAGGAAAATATCCCAAGGGCTCTGCCTGGTCATAAATACTTCAACTATTTTCTTTTTTGCCTGATACTTGATATGGCAGATTGAGTGCATTGGCTGCATATTTTTCAACAGTAACAACATAGGCAACTGAAAATATTCATCTGGAGGACCTGGCAGAGAACATATGCAAGGGAAGATGTTAAATATGGACATGCAAGCTGGGCCTTTCATTTTGCTGTGGTTATATTTGCAAGTGATAGATTGGGTCAGATCCTGTTCCAAATGAAATCAAAGGATAAAAGTCCCTACTGTTTAATAGAGGTTTTCTCATCAGAAGAGCCACAGAGATCAGCACAAGGGTCCCTTCTGCAGAAACTATTACTAGACAGGTTCTGTTTCATACACTGCTGGAAATGTTGCACAAAATCCTTCAGTTCACAGTTTTTACCACCAAAGACTGTCAGTGACTAAATCACATTAGAGATATAAAGCCAAGAAATTAAGGACATGATTTCTTTTTTTTTTTTTAATATATTTTGAAAAATATCCAGATAAAGGGGTAAAGATGACCTTCATCTTTGCTTAGAAAGGACATTGGAAGGTGAAGATCAGTTTGAATTTAATCCAGCATCATACTGGTAACATTATAAGAAATGCGACTCAGTATATAGTCATAAATGATATATACTACAAGGACATGTAAGCTGTAAATTCACACTTGTACATCACTCTAGGATCTAAAATTGTAAGACCAAGTTGTAAAGCAAAATGTCAAGTTTCACTGAGTTCTGAGCTGAAGAAGAGGGTGGTGAACTCCCCAACATAAGAAACACATCTTTGGGAAAATTCTGAACATATCACTTTACCTGGTTTGAGTGAAATATGATTTGTATACCCATTTTCAGAGAATAAAAAGCTCCAAAATCTTGGTCCATGGAGAAAATTGTTAGTGGGATGGAATTCTATCAGGTCTGGGATGTCTTCTTGCTTTAGTAACAACCTGGCATCAGCTTTCTCTCAGACACTAAAATCAATGGCAAAAGCTCAGCTTTCAGTACATGGACCATAGGGGTAAAGCTAGCAGGCTTTCTCCACCTTTTTTTTTTTTTTAAGTTTAATTTGTAACAGGAAGATAAATTCACTGGCATGTTTTTGTTCTTTCTTGTTTCTGAAGTGACACAAAATTGCTCTGAAACCATCTGCATTGACAAACAGACAAAAACTTAGTTTGTGTCAAGTTTAGGCAGGTTCGCTGCTTTTGTACTGCTGAAGGACAGTGATAAGCCTGCCACTGTGTTTCTAGTCCTTGTGTCAGCCATAGGGACTGTCTAACAAAAGCTGAAGAATATATATTCAACTATACAGCAACATATGAGGCTGTGGTAAATGTGAAAAAATGGAAACTGAAAATAAATATAATAATCACTTCATCAAGAGTTTCTGTAAAGCACAAAGAAATATTCTGTCCAGCTATTGTGAGATATAGACAGGTTTTTCTCCTTTCTTCTTCAGTTTTATCCGTACAGCTACCTGATGAGTTTCTGCTTCTTCTGAAAAGTGTAAGCTAAGTAATACAAAAATATGTTACATGAAACTGGCAGCAGAGCTGATCTTTTTCTCAATGTCTTTGACAGGAAAACTTATTGAGAACTTTAGAAAATTTTTCTATGAAACAAAGCTACTTCATCAATAAATGGAAAAGGTGCTGCTCAATAGCAATTTGTAAAGTACCTTTTTCATTATCATTCCTTAAACTAAGATAACTTTTATAAGCATCAGATTAATAATGATTCTTAGAAGTAGGCTTCTGAATAAATTATACCTATTATAACATTGCAGAGAAAATTATTCTGAAATATTCAATAAATTATTTAGTGGCAACATTAGACATTGTGGTTCAAGTGATGACTTTTAAATAGCTTTCAATCAGGAAAATTTCCTTCACAAGAGGATGTGCCATCTTGCAATTCACACTACTCTGTGACAAGACTTTCAATCCCAAATGTTGTCAAGTCAATCTAATATGTCTGTTATATAGAGCAAAAATACACTTTTTGTTAGACAGAAACTATGTCAGGTATGTTACTACATATCCCTACTACATTTTTTTAAAATTTAAAAGCATACCCATTAATTAGTTTATTATTTAAAATCAGTTAAAAACTCAGGGCATTTAAGAATTTTGGCAACAGTGTCAGTCTTGATTTTGTCCCAAATGGTCACAGAAATGGGATGAACTTTTTGTTTAGTCTTTTTGTCATTAACATTCATTGAAATTTCATCCATAAACTCTATTTGAGGAAATAAGTTTTAGTTTAGCATGTCTCTCTAATTGTTATGATTGCATAAACTACAGACAGGTCAGGGGAACAGTATATGTAGCTTGTCAATGTGACTACTGTGACAACAGAGATAGCACCTAGCCACCCTTACCCTCTTTAATTTGCATGAAGCAATTCAACTTGTTTCAATTAATGACTACTATTAATGTGCCAAGAATTCTGATTTTTAGGTTTTTCATTCAACTCTTGCTGCTTTTTAAAGGTTCTGTGGAAAATTGCTTTTGGGGTTCTTGGGCATGAATAGCACTTTACAGAGCTGCTGCCTTGTCAATATTGCTTAAATTATACAACATTAGGGAAAGAAGTGACACGGAGGGACAGGGAAAAACAGGCCAATACACCTACCTGCAGAGACACCAGAATAGTGTTTGCCCTTCACTATTAGACAACAGACTACCCCAAAACCCAGGAGAAATAATATGCAGACAATGAAAATGAAAGTCAGATTAATCCTACTTGGCGCTAAATAACAGAAACTGGTGAGGGTTTTTTGTTAGCACCATAGGGATTAGTTAAGTGTGTGCTTCCAGATGATAACCTGCTTGATTTCCTCTAAAGGTCATTCACTTTGGAATAATCATATGTTCCAAATTAAATTAACTATGAACACTTCCATTCTAAACCAATATACTGGGTTTGTGTGGCCAGGTTTTGGTAGTGGAGGAGCTACAGGGGTGGTTTCTGTGAGAAGTTTCCTCCATGTCCTGTACAGCCAATGTCAGGCAGCTCCAAAATGTATGTACCACTGGCCAAGCCTGGGCCAATCAGAAATTATGGTAACACCTGTGTGATAATATTTATTTATGAAGAAGAAGGGGAAAAAAGTTATTGTGCAGATGTAATTGTGGCCGTAGAAGAGCAGGGTGAGAACATATGAGAGAAACAACTCTGAAGACACCAAGGTCAACAGAGAATGAAGGGGAGGAGGCGCTCCCGGCATCAGAGCTGAGATTCCCCTGAACCCTGTGGTGAAGACAAAGGTGAGTCAGGCTGCTCCCTGCAGCCCATGGAGATCCACAGGGATGCAGAGACCTGCAGCCCCATGCCAGAGCAGGTGGATGCCTGAGAAGAGGCTGTGAATCTATGGGAGGCCTGTGCTGGAACAGGCTTCTGGCAGGGAGCTACAGACCCATGGACAGAGGAGCCCAGCTTGCAGCAGGTTTCCCACTAGTATTTGTCACCCCATGGGGAACCCACATTGGGAGCCATCCATTCTTGAAGAACTGCACCCCATGGAACAGTGACCCACATTTGCAGCAGTTTCTGGAGGACTGCTGCCTGTGGGATGGACTCATGTTGGAGAAGTTAATGGAGAACTGTCTCTCATGGGTGGGACCCCACACTGGAGCAGAGGAAGGACTCCTCTCCCTGACCAGAAGCAGAAATAACCTGAGATGACCTTAACCCCCATTCCCTGTCTCCCTGTGCTGCTGGGGTGAAGGGGTGGAGATGGGAAGGAGGAAGGGGTGGGGGGAATGCATTTTTAGGGTCTTATTTTACTTCTCATTATCCTGCTCTGATTCCAGTCGTAGTAAATTCAATAATATCTCTAATTCTAGCCTGGTTTGCTTGTGACATTATTTGGTGAGCAATCTCTCCCAGTCCTTATCTCAAGTCATGAACCCTTTTTTATATTTTCTCTCCCCTATCCAGTTGCAGAGGGAGACTTTGGTGGGTGAACCCATTATAACCAAATTTTCATAAGGTACTTTTCATGAACGATAGAACATAACAGAGTACACTAGATTCATCATGTCCCATTATTTCAATTATTTTGGATTTTTCGCTTAATATTTGTTGTATATATAGACTTCATTTGCATTATATATAGCCATTTATATTATGCATGTAATAATTCATATACAGAAGTAGTTTTAAGATTTTCATTCTATTCAGTAGACATATTTTCTTTGAGGAAATTTTAAAATTTAATTATATTTTGAAAACTTAATGGAACAGCTGTCTGGAAGACTGAGATGAAATGAGGATTAGCTAAATTGTTAGAGCATGGTGCTAGTAACCCCAAGGTCATGTGTTTGATCCCTGTATGGGCCACTCTTTTCAGAGTTGGACTCAATGAGCCTTGTGGATCCCTTCCAAGTAAGAATATTTTGTGGAAGTCTGATAATTATATAGTTGTTACTGCCTGATAGTCCAGTTGCTACTATTAATTAATTAATCAATCATCTATATAGTACTATGAACATCAGTGGCATTGTATGAAAAATAACTTCAGTGTGCTCTGGAGTTCATAATAACACGCCATACAAAAGAAACAAAGCATGGGACACCTGGGAAACTGCAGAGAGAGAACAGTGGTAAGTAATACAGGGAAGATTGCCTAGAATAAATGAGTTCTCCAAACAGGTTTGAAGGAAGAGATAAAGGCATATGGTCTGTTCACAGGGCTGCCAGAGACCTCTTGGGTCAGCTCCCTGCAGACAAATCAAATTGAAATCACTTTCATAAACCCTCCAGGTTCTATCTTTAAAGCATTTTCAGGTGAATTGCCCTCAGTACTTGTGCCTGGAAGACTGGCCCAGAACTCTGCACTGAGAGTTAGAACCTGTCTTCTCATTCCATCTTCAACTCACTCATAGCAGTTGATAGTCACCTGTTCCCATGGCAGTCAGACCTTTCATTTTAAAAAACAGTTCTCTCTTACATGCCTGCCACCATGACATAGTCATATACAGTAATATCTTCCCTCATATTTAATTTTTGCTGGGTTAATCTATTATCCTGAGATTAACATTCGTCATCTCCTTAAAAAGCTGTGCATATTTCGGTTCATTTTTCTTTAGTATGTTGACAAAAATGGAACATGATATTAGATTTGAAATTTAACCTGGGCCTTTAAAATGGCATAGAGGCTTCATTCTGTCAATCCATCTCCTGGGAAAACCTCTCCAGATACACTAGAATCGCCACTGAATTTTCCTGATCATTTCTCTGTGATAGGAGGTAACTATTCTGTAATCCTGTCATTAGTCAGTACCACTAGTCATTTCACAGATTAAGTATCTCCTAGAAAAAAATTCTTTTTGTTATCCAAAGCATTAAACTGATTCAGCAAGTGGACAAAGTCATCCTACAAGAATGCTGTCAGATGCCAGTGATGTATAGACCCAACCCCCCCACCCTGAGATCTGGATGATTCCTTTCTATAATAGGCACAACTACAAGCAGATGGATCCAAAAGCATAATCATCTAAAAGTGGTAGGAACCCAGAGTTAAATCCAGAAGAATCATTATATGCAATTTTGAAGAAAAAAATCAAATATGCAATGTTAACATATTGACCTGTTTTTTTCTGACTTTTTGGCGTTGAGATTTTATTTGCTAGAGTGCAGACACTGCTTTCACCAACATGAAACCTTTCCATTGCAAGACTCCCTTCCTGTCTTCATTCTCAAGGAAATTTTTTCCTCCTTAGGTTCTGCATCCCTTCTTTACAAATATATTCCTATTCCTTAAAGAAACAGGCTCTCAAATCCTCTCTTCAGTTCACTTCAGTAACTAGTTTACCTCAATGCATCTAACCATCTCTGTCTAATATTGAATCTTAGTTACTGGAACTCTCTTCTGAGACTTTCATTTGTTTTGCACTCAAATCCTAATCTCATTGTGGATGCTTTCAGAAGCCACAGCTTTGCCACAATAAAACTCCTAGCTGATTTTTACCCCATTTTTTCCACTATTGGTTTCTTAGGCTTTAAGCCTGTTCCTTCAATCATCGCTACTGTCTCATTCAAGGGTAGCAATTAACTGCTTTTTACACTCTGTCACACACTGAGCTGGGCCACTCACAGCACAGGATCCCTAGCAGTCTCTTGAAAGCTGTGAACTACAGCCACACTACCCTGACTAAACACAACTAAGTCCCTGAGTCTCACCCTTACAATGGAAAACACAGAGATTGGCCACAGACAGCAATGGAGCATAGAAAACTTATCACGGTTCCATGTCCATTCATCAAGCTGTCATTGACATTTTCACATGTAAGTAATAAAGAAATGAAACAAGATAGATTGGGAGGAGAAATTCTCTGTGGTTATAGAAGATATATCTAAGAGAACATATAGAGATATTTCATCTGAGTTAATTTGATGATCCCATATATAATTTGGTTATTTCACATCAAAGTAAAATTCAAATTGTCATAAGAAATAAAATAACATAGAGTACTTCTGTTCATGACTATCAGTGATCTCTTAGTTTACCACCTCGTTTGGGTTGGCATTACATATATATTTAAGAGCTTCTTACATGTGCAAATGTGGAATTCCTTCATAAATAAATTTTTAATCCTCTAATGAGATCTTGATTTGGACAGAACATTGCAGAAATTTGTTCCAACCAACTCACAGTTGTAAGCCTTCTTTTCACACCTGCATCTCTGGTGTGTCAGATCATTTCTCAAACATTAATGAACTGTTCTTTAAGACAGAGTGACTTAACTGCAATGCCTTCCATAGTTCATGTGGGATTATGAAAAGCTCTCTCAAGTCTTTGATCACAATTCAAATTAAATCGTTTAATTTAAAAAGTATTAAGACATCAGTTAATTTAAAGGTTTGATTTTTGCCTTCTTGTTTTGGATAAGATCAAACACAGAAGCATCAAGTTACTGAAAGAATTGTGATTTATTCATCATTTGATGAAATAAGTACCTGATGTGCTACTACATGTCTACTGACATGATGTGTTATTGCACTGTTCAGTGTTTCCTGTTAGAAACAAGCTAGTGATTGCACATATTGTTACTAATTTTAAGAGTTAACTTATGCCATTAGATTTATCTGTGACTTCAACTGTGCCAGCCAAGGGTTACAGATACATCTTACAGAGATTTCTAACACCAGTCTTGGAGATTTATGTAGTAGAATGAGTTGAATTTCAGCTTTGCAAAGAAAACAGTACTAAATATTTACTAACCCCCCCGGCTTTCTTTTAAAGGTTTGAAGTGTATATGGAAGAGTATTTCTTTTCCTTAGCAAGCATAAATGTACGTGTATATATATACATACACGTACAGTAGGTGCCTACTTTCATACTATCACCACTCTAGACAGGGGAGAAATTCAATGAGGTTTCCCTCTAAGGACTGTTCTAAGGAACCTGCTCACTAAAGAATTCCATCAGCTCTTGGTTATTATTAAGGAATGAAATTTATTCTTCCAGGGGATTTGGGAAGAAGACAAGATGATGCCTCAGGCTGCTGTGTACAGAAATTTGGTCACCTGTTTTACACTTGTTTGTTTATTTTTATTGTCATGGGAACTTTAGTAAGTATCTTGTTTCTTATCCTTTCTAAGACAAGCAGTGGCCCAGATATTCACCAGCTTCTAACTTTTTGTGTGTTTTAGCATTTGTGAAAATGTTAGTGACATTTTCCTGGACAGTTTCCCGTAGAAGAGAAAAATCATAAATAGTACAGTTGAAACACCACCAATAATGACCTGTGAGCTTGGTCCTTATGTTTGAGAACTTTCCTGGTCGAGCAGCTAGTGACCTGTGTTTTCCATAAAAAAGCAGAGGAGATATTGTCACTGTGAATATCATGTCTATGACTAGAAGTCAGTAAAATCTTTTTCATATCACCTTGTATTTTCTTTCTCTTTGTTTTGCAGTACATAACTACATTTGAGTACGTACATACAGCAGTTTTAAAACCTTAGAGGAAATGTTTCCTCTCTCAATAAAGGGAAAAAAATTGTGATATTACTTAAATTTCTTGTTGCTATGAGACAAAAACAGGACTGATGATTTTTATCATAATGTTAAAATACGGTGTTGAGGCATTAAAATAGTTTGTGTATAGTTATCAGGTAATAACTACCATGTGTGGAAAAGCAATTTTATTTTGTAGAAAAAATAGTGAGTGTATGGTATCACACTCTGTTTTCATTCTCAAGTACATTGTTGCAACTAGCTTCCAAGTTGAAGTTCAGTAGGAATTTTGTGTACCTCAAAAAAAAAGTAATGACCTTGCACTGTTCAGCATCAACTTATCAGGATTCAGCTATCCAAATGAACTGGAGATTTCAGTCTGGAGACACGTTCAGGAGCTGTCACACAAAATACATTGCTATTACCAAAAACTGACATCAGTATGACTTTTTAACTCAAAAATGCATCCATAGTCCATGAACTTCACACCAGGCAAGGTGCTATATGATCATAATAAAAAAGCAATTATTCCTAGAAATTGCATGCTGCTATACATTTTTATAGTACTATTTTGAAGAAAAAAAATACTCTCTCTTTCATACAGTGTAAAAATTACTCTCTAAATTTATAGTTATGTTTTATCATCAGTACTTAAACATGAAAAAAAATTCGTATTTTTTATCTCTGTAGGAATAGAAAACCATGTTTTTCTCCATTTACTATTTCCACATGATCATTTTTTATGTAAGAGATGTCACTTTTGAATCAAGCTCTGTAATAGAAAGGCTTGCATTTGACATAAAATTGTTTTCCCCCTATTTTGCATGCTCTTTTTTGTTTTGTTTTGAGAAGACAAAATAGCAAGCTAGAGTTCAGCTGCCATGAAACAACTTGTCACTCTAACTTAAAAAAAAAAAAATCTTTGGATGTTATAAAAAAATAGTACAGGTAAAAGTTTTCATTACAGCAGAATGTTCTTAGTACATTCAACAGACAAAATATCAATAAGCTGATATCGCCCCTGTCAGACATAGGGGAAGCCTCTAGCAACTTCTCAGAGAGGCCACTTCTGTAGCCCCCAGTACAGGAAACACCACATTATTCAGAGTATTTAGCAACTCTACCACCAGCTGGGAATCTTGGGAATCTAGAATATCAAATCTGACCTATAAGTAGAAAAAATTATGCTCACTGCTATTAAATATCATGCTGAAATTCAGGCCCTTACATTTAACTTAACATATTTCACTTTCTCAAATTCCCTCCACCCTAAATGTATTTTTTTTTTAATTTTCATGTAGGAACCCGCTGAGGGAGGAAAGTGTCAGAGATGGAACTGTGAGACAAATTAGCAGAAATTAATTCACTGACCTAAAGACATTTTTTATTTCTGTTCATACATTTGCACTTTGATGAAGTTCCTTGACATTATGCCCTAAAGATGGGAATTCAGCTTTTATAGGGTAAATTTCTGACTTTTTAGTAGGCTTTGTGTGCTAAATACTGAACATATCAATATACGGATCTAAAATAAAACTAACATTTTATTATTCTTGCTACTTGCTATTAGTTGTGGCTGTTATTTTTCAGTAAAGGAAGGTGTTGATTCAAAATTACCATCTTTCTCTAAATAATTTTTTTTCTAAAGGAGATATCTATTTTGAATCACATCCTCCTATTATTCCTCACATACACATTGCTATAAAATTAATATATTAACAATTAGTTTAGTGATAAATAATAAGTCAGTAGAACAAACCAAGCAAGAATCCTTTGCACCACAGCCCTTCCAAGGAACCCTGGAGACCCAAGAATTTTTGACAAGATTGTGTTGCAGGCTGTTTGGTCCCCCAAATCAAGCAAACAAAAATGAGCTATTTCAAAGGCAAATTGTTTCATCTTCATTTAGGATAGCACTTATCAAAATGCAGGGGTGCAGGCTAGTTCAAGATAACACAGTAAAATGTCCATGAGATTGTTGTGTGGAGAGGTCCATGTTTGATGGACATGAGCCAGCAAAGGTCCCAGCAGTGCAGCTACAGGAGATAAGCCATAGCCAATATGCTCACCTCAGAACAGTGGGTTCCTCATCCACTGAGAGGTCTTCTGAAGAAGAACTGTTCTTTCTCAATCATTCCAAAAGCCTTATGTGTTCAAATTTATTTTTGGAGTCGAGTGGGGTTTTTTTTGTGGTTGTTTTTTTGTTGTTGTTGTTTTTGTTGTTGTTGTTGTTGTTTTTTGTTTGTTTGTTTGTTTTTTGTTTGTTGTTTTTTTTCTTTTGTTTTGTTTTGTTTTGTTTTTTGGTGTTTTTTTAGCTTGGGTTTGTTTGTTTGTTTGTTTGTTTGTTTGTTTATTTGGGGGTTGTTTTTTTTTTCTTGGTTTGGTTTGGTTTGGTTTGGTTTGGTTTTTTGTTTGGTTTTTTCTTTTTGTTTTGAAACACCTTCTCAAAATAATATCATTACTGATGCAATTTCCAAGTAGGCAAGAAGAGAAAGTATTCCTTCCCTAAGAATTAATTGTTGCTCAGTTGATGTAAATGGTATCACTTCATTGATTCAAAGAAACTGCATCACTTTACACCTCTAATACTCTGTCTAGTATGGTCAGACACTTCTGTCAATTTCATTTCTACTTTGCATGCTTTTAATTGCAACTAATAAATGTCTTCATTATTTCTCCAGGTAGTTCAAAATTTAAATTTCACTGGTACCAAAACCTTTCATTTAACTACAGCTAGGCGATATTCCTTTTTTATTTCTTACCTATGTTTTTCAATGCTATCATAATAATTCTTACACTTAAATTTATGATTTTTATATCACAGTGTTTTATGTTGCTTTTTGGTTCAGTCAGCTAGAGAGAACAAACATAGTTTTCAGCCAATGAAAAAATATTTTTGTTGGCACCTCTTATGTTGAATTATTTAATTAAAATGAAGTCTTTAATGTAATCTTGTGACAATTATTCTCATTTTTCTTTTGTGTTCCTGTGAGAGTTTACACAAACCAGACCCTGTATAGTTTTTAACATTATTTGGAGTGGGCAATGGCTAACATCTGCATTTTTACTTCATTTCCACTGAGAAATATATTTAATCCCTCAGAAACAGCTTGTAGATCATTAATCATAAAACGGACTCTTCAGCAAAGCCATGCACTTTCAAAGTCAAGCTGCTAAAATGTTTTCTCAGGCAATATGATTCCTGACTAATTTGTCTGAGTAATAATTATGCTAATTCCATTGCTGCTTCTCCTCCAAAAGTCTTCAAAAGCTCCTTCCATGAGCCCTGTGGAGGCAGTCTGGACCTCTTTCTGATGGGTACAAAAGAACAAGGGCCTGTTGCCTAATTTCTTGTGGGACACAACCAGAACATTTTAATTCACTCATTTTCTCTATATAAATTTATTATAAAGCGACCTTATCAGATCAAGGGACACCATGCTATCTAAAATCCAATGAATTTCAATGTGGTCTTAACATTCACCCAATATACCCTAATCCTCCTAAAGACCAATGTTGGGTACAGCCTACTTCCCAAAACAATATAAAATTTCCATCCCCACCATCTCTTGAATGCCAAAGCAGCTGGCAATACAATTAGAAAGATGAGACTCATTATATGAGATGGCAAAGCTGGACAGATTTATCAAATCAACACTATTTCAACTTATTTTCAGTACAACAGTCCTACATCTGTTCATTGCTTCTGCAAAGAAAAAATTACTATGTTTCTTGAATGCTTTTCTCTAAAGAGATCCATACTGCTCAGACCACACTTTTGTTTGGAATAGTTTTCCATCAAATCAATTTCATCTTCATCGTTAGTGATTTTCTTGTTGCATCTTCAGATCTAATTAAGGCAATCATGCCTTTTCAATTAACTCCATTTACTTTAATTAGGTGAATAACAACAAGAAAAAAAGAAAACTACTTCCAAAGTTAAGCAAATTAGTGTATCCTTATTTACAGACTGCAATCAAGTCTGTAGATTTCAGCCCAGTTTCCAACTTCAGGACAAACCGACCTCAAGGAATGGTGGCGATACACAGCCAGCTCAGTTCAGAGAGGGAAATCATGTGGGTTTAACGTAACTTAGAGGTGAAACTGTATTCCCTGGCAGCTAGATGTAAAGCAAGCAACTTCCCCTAAAAACCAGTGGCAAGAACACAAAACCAAAGTTGTTTGCTATTTGCTATTTCCTAAATATGTTAATTTGGAGGAAAAGAAAGCAGAGTTTATGAATTTTTGCGGGGGCATTAATTTCTATGCAGTATTTTGAATACAGCTGGAATTATTAAAGTCTCATTCTTTATCACTGTCTTGAAGCACTAGTGGTTCTCGTGAATAAACTCTGCATTTGAGTGAGAGGATTCACTTTGAAGGGTGGTTCTGGAGTACATGGCGTGGATTCCTTTCCAGTGGACTCTAAACTGGAATCCTGAAATACACTAAATACTTTAAAACTCTTGATGGAAACATAAGTATTCTAAATAAAAATTATGACCTTTGACAGCTTTGATTGAAAGGCAAGGTCTTCTGGTTTTGCCTAGGAAAAATGTAATTTTCTCCACAGTAGCTGGTGTGGAGGTGTGCTCTGTGGATTTCTGCTGGAACCAGTGCTGATAACACAGGGATGTTCCAGCTGTTGCCAAGCAGAGCTTACCCAGAGTCAAGGCCTTTTCTGCCTCTCACCCCACCAGGGAGGAGGCTGGGGGTGCACAAGGAGTTGTGAGGGGACCCAGCCAGGACACCTGACCCCAACTGACCACAGGGTTATCCCAGACCATGTGGGGTTGTGCTCAGCATATACAGCCAAGGGAAGGAGGAGAAAGAGGGGAGTGTTTGGAGGGATGGTGTTTTCCTTCCCCACTCACCATCACCTGTGATGGAGCCCTTCTCTCCTGGGGAATGGCTGAACACCTTCCTGTCCCTGAGAATTGGTGAATTAATTCCTTTTTCTTGGTTTGCTTATATGCACAGCTTTTGCTTTGCCTGTTAAACAGTCTTTATCTCAGCCTCCAAGTTTTCTCACTTTTACCTTTCCAATTCTCTCCTCCATCCAACCAAGATGGGGGAAAAGAGGTTGGGGGGAGTGACTGAGTAACAGCATGGAGCTGAGCTGCTGATTTGGCTTAAACCATGACACAAGGTGACAAAAAATGAGGCATACGTGCAGTGAGGATGTCAGCTCATGAAGCCAATCCAAGCCTAAGTGGAGCACAACACCCAAATCAAGTATGAAGCAAATGTAAGAGGTAGTCTTCAACATGAACAAATTCATTATATATATCCAGTGAACAGCACTGGATCACTAGATAATGGAGATATAGTCCAAGTTTTGCAGTATTTGGATTCATTAATTGATCATGGGGTTGTGTCTTTCTTACAGTAAGTGAAGTAACATAAAATTTAATCCAAATGAATACACTAAACCTATAATATATTCCTATGACAATGTTGACTGCTATTGCATACTGATACTTGTGCCATCTTCTTTTAGACAAAATATTTTTCCTGTACAGCCTTTGTTTTCTTTCTTTCCTGGAGAACACAAGCAATTTCCTTTGCAAGCAAAGAAGATGTCTGAATTCAAACTGGCAAGCAATGTTCCCCGACATCTTTTCACCTAGGATTATGTCCTTACAACATGTTTTATTAGCCAGTATCAAGCAGATTTTATATCACATCTAGAAGGATAATAAAGCTGAAGAATTTTCAAAAGATTAATTTATTGCAGTTGAGATTAGAAAAAATTAGCTTCATGCTACCAGTAGCACAAATAGTATGCTGCAAGTATGTAATTTCCCTCCATCAAACACAATTTTTGACAGAAAAGTTGATGCAAGATTGAAAATGTGTGGATGCTTTTATAAACACTAATAAGTGGTGAGAAAGCCCATTAAAAATGCATTCTGTATTCTTGAAATACTTCCATCTTTCATGTGTGTAGAGAAGTTTTGCCTGCCTTTCATTTTAGACCTTTATGTCTCACTACCAGTTCAGAATAATTTATAGACTAATACCAAGTACTACTTTTTTAAAATAACTCAAATTAAATAAATTCATGTTCAGAAATTTCTTCCATATTAGTTTATGCTTTACTTGTAGTAGTTTCTTGTAGCATGGGAGGAGGAGGATGAAAATCAGTCCCTGGCCAGATATGAAGCAATTTGAAGCAATTTCAAAAATCCTCTTCTTTGTAACTTTCCTAGACATACCTTACTGGAATTACTTTTATGCAGTTACAATTCACTAAAGGAAAAAAAGGAAGAAATTTTATTAACTTTCAGCCACTTTTTACATTTGTATGTGGCTGTGACTCCTTTCAAGAAGGGCTAGGAACCAATTTAGCGTCTAGTATTCTTGCAAGATAAATTAAGGTTAAAATAAGGTCTGTGGAAAAAAACCTGAAAAATTAATTTTGATACTTGTATTCATTCTATTTCAGGAAAGGAAGAAGTTTTTTAGATACTTTATGAACTACAAGGGTGGATTTTAAAAACTAATGTATTTTTCAAATGTTATTTTTTGTTATTCCTCAGCTCATGTTATTCTGTATGAAGAATTAATAGCACTAGCTAAAATCACTGTAAAATTTATATCCAAATCTCTGCCATCAGCACTCAACACTGAATTATTCTTCATGTTTATTTTGGTTCTTGGCTTCATCTGAGCAAGGATGAGTAAACTCTGCCAAATCTTATGTTTATATTGGATGAAAGGCAGATATTCTTGGGAAAATAAGTTGAGACTTCAAGATTTATTTCAATGGAGAATTAATTTCATTCTCATTGTTTCCCCAAAACAATAGTTCACTGCAGGAGTCCAGTCTATAATGTTTCCTTTCAAAATTATAAAATATAACTCTTCATGGTGATGCCTTTATATAGGGGTGCAAAATTTATCTCAGTGATGAGTCATGTCCTCAAGAACTGAGTAAAGAAATTTGGACTAAGATAAATATCTAGCATGTATGCATGTTCTTCTGACAGCTTATCACAGAGCTGTAGAAATGAGCTTGCTTTTCCAAGTTTCTTTACAGCCTCTGTGAAAAGGTAAGGTACTACATTTGCTGATTGCTTGTTTGGTTGTTGAGTTTTATCCAAATACACTGCTTGTGTTACTCCATGCCTTTTGCTGCACTTTAGGAAACTGTTTTAAATCTACTGGAGGAGCTTAGAATCAAACTCTCTTTTCTGTTAGCAAAAATATAAAATGCCCTGACCTATGAATACTACTTCCATAGCATCCAATTAAATTTACAGTATATCAGGCACTGTAAAACAAAGACTTGCTCCCCAAGTTCCCAATCAGTCCAAGCTGATTCCAAAAGTAGACGTCAAAAAACCTTAACACTTTTTTTGCCTGCCAAAGAAGAGGAACTGGCATGGTGAGGCAAGGATTCAAGCAAAACAACCAGAGATAAATAAAGAAGCCCAAGGCCATACAGAAGTGCTATTATTATTATTGTTATTATTGTTGTTATTATTATTATTATTATTGCTATTATAGCTATTATGTATATTAGCTATCATATAACTATTATTATACTACACTTTGTGTAGTGTTACATTTCCACATTCATTTAAGGGGACAGGAACAGACAGATCAAAAAAGAGGGAGGCACTATGGTTTCAGATTAGCACATACATAAATGCAGACACATTTCTGAAAGCTAATTTGCAGTGTGGCTTCTCAGACACACTACAGAAAGCAGAGGAGCACCTCCCTAATGTTCATGTTTGTGTATTGCTTTAAAAGACAATGAAGGCTCTCAGATGCCCAAAAGACTCTAAACAGAAAATCAGTAACTCAGAGATTTGGCAGAATTAACTCTTTGAATCATAAAGCAATGAGTTATTGATCACTCAAAATTAATACCCTCCTTTCCCCTCCTTCTTAGTTACATCTGAAACAAAGAAGTCCAGTAAGGAACTCAGTGAAATAAAAAGGGCCAATTAGATCACTAATTCTATTTTTTTGCTCAGTCAGACAGGCTCTCTGAAAAACGTCCCTGCCTCAAGGTAGGTTTAATAGTTATGACATCTACCTATTTCTTTTTATGTTCTTTCCCTGTGTAGATGAAATGTATGGACTGTTTTCCTCCAAGGACATGCATCTCATAGTTTCTAGTTTCCACGGCACAGTTTGTTTGAAGTATAAAATGCATTTTGCCACACTTCAAACAGCATGGCATGTGTATCATCTTCCCACCATTCTGAAAAATGAAGTGCATGAGGTGTGGTAATGGGGAGGATGTTATTGTGTATCACTCATTCAGGTGAAAATTGGAAAGGTGAAATCAAGTGTATAGTGATTAGAAAACGCTGCAGTGAGTAGCTGTAATCAGCCTGATAAAATATCACAGCTCAGACCTAGTTTTGGGTAATTCAGAGATCACAGAATGGCCCAGTGCAAGGCATGAAGACAATAAACTAAAGTGCCGTGACTAGTTTTGAGTGGTTTACAATAGCTAAATATTAGACATAAATTTTTCATTGTATTCTCTTTTCTTTTGATTCAATTTTTTTCCCTTCAGTGTCTGCCGTTTAATGCAGGCTGTGTGCCAAAACGATCTTAGAAAGTCTGCTATGCCAGATGTCACCCTTTTGCCCTTTTGCTCTGTCTGCAGATTTTCTTTTAGCAGCATTTGAAACTAAGTTAGTGAGCATACATTTTCCAGTAAAAAGAGGCATTATGAATAACACTTTTTGTATCTCTGAATAACACCCACAAGGTGCAGTACACATTATACATCAGCTACATTAACTAAATATTTAAAAAAACGTTATTCTTAACTCTTAGCTATGAGTACCTCAGTGGTGTCATTCTTTCAAATACATACAACAGCTACAATGGAAGCTAGTATTAGGGGTTAATAAAACCCCACAGAGATGGATTTCACAACGTTAATTTGACCTGTGCTGGGTAAAGTTTAGTTATTTTTATTCTACCTACTTCTTGCAAGTGTTTTTATCTTCTGGTATACAAGGGCTCTATTCTATTATTTCCAAAGGAGAAAACTGTTCCTGTTTGAATTCTTTATGTAGCAATAGGATTAATTTTCTAAGATTTCCTCCCTTAAACTGTGAATTTCTAGAAAGTAGAAATGCCTATTGCTTCTCAAGTTATAGGCATGAATAAAACTATTTTATTTTTATTAGAAGAATATGAGACATACTTAAACCCTAATTTTCACAGGCCTCCTCCATTCTTCAAGTACCACTTGAAACAAATCAATTGACACTAATTGACTAATTGACACTAATCAAACAGTTAAATAATATTTCCTTTCTTTGTAAAAGAGATAATTTTTAAAAAACTTGTATTTAACAAAAACTTCTAAATATTACTCTGTGTCCAGTGGCATTGTATGGTCAGACTTCCTGACTGATGACTGTAATGTGTTCTCATGAGAAAATGTGCTGGTCTTTTTATTGTTTCAGATTTTTTTTTTCAATAAAGTTTGGGCAGAGATTGACTGCTGTGAGTCACTCCTTCTTTTGGATCAACTATGCAATAACAACAAAAAAAGAAACAAACAAAAATCACTAAAAAAGTGCTCCAAATTCACCCCCCCTGCCCTCCAATAAGCAAAAAAACAAACTTAAAAAAACCCAGTCAAAATATCCACAGTCTGGTTCAGTGACATGAAGTGTAATTTAAATAAAGCATTCTGTTTATGCATACAAACTGAGGAATGAGAAGTTGGAGAAGAAGTCTGTGGAAAGATACCTGGGGATTCTGGTTGAGCATGAGTCAGCAGTGTGCCCTGGCACCCAGAAGGGCATCAGGCATACCAACCAACCATCACCGCTGGCTGGCTGAGAGATGTGGCTGTCCTGCTCAAATCTACGCATGTGCAACTTTGCTTTGAACACTGTGCAATTTTGGGCACCCCAATATAAGAAGGACATAAAATTATAAATACATCCAGAGGAGAATTATCAAGACTGTGAAAGGCCTTGAGGGCAGGACATATCAGGATCATCTGAGCTCACTTGATTTGTTCAGAGTCTGAGGGAAGGTCTCATGGCCTCAAGATTAGCAGCAGAGGGGCAGGCAGAGATCCCTCCTCTCTGGTGACCAGTGACAGGACTCAAGGAATGAAGCTGCATCAGGTGAGCTTCAGGCTGAACATTAGCAAAATGTCCTCTCTTAACTGAGAGGGTGTTTGGGCATAGGAAAGGCTACCCAAGGAAATGGTCATGGCAGGAAGCCTCCCAGAGTTCAAGGAGAGTCTAGATGATGCTTTTATTCGTATGGTTCAGCTTTAGGTCATCCTGGAAGGAGTAGGGAGTTGGACTCCATGATCTTCACACAATTGAAGATCTCTATGGTTTTATGAAAATATTGTAATACTCAATTAAAGTCACTGAACTGAAACTATGATATTCTCACCAGGCCATGGAAACTGTGCTCTTAGTAGCTGCCAATATATTTATGTAGAGAGAAAAGACATATTGTTTACTGAAATTATCTGTGAAACAGCCTCATTTCTACACCCACCTATGGTACAAGTAAAGTAAGTAAACATGTAGAATTTTTTACTTCAGTAAATTTCTACATATTTATATATCAGCATTCTCCTTTCACAGCCACATGTACTCTGCCTCATCTTGAAATTGTTCAAAAATGTTTGTGAGAAGATTTTGTAAGTTTTCAGTGAGCACTAATTTAAATATAGATGTGATAATTAGTCTTGGAATCCATGTTCTGAATTATGCAAAGCAGTTTAACAGAGCAACAAGTTGCTGCAAATATTTTTTGAAAGGTCAAATCACTTCTGTGTCTGCTTCATCTTTCTTTTTGTAAGTATACTCTAAAAAATGAAAGACATTAGAACACTATTTACCTTTCTAAGAATAAATGTCAAAGTCATATTGAATGGAAGAACACTAAAATTTTTACTGAAGGCCAGCTGCCAAAATGGAAATTAACACCTACAAAGAAATATTAGACAATTCCCCATAATAGTAACAAGACAAATATGAGTTTAAAGATTGATGTTACATAGAATATTCATTAATATAAGCTGATATAAGTTAATGGTAAGGCTCAGAATTTTGGTTTTGGTCTTCATGAATGGGAAAATTGTCCTTTAGACTTCTAGCGTTATTAATTTATTTTGATACTTTGCTATGCTTTAGCACTAGCACTTTGTTTTCTGTAAACCTGTAATATGCAAGCCATCTCATACTGGCCAGCTGCCAGAATGCAAATTAACACTTACAAAGAAATATTGGACAATTTCTCCTTTCCTTGTAATTTTGCATTATCACTATTGAACATAGTTGAATATTCATCCGTCTATTAAAATTCAGGTCATTATTCTAAAAAAAAAAAAAAAAAAAGATTGGTTTTGACATAGCTTTTCCCACACCATCTTCTCCTTCAGGATTTTTCTCTGCATCAGCTCCAAGTGAAAACATATTCTTATGTCAGTTTAAGAATTAAGATTTTCACACATGTATAAAAATCTTATCCTCTTACAAATTCAGTAAAAGATTAACAAACACTACACTTTAGCTATAATTAGAAAGAATTAAATCTGAATCCAATAAACTTTGTTGAAAATGTAGGCATTTCCAATGCTTAGACTTTTTCCAGAAGGACAGTTAAAAAAATAAAATCTCTGGTTTACAGCCACAGAAGTTTAATTTGTGGGGTTTTATATACAGTAACAGATAGTGGAGGAGGCAAATTTTAAAATGCTATCAAATTTCATGGTTCCAGTGTGTTATTGTGTGACATGCCCTGCTGTAGAGTAAAAGATGGTTCCTATTGATAACAAAACCTCTTAATTCAGTACATTACCAGAAAGCTATAAAAGAGAAAAAAAGTGAAGACAAACATTCAAATGCTATTTAGCAGAGATATAACTATGTGAGGTCAGGCAGTTAATAATTATACATACTATTGAAATATGTATGAAAAACAAATCAGTGATTTCATAGGATAAATTGTTTTAAAACTGGGCATTTTTTTAAGTTTCTAAAATTTAACTTCAAACATTGAATTACCTGAACTATTTTTCTTATAATATTTAAATCTAGGGAGATGGGGGGGTTTTTGTGCTTTTTCCTGGGTTTTTGTTTGTTTGGGGTTGGAGGGTTTTGTGTGTTTTGGTTTTGTGGTTTTTATGGGTTTTTGTTTGTTTGTGTTTGGTTTTGGTGGGTTTTTTTTTTTTGTTTTGGGTTTTTTGTTTGTTTTTGTTTTTGTTTTTGTTTTTGTTTTTGTTTTGTTTGTTTTGGTTTTTTTGTTTGTTTTGGGGGGAGGTTTTTGGTTTTTTGGGGGTTTTGGTTTGTTTTAAAGCACCTGTAATATGAAATTCTTGGTAACAGGAAAGATTATACTACACTTCCAAATACAGAATCATATTCTCACAAAGTCTAATTTATATAATTTTAAAATTACTACCAGTCTCAGTAAATAATAAAGAATTTTTTGGTCAGTTAGAAGATTCTTCTATCCAGTTCATACAAAAGAAAACAATCTGAATATTTCCATCCTTTTTTGTTGGGATGTTTTAAGGGTGAAGTGGGAATGGTGCAGTGATCCTACATATTTTCTGTGCATTATTTTCATTACTAAGAAGCTTAATTCTGAATAATTTTTTAAGACCCCTGAAGTCCAGATGCATTTCAAGGAAGCAGGTGTCAGAAGTTGGCTCACTTAAGACTTGTTTTCTGGAACACACTCTTGTTTACCTACCAAAATAAAGGTGCATTATCACACCATTCTTTAATTCTCATTATGCTATCATCTTTGTTTATAGCACTAAAAAGATTGTTCCAATTTTGCCAAACCATAGCTGCAGTTTAATTAAGCTTTTGCCTCCCCTGTCATAAGATATAAATAGAAAATATAACACATATGCAAAAAAAAAAAAAAAAAAATACACCACGTGTGAAGAGAAGTGGGTGCCTTGGGAGACTTGGAAAAAAAATAAACTTTTTCAGCTACTCAGCTAGATGATTACTTATTTAATATCCAGCTCCAGGATATTAAATTTAAAGCTTTAAGTTCCACAGCATTATGTGCTCAGTTTCATATAATTTAAAAGCAAACAACTTTCTTCATTACTAAAGGTAAGAGGGTTAATTAGAGGGCCAGAAATGGTGAGTCTGTAAACTAATCAGGCACTGGCTCAACATGGAAATGTAGAGGGGTTACTTTAACACCATACATATACAAAAACATATATATTCAAAGACACACAGCTGAAAGATACCAGAATGCTCTCCTCTGACTGAAGGAAGTTTCATTATACTGTGTGGGGTATTTTTAACCAAGGCTGCAGATGCAGCATTTAGGCTGAAGACTGCCAGAGATCCACCTTCAGTATATGAGTTTTTTAATCTTAATCTTTATGAGCTATGGTACAGTGCCACAAAAGCAATCTAAATTAAAACATAAGCCATCACTGCATTGACTGATTGGCAGTCTACAAGTATGATTATCTCTCTACAGGAGAAAAAGTTCTAAATTTTCAACAACTCTAGGAAAACATTAGCACCGTGAAACAGCATTCAAAGCCAATTGCAATTCTTTTGCATTCAGAGACATGATTTGTTCTGTATTTCCTTTTGGTTTTCCTTATGTGTTTTTTGTTGTTGTTTTCTTCTCATTCTCTTTATAGCAAGTACTGGCAAAATGTGAGGCATCTGACTGGATAGTAAATACAAATACTAAGATATCTCTTTTAGAGTGTATGTTAAAGCTAGGTTAAATAATATTTAATAAAATTCTTCCAGATGCAATGACTAGCAGGCTCTGAAAAATGGAACTTCTCCATTTGTTAACTTCAAAAAATATACCAAAGTCTTAATTATTAACCTATTCTCTTAAAATACACGTTTATTTGCATAAAGCTGTGCAACAAAACAAAAGGGAGCTCAGATAACAACCTTGCATTTATTATTTGTGTCATTAATGATGAAATCATGCTATGGAAAGTTATAATCACATCAGCTATTTTTGGCATCAGTGATATTCTCTAACTCCCTGCCCAATTTTGTAGATACTTACTCTTCCAATTGAAAATTCCCAGAAAACCTTTAGGCTCAGAGGTGAACTTTACATCATTATCTCTACTGCACTTACCTGTTAACACTTGTCTTCTATCTAACCTTATGCAGTATTCAAGAGTGCTTCATTTATTCACATTACCTCCTGGCAGAAATCAGTAGAAAATATAGCTGGAAAGGTGGAGTTGGCAGTGGTGCCTATGATGTTCCAGCCTCATTTAATTCATGAATTTAAGGGTTATAGCATTCATCATGCATGTGTCCAAATCACTCCTGTCAAAAGGAGTATGAACTCCCACTCCAAGCAATGGCCTCATCAGCAACCGTGTGATCTGCACTAGTGGGACTCCGTCTGTCATTCCTGCTGTGGGTGACTCATCTTACAAGAAGGATACATCAAAATGCAAGAAGATCTTATGAGAAGGTTATTTCATGTCCTGGTGGTAATAGCCTTGCTATGAAAACTTAAGTCAAAGTCGTTGCTCTGGTGAATATGGTGCATGTAACTCCAAAATGCCAGCTGGCTGCATAGCCCTACGTGCTAAAAGCCATAATTTTCCTTGTCATTTCCAACCTGTCAACACCTCTCAACATGACAGTTGTTGAGGATTCTCTACACCCACTATAGACCTAAAGACCTAATTTTTCTATCCTCACTGTAAAGGAGACCAAGTTCTTAACACCCACATTTTGGAACGAGCCCTAGTAACCACATTTAGCGTTATGAATGTCAACATTGAGGACTTAATCTCCACTTAGTGAATTAATCCTTAAGAGATTAGTGAGAAAAAAATCAGGTCCAAGATGTACCATAGCAGACCCAGAGGACAGTCTCTTTACATCTTTGATAACAGCCCTGGAGATAAGAGTGGTACAAAACTGCAAACTTTGGGGAGGGTAATGTTAGAAATCTCAGAGTATGAAAGAGCCCAAACTGCAGCAAATAGAATCATCAAATTTATCTCTCTGTTAAGCTGAGTGGAAATGGCGGCTATTGTTCTTCATCAATTTCCACTACCCGTTCCATCTGAGGAAACATCTATTTCATCTCTCAACTGCTTTTTCTTCTCTGTGCCAGTTTTACAGTGAAACTGGTGTGATCCTAGTACCTGACTTATGATCCTTTCCCAACAGTTGTCATGGACAAGCCACCAGCACATAAGCAATGTTCCTGTCCTTTTCTTCTTTTTCAGGTTTTATTTGGCCTCAAGAAATTATTTAAGGTTAAATGGGTTCCATAGGTCTAGAAACATTAAAAGGTTTGCAATACCAATTTTCTTTAGAATACATTGAAAACTGAAAAATATTATATACAATACTTCAAAGTTCATAGTAAAACAAAATGCACTTTTAGAAATCTTTCACTGACAGTCTTTCTGACACTCCAGGAATCAAATAAAACCAGGAATTAAAGACTTATCCTGTTACTTTTAAATTGTGCAACAGACAATTTTTTTTCAAAGTCTTTTATGTAGAGCAAATTTTCTCTTCCAAAAGTAATTTTCTTTTTTTGAAAAAATAGTCAATATCCAAAATGTTACAGTCTTAACAAAGTACTTCTTTGGTTTGGCATTTAGAATATCATCATTTTTAAATGCAACATTTTAGTAAAGAATTTTTAAAATAAAACTTAAATGAGAAAAAAATGGTGAAGTGAATTCCAAAGAAAACTTATTCATGAATTTTTATGTTGATTAAATATACTATGCTAAATGCAACTACTTTTACCCAGCAAAGTTTCTTAATAAAATGCTGAAGTGTTCCCTTTATAAAAGAAAGAAATTGTGTCTTCTCTCCTCTGGTATTATCAGTGAATTAATCCCCAGACCAAATCTCACGGTTTGCCAACATGGTGTGCAGCTGTATTAGTTTATCACCAAATATGGTCTGAAAACAATTCTTGTGCTATGTTATGATGAAAGATTTAAAAGCAGCAGTATCTGTCATCACTGGATATGCCGAGAAGTGAATGTCAAGAGTGAGCTAAGAAAACCCAAGATTTCCTATGAAATTGAAGAAGAGTGCAAGGTACTCAACTATAACTGTAATACAAGATCAAAGATGGAGTCCAGCTGTGATGCATTTTCACTATGCACTAATAGCCAGGAAAATCAGACCACATTTATTCAGAGCAAAGGCATTAATGACTTCAAATTCCAAGGTCTTGTTAAATGGTAGAGTCAGATAAATTTGTGGCCAAAAATGTGGCTGTTATAACCAGGCAGTAAGGATCTCCCAGGAATAAAATTTCTGATGGCATTTTTTGTTGTGGTAGAAATAGAGATCAAGGAAAAAGCAATCCAGATCCACAGCACCAACCTGAACTGATAATCAAGCAGGTTCCAGTAATGGCTGCATGCTGGCAAGTTGAAATTGAAGACATTTGAACTATTCTTTTTTGGTTATATTGACACCTAGCGAAACAGAAAGGCTGAAAGCTGTGACACATCATAAAAAATAAATAAACTTAACAATTTATGGGAATAGTAAACTACTTTTCCACAGTCCACATATCCATCATATAAAAAATCATCAAGAAAAATCCAGTTCTGAATTCTCTAACTTAGCCTAAAGTGATACAATGAGAAAATAAGCCAGAGAAATGTGCTTTTAGCAGACAGCACACTGCAGACCAAAATCCAGACTCTTTCCAAATAGCTGTTCTGCAGCACAGGAGACAAGCTTAATCCATGTGATACAGTAGTTTTACACCTCTCCAGAAGGCCCCAAACAACCCAAAAAGTCTTTGATGTGAGCTGCTTCATCCTTTAAAACAATGCATACTCTAGAATTCAGGATCCAACACGAACATCAGTTATTACCTACTGCCAGCTTATTGTGGATGAGCTGGGAATGCAAGATAGGCTTAATCAGTGTTGTAGGAGCTGACACTTAGCTGAGCAAACATTTCATACTTAATGTAAACCAATATGCAGACAGCAAGCCAAAACTCATAACTACAGGCCATGAATTTGTTGAACACGTATTTTGAACAGCATGAAATGCACAACTGTTCAGACATCATAAAAGTCTCCAACATCATTAAATCACAACTTGGTGTTGAAACAACTAAGGCAGACATAATTTTTACAGGCAGGACTATGTTTTCAATCTACATTTAGTGAACACTCATTCCTGAAAATCTTCATGGATTTCAATTTGAGAACTGACTGGGAACCAGCTTCAGGCATATTTTTCAAGTATTTGGTTTAGACATCAACAGCGGAAGAAAATGGAAATTTGTAGGCTTCAAGATAGATACACAACTGCTCATAGAAAGCAAATGATGAAAGATTAATCCTGGGTATAATATAACTAGAGATCAGGGCAGTAGAAATAAAATCAAGTACACTTGCAGAGCAAAGGCAAGTCAAAAGCCAGAGTGAAATCAGGGGGTTTAACACAAACAGTTTTGGGAATTAAGAGTAAGTTGTTCAGTGAATATGAAGATCTGGTGGACAAAATTAATGAGCTCTTAATAAAAACTGTATTCCTATGACATCATTTTTACTAATCAGTTCTTGCCCCATCAGTTCAGGCAATAGTCACAGAAAATTCATGATAACCACATTGTTCAAGGAAGGAGTAGCTACCTGAATGTAACTTGGAAGAAAGAATTTAGAATGAAAGGCAGCCAAGAAATCAGCTTTGTACCACACAGCCTAAGTGTTAGCTGCAATTTCCAATTCTCTATAGAAGGTTTTTTTATAAAGAGAGTATGCAATTCTAGAAATAGTGTAGAAACATGAGGCAAGACACAGGTTAGTACTGCATGTCTGTTAAAAAGTAAATAAACAAATAAATAAAAATAAATCCCAAACCTTAAAGGGATTCTGAATGTATTACTATGAATGATATGAACATAAACATGACATGAAGCAAGCTTAACTCAGTTTACAGGTAAGTTATTGTTGCAGCATAATAATTGTTGCTATTTATTATTATACCACAGAGATATTTACTGGTTCCTGTGGTTATCAAAGAAAGGAACAGCATCATTCCCAGAATGTTGAAATTCACCTGGTCTAACAGCAAAATATTTTAACATTCAATGTAAGCAATCCAGCAACCAACCCTTTTATACTTCTATGTTAGGAACTGTCATAGGGGAGAATTCCACCATCCGTGACCAAAACTGTTAATGTAATCAATGAGCATTTGGGCATTCCCTGGCATCTGCACTGTGCAAGTCTCAAGACACTTCCATTTGTTTAAGATAATTTGTGTGAAATTACAATGAGGAGATAGTCATTGCCTATATTTTCCTTTTAAAGTCAGGTTCATCAGGATTGGGTACAAGAACGTGAAAGTGTGATCTTGTGAGTGTTAGATGAAAATAATTTGCAGTCTCTTGGCAGCAGCTTGGAAATAACTATTTCTGCAATAGCAAGTCATGTCAAATAATCTACCATCCATAAAAGACACAGCACTAAATGCAAACTAATGAGGATTGCTGAATCTGGGAACAATTAAACCTGTCAACTAAACCCCACACTGCAGACATGAAAGGTACAGTACACTCCAAAACAATGACAAATCCTGTGTAGCTTTTAATATAATTATTCCAGATTTGGTGAATTGAGTAGAAGAAATGGTCACAAATTTGGTTGGTTCCTGGACTGCAACCTCCCCAGTGAAAAGTTCAAATGGTCACTGCTGCCTTTTCATCACAAGAAAAAAGGGGCCAGTGTCAATAAAACCTGCTTAAAGCTGGGGATAGGAAATTGAAGTGAAGGAAAAGCCAGTTCATGGTGACCATTTCTAGAAGCCATGTCTCAGGATATGGAGAGGATGACTACCAAAAGCATAGGAAGGTTCACAAGGATTTATAAAAGGCCTTGGTTAAAACCTTATCTTGTGTAATGTCCTGATGATTTTCCTATGGATTTGCATAATTGCACAGTAAAAAATTTTGAAGAAGGTGGGTTTTCTTATATTGCCATGCTAAATAGTTCACTTACCAGTTTTAATTTGTTTCTTTGACAAGAAAAATGTTTATGAAGTTATAAAGTATGCAGTATCTATTGTAAAAAATGCTTCTGAAATGGTGTACCTGTAGCTCATAAAAATAATGTTACCTGCTAGTTTATATTTGAAAGAGTCTAGAAATGACAATGCAGAGGAACAAGCCTAAGAGTCCAATTTTGTCTTTTGCCCGCCAGTGCACATTGTTTTCCATGGTTAACAAAGGTGATTTGAAGATACGGAAGCTGAGAACTGGGAAAGAAGTTATTCTTTCTGGTTTTGTCTCCTTAAAAGAATAATTAATTCCTAAAGAAGAATTGCATGAAGGAGCATCAAATCATGTCCTGCATTTTTCAGAAGAAGACATAGCATTGTTTTAAATTAAATGTATAAAGTGCAAAATAACAGGCACCCAAACTTATCTTGGGGCTGTTTCCTTAAAAAAATCATACATGCATGAAAATGGGAGATTTTTGGAAAATTGACATCTGCTCCTCCTTTGCCTGGGCATGAGTAAGGAAAAGATGAATAATCAAAGCCTGTCCTTGTCTAAGCCAATGAGTGTCATTGCAATTTGGTACAACTTGAACCTTTCTAACTACATTAGGCAGAGGAGCAACCTGAGGCAAGCAAATCTGGCTCTCCCAGCTTGTGTTGAGGGGAAGCTGTGACACTGCAGAAGCCAGATATACCAGCAGAAAGATATGACCTCATTGGAAGGGAGGTTAGGTGATTGTCCCTGTTAGGCCTGTTCAAAGCCATTTTCAATTACAGTTTTAATCACTTTGAGTAATGAAGGACATAACAAACATTTTTTGCCTAGTCCCTGGATTGAAAGCCATTCTTCTGTGAGTCATGTAGATCTACAGAAACTTCTTCTCATACACAAGAATGTTACTAAAATTGCTTTCACATAGCCTTTTCATCCCTGGGAGTGGAGAATAGGATGGGAAAACATTATGAGAAAGGCTGTGTGTAAGGTCTGTCTTTCTAATCTTGCCAGAGGGAGGATGTATTAAAAAAAAAAAAAGGCAAAAACAGATCTCTGTATTTTCCTAGTTTTGCATATCACCACTGAACTGAAAGTGCCACGTCCTGTGATGCAAAAGATACGGAATTCAATTAAATAAGCACAAAAGGGATGCAATAGTTTGAATCTCACATGCATACACTGTGATGATTTCTGCCTACAGAGCTTCCAAGCTGAGAATAGTCAGCTCTCTGAAGCCCTCAAGCAGGCTTGGCAATCACAGATCTTACACTAGGCTAAGTTATGTAGATGAAAGTGGCAGAAAAGTCTGTGTGCTTAGCTGCTACCCAGCCTGCTCTGAAATGCTTGCATTACAAATGAAATCATTAAACCTTTGGAGATCCTTAAGGGCATGACCTGTAGAATATTTATTTATTGCTTTGTTATTTTGAGTGAACTTAGAACAATATTTTCTCCCATTGGCAGCATTGATATTTGCAGTTTCACATTGTTCTGTTAAGGAGCAGGATAGTGTTCGACTGAGGTGATCTTTGAAATTTTCTTTCTGTTTAAATGAGAGCATCTAAGTGATCTGAACTGATATGGGAAAATATTAATACAAGGAAATAGCAATATAAAGCCTTGGAAGGCAGAACTGCTGTCTGTCTACCAGCTCAACACCTTGATCAACCTGAAATGATGCTTTGAAGTTAACACATCAGTCATGTTAAGATTTAGTCAGATTTATGAAATCCAAGTTTTCTTTGTTCCAGAAGAATAAATTCATTTTTCTCAGTATTTTAGATGTGGAATTATTTTTAAGTTCCAAAACTCAATTTCTATATAGGAAAAGCATGAAAGCATTACACATGCCATGAAAACATCATTCATGGTAGACTAAAATGTATTAGATTTCAGATGTGTTAGTGACAATGAAACAACATAATAGAGCTTGGCAAGATGAAGACAGTCATAACAGACATCTTCAACAACAGCATCCAAGTCACAGAGAAAATAAATCTACTGCAGAGGCCTTACAAAAGACTTATAATAGATAGGTAAATAAAATATGTAAGAGTATTTTTTTTTTCTGGTGACCATCTCTCTTTGCATTCAAAGGGGACACTGCATAGGATGCTACAGTAAAGAAAGAGAGCAGATGAGGAAACAAGTCCTGAGAACCTTGTGTGTTCAGCATTTACAGCCAGGACAAAATTCCTAAAAGACAGCTTTACTTACTTACTTACCTGTATATCTCTTCATGCTGCATATAATAATTCCACCAGAAAAAAAAAAAAATCAGTAAAAGATGGGAGAAGATCCCAAGAGTTCACAGACAACATTCCACGGCCAGCTTTATCCATGCAAAATGAGTTTTAACTCCATGCAAAATGTGTTTTCAGCACCCTTAGGATGACTGCAAACACTATATTGGGTAAAAGAAAAAGAAAATATACAAGGGACCTCTTTTAATTAGATCACAGTTAGTACAGCAAAAGTAGTATCAAGAATAGCTTTTTCTTAAAATTATTCTCTTATTTGTATCTATCTGATAAAGTGCTCTCTGTTGATGTTGTCCTAATCCTTTCCATTTCATGCATTTGCCTTATTCAAATTATCCACGATTATCATGTGAAAAGGGAAATCATGTAAAGTCATCTTATTGCCACTCCTACACCCCTCCATGTTCAGCTGAGACCTATGTCAAGGCTGTGCTCATGTTCAACAGCCCCCACTCTAACTGCTGGGCATTAATCCAAATTTCCCATTTATTAACAATTTTTAATCCGTAAGTATATGATGCAATTTCTATGTGTAATAGAAGATTGAAGGGCTGGAGAACCTGCTATATGAAGAAAGACTGAAAAAGTAAGGTCTCTCTTGCCAGGAGAAGAGAAGGCTTGGGGAACCTCAACACATCACATCACATCACATCACATCATCACATCACAGTATTTCAGTCCTTAAAGGACAGTTAGAAAGAGGACAGAGGCTCTCCCTTCACAAGACCTACATGGAGAAGACAAGGTGTGATGGGGTAGTAGGAGAGTTTTCATCTCAATATAAGAAAGACATTTTTTTACAGTAAAAAAAAACACTCCCTGGAACAGCCTCCCCTGGCACATGGTAGAATTCCCATCACTGGAAGTTTTCAGGATGTGATTGAACAGAGTGGTAGATAATCTTATTCAGGCTCTTTTTCCTAACAAAATGCTGGACCAGATGGTCTTCTAAGGTCTCTTCCAACCCAGCTTGTCTATAATCCTATGATTCTATTGCCTTCAACAGAGGTTTAAAATGGAGTGAGTTTTTGAAAACACAGTAAGAGTGTTTACACAACATTACACTAAAAACACAAGCAAATATTGTTCCTCTATCTTTCTTAGGTTAAAAAAACCCCACAATTAATTTTTCTTTTGTGGTTTGGGAGGCCTTTTCTTCTCACCAGTGCTTCAAAAATAGTATTAAGGGTGCCATTATGCAACACTGAATCACTTTAGGAAAAATCTCAAAAGTATGGTAACTCCAAAATGTAATGGAAGTAACAGTATTTTTTCAAGAAATTTTATAACGATCAGAATTGAATCCATCATCTTCTCTAGATAACAATAAGTGGCAATTAATGCCATCATTTTTACTAATTAGCTTTAAACATAGGCACAGACAATTTTATTGCAAGTTTAGAAAAAGTAACTTCACCATTCATACAAGAATTTCTGCCCACTTCTCAAGGAAATGAATGTAATTTTTTCATGTTTTGTGACTTGTAAAATGTGTGTGATGACCTTCCAAAACTTTCTATCCATTACAGATGAGAAGGTTTTTTCCATATGTATCTGAATGAATATACATTATTCAGCAGATCACTTAATGCATAAATATATTAAAATTAAAGAGAGAAAAGCTCAAAAAAACCCATGCAAACAAACAAAAAAAAAAGAAAATAAATTTATTGTCCACCTGATATAGATTTCTCTAAGTCTATCATAGAATAAACTGCAGAGAACATCAACTTCACTCAAGTTAGGTGTTTTGTTTTAGGACTGATAAATGACAGTGATGAAACATAATATTTCCCCCCAAAGCAGCTGCAAAAGCACCTTATAAAGATAAAAAGGTTTTCTGACTTTTGCAATTTGAGTGGTATGTTTTATAACACTTATGAGTTATTTCAATGTATTTGTATGACACTGCATTGGAGTAAGGGATCTAGGAAAGGCATCTTCAAGAGAATTTTGGGAGAGAACATAAGAAGCTTCTGGGGATATTAACATTGGAATTGACAACTTCATTCAGCAATATGGAAGTTATCAATCTTTTGAAAGTTTGGGGTTTTTCACTGTCAGCTACATGAAAATCAACAAAGCCCAAAAGAGAATAAAGTCTAATTTGAGAAGATAGATCTCAGTGAAAGCTGAAAGAAATCAGCATGAATTAGATGGCTGTTAACAATATTAATGTCACCTTGACTTTCAAAAAGAATGAAAAAATTTTGGGACAGGTTATTATACTCACAATATGTTTTGTTTATATCCTTGTCGTTTTAAAGTTTCTGTAATACTACATACCTTAGTAAGGGGGAAAACACAACCAAAATATAAGTCCATTTGATTCTAGGGAGAGAGTAGACAGGGTGTATGTTATTTCTATAAAACAGTATCCCACTGGATCAGGAAAATACCTCAGGATGTCTAATTTAGATAACAATCATTTTCACATCAGCAAACAAGATATCAAGTAATAACAAAATGTTCACTCTATTTGCTAATATAATTCATATGTAAAATTTCTAGGAGTAGAATAATTAACATTGTTAGCATTTTATAAACAAGAAACAGTCAACAATCATTCATCAGGTTTTGTTTTTTTTTTTCCCACTAGCTTAAACAGTAACAACAGCTTCAGACAATGTGTTTTAACAGACAGATTTAATACTCAGGAATTTTTAACAATTTCAAAGGTTGGCCAGAAAGAAATGAAGATAAAAAGAGGAAAGAAATCTAATGGACACCAAATTTTAAAGGTTATAAACAATAGTGAATGCAGTTCTCTTTATTCTTTGCTTATCAGATGTCAAATGACTACTAGGTCAGACTGTGCAAATGTGTACAGAATTATACAAGGCTAGGAATTCTCCTCAAATTAGGTAACTTGAGGTATTAAGTATTGCAATTAGGTATTGCAAAAGGAAAATCTTATTATATCATATTTAGCATTGTATCTTATTATTATCTTATTACATCATATTTAGCAGCACCTGTGAATTCAGAAAGGACTGCCAAAACTTTTTTGTAAGAATCAGGTTCCATGGACTTGTCTGTGTCCATTTTTTTTAACACTCCACAGCCTGAGCCTTCCCATACCTTGGGTAAGGCTTCCTTTCTCCAGGCCTTCCATCTAGTCTTAGGGGTCTGTGGTTCCTGAAAACAAATCATTCTAGTAAGAGCAGAAGAAAGCACTGGGTACCTCAGCCTTTTCCATGTTGTTTGTCACCCAATTTTATCAGCACTGTGGTCTCTTCTCCCCTGGCCTTCATTTTCTTCTTATATGCCTGGAGAAGCCATTTTCTCTTTATGACTCTCACCATATTCAATTCTAGATGAGCTTTGGCTTTCTTAACTCTATCCTTTTTCACTTGCACAGTATCTCTACATGCCTGAGTTATCTCACCCTACTTCCACTTCTTGTATGCTGCTACATGATAGCAGGAGATGCCAAGAAGAGAGGTAGGTCTAGGATTTCTAACTCCAAGGCAAAGATTAAAATATCCCCTCTAGTAAGGCTTCACAGTTTTGAGAGAGGAATCAAACAGGGTGTTTATTCCATGAAGTAAAATATGTTGTAAAGACCCTACACTAGTTCAAGTTAGGCTGGCATGAATATATGGTGGAGAGCAATGCTATGCAGAGATAACAGCTTTAGCCTCAAAAGCTTCATGAACAATTAAAGCAGCAGCCAATGAAAGCTTGAAAACCCTGCTTTTAAGTACAATTCAGTAGCTCAGGTGCCACATTGCCTTACTATGCATATATTGTTTCAACTTCAGCAGCTAGTTCCACTGGCACTAGCTTTACATATTTGCTACCCTTTGGTATAAAAATACCCCAAACCAATTACTCTTATTCCTTTTTTTCTTGAATGAAACAAAGCAAAAGAAAAACAAATTTTCATACATAATCATTTACCCAATGCTTGGAGAACTAATTTGGGAAAAAACTAGAGCTCAAAACTTCTGACTTAAGGGATTTGGAATTAGAATATGATCCCATAACCATTTAGCAAGTCCTAAATGATAGGTTAAAATAGGCAGTAGGGTTTTCAGCTCAGAAAAAAAAAAAAAAGAAAAAAAGCAGCCACTCCAGTCTGGTTTTGAGGTCTTCTAAAGTACATCAGGTCACTTTAACCAGTTTGCCATCTGGCTGTTGAAAGAGTGTCCCACCCTAAAAAGACACGCTAAACTCTTTTCCCTGATGCGTATATTCTCCTGCCACTTGTTGCCACACCATTTTGTAGGTGTCTGAGCAATGTAAAAATAGAACATTGCTTTTAGGGACAGCCAATTCCTTGACTAAACTCAATGTCTATGCATAGTAACTGTAATCTGGCATAACTCCATCCTTCTGACAAGTACAGACATACTCACAATGGTCTACTGTGGCTGTCGCAGCCAAGGCAAGGAGAAACTGGCCAATGCTGTCTAGGTGAGAAGTGCTGATATATTGAACTGTTGTCTGGGTTTTTGCCGGTCTCCTCTGTCCCCTTTAAGGAGTTTGTAAAAGTCTTATCTTTAGCCTTCTGTGTCTTTGGAGTCAGATACACTTTCATATAAACAAGCCATTTGTTATTGTAAAATCTAGAGATGTTTACATTCTTTTCATAAGGAGGAGACTGTTGATGGACTGTTGCACAGTCCAGTGAAGTTGGAGAAGAAGATTTTCTCCCTCCAATCCATGATCACTGCTGGAGTTCGATAAATGCTGATTCTGTAAATAAACCCTCTCTTTTCCGCCTCAGACATCGCAAGGTGTGGGTGTGAGTTCTTTATGTCGGTTGCGACATTGAACATCTCCCAGGGAGACACCACACTGTGTATATTTCTTTATGTTCCATGGGACAGTCAAACTTTCAAGTGACTATCAGGAGCACCCAGTAAGAGGATTACAGACTAGAACATATCCTGCCTTGCAGTGACTGGAAAAACCCCCCACAGTCTCACCCATGAGAATGGAATGGGAACTGAGGGAAACCAACATGAACAGCTGCTTCCTAACTCATAAGCAACTCAGATTTACACAGAAAATTCACAAGCCTGAACAACTGCCCTCTCTAAGACCAATATTCAAGGCCTTGGCAAAATATCATTGGCATATAATGGCTTGATGGTTGCCTACATTTCTCTCCATTGACTCTACATAATTTCTGCTGTTGTCCAGTCACCTATTTATCTATCATTTACAGGTCAGATACCTTGCTTACTTGAAGTGTCCTTCCAGGGGCCTAGATTTTTAAATTTCTCCCACTTTTAAGTCTGTAGGGCCTAATCTGTAACTCTAAAAATACATCGTAAGGTGAAGGAAACTCATTCATATACAAAGTAAACATTGTTAGGGGGATTTCACAGAATCACAGAATTTCTAGGTTGGAAGAGACCTTCAAGATCATCAACCCATGCTCTAACACCTCAACTAGACCATGGCACCAAGTGCCACATCCAGTCTTTTGTTAAACACATCCAGGGATGGTGACTCCACCACCTCCCCAGGCAGGCCATTCCAATACTTTATCACTCTTTCTGTGAAAAACTTTTTCCTGATATCCAACCCATATTTCCCTTGACGCAGCTTGAGGCTGTGTCCTCTCGTTCTGTCAGTTGCTGCCTGGAAAAAGAGACCAACCTCCACCTGACTACAATCACCCTTCAGGAAGCTGTAGAGAGTGATAACATCATCTCTAAGTCTCCTTTTCTCCAGGCTAAATAACCCCAGCTCCCTCAGTTGTTCCTCAAAACATCTTTCCTTTGGCCGAAAGAGAAAGGCTTCCCACATTCTCCAAAAGGTATTTAATATTAACATGTGAATCAGAACTGCAACAGACAAGATGCATACAAATATGTTTCATCTACTCACTATTTAGATGGAAAATTTGAGTCTAACCATTGCTAAAAATCAGAGAAAGGAATTGCACTGGATCTTCTGGATTTCATAACACTCAAACGACAAGAAAAAATATGCTCTACAAATATATGCAGCAGCTAGTACTGTGTGTGAAAGACAAAACATAGATTTTTAAAATAGTTTTGTAAGCACTTCTAATGGAAACACTCTCAATTTTTTTACAGCTTTACTCTCTTTGAACATTTGTTGGAGCACACATTTATCTCCCTAAATGATTGCAATAAAAATGGTGGTGAACAACACCTCCAGCAAAGCAAATTACCAGCTTACATGTGGAAGAAATCACTCTGTTGTTGCATTTTCTAGCCCTCTTCCACTTTGGCTTTTACAGACATCAGTGTTCTCTCCTAATATATAAAAAAATATTATAGATTTTACACTATAGTGCAGGAGGTCTTATTGAGTAGACCTACTGGAGGGCAGAACCCATCAACAGGCAGCCGTGACTGTGTCGTTTACCTGTCTGCTTTGAAGTCTGCTAATCTTTTTATGTAATGTGAAAAAATGTAAGCAAAGAACTGCTAGTGTATACACACAATTTCCTTCTCTTTCTCAGTCTCAATCAGTCAAATACACATGCAAATGCACATGCACACACACACAGAGATTTCTTTCTTTGTTCAGCTTTGATTATGGCGGTTATCAGCCAAATTCTCTGCAGTTTTGCTTTTTCTTTCTTTCTTTTTTTTTTTTTTTCAGTTAAAGGCTTTTCAGGAGGAATTTAATTTTTACAGGCTGAAAACTGGAAGAAACCTTTGTCAGTTGACAACCACAGAATTTCCTGGTCTTATATTATTCATTTTTAAACTATTATTGTGAAACCAGTTAAAGGACTTTGAAATGGAAAATCCCAGGCTTTACAGTTCTTCACTGCTTTTTATCCAGTCATTGCTCTCATCCGCATTTTTTACTTAGAAATAAATGCTTTCATTAAGAAGAAATAGATTTTTTTTTAGCTGACTAAAATCTTTCATACAGCAATTTTAATGTACACCTTTATTCTAAGAAGTGAGTTTCTTAAATAACATCTATTTGCTCTCTGAAAGCATGCTAACAGTCTTATACAACACACTCCATTAGCATGGAAATGGATTTTTTGTGTGTAATTTATTTTTCTGCTGCTGTATTACATTATAGCTGCAGTTATCAAAGAGAGACAGGAAAATTCTTGTTGTACTTTGAAGTGTGTAAGATTCCAGCTGCCTTTTTTAATTGTATTTCTAATATGTGTTCTAACGAACAACATATTTTGTAATAAGTGGAAGTGTATATGTGAATCACTACAGAAATATATTTAAATTTTTCCCATTTTTGAAACATTTCAAGAAATAAAAATGTTGAAAGGAGCATGTGACTATATTAGAAAACCTCAGATTTATTACTATAACATGCAAACATTTAGAAATAATATTCCAGGAATTATGAGAGAATAAAAAAAGAGTAGGTAGGAATGAGAATATTATTGTGTTCACCTGGAGGTATTTATTGCTAATATGAGTCATTCAAAATATACATCATGGAAAACAATTGTCAGCAAGTATGTAGCTACATCACCAAAGGTTGTTTCTTCAGTGAGATTGTTGAAAATAATTCCTAATGCAAATTTGACTTCATATGACAAAATAACCTTAGCACAAAGTCTTACTAAAAAAATAAAAATGTGTTGAGAAAAAAAAAATTACTGAGTATCTGAGCTTTTCTAGCAGTGAGCTTTGATACAAGGATAAAATCCTGAATGCTGAACTTGAATCAGAGGCAGTTTTGGACACTTTAAAATGTTCAGTACATAGCAGCATGCCAACTCAGTCCTTTTCGTGGCTATTTTTCTGTGTCACAGACAATAGATAAGTTTACCATGATTTGATAACAAAATAATTTCTACTTACCAACTTATTCCACTTCAAGACTAATATAATGAGTCTTGCTGGGATCTGTTGGGGCCTAGAAGCCATAAATATGAACTGGATATAGTGAGGTAGCCAGACAGTTCATGAGTTTTATGCAGAGCATTCACTATGCCTCTAAACAAAATAAAACTAAACATGTTCTAGTACTGAAAAAAAATATTAAAAGGATCATTTTTTCTCCCCACAACGCTGGTTGAATCAGCTCCGTACTCTGCCTGCATGAGTTAGGCTAATTGCACCAGGCCCTCAACAGGAAAATGTGACTAGAGCAAGGTTCATGAGGACAGAGCACCTGGGCAATCAGCTGTCCCATGATGGCAGCATATCCAGGTGATGGAAGCTGTAAATGATGTTCAGTCACTTGCTCCTGGTCTATACCACCACACAGTGCAGGCTTTCTGCTCCAGGTGCTGAGTTCTGCAGTTCTCCATGCTGTCTTTCCTGGCACTGCTGTCAGCTACCCTCAGGCTTATGGAGGCACCTTCAAACTGGAGTGATTTTCTATGTCAATAAATCTCTCTCTAGTTTAGAACCACCTACGAATTTGCTGAGGTTGCACTCCTCATCAGCCTAGGCATCAATGAAGATGCATGGGGCACAGTATGAGGTCCAGTACTGACCTCAAAGCAAAATGCTCATTCACAGCTACCAGGTGGATGATTGGAACTTCTGAGTCCTTTTCAGCCTGTATATAAGCCTCTAGTTCAGTGTGTTGCTTTTGGCTTAGCCACTACAGCCCAGTTTCCATGACATCCTTTTATTGCTCTGTTAGATTTAGGCATTTAAATTGCACAGCTACATATGTAATCATTATTTTGGATTTTACTATCAGAATCAACGTGCTGTCTAGGACTCTCAAATTCCTATGCCTCTTATGTTTGTCTTATAGGCATCTACAATCCTTAACTTGTGACAAAAACCTGATATTTTGGCATTTTCCATGTGAAATACTGTTGAAATACCTGTAGAAAAAAAGTTTCTTTATTAGAAAAGGTTGCCCTCTCTGAAGAACTGTTGGTTTATAAACAGTTCACTGCTTAAATCTGCCTTGTACTGAGGGGGACACACCCACCTACCTCACTTCAAGCAGCAATTATGAGTTAAGATTGCTTCAAAGCTTTCCCGTAGATAAGGCTTTAGCTGAGGATAAACATTCCAGAGATACAGATACTTCCTGAAGATGTGTGACATAAATACATGCCATAGCATAAAAAACACCTCCAAATACCTGGTCTAACTGTAAAAAAATATTGCAGTGTTGGGGTTTCTTATAGTAAACAAGAATTTCCATACTCTTTAAGGAGAACAATCTACTACATGTCTGCTGAGAGCTTTGTGTAGGATTTAATAAAAGCAAAGACAGACTCCATCTGTATGAAAAGCTCAGCAGCTGGTAGAAGGAAAGTGTTCCAGAATGGTTTGTGTTTGCAGACCTTCCTGATATTTCTATTTCTGATACACATAAAGTTGCTGTGTGTATATCGTTGTCATGCCACAGGCACTCTTAGAAGATGGAACCAGAAGCACTCTCTCAAGCTTTATATTCCAAGATGAGAAAAAAAAACCAATTAAATTCTCAACACCTTGTGCAAACTTGCAAGGTTAGGAAGAACTCAAGTTGTATGCTGCTGTGATGGTTGCTTATGTTAAAAGTACTTTTTATGGAAATACATATTCCTCATTTTCTTTTCACAGAGAATAGATTCATAGAAACAGAAGGTGAAAAAAGATTAAGTTAGCTGTCCTATTGATCAATATTTTTCTTTGCTCATTCTGCACCTTTAAAATTTAACACCCTTGAGTTTGTTCACTTTCAACTATATGCAAATTGATAAGAGAGAGAGGCAAATGTAAAAATTGTTTGTTGTTCTCTAACCAGTGAAGTGGACTGTATAAGCCATGGCACAGGGCTGTTCAGTTCAATTCTATGTGCAGCTGCACCCTCTTCAGCACAATGTGTTTTGAGACTCAGAAGCAAAATAAATATTGGTTTCAGTAGAGCACCTCCTTCAGCAACTTCAGAGCATGGGAACCATGCTAGAAAGGAGAATGTGAGTTTTCTTCAGGCACAAACACAGAGCAGGAATATCATTAGAGGGCTTTGGTGGGATGGAGTCATCTCTATCAATGAGGTCCAAAAATGAGAAGACAGAGACTGTCTCAAAAATGTCTGGGTCCAGTTTTCTCTCCTTCCAGGTCCAAGATGGTTAGTTCTTCTCCCATTACTTTACCACTGCCAACAGAGCCTGAAATGGGTCAGTAGCTAAGGTTCAGCTCTTCAGGTGTGCTGCTTTCTCTCACCACACAGCTGACTGTAACTCTCTGCTCTGTGCAGCAGCAGTTCACCCCCAGAGACACCTAATTCTGCCACATCAGCACACGCACAGTCAGGATCTGTGCCTGTGCCTTCACAAAGGAAGTTCACAAAGTTCTGTTTTCACAAAGTTCTAAGTTCCTCTAGAGCTTAGACACCGGAGTGAAGAGCACATGCAAGAGAAAGTAAACGATCCTTTGGTTGCAAAATCAAAAGGCAGAAACTCTTTAGCCTTTTGGCATATTCTCCATCCACTCCGTGTCCCAAAGATGGAGTGGTGCAGACTGTTAAGAAAATGGCTGAAAACCACCCCTTGAAGATGAGGCACTTCACAAACCAACCCCAAATACTGAGACTTTTTTCAATACAACCTTGCAGGCTAGCTATCAGTGCCTTAGGAGGTCTGTGGTGATTAACACACCTTTACAGTTTCAGTGTAGGGCTTTGTAGTAGTTTGTAAATTCTAATAAGGCTTCAAAGCTTTTTTGCCATGTACTCCCTTGACTGAGAGTCCTCTGCTCCACCTGACAAAGGCAGAAGGCCTCACCGGGCAGTTCATGCCAGATCTGATGTGTGTACAACACAGTCATGCTCAGAACTGTCAGCAGTGCTGCCAGCAGCTCTGTGGCAATGGTGGAAAGTGTCCACAGGAAGCAATGGAAGAAATCTCTAGCCTGGAAGTTGGCAGCCTTAGCAGAGCTGTAGTGGTGACAGTCAGAGAGGGTGGAAATGCTCACCTTTTGAAACTGTTACTGCAGAAAGACAAAGAGAGAAAAGCAAATTTGAAATATAAGAACTTCATAAATAGATGAAGACAATAGCAACAAAAAGAGAGCATTCATTTGAGAGGGATGAGGACCAGGTCTTTGATTCTTAAAATCGTCATATCTCCATAGATTTCAGTGAAACTACTACCTCTGTTGGGTGCCTAGTTGTTTCTACAGCAGAAGAAAGGCTTAATAAACACATGGATTGTATTCTCACCCTGTTTAAACTGTTAAAGTTTGCTTTATATCCATGGAACTACAACAGACAAAGATTAGGCTCAACATTCACTGAGTGCTTACTGTGCTTTTGTGTCTCAACTTTCCTACATATGAACACTCATTCCATTAAGTACTTTCAGGCGCTGGGCTCCCTGCATGCAAGGGGCCTAAGTTTGTCTACAAAATACATTTTAGGATTTTTATGGAAATTTGGTATAGAAGAGATGTTGTTATTTACCCATGCAAATGTAAATGTGTCTCTTCTATCTAGAACACCCTGATGATTGCAGAATATGTTATTTGCATTTAATTCATTGTGCCTGATGTAGAATTAAAGAAAGCAAAAAAGATAACAGCCCATTTTTCAAAATGAAATCTAGTTATAGCTGTCAAAGTTTGTAAGCAAAAGGCTATTTGCAGAAGTGCCTGGGCTGAAATTTTCACCCCTCATGACTTTATGTAAGCCTGAACTGTATTAATTTCCTCGTATCATCTCACAGATACATCTTTAAGAGTTAGGATCATTTCTATAAACTTAGGAAAACTGTGTTCTGCTTTGAAATATTAGTTCAGGAATTCACTCATGTATTGATTTCTGACGTTGCTGGTTTTAGCAAGATAAGAATTCTAATCTATCCGCTGAATGTTACTCTGCTGAAGATTAAACAGCTGTCATACCCACTCCCCAAAATAAAAAAATAAAAAAATAATAATAAAAAAAGATTAGTGTGTTGGTGGATTAAAGGATGTCTTTTTTCAGCTATCAGCAAAAGACAACAAGGTGTGCTATCTTCTATGTCAGCGTCAACTTCTGAAGCTTTAAAAATGTCTTATATCTACACAGAATGGAAAAAAATCAACTGCATGATATCCCTACCTATAAAAATCAGAAACACATCACTCAAAGCAAATGAAGGGCTTTCTGCACCCTAGTTAGAGGTTCAGACTTTTAGCCCACTTAATCTCATCCTCCTCTATTCTGAAAACAAGAATGTGTATTGGTTTCTCTTGGTAATGTTTTGGTAGCAGGGGGCCTGCAAAGGTGACCTGTATGAGAAGTTACTGTATGTCTGATGACACAGAGGAGTCAATGCCAGCCAGCTCCAAGAAACACCAACCACTGTCCAGAGCTGAGCCCATCAGCAACGGTGGTAGGGCCTCTGGGATGACAGATTTAAGAAGGGAAAAAATCCTCTAGGCAGCAGCAGCTGAGAGAGAGAGGTGAAAATACGCATGAGGAGCAGCCCTGCAGACCCCAGAGTCAGTGAAAAAGGAGGGGGAGGAGGAGCCAGAGCTGAGACTCCCCTTCAGCCCCTGGTGAGGAACGGTGTTCCTCTTCAGCCGGTGGAAATGCACAGGGGAACAGAGATCCATCTGCACCTGAGAAGGACTCTGTGCCAAAGCAGGTGGATACCTGAAGGAAGCTGTGATCCCATGGGAACCCCACACTGGTGGAGGCTCCTGGCAAGACTTGTGGCCCCATGGAGAGAGGAGTCCAGGCTGGGCAGCTTTGCTGGCAGGACTTGTGATCTCACAGAGGACCCACACTAGAAGAGTCTGTTCCTGAAGGACTGCACTCCATGGAAGGGACCCCTGGAGCAGGGGATTAATGTGAGGAGTCTCCCCTTGAGGAGGAAGGAGTGACAGAAACAACATGGGATGAACTGACCACAGCCCTTATTCCCTGTCCCCCTGAAATGCTGGGGGGTTGAGGGGGAGAATAAAGAGAGCAACTCAAAATATCACACCTCAAGCCTTCAGGATTAGACATAGGAGAAAAGATATCCATTTATTATAATTATGCATTATTTCAAAGGTATATGTTCCATTTCCTACAAATTCTGCTGCATATAAGAGATGTAGCAGTTAAAGGGATATGAAAGCAATATGTAACTATGTGATCATGCATTAATGCTTCACTGTATGTGAAGTCATAGCATTAATGGCATCACTTAACCTGAATGTTTCATTCTCTTAATTTAACCTTCAAATGGGTAGATTTAATATATCTAACTTTTTCACCCATCTCTAAGGATACAATAGGCTTCTTGTGGACAGAGGGGAAACTCTTATGACCTCTTTAAGTCACAAGATGCTTTTCTTTTCACCAGATTATGCTGAATAAATTGTTCTCTCTTTTAACACGAATGTGTTTAATAGTTTCAGTGGTACTGCACTAAAACTAGAATGTAGTTTTTATAATTTAAACTGCAATTATAATTCTTTAACATGAGATAAAAATCCAAGGAAAGGTGAAATCTTTATGTCTTTTGATTTTTATTTTTTTTCCTCATTGGTTCAAGACTAAGGAACACTTCCAATTGTAATTACATTGTAGGGCACTTGAATATTTCTATTGCATAAAAAGACAGCAACTCATCTTTCCTAATTATAGAAAGTTTGCATTAAAGTGTGCTGTAGTTATGCATTTTATAATTAGTCTTATAGAGTTTAAATTTCTGGTTTTGCCTTCAAATATGAAAAGCTCCCAAATAACACAACACTCAAGTAAAATTTCTTTAGATCCTCTCGTTAAAGTTCACTAATGTGAATTCTGTTTCAGGAGTAAATCTGACCTTTTCCACTTTCATACTCAAAGCGAGCAGGCAATAGAGAAACAGAAGACAATAAACCCTCTGGAGCAGCTAAGAGCCATCCAAGAGGGACTTGTGAACATCCCATTTTGTGCTATTGCAGGGAAACAAATTTTCCCTTGTCATCAACACAAGAAACTGCACCTGCCTTCCAAAGTTCACTCATGAATTTTAGGATGAGAGTGCGACCAGCTGGAAGGCTTAGTACCCTGTGGATGTGTCACAGGCAAAACCTGGGACAGCCTGAAGGCATCTGTGAATTGTGGGCTTTCTGATCTTATTTTTTAAATTGTGTTATTCTCTTCTGTGCTCCTCACTGAATACTTTTTAGCTCAGTGTATGAGCAGCAATATGTTCCTTCACATACTCTAAGATTACTTCACACACTTTAAGATTACTTTTTGTAATGTTTACTTCACATACTTTAAGATTATCCTTGAGATAATCTTCCCAATGTTTCAGCCACCCAGTTCTGCATCTTTGTCTTTCTATCAAAACTATGGGATGCTTCCCTCAGGCACATGAACTCCATGACATTGCTTTCTCATCTGAGATATGATTAGAGTGTCAATGTCAAAGCTTTTACAAATCTGCACAGCTTCAATTCTGTTTATTTTGCCACTTGACATGAGGAATTTGCTGAAAACAACAGGTGAAAATGAATGAGGCATTTACATAGCAATCTCTCCAAATCTCGAAGCCATAAAACTGTGACAACAGCTGCATAATATTCCCATTCAAAAACTGATTTTTAACTCAATGGTTGGAACCATAATTTCCCAAAATGTTGCTCGCCAAGTTGATACACTTTGTGATATCATCAGCAATCACCACATTTCATTACCAAGGTAACAATATTTCTTGGCAGTCTGTACCACACATTATCAGTGGACACTATGGGGAACTTTTACAAAGCTAGTCTGTCCTGTGGGATGCACAATTTCTGGCCCTTGGGCTTTTTTCATAGACTGTGAGGTCACTGTGCTTTGTAGAAATGTGATCAGTGGTCAATGGGATATCTGCAGATCTTTTTCCACTTACAGGTTTCAAGAACATGGAATAACACTTGCTGATAACTGACCTTAAATTTGTCCATCAACATGGCATCACTCACACTGCTAGGGCCATTATGAACTTAGTTTAACTTATTTGAAAAAGCACAAAATATTTCAGCAAACATCTTTTTCTGATGAGTAAACTTTCTTTCTCATATAATGGAACTGGATATTGCTGATTTACTAATCAGGCCAGACAAAAGGACTGTTCACAAAGCAGAGCAATTCATAGAATCAAAGACTTTAGAAGAATTATGACAGATCAGGTCAAAAATTTGGTTTTCCTAAAGATCCAGGTAAAAACAGACAGTCATGGCATAGTCAGAATGGAATTCATGTTAACTTCTACATGTTTTTCATCTCTGCAATTTTACTAAGAAAACAATTTAACAGAATTGGCATGCACCATTCCAACAGCTGCTGAATTCTATCACTCATCTGAAACTGATAATCCCTCTCTTTCATAAGCTAACCAGCTAGATAGACTGGGTTTTGGCAAAGGACAAGGAAGGGACAGAGGGGGGATCTGCTTATTCATTCCAAACTATTCCAGTTTAATTTCTGTCAAAACAGTGACTTTACTTTGTGCTCCAAAATGTTAATGATCTAGTGTGCATGCAGGGTCTAGATCTTTTGTTCAGAGTCACACAGCCCTTAGTCTTGAGTCCTAAGTCCTATAGTGTGCACTGCCATTAATCTACCATATTTGCATTGGGGAAAAAACCTAATCAAATACAGATTGAAAACTACAATATCAGTATTCAGATTTCCTCTCAAGTAAAGGGATATTTGCAAAAGATATTGTTGCAAGCCTTCTGATGATCATATGATTCTCACTGAGCTTTATCCTATGGAATTCAAGTGATGGAACTAAAATAATGATCTCCTGTCCTGCTGAAATAGGATGAAAAAAACATTCAGAGTGAAATCACCTTAATGCCTTAATCCCATTCTCAACATAACGTTTTTTTCTTCCTGTGCATGAATGTCAATGACAGTATGGACTTATATCTTTGTGTTCTAAATAAAACTTCATTGTATAATAGAGTGCTTTCAGAAATCTATTTGAAAAATACATTTCACTTTAAAATAAATATGTTGTTAATAACCTTTTTTTTCCGTATTAATCTCACAGTGGAGCAAATAATTCAGCATAATTAATGCAAAAATATGAAAAGTTACAAGCTTATAGTTCTGTTTCTAAAAGCAGTACCATAGGGCAGGATCTGGTAAGTATAAGGAGGCAGGTAAAGTGGCACACTGTACTAGAAAACAGGAGCTCTGGCACACACACTTGGCAAGAAGAAATTATAGAGATATCTATTTATCTTTTCACTTTTATTTGACCAATGATAGTCAAAGTGCCATAAAGCAGGAGAGGTGCAGAAAAGTAAAAGCAGTAAAACTAACAATTTGCTTATGTTTCTTAATCTTCCCTACATTTGATATTTAACTGCACTTGTCTATTTTTATATTAACTCACCATCCAACTCCAAATCTAAGATAAACACTCGTAACAGATGTTCAACATCTTGCAGGTCAACTTCCCCACACAGGAAAAAGTATTGACAGGGTTGTGGTGTTTTTTCATGCGTAACCCTTTTATACAAGTCCTGAAACAGAGATGGAAAGAAACAACACCCAAGTAATGCTCCTTCAGAAATCAAAGCAAAACATTTCTATGTGATTTAGCCTCTGTGGGTAAATTATGACTTGGGAACAGAGTTTAGCTAGCAATAAAAGTATGGTGCAAAATCTTTTACTGATCATACAGTTTCTTCTATTCTTCTGTTTCTGTAGTGCTCCTTACCAGAACACAGCTTTTCTTGTAGAGAAAGAACAGTGGTTACACACCTACAAACAGGAATTCAGACACCAACCTGTAATGTCTCCCAGAACAAGCATGTTTTCAAATGTCTCCAAAGAATGAATTGGATAAAGTGCAATTTCTTGGGAGAATAAACACTGGTACACATTTTGAATACATCTGTTACTCCTGTTTGAGTCAATACAAGTACCCTGTCAAAATTTGAATATAGATATTTAGCTTGTAGCAGCAAAATGAGCTCTGAAACAAATAGATTCAGAGGTATTTTCAAATAGTTTGATTGTTTTTCCTAATTACAGTCTAAACAGAAGAAGAAGTCCTGAAGCATTGTAAAGGAAAAGAAAAACAAGGAATGTTTTATGTACTAGTATTCTCCCAGATAAGCCTAATTTACAGTCCCTTAATTTGTAATGATAAAAAAATTATTTAAGTAAATAATGTTTAATAGATTCTGACTGTGAATGAGAAAATATGTATTGATAAAAATTGATAAATACCTTTATAACAGAAAAATTATTTCCACATGCAGTTAACCAAGAGGTGCATCCATTTTTCTTGTGCAGATATATTGTTTGTTCATTAATCTCCAGTTCCACTTCTCTGGGTTACTATATAAGAAATCATTCTTAACATTGTGTTTGTCAGAAAGCCCCACGGAGAGTGGCCTCTTGAACATAACTCTTCTTATGAGTTGCTTACCAGCAAATAGTTGCCTATCACTAATTTAGCAATGGTTTGGGGTTTGGTTTTGGTTTTTTTTCTAAAAGCTTATTTCATGGACATGATAACAAAGAATTTTTTTTTAATTTTCAGTTATTATTTTTCATTAGAATTCTTAACCCATACAATATTTATTCCATGTATCAGTATTTCCTTTATTATTTCTTTCTTTAACTACATTAATTCATACAGGAATGTCATTGTTTAATATACCAGATATCATTTCTCCATAGAGAGATTTTTAAACTAAATACATACATTTTCATTTATTCATTTTGACAGCCCAGTGACATTCCAGTGACAAAGGAAGTTAACATCATGAATATTTTTTATATGCCCCGCAATATTGTCCACCATCCATAATAGAGCACTGAGCATTGATTTTGAGCACTTGTAGCCCAGGGATACATATTTTTCAAAGAAACTACTTGGTCGTGTTGAATAATTTCCATTCTACCTACAGTATCTGATTTGCTTTAGACGCACTTACAACTCTGTCAGTAAAACTGAGATTGATTAGGACCACAGCACAGGAATACATAAGGCATGAAACCTGGCTATACACTGAGTCTTAAATCTTTTTATCGTTCAGGTTGGAGGTTTTAACTTAATTTATTTTCATCTAGAAAAAATCAAACCAATCCATACAAGATCTCTCTTAACCCTTGTCTCAGTCTGCCCTCCAATTAATTCCTTCTTCAAAAATGTACCTAGCTGACTCTTCAGTTAATTCAAACTTGTTAGAGTTCAAGTCCTTGGCATGTTCTATATCTCAACAATACGCTTATAGACTGACTTACAGTCAGACTTACTACAGACTTACTAGGTCAATGTCCTGTTTAATCATATTCAGTGAATGTTTTTGTTTTGACCTAGCCATTGTTACAAACTCTGCATTTATGACCAGCCCTTTCCCTTTCTCTCAGAATATAAATGACTTTATGACATCCAAATAGGTCACTATCTAATTCCAATCCTGAAAGACAAAATCTGTCAAAAAAGACAATTTGCCTTTAAAAAACCCAACCAAATCAGTTGCACTTTTCTTGAATCATTTTTTATAGGTAAAGGCAAGAAATGGTGACATATAAAAAAATAAAACAAGGAATCTTGAGCTGAAATTGTAGATACACTTGAGGACAAGGATCACCTTGTTTAAGCAAGGTATTCATCAGCGGGCTTTTTATCCCCCATCATGTTCCAACTGTGCTCTTAACCTCAGCTTGATTTGCTGCATGCACCATATGGAGCTCAACTTTGCAGCATTTTCTTTTATGATGCATCAATACTGAGATGAAGAATGTCAATTTAGGTCCATCATGTAGCTAGATAATTATGTTTTCTTACATGGTTACACAAGAATTAAATTTCAAAATGAAGGGTTCAAAGACATTGTGAGAAGAAAATCCTGAATTAATGGTTTATATTTTCATTTTGTTAAGGATTATTATTTATATTATATTATATGTAAGGATAAGTATTATTTCTACAAAGTTGAATTGCATGATAGAGTTCTAGGAAAAATCAAAAGAAATGTTTTGAAGACAAAGAAGAAAAGGAGCACATATGAAAAAGCAAATAGGTGAGTAGCTAAGCAACAGAGTGAAAACTAGAAGTGAGAATAATTTTTTTAAAAAGTAAGAGAGGATTTTTCACCATTACCAGTGAGAGGGAAAGTTTATGATGATCAAACTGATCAGTAGTGTGAAAATAAGAATTATGGACTGTGACTAGAAAAAAGAAAAAACTAACAGTAAGATTAATAAAATAAAACAAGTAGACGCTAAATATGAGTGTAAGTTCAAAAGCTTTAACTTATTGAAAAGTTTGCTGATCGAATTGCCATATTGTTTTCTTTCCAAGTAGGTGATTGAATTATTTGAACTATGTATTCCAGATAAACTTAAATTAATCACTCATAACAGGAACTACCCTCATGACACTTATCTTCTTGGCACACTTCTACAAACTCTTTTCCTGCCAGTTTTCACAATATAATTTGTGTCATCTGAAGAAAAATTAAGTGTGGTCACCTGAATTAAGAACTACCCCCAACTCTTCATTGCTTTTTGAAAAAGTACTAATTTTCCTAAGACTCTTCCCAGACAGTTTTAATTAACTAGGACCAATGCAATCTGAGACACTAACTAACCTTTGGACAATTTGGACATTGCCCTGTTCAGTGCACTTTGAAAATCTCATCCTTCCATAGCTAATTCTTCTCATGCTAAATAGGGACACTGGGTATTCATATTGAAGATGTTAATTAATTATTGTAGCACTTGAAACTTTTCAGGAATGTAGCTTTCCATTCCTTAGACACCTACAGGATTAAGCATCGTGGGTATGGGGGTGTGTGTGTGTGCGTGAAAGAGAGAAAAAAAGAGAGGAGAAAGAAGAAAACACGCAACAGAGATTAGACTCACTGCACCTACATGATAGGCTAAAAGAACTTGTGTTGACTGTTAGATGACTAAATCATTCTATGAATTTATCAAAAAGGTATTTAGCATAAAAAGTTCCATTGCCTTTCAATCAAGGCAATGCATCTCTTTGTGCAATAAAGTATTTTAAGTATTTTTAGAAAATCCCATCAGAGGTTTTCTGTGTCCTTAAAAATTTTGTTCTGTTACTGAGAAGGGTCTGTTTAAAATACAGGTTATTAATAGAGAAAAGGTGGAGGAGGTAATTTTCTTCTTTTTAGTTAGCTATCAAAAGAGCAAATATATTCAAATTTACTATCATGACCTTGATTTTCAATAGTCACTAGTGATTTTGCAAGACAGACATTCATTTCAGATGACTTAAAACAAAAACCACCTGATTTTCAAAATGCTTTAAAATGTAAACCACTAAAGAACAGGCACTTTCACTTTGGTATCTGGTTATTGAAGACTCAATGTAAGATTTGGAATTGTGCTAGTCAGTGACCCAAATAAGTTTAACCAACTTAAGAGAATAGAAACCCCTACTTTTGTTGAACTTGCTAGGTACTACTATGTTTAGCCCATATTATAAAAAGACTTCACTTGTTTATATAACTGATTTTCTATTTTAGTTGCTACCATTGTAATATGGTTACAATGCCAACAACGATAATTGCTCCCAATTTAACATAGGAGATAGTGCAAGTAAACAGAAGTTAAAGATAAAACTTTCAGACTTTATTCAGCTGTTTTCTGTTTACAAACAGACTTTTCAGATGTTGCTGTTAAAGAGAGCATTAAACATTTATATAGACAGAGGAACATTCAGTTACATAAGAAAGGATATAAGTAAGAAATTTAAACTTTCATGCCCCAGGGCATAACACTAACTGCCTGGGGCTGGAAAGTAATTTCCCTTTTGGCAGGTTATTCCAAGTTCTTCATTATAGGAAGTATAACTTACTAACCTCTGTCAGGAACAGGTTACTGGACAAATGGACTACTTATCTAAACCCTTAAGATATTTCATGTCAGATTTAGAAACCATCCATTCATAATGAGGGAAGAAAGGAGAATAAAGGAAATGTATTTTTTTAATTACAGGCTCATCAAAAGCAGGTTAGAAAGTTAAGTACTGGAGCCTGATCTTAGATCCTGAAGCCATCAAGTCCTACAGAAAACAGGACCATTTGTCTGATTAATACTTGTAATCAAATGGATGAAACTGTGGGGATTGCTAAAAAAACCCTGCTGTTCTATGTTTCATTTATTACTTGAAATGCACACAAGAAAAAAATATGGGTATGGTATGTTTAGCTCCCAAAGGATGTAAAATTCAATTTTGACATTTAATAGGAGGATATGAGAAAAGGTTAGATGTTAAATAAAATGCTGAGACATTTGTGAGTGGGATGGAAAAGGAAGATAGTACATAATATGGTGTGTTAATATACTTCCAACAAGTTATCACAAATTAAATATTTTTTATATTAAAGCTTTCTTCACTGTATGTTTGGGGTAACCTGCTATTCACATAAAGCTGCTGCATTTTTTAAATATTCTATACCTTTGGGATGTAAACTTTTAAATCTTCCAAAGGTGAACCTCTCATCCAATAACACAATTAATGAATTTCAATCAAGAAAATTTGAATGACGATATAGTTTAAGTATTGTTAATATTTTCTGTGTAATGTTCTGCTTAAAAGTCTCTTGAGGTGTAGTTGCATAAGTCAGCTTCTGGTTTATCTTTTATTTCACAAACTGAAATCCAAACAATTAAACCCACATCATTCAGGATCATAAGGTGTACTGCTAAAACTTCCACAATAGGTTACACAATAGGGTTTTTTTACTTAAAAACCTCTGGAAAACACTACCTGAAATTAAGTTTGTAGTTGTGGTACCAGATTTAATAATCTGAGCATTTAATTCACACAAAGGAGGTACTGAAAAGGAGTACAGATGTAGTGATGAGAACTTCAGCTCTGCTCCCTCTGGGATTCCCAGTCTATCCCCTAGGCCACTGCCATGTGATTGTCTTGCACCCTTTGTCCTCTAGACTTTTTCAACAACTTTAATTTATTTCTGCACAAAAGCGTAGCTTCTGTAGAATGGTGAGGAAGGGCTGCTGCATGCTATTTACACAAATGCAGTGGTTTGGGGTGAAACTGGGTATTTTTGGAAGGATATATCCTAAGATATTTGCTACTATTATGGCCACATTGCATATTCTAGAGCCTATAATGCCACAGGAAACTTTAGCTCTAAAGACTCATCTTTTTCTCTCACCATATAATTGTGGGAGGCTAAGCTGTCTACTCAGAACTTCAGTTTTCACTGATCTTTTAAATTCATTAAGATTTATATTTTATATCACAAAACATACATTTTTACAATAACTGTGCAAAGTAATGACTGACAGTAAATACAGACAATAAATAGGTCAACTGTGATCTAGGACATTCTGGGATATTTTTTCCAAATCTATTCTGTGTATCTTATGATTATAAGATGCTAAATAGATCATGGTAAAAATAGACCATATTGGCATGGAAAGGAAGTAATAATTTTCTTGATCATAATAGAAGTGATAGTAAAATATTCCATAGTGAGAGAATTATTCCACATCATAGTAAAATACTGAGCCCCCACCCAAACCAGGTGGTTTACCTCTGAGGCAGGCTGTGGGGCAGGGGTGGGCTCTTGGGCAGCATCTTTATTCTCTGGGGTGCTTACCCAGGTCAATCTCCCCTTGAATGCCAAATAGAACAGGCATACCAGCAACACCAGCTACTGTATGATATCATTAGCATTCAGAGGAGATCTGAACGATCTGAACCCTTCAAAAACTGGTGGGGTAGACCCAAACAGCTGGGTGAAGGGTTGACAGAAAATTTCCCCAGGTGCCATTTCCTCACAATAGGTACCATTGTTAAAGTAACCCCAGAAACACAGAGTTAGTGTATGATAGCCCTGAATCCATGTGCTTGCTTTCCAGAGGAAGTTAAAAATCCATTAATTCCTCGCTTTATTGACCCACAAAATAAACTGGATGCCAGCCACAGTAGCCTTAGTTATAGGGCCCATGTTTAGATAAGGGCCAGCAAATGGCAGAAATACAGCCACGACCACGTGCCACCCAAACCAGGGAAAGCTGGACCACATGATTCTGAGCAGTGGGCTTCTATCTACTACACAAGAACTGTTATTCCTCTCTCTCAATGCCCTCGTGCCTCACATTGGGCACCAAAAGCTCTCTTAGTTTGGAAAGACAGGTATCTGCCAGGGAAAGCTGGAGTTTCCCTTAGAATGGAGAATGTAAACCACTCACCCCCGCCAAACTGTAATTTTGCAATTAAGGGCTTTCAGGCAAAGATTTGGGAATAGGAATAACAGTTCTTTACTAGGAATATTAATAATACAAATGTAGTAGAAAACAAAACCAACCAACCAAACAAGCAAATAAACAAACAAGCAATCCTGGAAAACCCTGACAGAGTCAGAGCTACAACCTGACACCCTGTTGGTCAGGGTGTTGGAAGCAGTCCAAAAGTAAGTCCTCCTGGAGTGGCAGATGTGGTTCTGTTGGAGTAGAGATGATCCTGTAGAAAAGGGTCCAGTGATGGTGAGAAGGGTCCAGTCTTCCTCCAGGAATCCAGTGGAACGAGTTACATTATGTTCCTGCATCTCAGTTTTTATCCAAGTAGGAATGGTTGGCTCCTCCCACTGGGTGGAGCATCTCACAATGGGCTGATTGCTTGTGGACAACTGCTTGTGGACAGCTGCTTGTGGACAATTGCTTGGGGAGCCTTAATGGCCCATTAGCAGGAGATATCCCCCTGGAGAGAGGATGGGTGGTGAAAGAGATAAGAAACACTGCCTCACCTGGTTTTAACAGCTGGCCCATTATCAGAAGGCATCCGCCCCCCTCCCCCCAGAGTTACAAGAGATAAACGTCCCCCAACTGCTTTCAACAGATGAAATAGAATACACATTTTTGGTTCCATAACCCAAGTCAAACACCAAAGGATAACTGAAGTTGTGCAAGAGGATGTAGGTTCATTAGCTGCTAGACACCTGAGCAACACAATTGCAGAAAGATACTACTGACAGCTGACCTATTTGTAATATGCTGGAAGTGTTCAGAGCTCTGTCTGATTTGTGTGGTAAACAAATCTAAAGGAATGAAAAAGATATGTAAAAACGAAATTCCGTATATGAAGAGCTGACATCACTTGACTATACTGTGGTACTTTGAATTCATATGTCTTGTGATTGTAATGTCTGGTGTATTTCATCAGTGTTAATACTTGAGGATCCAGGCAGTGTAAACTGTTTACTAAAAGCACAATCTATTTTCTTGGCTTTACCTTTTTCTCCTTGGATAGTTCTGCACTAAATTATCCATTTTGCAATTGCTTCAGACCTGAACAGCTAGTGCTTTGTGCATGCAATGACAGATTGCCAGTATTCATGTTGCATCATCTAGGTATGTTTTCCTAAAGGATGAATAGATGGAAGAAATGAACCTCAGCACATCTTCTATGCTATGATGTTTCCTTGTCACAGGAGATCCTGCCAACCTATCCTTAGATTCATTAGATGATCATTCTTTACTTACACCAGCTTTCTGCTTTCTCAGTTCATGTTTTGGTTTTCTGTACGAGGCTGTGCTGCTGAGCTACACAGCTTTGCTCTGTCACTCTTTCAAATGTAGTTGTGCATGTCTACTAAGAGTACCAATTCCTAATCTTTTTGCAACATCCCTCCTTGCTCTGCAAGTGCAGTCTGGCTGTCTAATCTCTCTCGGGTCATAGGAAAGTGTTTATATGTATGAATCCCAAAAATTTTTTAAAAATCAAGCTTTAAAATATCCCGTCATCCTTTCATTTCTTAGTGTCCCACTCCTTACTTGTGCTCATTCTTATTTAACTCCCATGAAATCATACCTTATTGCATTACAGATATAAGCCAGAACCAAAACCCAGAAGGCCTGTGAGGAGGCCTTAGAAAGCTAATCATGATGGTCATGAGAATTTTGCTACTGATTTCATTACTTCCAGAACAGGCTTCTCATTTCATGTTACACATTTGAAATACATTAATTAAATAACACCACCTTTAAATATGTGCTCATGTGTGCCAATCTTGGTCCTTTCTGCTCTGAGAGGAAAAGTTTGCTCTTCATGCCCTGGATACTGAATTATCTGTTATACTTATGATTTCATTGAGCTATTTCTATTCACCAACCTACATGATAATGTAAAATGTCATGCACATTAATATACTGACAGTATGAAGCAAAATAGCTTATTTTACAGGAAACTGGTCTCTTAGATGCTTATTACAGGAATGTGGTACATAAGGGTACTGTAACACAGGCTAAATAATCTAATTTAAAGAATCATAATTATCAGTCTAAAGAAATTAGATATTGATGTGACTGCCTGCCTAGCATCAAAGGCACCACCAAGTTTACCAAGCACAAAAGACCTAATCAGAGAATGTATAAAATAGCTCATGTGGACCTCAGGTCTACTTCATTCATCCTTCTGTCTCCAACATGACTGATAAAAAAAATAAAAATAAAGTCATGCAATGAAAAATAATCTATTCAAGTGTTTCATTGTTTCTTATAATTAAAATATTTCTTTCTCTATGTATAGCAGTCCAAATATTGCATTATAAGTCTATTAGTTCTGCTCCCACATATGATGAACTTGAAGAAACAATGATGTCTTGCATTTCACAGCAATCTTTCATGATTTTGAAGACTGCCTCAGACTCTGAAGACTAAATGATAAACCCAAGTTCTTCCAACATTTCTCATAGATGATTTTTTTTGGTTTCTCTCTATTTTTCTTGTGTCTTTCTAAATATTCCAGCTGGTTTGGTTTTTGTTTTTTTTTTTCTATCTGATTAATAAAATCATACCATACATGAATGTAGAAGGAATATTGTTTGTTTTGTTTACAGCCTGTTCTGCTCTTTACAAAGCATGTATTCTCCTTATTCAGCATATTGCTGCCTCATGCTCAACTACAATCCACTATAATATCTAAATTTTATTTTAACATAATCCAGCATGTATATGGGTAATTATTGCACCAACTCTCTGTTCATCATTATCAAATTCAGATCACTACATTCTAATACCATTTTCTGAAATTAGGTCAGTCTTTACAACCAGCTTTAGACTTAATGGGTGTATTCTCTCTTCCATCTTTTCATCACCCATATCCTACATACATCTCCATATAAATGCATAAGTATTTATATATATATACGTATGCAAATATAAGTGAATAAATATTCCTTGAGGCATGTCACAGTTGAATACTTGGGACATTTAAACTTTCATAGCCTGCATAAGTTATGTGATAATGAGCCAGTCCTCACACAGACAAAGGAGCCCAAAGGAACTATGGAAGCTGTGGGAAGCCAAACACCACTTTGGATTTAACTCCTTTGTGTCTATTACATGAATCATCAAACTGTGCAAGTCTCACCCCACAGCTGTGAAGGAGCACTGAGGCCCCTGGACCTGCCCCACTGGGTACAACTAACAGCAGCAGTCAGAGGGGAGGCTGGCTGGGTTGCCTGGCATATACAGGTATAGATTTTGCTGTGAAATACAGGGCAGAGCATTTCAGAACTGCACAAGATTTCTGAGGTGTTTAGGGGATCAAACTCAGTAAAATGGGGATGGTTTGGGGAGGATCAAGTGTGGAAAAATATAGACAGAAGAATACAATTTTTAACCTAGTGAAGAGAGCACCTGTCCAAGCTATGGGCTGCCAGCTTGCCCATGAGAATGCTGTGGGACACAGTGTCAAAGATTTTACTGAAGTCCATGTAAATATCCACAACTTTTCCATCATCCACTAGGAAGATCACCTGGTCATAAAATGCTATCAGGTTGGTCAAACAGGCCCTGCTATTTCTAAACCCATGCTGGCTGAGCCTGACCTCTGGTTGGCCATGTGGCTGCATTCAAGATTATCTGTTCCATAATGTTCCCCAGCACAAGGGCAGGCTTATAGGCATGTAGCTCCCTGGATTCTCTTCCTGTCCCTGAATAATCCTGAATGAACTGCAATAATACCCAAACAAACTGCATTAGTTTAACTAAGATAGTTCAGAGACCAATAGAACACATTTTTGGAACAAAGAAAGTGTAGCACATGACACAAAGAAAATGACACCCACACGCTGAGATGTCCAAGGCAGGAAAAGAGGAGGTTTATTTATAACTTAAACATTTATCGAATTCCAGCAGTGACCATGGATTGGAGGAAGAAAATCTTCCTCTTCAACCACACTGGGCAACCCAACAGTCCATCAACAGTCTCCTCCTTATGAGAAGAATGTAAACATGGTTAGATGGTTACCATAACAAGAAAGGTTGTTTATGTAAAATTGTATCTGATTCTATTGCAAAAGGTAAACACAGAAGGCTAAAAACGGAACTTTGGAAAATTTCTTAAAGAAACAGAGGAGAACAGCAAAAACCCAGAAAACAAGAAAGATCCTGACACATAGATAAAAAAGTATTCAGAGATTCTTCTACAGAGCTGGGGCATTTAAGAAAAAAATTAGATTGTAATAGATAGTTTTCATAGTGATTGAAGGTATCATCTAACTCACAAGGCAGATGTGTGTATTCAAAGATCTGTAGACTTTAATTTTCCCTGAAGTTCTGATAATTGCATGTTTTTAGCTGAAAATGTAAAAAGATCTTTTGTGCGGTTTGTTAAATTTTTTAAGTACTAGCCTATGTGAAGTAAAATTCAATAAATATGAACATAAGATGGCTCATATTGCTTTGTCACCGAAAATGTGCCATTTTCCAAATTATTTTCACTTATAATGTGTGCAGAAGCTTTACTGCCTATACATAGAGTATACTTATAATATTAACTATATGCTAGAATATTAATTGCATATTTCTTATCTAATTACATAGTTTCAAAGAGATGTGGCAATCAGTACTAACGAAGATTTACTCTAGTAGAATAATTAAACACTGCCTTCAGATAATGTAATATCATTTGTACATTTTGACTGAATATCTAATTCAGAAAGATATACAGGGAATATTTATATCAAACGAATTATTTTTATCCTGAAAAACAAAATAGAAATAAGTAATATGTATTTAGTTTAATAATAGAAATAAGCTGTATTAAAAAACTTTTCACCTACAGAAGTACTGATTCCTCATTACTAGTAATTATAGGACAATCAAAAGTATATATATTTTGGTGATTTTTTTCTTTTTTCATAATGCAATCAATATTAACAAAGTTTCCATGCAGTTACCAAAGAAACAAGCTTAATGTAAAAGATCAAAATAGTTTATTGAAAGTTTTAATAGTTCCTTGTCCAGAGAAGCACAAGTACAGACATAAGCCAAGCATGTTACTGCTTCCAGAAAAAAAATGAACATTCAGTCCTTCTACCACCAGTTATTTCAAACTGAATTAATACAAAATGCCCTAATGTTGGAGATTTTTAAAACCCACCAAACAATAGAACAAACAAACAAAAGAAACACAAAGAATTTCTGCTGGCATTGTTAAGATGCCACATTTATTTGTTGATGTGACACTGATGTCAAAGCACTTGGCAAAGCTCTAACAGATCACTGCAACTCTTTCTGGCTGAACTTCATGTCAGTGTTTTCCTGCCTGGACATCCAGGTCACTCTTGCTCCCTCTGGAGTGGTTTGCGCTCCGGAGGCAGCACTGGCTGTAACTTCTGCCAGCGATGTGGAGGCCAGAGAATATGAGTAGCTCGGGCATGTAGAAGTCCAAGAGAAACCTGCAACCAAAATATAAACCAGAGATGTTATTAGATAATGCAAATAAATCAGTATGTGAAAAATACAAAGCACGTGATGATTTGTTAGAGCAGGGAGAATACAAAGCAGGAGAGCGAGTACTCTCTCATGCATGTAATGAGGGGAAAAGAAAATGTCTTTAGTAAAAATTTATTCTCCTTTTTAAAAAAATAAAACCAACGTTTTTTGGAATTCAAAACAGCTTGCTGAAATGCACTGTCTGTAACAAAGAACTAAGAATGTTTTTTTTTCATTTGCAAGGAAAAAAAAATGCTCAAAAAAGGTGAGGCATTCTATAATCCATATAAAGCTTTTTGGTTATTAGTTATTCTGGGTCCAGAGAACAAATTTCAAGTATCTATTTTGAATAAGTTCAATAGAATCTGTTTCTTGGATTTGAGCCATGTGTAGTAACCACACCAGGATACTGGCTTTTCCAAACATGCTGTGTTTGTTATTTATCACTCTTCTTCAAAACTCCATTTTATCTTCAACCAAAAAAGAAAATTACTGTGAATTGTAAAGACTTCCCTGAGGATGAAAATGAAAACTTTTGAAGTGCTAGGAGTACTTAAACCTAATTCATGTGTTTTTCAAGCATGTTTTACCATCTTATTATTTATTATTGTTTACTTCAGTAATTTTATTTCATCAATATTTTATTTCACCAATATTTTACTTCAATAAATCAAAATAAAATTCAATTCTGATATTGCTTATAAATGAATCAGAGATAACATAATATAGAACACAGAATTGCTTAGAAAATCTTAGGTAAATTATAAACAAGACACTTTTCATATGTGGTATGAAAATGGCTAAACTAAGGGTAAGAATGAAACAGTCACAATTTCAGACTGAGGTAAGACAGTCCATACTTAACACTGAAATTAAGTCTTTTTGTATGGAGTTAATCTCAGTTAAGTTGAAAAGCCTGCAGCATAAACTTCTGCATCTTAAATTATTTGTTTAGACTTGTAGAAAAAATAGCATGTAATAAGAATCCAGCATCAACAGAAAAGTTATAAACAGGACAAAATCACGGTTAGAAATACTGGAATGTCTGTGTCTGTGAAAAGATTGAATAATTCAGACTCCTAAACAGACAACAGTTATATAAGCCTACAGAATTAGTAATGGCATGGATTAAAAAATGCATAGGCTTTTTTCACTCTTAAGTCATTATTTCTGATAAGAACAAGGAAACATCAATGATATTATTAAAGAATTAAAGATTAAAGAATTTTTTTAATCCAACAAAAAGGAAATGCTTTTCAGTATGTGGAACATTACATCATATGCATATATTATACAGGATACTGAAGTGACAAAAAAAAAAAATAGCAAAAAATAATGATTGAAGCAAAGTCCAAGACAGGTAACTGAACATAAACAAACAGTATAGTCTCTAGACTCCATATTAGGAACTACCAAGGGAAAAAATGGAAACTTGTTTTATTCTTATATTTCAGTGATCTGGTATTGGCTGTTGTAAGACTCAGGAATTAAATGGATTTCTGGTTTGAACTTGCACTTTGCTGCTTAAATTCCTATGTAAACTCAGTTCCACTCCATTTCTCTTTAAAAAAAGAAAAAAAAAGGTGATTTTAGTAAGCAGGTAATTCAGCATTTTATGCAAATAGACACCAAATAGGCCCCTAGGAATATCTTCAGCTAATTTTCTTGATTTAATTTCATAGGATTAATGTATATTCACTAGTCTCTCTCTACTACATAATCAAATCAGTGAAGCTGAAGTGGTATATATCTAATTCCATATTCTGTAGCTTGATGAAGCAGGTGCTGAATTACTTGAATATAATTTGGTTACCTAATAACCCATGATATCTAAAAGAATCTGAAGTGGATCACTGAATTGAAGTCTAGTATCATATTTCACTTGCTTGATCCCTTGCAGGGACCACTTTTTTTTTTTCCCAGATCCTTTGCAGTTTTTTTTTCCTGCATTTAAGCAAAGGACAGGCTGCTAAGTGACAACTCTTTTTCAATAGCATTGAGCAACATTTTTTAATGTCTTGACACACTTTTGTCTAGTTTGGTTGATATTTATGGAATTCACAACATCCTTTATCTTAATTAGCCCATAAAGTGGGCTGCAAATGTAATATTACCATGTTGGGTTTTTTCCCTGAGCGTACAGCATGATAGCACACACATTACAGGCTGGTGCCAAAATATAAAACCACAGCAAATCCCACAGCTGCATATAAAATGTGACAGCATTAGTGCAGAGAAAAAATGTTAGAATACTCTTTTCAAACACAAATAACATCTCATTTTCAAAGCTCTGTGTTTTTCTCAGTACATTGCTTGTTACTGATGTCAGCAGGAGGTCTGCAAACAGACTGAGAATATAATAAATGAATCAAAACATGTTTTAAGCTAGGCTGGGAATAATTTTGCCCAGAGGATTACTTCTACTGACCATTGTCTACCTTGAAACTAATAAAGAAGTCTTCTTCCTATAAACATGATTTACAACATGACTAGAGCTAAAAAGCAAAAAACAGATATTGTTGGGTGATGGAAGCCTTTGCTAAATAACAAATTACACTGCTACTATAGGACTTCTTTTATAATAACTTATAGGTTCACTTTAAAAGCACCTTGATGTTTGACTTCTGCAAACAACCATAATAACTTTTTTCCATTGCCTATTATTATTCTGTACTTACCAGAGCAGCCATGAATTTCACTGAGGAAGAACAGAATTGTTCGCAGAGAATAACCTGCCCTTGTTAATGGCTTTAACCTCATCAAGGTTAAATATGAATGAAGTCAGAAGAGTGAACTAAAAGGCTACACTTCCTGTTCTACCAGTGAAATACTGAGATAATCTATTAATTAATCACTTCATTATATACATTATTTTCTCTCTTTATGTAAGAAAATAAGTTTATCCCCTTGAAACACTGTCTTAACTGCAAGAAAAATCAGTACTTTATAGGCATAAATTCTTTGAGGAACATGTTTCCTTTCCATCACAGAGATGTCAGCAATTAAATAGCTGGGGCTTTTCTATAGTATGACCTATTTGTTATTCTTGCTATGGCAACAACAGCCACTCTATTGAATTGAATCCATATTATTGTGCCTAATCTGACCTGTTTGATTTTTTTTAAAATCTTTGAATATTAAGTTGAACTAAGAAGTCACTTTGTTAACACAGCAATTTTATCTGCAAAGTAAGTTTTGAATTAATAAAACTGTTTTGACACTGTTACTGTGCTAAAAGCATATTTCCTCAGTGTCTGCTTGTTGTTAGTATGTTAGTTGTACGGAAACTGATTAGTTTTGGCACTGCATTAGGAAAAAATAAGCCTAAGACTGATTGTGCTATCTGTAGTGGTACTTACAACAATCTTGCTCATTTTGTCCTAATAGGCTTGGATAAACCACCTTTATTAGTATGAAGTCTTACAATCATATCACTTTCTCTGGTTCTAAAGTACATCATGAAAATGGGAAAAGTAGTATTCAGACTGTACAAGAGTCTGTACAGGCATTCAGTTTGGATTTCAAGAAAAGGGGAAGTCCAAATAAGGGTGTAATCCTATGTGCTGGTTTTGGCCGGGGTAGAGTTAATTCTCTTCACCATGGCTGGTATTAGACTGTGTTTTGGACTTGTGCTGAACACAGGATTGATAAAATAGAGATGTTTTTGTTATTGCTGAGTAGGGTTTACACAGACCCAAGGCCTTTTCTGCTCTTTGTACTGACACTGCTACTGGCAAGGAGACTGGGGACGACTAAGATGTTGGAAGCAGACACAGCCAGGACAGGTCACCACAGCTGACCAAAGGTATATTCCAGACCATATGACATCATGCTCAGTATGTAAAGTTGAGAAAAGTAGGAAGAAGGGAAGGCTTGGAGTGATGGTGTTTGAGTTTCCAAGTCACCATTACATACTCTCCTTGAGACGGCAGAGGGAAGCATTGAATTAATTCCTTGTTTTGCTTTGCTTGTGTGCATGGCTTTTGCTTCTATCATTAAACTGCTTATCTCAATGCACAACTTTTCTGGCCTTTACCCTTCCAAGTCTCTCCCAGATTCTGCTGGTGCAGGAGTGAGTGAGCAATTGCTGTGTTGCTGGCTGGTGTGAAACTACCACACCCTAACAAGGGTATTCTCAGCTTTCCCAGAGAATGTAAAGTCTACCCAAACAGCTAAATTCAAGTGCTGTAGCTCCTAGTCATCAGTTCACTTTGGTTTAGGAACATTCCCCACAGATTTTTCCTTGCTTCTTTTTCCCTTAAGCCTTCTTTATTTTGCTGTACTTTAAACAGCCAAGATTTCAAACTCTGTAACAACTGAAACAACGAAGAATACCACTAAATATACCCTGAGAAACAGCACTGCAGAACCAAAAAATCTAAATCGTTGAAACTTTAGAAAAAGTTAGACTTCCTTCAGTTTTCTATTTAGAAATAATAACCATAGAATCATAGAACTAAAGACTACTTAGACTGACAAAGACCTCTGAGATCATTGACTCCAACCATTAAGTCACTGTTCACTGCTAAACCATCTCACCACGTCACATTCACATGCATCTTGAACAGTTCCAGACACGTAATAAGACAAAGAGACAAAACAAAAATGCCAGGATGTTAGTACCACTGTATCATAGCCCTGCAGTTCGGTACAGCCACTGCCAGTAACAAGTTGTAGATCTTGTATCGGCTCTGCAAGGCCTCAAGATTAATTTCTCAGGGTTTGTCTGAACTTCTCCTGCCTGGAGTTTTGATTCAGCTTGTTTAGCTGCAACAAATTTTCTAATGGTCAGGTGACTATTGACTAATTTGTTACAGTTTTGCTTACACGGCTTATATTTGTTTATATTTGCATAATCTTGGGGTATAATCAGAGTTTTTTCATATACATTAAAAAGTAAATATTCTGTATAGAATGAAATATTTGCAATTTGCAAATAGTAATGAGGTATACAGGACTACATGCATGAGATAATAAAAACAGACTGAAAAAACATAGCAATGGTCATCAGAAAAAAACCTGACTGTCAAAAAGGTTTTAAGGTGAGCAAAGAGAAAAAACAGTGAAGAATAACAAGGAATATACTAGCACAAAATAAAATATATAATAAATCAATACACAAAGTGAAAACCAATAAAGAATATGGAAAAAAAGTTAGAAAACATGCTAAATTAGTGGAAATTAAGAAAGAAGAAATCATTGACATCAAAATTCTCCTAGTGAAGAATTCAGGGTGCCAGCAACTCATGAAAGCACCCTTTATATGTCTTTTTGAGGAGGATAGGTATGCAGAGCTTGGGACCTAAAGGGACAGTACAAACACTGAGATAAAAATAGATACTTGAAAGTGGTTGTGTGACATTTTTAAACTGTTTTGATGAGACTTGTGTATTCGATCATTTGTAGTGCAAAGAGTACTACCATCATTCTCTGAACTAACTCTATTAACAGTCAGAAAAACACTGTAAAGTGTTGTGATTTAAACGCGGCTGTGACACAGTGGCTTTTTGTATCATGGAATTTTCCTGGCTTGCTCACAACAAAATTTTGACTCTAATATTATGTTACTTTTAATTTTCTGAGGCTACATAAATTCTCATTAAATGCTGCAAAGTAAAGAAAAGCTATCTTTCTTTTCCTCACTTGATATTTCTTTGCATGTTTTTCTGAAACCAAAATGGTGATTTTGATGAAACGTCGGTAAACATATTTCAATATTTCTTCCATTAAAAAAAACCTCCAAAACAATCAAAGTTAGAAAATTAAATGGACTGTTCCATGATTTCTTCATTATATATTTTGACTTAGGGGGATTGTGACTGAAATTTTAGTTATAGCAATAAAAACATGAAAAATACATGAAGCACTTACATCTTTGTAACAGATGATGTAAAAATCACATTTCAAAGTGTAAAACTAGAAATCTTGGAATATCTAGATCAGTGGCAGAAGATAATAATGAACAAAGATAAGATGAAGAAAATAATAAAGCACAGCAGAAACCCTTAACATTGAGTCAAACACAAAAATATTCTCTGAGGGTGTACTAGAAAAAGTACTTGGGTATGAAAATACTTCTGAAGAAGAAACATTATCTCGTTTCATCATATTTCAGCCTAGCAAATAGTCAACACGCCTGTCTTCTGGTCTCATTAATAAATGTTTAAATTGTGGAAATCCCCTAAAATACCACTGAAAGAGAGCAATAATAGCTACCCAACAAACTAGAAATAGAACTAAACTACAAGTGCCACACTATCTGTGTACTTTAGAAATTTCATCAACAGTGACAAAACTACAGTTTAAAAGGCCAGTCTCTGGTTTTGTAATCACTTTTGCTTTAGTCTTTTATATTCTAGCAATATTGCACAGGCCTCTCAAATGTCATGGCCAATGATAAACATGCAAACACAAAAAACTAACATTTTCTCAAACCAAAAGAATATAAAGCAATAGAAACAATCACAGTGTTTTAAATTATGTTTTCTATTCTCGATGTAATATATTCTCTTTTTTTTTTTTTTTCCTTCACATGCAGGTTAGCTAAGAAGCTTTATACATAGCCTTTCACATGGCACTATGGAACATCAGCTGTACACCAGATTTCCTTCTCAAATTTTCATGACACAAACCCATTGGGGGTGGTCAGGAGTAGTTCTGGAGCAGCAGAGGTCTATTTGGACTATATTTTGCTGACTGGATACTCACCACTTCCGAGAGAGGCTCTGAAAGGTGCTAATACACATAAGATGAAAAATCAGCTAATATGGTGTCTTGGGTTGTAGAGCCTAAGATGTGTATTCTATTTCACCTGCTGAAAACAGTTGGGGAAATGTTCTTCTTTATCTCTTGTAACTCTGGGAGGAGGGGGGCGGATGCCTTTTGATAATGGGCCAGCTGTTAAAACCAGGTGGAGGACACTGCCTGTCCTCCCTCCAGGGGGATATTTTCTGCTAATGGACCATTAAGACACCCCTAAAAGCACACATCCCCAGACTTACCCTTCCCAAAATAGTACATCCACATTCCATCATCCTATTGTGAGATGCTCCACCCAGTGGGAGGAGCCAACCATTCCTACCTGGATAAAACTGAGACATAGGAACAGAAGGTATCTGGCTTCACCTGATTCCCAGAGGAAGACTGGACCCTTTCTCACCATCACTGGACCCTTGTTCTACAGGATCATCTCTACTTTAACAGAACCAAATCTGCCACTCCAGGAGGACTCACTTTTGGACTGCTTCCAACACCCTGACCAACAGAGTGTCAGCTTGTAGTTCTGACTCTATCAAGGTTTGTCCAGGATTGCTTGTTTATTTGTTTGCTTGTTTGGTTGGGTGATTTTTGTTTTCTACTACATTTGTATTGTTAATATTCCTAGTAAAGAACTGTTATTCCTATTCCCAAATCTTTGCCTGAAAGCCTTTAATTGCAAAATTCTAATTTGGTGGGGGTGAGGAGTTTACATTCTCTATTCTAAGGGAAATTCCAGCTTTCCCTGGCAGATACCTGTCTTTCCAAACCAAGACATATAGCAAAACCCTGAGCGATTTAGAGATGGCCCCATTCGAGCAGGGAGAGAGTTTCAATGAATGTTTACAGATCAAGTAGTTCACTACCCATATTCCATCAGCCAATCAGCTGCAGCTTGATGATACTAATATTTTTAAAGACTGGGAATGGCAAATTTGCACGGCTGTTGAAAACTGTGTAAAGGGACGAGGCTAATGAAAAAGGTGAGAAGAAGTTCAAGAATATTTCAGCCCTCAAAATCAAAATAAATTGTTAAGATAGAACACTTATGCAACTATGTAGTGTTTCAGCTATAACCCAAAAAAAATATAAAGCCTGGAACAGCTATCTGTGTCAAATTACATTGCATGTCTTTAAGACAGGTTGTGGCACTGGGTTTTGATATTAGATGGTAGCTGTAAAATGGTCTCACAGAGAATTGTCCCAGTAAATTAATCTCTCAAAAAAATCCATACTTTAATAGAAAGTAAACATGATTGCTATTACATTCCATCTTTTGTACATGGTTGAACCTTGAAACAAGTACTATCAAGTGCAGTAGTAGGAAAAGGGCTCAATAAAAATAAAATCCAGTGGATTACAGTAAAATCCCAAAGAAACCACTTCCTCTAGTAGAAATATCTGCGATAATGAACAGTGACAGAAGAAATGAATATCCTTCACCTCCTCCTTTTATGAATCCAAGAATAATGTAAATATTAGAATCAATAAATTATTTTGTAAATAAACCAATACCAGAATCGGTGTTCTTTAACTTACATCAGCTCACTGAAGCTGGCATGGAACAAGGTGCCAACTAGCTCATGAATACAAAAAGTGATAGATTCCTTTCTAAATACTTAGCAAAGTGCCAGCATATTCATCGTTCTTTCTTCTCGTAACTGAAGAAATCAGACCTAATGGAGCCACACAGATCTAGTGACAAAGAAAAGAATGCAGCCCATCAATTTTGTTACTAAGTGTTCCATTACGGTTCCATTAGTTTGATAGCTGAAACAGCAGCTCCAGATACAGATAAAACATCCCATATGTGTTTTCCTTCACAGAGCTAGTATATAATCAGTAAAGGTCTGTATTAGTTATCAAATTCAGAAGTGCTCATTGAGGTAGAAAATATATTTTTAAAATCTGAATATATATAAATGACAGTTATTTTATTTCAAGAAAGTCTTAAACAGTGAAAATATACACTTAAAAATGATGCACATATTGCATATATGCACAGACAAAATCACAAAAAATCATGTACGAGAGAAATGTATCTCAAATGCAATGGTTGATTCCCAGAATTAGTAAAGATCCCAGATTAAGTAAAATGTTAGCACAGAATAGCTGTGTGACTTTACTATAACAATTGTGATTGCACCCCTCCAACACGGTTTTGCAATTTAAGCTATTCATATAAGAAGAGGTGAGCATTGCATTGTAATGATAACTCAAGTTATTGATTGAATTGGAAAAATATACTAAATATCAAAATGACAGGTTTTCACACTCATTTTTCTGTCATGTCTACACGGTTATATAAACCTAAAGTTACCAAAGAGGGAAAAGGAAGGAAAAGGCTACTGAAAATAGAATGTATTTCACATATCAGATTTCTTTACAGTTAAATGTGCAGAAAAAGACTAGCTAACATTGAACCATAATTGAAATTCAAAGAAGAGGTGCAGATTTAAAGGAATTCAGTATAAAGTAGTGCATCACATATTCATCTCTTAAAGAAATCAACTGTCAATGCCATTGCCTAAATTAAATACAGAAACATGTTTAGTACAGGAATTCCATGAACTAAATTCTATTTCAGTGCCTTTTCTTGGAATTGCCACGGATATATTATTGAAAAGGCTACTATAGCTAATTAACTTCCCCCCTTTACAGACTTTTCTGTGTTTTCTGTTCTCTAAAAACATATTTTTAAAATAGAGGTTAGCATATTACACAGCACTACTATTCTTTTTTCTTCAGTAAGTATAGCAGCCTTAACGAATACTCTTTCTGTTTATGATTAACAGAGCCATTATGCTAAATAAGCCTGCAAAAGGATTTTTATACTCATCTACTATTTATTTTAGATTTCTAGTATAGTAGGATGTGCCTTGCATGCTGCATATACATAAAAATCATTTAATAGTTAAAAGCTTTTAATATTTCACTGGAGGATGCACAAAGTTCCTGACTAAATAGGATTGTCACTAAATAATGTAACTCAACAGAAAAACAAAATGTACTAGCAGCTCTCATGAAAGAGACACATAAAAAAGCCATAATACATTTGCAATTCAATATTTTAAGAATTGATAAATCAAGTGGCAGGAAGAAAAGAATTATTAAAACACATTTATTATCTTCACCTAGAAAGAATTAGCTAATTCCAAAATCTATGCATATTAATTATTTAGGAATACATAAAAACTTCAAAGTGAATTCCTGTTCAGCAATGTACTGTATCAGTGCCACCAGTCAGAACAATGTCAGGCTTAGTGACATTTTTCAGCTTACAACACTGATATTGATTATGTGCATTGTCTTTCTTCACTGGCAAATTAGGACACTAGACAGAACTACTGTACATTACAAATTAAGTTGATTTCCAATCTGGTGCCATTGCATGTCATTAATTCTGTTTCAGCCTGGAGCTTTGGCAAACACAGTGGTACAGTGCAAAGCATTCAAGCACAGGAGTGACTGAGTGGCCCCAAGAGCTCACACACTGCCCAGGGACTCAACTCCTCCTCTTACTATGCTGCTCCTCTGCAGACACTCATCCCCACAGGCTGGTCCTCAAGCAGAGGACATGTCCTCCACTCTATTGCCTCTCCTCTGTGCTTCCAGGAGAACCAAACTCTGCATCCTGGCGCTGCTCTGGCCACTGGAGATTTGCCATGATGCTCTGTGCAGTATGGCCAGGAGCCCTGGTATGCTCCTGCTCTGCTTCCACTGCACACTCACAGATAAATCAGGCCCTAATGATGAGTGGCTAGTATTCAAAGCTGAGCAAAAAGGCTAAGATGACAGCTGAAATTCCACCAAATTTCTGTGGAAATGCACAACTGTGCCAGGGATCATAGGCATACAAGCTGGGAGATGACATTTCAGACTCATTCAAGAGAACCAATAAAGAAGGGTAGGAGTCCTACTGCAGAAGGAAGCAGTAGGCTTTAATTACTAGATACACTCAAATTCTTCTTCAAGACAAGTGATGTGAAAACCCCCCACGTGCTAGTTGCAGCTAATTTCTATTCTTCACATATTTTCTAAAAGCTCAGAAAAGTACATGATCTCATGGGTTAAAAAACAGAGAGATTTATGAACTTAGAGAAGTATCAAAACTAAAGAATGTCATGGACAGCATCTCATCCCACTGATGTCTTTTCTGTCTGTAGGAGTAGCTCCAGCCTGAACAGCCCCATTAGTGAGGACAGCGTTGGGAGTATTTGGGAAAGTTCATTATTTTAAATTTTGCTTGGCAGACGTGTTACAGTAATTATCAAATGCTGAGGGAAGAAAGAAAAAAAAAGAAAGGCCAGCAGTAGCCAGAAAAGTTAATTTAAGGGAATCAGTGAAAAATTACCTCTTAATTAAAACAAAATGGTACAAGACCTTATGATATTACAACTGTTACTGGGCAAAGCAAGCCTTTTTTAAAGCTATATTGTTCAGAGATTTTCAGCAACAATAACTTGTATGTACAGCAAACGCATCTGTCAGCTGGCTCAGAGTTTCTGTGGTTTTTATTACATTTTTTAGATTTAGTCTGATACAAATGAATTTGTTGCTATGCTCTTCAGAAAATAATTTTTATTTTCTCTTACTTTAAAAAGATGACTGTTCAATAGACTATTCCACTTAACTAAATATTTCAAAATATCCTACTGTGAGGTTTGCCTATATTTTCTTTCAAAATGGCGGCAGAAACAGTTTGACTTACAGAAAACATGCTGTTGGCAATATGAGCTATGAAAATCAGTGGGGAGTAAATATTCAATGAGCAGTTAGAATATCAAAATGTCATTAAATAGCTGCATGGTATGTTATTAAAACTGTAAAAGACTTTTTAATAGCGCTCTTTGTGTGAGGACGACTAGAGCTCATCTGAATTGGTAAATTTCATCAAGATAGTTCTGTATACGTAATCTCCCCAAGTCGATTTACTGGGAAAAAACCCCACAGAAATACTTCAAATATATACAAATATTTTTCTCTTCCTTAAAGCTATAATAATAGCTATGAATTTAAGAATTCTAAATACTTTCTCTCTCTTCTTTATCTGATTTATTCTGTATTTTTGTTAAAACTGTGGAGAAGAATAATAAATTTACTAATCCCACCCTTTACTTCACTTGGAAAAAAAGTCTTGAAAACATTAATATTTTTCTTATTCAACCTTACTATTATTTAGCATTCTGTGTTTATATAATACTGTGACATTTGTCAAAATAGAAGGCTTCTTTGTATAACTTAAATCATATAGCTATCCTTTCACTTCATAACGGAATTTATGATTAAATAATTGACACTCTATACCTATGAATATATTTTCTCCAGTCTACATAACTAATCCTCTTCAACTTTTTTTTTCTTTAGCTCACTCCTAATTAGCTTAGGATAATGGCATAAGAGGTTTTGCAGAGAAAAAAAGTTTCACAAAAATAAATCAGAAATATAACAAGATACACGTCCTTATCAAGATATAACCTTTATCAAATACTGCTGCAGTTCTTTCTTGGAATCCTGAGTCTACAAGGAGTGTACATCTTACATGTGAGATGCCAGCTTAGTTCTCCACAGAAAAGTGCTTATGGAGAAGCCAGTTTTGTAGAGCAGTGACGTGACAGATCAAGTCCCCAGGCCTGGCTTGTGAACCAGCAGCCCCAGCAGACTCAACCAGAGGAGGGGCAGGGGACCAGCAGTCAGCTCCCTTTAGGTATGGGGACATCAGAAAAACAAAGAAGAATGGGAGAAGCCCATATATGAGTTCCCTGACCATTATATTTGAGGTTCAGTTAATTGGCCTAAAGAGAGGTACTGCCTTCTGCTGTTTGAGATGTACCAGGAAACCTCTACTGGACACTGTGCCTCTTCATTCAGAAGGGCAAAGGCTTCTTCAAAGTCCTGTACTATACCTTCACAGGGCACATCAAATTTGTGCAAGATTCACTAGGACATAGGAAAAACAGCTTTGTAGACAACTAGAGCTCTCCCATGGCTCTCTTCAAAACCTTTGGTATTCCTCTTGGCACACACTCACCAATTACTCTTTTGTGTTTTACCCATGATCTAGTCTAGCCTTCTTTGATGTGTCCTTGCCAAACAAGACAGGACACTAAACCAAATAACTTAGTCACAGGCTGCACCATTTCAAAACAAAGTAAGAGGTACTTTCACCTTTAGCCAAATACAGTAACCAGTTGTGGCTGGAGGCCAGGTACTCACCAAAGCTGCTCTGTCACTCCCTTGTTTAGCAGGACAGAAGAAAGAAAATGTAACAAGAGGCTTGTGGTTGAGAATAAGGACAAGGAGATACCACTCACCAGTTACCATCATGACTTGACTTGACTTGAGGAAATTAATTTATTTCCAATCAAATCAGTGAAGAGAATTGAGGAAAAAAAAACAAACACAAAAAAAAAAAAAAAAAAAAAAAAACAAAAAAAAAAAACACACCTTAAAAACCCATTTCCCCTACCCCTTCCTTCTTCCTTGGTTCAACTTCACTCCCAAATTCTCTCTCTCCACAGCACTGCAGGACTGGGAATGGGGCCACGGACAGTTCATCACACATTGTCTCTGCTGCTCCTTCCTGCTCACACTCTTACCCTGCTCCAGTGTGCAGTCCCTCCCATGAAAGATAATCCTCCATGAACTTTTCCAATGTGAGACAGGCCTATTTTGGAGCTGACTGGCATTGGCTCTGTTGGACATAGGGGAAGCTTCTAGCGTACACAGCCACAGAGTCCTGTCACCACCCTCCAGCCACTGCAAAACCTGGCCACACAAACCCTATAAAGAGGGTTTAATCCACAGCTTTACCATCAAGATTTATATTTATCTCAAGGAGAAACTAAAACTTGTCCTAAGCTCTACATGATAAGCAAGAAAGTAGTGAAGACTAATGAATTCAGTTCTCTGCATATGTAATATAATATTCTCTCATAGTCATAATCAAGCCATAGTTCAGCAAAGCATGTGCTGAACTTTAAATATTCAAATAATACACTTGAGCACATTATTAAAATTAAGTAAAATAAAATAAAATGAATAAATTTCCAGGGAGCTGATGATCTAGATTTATTAACTCTTTAAATGACTCAATTTTTCAGATTATATGTAGCTATTAAGCTATTTTAGCAAGATATAACCACACAGGACTGCCAGGTCATCAGTACAGGAAAAGGATTAGCACATTTAGGATTTGAAAGATATGCATGTTAAAACTTAACACCACTAAAACTAATTTTTTACATGGAGCTCTTTCACTTCCAGTAAGAAAATCAATGTGATTAAAATTCCTTTTAAGTGCTTACCTTTCTAACAAAATCACATAAAGATATGCTACAAATCCAATGCTTATTTTGTATCTCAGTGTTTTGGGGGACAAAAATTACATTTTTGTCAGCAGCAGACTGTGTAGCCATCACCAGTGCTACAATGCCTAAAGATCCAAGTCTCTCAAATTAGCTGAGGAGACAGCAGCAGTGAAATTGCAGACAGCAAAATCTGATACATTTTCATCAGTCTGCTGTGGAGAAAATATATTCCTGTATGTTTACTGAGCTGTTTTCTCTGCTTCAGGATCTTAGCATTCAAAGCAGATTAAAAAAATGCTCCATATTTTAATGAGATCATTATTAATAGTTCATCTTCTCACTTGTTAGAGTACTAAATTTCCATCAGCCATAGGCAAAGGCGTTAAAGATGGCTATTACAATTGCTTTGCAACAGATTCTGGCAACCTCCCCAGAGCATCTTTGTTCTCCCATGACTGCACAGCTTAAGCAACCCAGTCTGAGCTTGGTAAGGACTCTACGTTCTTATTTCCAGAACATTTTGTGTATTTTCTTGTTTAATGAATCTAATGCATGTTTTTCTTGAACAGGCAAATCACCAAATCTACAAAAAAAAGCTCCCACATTTGCTTTACTCCAAGTTTCTCACAGTGACCTAAGTTTTCTTGATGTCTGGAGCTACACAAAAGCAGAAAATCAGAAGCTGCCTTGACCTCAGAAGTCTGGTGGTATGCACCATTAGCCCATTTGAAGAAAGAATCAGTCTTAAACTGGAGTCAGCCACACTGTGTGCCTGTGGACTGGAGGATGTGATTCTAAGCATGAGTGAAATATATTTGTCAAAATCATGATTCTCTAAATGGAGAAAGCAGGAAGATGAAAATTAATAGCTACTGATAAGGTAAAGTGAAGTTCATATCAAATGTGGACAAATACAGGGCCAGATTCTTAAGAGAGCTAGACTTTTAAAAAAAGGGAAAAAAGGAAGATGTAAATAGAACCTAGGGCCTTTTAACAGGAGTTTAGAGATGCTTGAACAACCCACATCCTGAATTAGAACACTTCCTTCCCAAACATCAGAAATTACATCAGATCAATATTAGTTGCAACTGGAAAACATTCCCAGTTAATACTAACACATTAAATATGAAACCAAGAGCTTCAAACTTATACTGAACAAGATTAACCTTGAGCATCCATGGCAACAGCAGAGTCCAGTGCAGTGCCTGCTGTGTTCTGCAGCAACGCAGCTTCCTCTTCAATCTCAAAATACTACCTTATATCATTTTTCTTCATAGTCTCTGCAAGAACTCAGCTGAAATTAATTCCCAGATAGTCAAAAGCCCTTTAGTACACACTTATATAAGGTACTTTTTATGTACAGATTGTATCTGGATGGAATCCTGATACTTTTCTCCCTCATAAGTCCAGCCACAACTCCTGAGTGACCTCTCCCATGGTGTCATTCTGGCAGGTTTTTTATCTTTCCTATGTGTGTGCCAGGTGGACTCAATTATTTATGTGCAAGGCTTCCTAGTTGCTGGCTGGTAGCATTCCCCAGGCACGAGAAACCAGCAGCCTTCACCCAGTGCTGCACAGAGCAGGACCCAGCTCCAGCTCCCAGCCCCTCTGCTGCCTCACTCCATTATACAATGCCAAGGGAATCCACCAGAAATCCCCAAACGCTGTTTTATGAGGAGGGCTGGAGAGCAAGGCATAATCACAAGCAGAATGTGGATGACAAGCAATACAGAAACAATTTCTAAGACAAATTAATTTCCAAGTTCAGTCAAAAGGTAAATTCTCCAACAAAAAAGGTAAATTCCATGGCATCTGAACAAATAATTCTCTGACCACAGAACATCACCTTAGATTTGGCCGAGGGATGAGATATCATGTCAATGACATTATCATGACTGAGTCCCTTAACTTAATGGGACATAGCCTATCTCTTGTTTTTTTTAAACCTCATCTAGAATCAGGGAAGCCATCTCACCTATCTGATTCCAAAAAAAGAAAATGGTTATGGCCATCTTTTAAATCACAAAGAGCTAGGCTTTTTAAAGACAACTTGAGATTCTCCTCTAAAGAAAGATAAAATAAACATGACATTTGAAAAGTACATATTTTATGTTATAGCTGCTATTCAGAAAACATAGCAAAAAAATAGAAAATAATAAAAGCAGTTTATTCACATAGAATATTTCAGCTGGCCTTAGTTTTTAGCTTTAGCTATTAAAAAAAAAGCTTCAATGCTTTTTTGGCTTTCAAATGCTGAGGTTATAAGACATTCAAGATCTGATAAGTAAAACCCATTCCTTACAACCCTATGTTTATTTAAAGTTTTTGCTAGCATGTACCAAGCTATTGTTATCAACACTTTTTAATCCCTAATAATCATTTCTGACAATGCTAAACCAAGCCCTGAAGCTAATGAAAATGCTAGAGAGGTTGTTCTTCAAAACATACATACACAGAAATTGAGACATACTTTTTCAAATCAACAACTTTCTCAAAGGTGTGACAATCAAAAAGTTGAGTCTCTACTTACCAATCTTTAGTGCTTTATACACACTCATTTACATAATGACAAAACACTTAAAATACTCCTTTTCTTGAGCACCATAGACATGAGGCTACTAAGAAAACGATGTCAGAATCTTTATTAATTCAAATTGCATCTTACTGTAACAAAATTTATTGCTCCTACAGAAACAAGGTTGAGCTTATTTGATGATTATAATTTTAGATGTCTTACTTAGAACTATGTCAAAATTAATTCTTATTTAATGAGGTTTTTGAAAAGGGTTTAAAATAGCAAAATTCTGAAACATACTCATTAGAACTATTTGTAAGTCATTAAAAATGATAGCTTTTAAATAACTTGTGATTGGATCCTAAAGCCATGTCAGAAATAGTGCTCAGATGACAGCCTGTCACATAAATTTATGCTTGATACATGAGCCCCGTTGATCACTAAATAGTGAAAAAATTATTATTGTCTTGAAAAAAGCAAAGTTAAAATTTCTGTTTTCACAATTACTTTTTCCTTCCTTTTCTCTCGTAATTCATGACACCGAGGGATGAGATATCATGTCAATGACATTATCATGAGATAATGTCATTGACATTATCTTGCTAAACACTAGAAAATCATTAATTACTTAGTCTGTGTCCTCCAACTTTTCTCCTATCAAATGCCACTGTTACAACGCAAGAGAGACAAATTGAACAGAAAAGATAACCAACTGCTCATGAAAATGTAATTTTTCTGTTTGACAGAGACACTAACATGATGAGCTGTGGCATTTTTGTGTAAAATCCTTTTTGGATTTGGAGTGTGTCACATTCTATCACTCAGGAGTCAACATTTTGCTCATGACATTGCACCCATAGGGAAAGCTTGGGTGTGAGTTTTTGTTTTGTTTTGCTATTTTAAGAGTATGGCAAGGATTACAGTAAAGATTCTGAAAATTTCTAAGCCTTCAAAGCGCAGTATAAAAACTGTCTTTAAAAAAGGTACTCTTAAATCTGAAGTGCCCTTTATTTTTCGTAAATAAGACACTTGAAGTGCAGTGTGTTTGAAAATGTGCTGGCAACCAAAAACATCAAAATCATTTTTGCTACCAGTATTTCTTTGCTATTCTACAGAAGGCCAGTTAGATGACAAAAAATAAATTAAAAGTCAAATTAAAATAAGAGTATCTTTATTCAACAAACCAGGATCAGTGATAGAAGTTAAACCTAGAATTTTTTTCTTTTGTAATTTTTTCATTGTGGTAATAACTTTTAAGGCTTTTTAAGAGATTATCTCTTAGTTCATTGGTGTTTCTAAAGAAAACAAAGCTGCCCAAGGCTAGTTATGTGTGTATATATATGTGTGCATGTGTGTTTATTTTCTTTTGAAATAATGATACATGTTGCATATAAAAAGCTACCATCAACTGTGAATTTCTTAATGTCTTATTTTCAAGTATAATTGAAACATTGACTAGAGCCTGGAACCTGTCCTCAAACTGATTATTAACTTAAAAGCTTGTTGCCATAATTTGAGAGAACCATTCCTGTAAACTAGGGCTATTGCTCATGTATAAGGACACCTGAGTCTGACCCTAAGATTTATTTAATTTCCTCTGCAAAATGAGAGATTAAAAAAAAAATTATAGAATATTGTAAAACATGTATGTCAAACTTCACCTCTTGAATCTTACAGGTTTCAAATATTAATTTATAGAACAGTGTGAACAACAAGGCTTAAAAGTACTATTCTGATATAAGTAGATGACAATCCAGTATTGCACTACATTTTGCTCTTGATGAGAATTATTATTTCCAACAGTCATAATATGTAACAATGCCACAGTTTGTCAAGACTTATCTGATAAACATGAAAGTGTGCAAGAAATACATAGATTTATGAATGTCACTATTACACAGGCACTGTTTTTTATGGTACTTACTGAAATGATTTTGTAAACTCAATCTTATTCATGGGGGGTGGGAAAGGAGAAAAATATTTAGAGAAATTCTACGTTTTCTGATGGAAAAAGCCCAAACCAAACCTCAAATATTTTGTTTTGTATTACAGAATTGTGAATGCTACTAAAAAAATTCTTTTCAGTATTAAAAAGTGTCACTGACCTAAAGGACTTTTTTTAGAGAACTTGTTTATCTAACTTGTTTATCTAAGGAGGAACACTTGTTCCCTCCAAAATTTCTGAATCTCCTGTCCAGTTATGTAAGACAAGATACAAACAGTGAGCAGCAAATTGCCTCCCAGGCATTACACTCAGACAGCTATTAGAATATAGTGCAGACTACTGTAAAATTTACAGGACTGACACAGAGCTTATTAGATTTAAGGGATATAATTGCATTTGATTCAATAGATATTGGATTTAACCTCATTGGTGTGCTCCAATGCCTACTGAAGCATATGGACAAATAGCCACAAAAGGAATCATATGCACACCCTTATTCAGAGCTCTTTGACTGGATGAAGTAATAGATTCAAAGATTTTTAGCACTATCATCCTTAGCTTATACTGGTGCATTTTTTCCTCATTCAAGGATATACTTGTATTTGCATAGGAAAAGTTCCCTAGCCATCACCAGAGAATGATCTCAGTTCCTCTGTACTTGGAATACATGTTGCAATCTTGCCTTCTTTAGAGAGATTTCCTACACAAACATCTCTCTGGGCCAAAAAGACATTATTGCATGCAGGAGGAATAATAAATTAAATACCTTAGGATTTTTGATAGTCCTAAATTAACTACATGTTAATCAGAACAAGACATCAGAAAAAGATTGATTCAAGCTGGCAATTTATACTTTGTGATGCAGTGCTCTGATGACCAAAACAGAGAGACACAAATGTGAGAGATTACTGTTAAGGTATTAACCTTATTTGGGGAAGTTTAAAATGCATATTAAAGTCAGTAAACTAAAGTTATAAAATTGAGTTTGAGAAAACATTTAGGTCTAAGACCTGAGGTTAAATGAAGACTGATTGAATTGTTTCTTTACCAGATCTTCTCTCAACATTCTCCTGAAATCCCATGAGATATTCAGCAAATTTGGATTCTCTCAACTAAATCAATAGCCTAAAATTAAAATCATGCTAAGCTCTGTAGGCAACCAGTGGGAAGAGAGGACCTTGATGTTGTGATGTAGACCAGTAGTAAGTTGTGTTAGTTTTCCCCATTTCTCTCCCTTGACTTTAGAGGGAAGCTGGGCAACTGTGCTATTAATTTGGGTGTCTCTGCTCAGGGCTTATGATTAGATTAAAGGAATCTGGGCTTCTATATTAACTTAAAAATCATGTAATGTTTTCCATTAAAATCTATCTGTTCAAAAGATATTCTCGAAATAAATGCAAGACATCATCTGACATTAAATTAGCTTTCTAAATTACTTGGTACTAAATTTAGAGAGGACAACAGCAAAGCTCCCGTCACAGGCCTAGAACCTGAATACAGTAAATGATATTGCATTTCCCAGTTTAACAAATAATTTGTGGGGTTTTTTCTTCCTCAGAAAATTGTCAGAAGTCCTTCTTTTTATGCTGCAATGCTAAAGGAGAGCAGTAATAACTGCAGGTCGATCACTGAGCATAGGTTACAGCGTTTGAAATCTTAGTGACCTTGAGTGGAATAAGGTTCCAAATGAAATTTGTTAAATACCATTATGTTACGTGACAACTCTGGGAGTCAGGGAATAAGAGAATAGCACAGCCAAACTCCCTTGGGGCAGTCTGATAAAATGTAGCAAAACCTGTCTAAATAACACATTTGTTATATCTAGTTTTGTTGCTTTAAAATGGTTTGCTCAGGAAGCTGCTAAGCTCAGAGGAAGAAATCACCTCATCTCAGCCATCACAAAGGCATTGTTGTATATGGCCTCTGTTCTAACCATGGCAACACACTGCCACAAAAAAATTTTAAAAAATAATAAAAAATCAGTGATGCAAAACTAGTTTAAAAATACTAATTTCAAATTAAAGCATAACACATTAAACCCAAAGATTTCTTGGCTAGCATTTCATCACACATTTTTTTTCTTTTTAAAACCCCTAAATTTAACCTCAGTTCCCAGGTTTTCTTTTTTAGATTCCACTTCCAGTGCAGTAGATATGCCATGTTTACTCTATGGGACTACATCTGAAATGAGTCAGTCACTCTATACTACTCACAGTTGAAAGAACTTCATCTAAAAGCACCTTAAGATTGAATCTTTTGTGTGAAGCCTGAGCAATCTGCAGCCAGCGAAGAATAAAAATATATTGAAGACTGACTGCCAGAGATGCAATCGTGAGATGCAGAAATAATTGCTGGAAAATATCAGAAGCTGGTGTGCTAGTGAAGTTTGAGTTTTGTCTGCTTTTAGAAGATTCTGTGTATCCAGCCTACATGCTTATTTTATTGTCCAGAGTGCATGGATACTAAAAGAAGTATCATAAACAAAATGCATCAAGAACTGTTCCAACATAAAAATAGCTGACTTTTAACCAAAAAGGGCTAATAATGATCCATTTTTATTTCATTTTTACATACAAGATAAAGTCACTGTCCGGTTCCTAGATGACAGCTGAGCCTAGTTTTACCCCTGATTAATTAACAAGCAATGCTTCTAGTCATTTATGTTTATAAACATTATATAAGTTTCTATTAAGATAATAGGGATTATAGGTTTACTTTTTCACAATTTTTCAAATAAACTTGAGGTTTACATTTTTAGTCTGAAATAGAAAAAAGAGAGAAAATTAAGTTATACTGAAGGATTTGTGCTGGAGCTTTGTTTCTGCAGGTGGTTGATGAACATTTTCTCTGAAAAGCAGTATCTCTGAGACAATTTTCTTACATTTTATACTTTTCTATGAATTATAGAAGAATCCACACAGGCTGCCTATGTTATTTTCCAAGAGCCACTATTCTTTTTAGAAGCAGACTGAAGTAAGAAAAATTGAATCATCCAAGCAGTCACTTGGTGCCATCATAGACTTGCCCAAGGTAAAAGGAAAGCCAACTTGAAAATTATTTTGAGAGATAAGGCAGGTTAAAAAGAATGAGGTCACTATTTCTATGAAAATAACAACAGTGATCAAGCAGACCAACAACTGAGACTTCTACTGACAATTGGAACAAATGATGAAGTTCCTAGAACATTGTAGCCTTTCTAACTGAAGAGCAAAGAGTGTCATGTGTTTGCTGTTCTTGTACTAAGTCAATAACATACCTTAAAATTCACCCCCCTTTCCAAAAATAAAATTAAAAAAAAAAAAACAAAAAAACAAAAAAAAAAACAACTAAAAAATCACCAACCTTGATATCTACAGAAATTGTAGCATTTGTTAAAAAGTAATGAGAACTAAGACATTAAAACCTGTAGACAGGCTGGCACTGCTGGCACTGTTCAGAGGATCCAGTGCAGGTCCTCAGAGTTTCTCAGCTGTGGAAGCTGCAACTTTTTGCAAAGATTAGACTCAGATTAGACTGCACAGCAAGGCAGCTCTCACTGCTCATGCATCAGGGAGTAGCCAGTTTAACAGTGCTATTCATCTCTTCAAGGAGACACTAATTTTAGGATAATTTGGAAATGCTGTTCTGGCTGAATTAAATTGCACTTCATATCTCACAAACACCAAGAACGAAGTAGAAGTCACCTTCACTATTTCTGTTTTTATGTAATGTTAATTTTGCTGCAAGAGGCATGCAATCCACAGCTTTCTTGTTGTGCCTGGTCATTTTAATTTTTGATCCTTTTTAATACACTGTAATAATCAGTCTATAAAGTCAATTACTCAGGGTAAAAATGACTGGCATCTCTAGAGTCAACAAACCCCAGCTTAACAAATTGTATGACTGTGAACTCTATAATTTTCTATGTAAATCCATATCATCCATTTTCATATTGTTCCAGCCTGTATCTTCACTGGGAACACAGCTTTGCTCTTATAGGCAGGTAAAAATTAACAGCAAATAATGGACCACATGAATGCATAAAGCATTGCATGAATGTCAAAAATAAAAGTGGAAGTAATCTGCTGTTAAGGGAAAAAATGTGGTTAAACACTTTTTTGTATCACTTCTTCAAAAACAACCCTGGAAAATCTTGTGTGACTGGATTAAAAAAACCTTCAGCTTCATGGAAATTCTGAATGTCCCTGGAGACTTAGTGAAATCATTAATTTCTAGTAAACAGGGACAAGGCTTTAGTGATATCATTTCTTAAGATATAAACTAAAGCTAGGATTAGGAAAAAAACCCCAAATGATTGGATTCTCCATTTATCTAATATTTTGCTTTTATCAGAGTCACTGTACTATGTACATTTCCAAACCAATTTTAAGTTTTATAAATGAGGCACTGTTTCAGTAGATTTGCTACATTCAAATTCAACACCTTTATGATAAGATGATAAGGATGTTCTATGTGTAAAAGATGCTCCACTAGAAATGGGTATTTACAAATACCTAGAATATTATGTCTCTCACGGCTGTACCTAGGGGCAGGAAAAAGTAGTTTCTACTTTGGGTAAGTCATAAAGTATTATGAAATGCACTATATTAAGAACTATAGCAAGCATTAATATTTTATCTTTTTATTTTAAACTATCATGCAAAGTTAAAAGCTCCTTTTTTCCTAAACGGCAAGAGAGAATTCTTTCTCTGCTTAAAGCAAAGCTCTTTTAAATTGCAATGCAATACTGAAATCCTAATTCTGGTGTTGCTACACAACTGGTGGCCATCTGACTGCTAATATGAACCCAGTTGCAATAAGCCTAATAAGGACTGATAAAAACCTTATTGGGGGGGGGGAAGTAATTTAGATAAATTTACAGAATGTAAATTTACACTACTAACTGTAATATAATAACTGTAGTATTCTATACTATAATATATATATTATATACTATATATACTATAATAATATATTATATACTATAATAACTGTAGTATTTACACTACTAACATGTTTAAAAAAAAAACCATCCCAGAAAGACATGCGGTAGATTCCCAGCGTAAAGAGATCATGGACCTGGCTAGAGGGAGTTCAGAGAGCCACTAAATTCATCACAGGGCCTTAAACTAAAGGAAGGTTGATTTAAGCTAGATATCTTTAATAAATTCTTTCTTGTGAGGGTGCTGAGACAAAAGAAGAGGTTGCCTAGAGAGGTTGTGGATGCCCCATCCCTGGAGGTGTTCAAGGCCAGGCTGGATGGCCAGCAACCTTTTCTAGTGGAAAGTGTTTCTGCCTATGGCAAGGAGTTGGAACTGGATGATATTTAAGGATTCCCCCAACCCAGGCCATTCTATGGTTCTACAATCCTGTGATAAATCAATACCAGATAATACATGTAAGCAAGACAATGAGAAATTTATATTGTTCCCATTTAGTGACCTCTAATATGTCTGTTGAAGTGTCTATGCTGTAATAAAATAGAAAGGACATATTTTTCTCTGCATGAACCAGGGAAAATAACAAACTAGATCAACCAGAAAAAGTGCATGAATGAAGGAGAATACAGTAACATATGAAAGAAGATAAATTCTCAAGAAACAGTATGCAATCTTGTACACTTGTCAACTCAAATTATTTTGAACAATGAGTAATTTATGGCTGTGAATGGACAGGCATATTTCTTCCTTCATTAGTTTGTTTTATTCCCCATAGCATACAGCAAATAAATAATATTACTTTTAAGGAGACATTTTCTGCTGTTATCATTTGTGCCTCAAGGAAAAGGAACTTAATATCTTTGAGCTTATGAACCAACCCACTTACTGTCAGACATTCCCCCCTTTCCTCATTCTTCATAATAAATTCTACAAATTTTGTGTTGTCACACGTCCTTTAAAGAAAAGCAATATTAACAGGTCTAGTGTGACACAGGTCTCTAAAATTCTTTAAAGCCAGGGCATCTGCACAGCAAGTCAATAATTCTTTCTGCTAGCTGGGGAGATACTTTCTTGTTCTGTTCAATTTGAAAATAAATCCTGTATATCCTAGAAAGCAGATTCAATTCAAAATACTAAAAAAGTCTTGAGAGTTACTTAAAATGTAAATAATTGGCAACTTGTATGTGATTAAAATCATACAAGGGTAATCATGAGAATCCAAAGTTAGAGCCTTTTCCAATTACAATGACATACTGCATATTAATTAACAAGGTTGAATACCTGGTATTTTATATTAGCAGCATCTCAACAAAGCATAAACTGTGCAACCTGGAACAACAATTCTAATTCCAATAAAGCATTCAGCAGTATAGTTTCATAATTTGACAAAAATACATACAAGGATGGACATGTGCGTTGTAGCTAAATCTAGGTACTAACTACTTAGTCTTCACTCTCTTTACTCTTAATGGTGACAGACATTAAGACTCTGCTGAACCACTTTCTACAGAATTCATTTATCTTTCTGGTTTTGCATTGACCCCAAGGTGCACCCTTAAAGAGATCATCCTAAAGTTAGCTTTTGGGAATACAAACCAATGCCATTTTTAGCCAATTTCCCAAGCAGATGACCACAGACAAAGGTTCAGGTGTTCCTATACATTGCTATGCAAATGTAGAAAAGTCAAAAATATATATTGTTGATAATATATAGATAAGATCAAAACTACCTAAAATATTCCTAAACAATTACTGTGATCACAAGGAACTAGAAAGCCAGTAGTAAATAAATCAGACCTGTTTGTAGTTAAAAGTGTGGATTAGAATTCATAAACCTAGAAACAATCTTGGGATGCAGCAATTTTAGATGCTTCCTACACTTCTCACAACTACTGCAATTCATTGATGATTTTACCATCTGTCTCAAAAGCTAAAATACTTGGTTTAAATATATAAAAGCCAGACAGGCAACTCCATTATCACATGCAAAGGCATCTCTAGATCTGGAAACACAAGCTTAAAACTTCCCACCACTTTTGCACTTCTACCTGTATTAACAATTGTGAGACTAGAATGGGCTTGTCACCAGAATGGCCTCATGTAAGCTTTGTCATGGCAGCCCAAATTAATACAAAATACCTCCTGGATTGTATTAAGGTTGTTTCAAATGAACTGCCTTACTTGTTGGTACATGTCGTTGAGACATTTCAAAGACAAGCTGGGAAGGTCTACTAAATTAAATGAACCCTTGTCTTTACATTCTTATTCCTTGTAGACAAGATTTGGGCAATGCAATATCTCTATTATCTAAAAACATGATAGTCATGCTTTAAGTCAGGTAAATATAATCAGAAAAGAAATCAAAGGAACATGTCAAGCTCCAAAACCTCTAAATGTTTCTTGTCTCTTACAACTCTTTTTGTACAAATTTTCAGTGTAACACTGGTCATTGAAGCTTACAAAATTTTATGCAATGTAGTACCTCGTGATGGGCAACAGTGATATAGTGTCCAAAAAAAAAAAAAATGCATTGTGAAAAAATATCTATACTTTTTTTAAGTGATCTTGTTCTGGCAGCACAGATATGTAATCTAAATTCCCACATGAAAATGACAAAAATGCGTTAAACTCAATTTTATAATAAATTGCTTCTGAAATAAGATTATCTGCCATATTTCAGCTCAGAAACATTTCATAATATCCAAATTCCACCTTTTGACTAACAGACATTCTGAGTAAGTGTGGCATGCTTTTAATTGCAGAAGCACATGTACATCTCTAAAATAAAAGTGTTCAGTATTCAAGCTTTTCAGGGACCACTTCATTTAGGACTCTGAGGGTGATATCAAATCTGAAATGACAGTTATAATTTTCAGGCATATTTCCCTCTATAATATGTACATTCTTCACACTGTAAAAAACTTAAGACACAGTTACAGCTGCTGCCTACTGATCTGTGTGCACTGAGAAGAACATCAACATATTCAGCTTATCACAGCCGTTTGCAAGAGCATGTTTGTCAAGCAAAACTATCTCAGACCATGAGGGAACGGATGTCTCAGTTGGATTACTTCACTAACTCTTCTATAAAAGCATAGAAGGGTTATTTTAACTGAGACTATGCAAACAAAACAAAAAATTCTCACAGACTGTTCAGAAACTCAGAAACCTCATCACTTTGAAATCCAAAATTGTTTCAGGCTTCAGGTTCAACATGTAAATAAAATCTAGAGCTACTCTGAATACAACAGCAGGAAGAAAATTACAAGCTTAAACACTGGCCTCTTTCCAAAGTACAGGCCACATCTCAAACAAAATATGGGCATTCTGATGCAGAATATATAAAAAAATACTGATAATTCCAACATTCTTATAGAGCTATTCCTCAGTGAGTCACAGCAAACTTCATAATGTGGTACCATTAGACTCATTTCAGAGGTGTGGAAATAAGCAAAACAGGACTCTCCTGAGCTTTAAGCAAGTACAACTAATGATCAGAAAACACTGATTGTAATATAGAGACCATGTCTGTTAATTTGTCACCCTAGCTTTGGTTCAGACAAAGTTGTCTCTTCATATATGACTTTCAGCTTGAGGGCAGCTGGAGAACAAATTCATTATAACAATATCTCTCTCTGTTGGCAAATATTTTAGACCTTTGATGCCTGAACCTAAAATTCTGTGTACTAAGGGCTATTCTTGCCTAAGGAAAAGATAGCTTTTCCTAAATTGCTTTGAAATATCACAAAAAAAGATAGACTGGTAATTTCACTTTTTAGTATTAATTGTTAAAAGAATTTATGACATTCCCATGGTCTGTCTTCACAAGAGCAGGGGAAAATGGCATATCTGATTTATAGTCCTTCCTGACTAAGTTCTCTAACAGACCAACTCTTTTCCTCAAATTCCATAGTGAAGTAAGATTAGGAGACCTCAAGGAAAGCAGATAAGGCATCCAGAAAATTAAAAGTAGATAACTAGAAGTAGAAAATCTAATACTCTTAGCAATTATATTATTACAAAACTCATCTCTGTATACTTGATGTTACTAAAAATATTCCTAACACATTGCAATGCTTTATAAATATATTTGTATACAATGTATTATATTTGTATTTTTATATACAAACATATACAAGTAATATATCATCAGATCTTTATCATAAAGAAAACCACTTAGAGAAAGCTTCTCAGTATTAAAAGAATGAAAGCGTCAATCCTTTTTCCAGTGGTATCTATGGAAAACCAGAGCAATTTCAGTAAGGCCAGGGTTTTGTTAAGGTTCAAAGGAGGCAATCATTTTGACTGGACTGTGACAATGTAAAGAGTCTTGTTAACTTCTATGGCATCAGCCAGTTTTAGAAGGGGTAAAGCAATTGACACTACCCATTTAAGGAACACAAAATGTGAGGACAAGGACCCATAAGAGTTCACCTTTTTCCATGATTGCCAAGTTATTCTGATCAAAAAGTATCTCAGCAAAAGCTCCTGTGCTTTGTTAAGTGTTTTGCAGCCCCTCAGCTGTGGCTCTGACTGGCCTTTACTTAGCACAAATTACTCTAACTGCTGTACTGCCATACAGAAAAGATTGGCTCCAAATTAGTCTCTTCTGATATGAGATATCAGAAAAACTGATTGCTCAGTGCCTTCTTACTGACCTCCCACTCACTTGAATATTAAAATTCCAGAATTGCCATGAACACCTGGAGGTTTTTACATACATAAGGAATGCATTTGACTACCCTACTGCATATATATATATAACTCCAAGTAGAATTGAAGGGTTGCATAGGGAATGTTATTAATCAAATAATCTCATTAATATTTCAAAGGGCCAGATTCCCCTCTTGGAATAGGCAGCAAATAAAGATAGCCTACAAAAAATGCTAAGCCCAGGAGACCCTGTACCACATGTTTATTAGAGACCTTCATATATGGGGGAAAACTCTAACACTTGATGTCATAAAGATATCTGGAAAGAGACGAAAAGAGCCAAGTTGACATGCTTTGGATATGTTTGGATGTGTTAAGAATACCAGCCTGAGAAGATGCCTTCATACAGTTAGAGGAGATTCAATCTGTACCAAGCATTTCTCAAGGCATTTCTTCTCCAATGGACTACTACTGCTCTGTGAAAACCCACTGAAAGTGCATATCACTGTAGAAAGACACAAAATCATGAAAAAGAGGAAGACAAAAAATCGTGAAAGACACAACCTCATGAACCTCTGAAGAAGAGACAGCAAACCAAAGACTGGCTACACAAAGCAGAAATAATACAGAAAGCAGGGAGCAGCAGCCAGGATCATGCAGCACATGAGTGGGAACTCAGGAGTTAGCAGGTTATATCCAGGCACACAGACACAAACATCCACATGCTCCGCCACAGAAGTTTTTGGGAGTCTGACCCTGCAGAATATGCCTTCTAGGTCATAATCTTAGTCTTCTGGATTCCAAGACAAGGTGGGTGGAGGCACTTCCTTAAGTACAGTACTCAGAGAATCACATATATGGCATACTACAGGAAATTAGGGAATTTTAGTGTGAGATGGGAAGACATCTTGAAAGCTTAGGACTTTGAGAGTTAGGTAAGCACCAGTCAGTGGGATTTATATTAAAAGTTCAGGCTTAGATGCCTGAAGGTCAGTAAATTTCCACTTTTGGGATCTTTCCTAGGATTGCAATAAGTAAATACATTTTATGCTTGTTAGGAATCTGATAAATACACCGTAATTTAATTTTCCCAATAAAATTATCAGCAGGGGAAAAATTATTTTATTATCTAAAACCAGGGAACAAAAGTGTGATTTGTGCAGATCCCCAACGATTTCAGTAGGGCTTCCCATAGTGGCAGTTATCCTTTCACTTAGAGTAAATTACCAGCCAAGACCTAACAGTCTAAACAGATTTGCTAATTACTCACAAATTGCAAACATAAGCACAAAAAAAAAAAAAAGAAAAAAAAAGAAAAAGGAAGAAAACAAGCTACCTGTTTTTTTTTTCTCTATTAATCTTAAATACAGGCTAAGACTAGTATTTTAAGGGAGAGATTTCATTTCCAGACTATAGAGAGCTATTAATGAAGTTTGCATAATGATTTTAGACAGCTCTTCTCCAATACACACCATATTACAATGTGGACAATAAATGCTTTTATTAACAAGCAGATGAGTTTGCCATTCCTATGCCAAATAAGGATTTTCTCATAATTAGAAATTGCACATTCCGTAGAAGGAAAATTCTTACTGAGTACACAGCTGCAGGGAAACCCTGCTGCAGCTGCACCCCGCTTCCCTCAGAAGAGGTCCCCATGGCATGGAAATTACTTCCAGCAGTTTTATAGGCATAAAAGAAGTTTACATTTAAAATATATTTCTACCTTTAATTTTGAAACACACAGTATACTGAGAGTGCAGTTACAAACAGATTCCAACCATCCCTTCCTCTTTGACCCCAAGTTTAGTAGCAGTATGGGTGACTGAAACTTAAAGGTGGAATTGATGGAGAAAAACCAAACCATAAACCCATGAAAACATGTTTGATTTCAAGTGGATACAAAGCACTGTCAAGGATAAGTTTCATAAAAGATATCTCAGCAATGAGCTTATAACTAACTGAAAGATCCCAGGTAAAAGTAGCCCTTCCTTCTACAGGGTTTTCCTGAACCTTCTGTTGCAAGTAATAAGAGTTCCTTCCTTCCTTCTTACCTTCCTTCCTTCCTCCCTCCCTCATTCTTTCCCTTCTTGCTCTCTTGCTCTCTTTTTCTCTCTTGCCCTCTTTCCACTCCCAAGTTGGTATACAAAGAAGGCTTAACAGCCCACAACCATTCCAACAACTTTTGGGGGAAATGGTCTACCTAAATTCTTCTAAAATCCTTCAGGCCAGAAGGGTATTAGAAACCCAAACCACCCTTCAAACCACCTTGGCTTTTAGCTAGACACTTCTGCTTTTTGTACCCTACAGTGTTTGCATTTTTCCAACACCTTTCAAACGCCCACTCAGACAAGTGGCAACAAAATGCTCAATTTTGAGACAATCTGGAGATTTTCCCTTGCTCATCACAAAGTTTTTTACATTTTAAAGTGTAAGTTATTCTTTTCAAACACTTGGTAAACTCAACTGATTTGATGCCCACTAGGGTCTATCTCATTATATACTAATGTCTATTTCTGGAATCTAATGTGAGCACATTTACAAGGTAACATGTGAATCACACAGAATCTACAGCTAACTTTTCTATCCACAATGCTGTCAACTTGAGTTTTATATCAAGGAAACAGGCTGTGAATATGATAAAGAAGGTCATCTGAGGGCTTTTCAGACATTTATTTTAAGGCTATCAGAATTTGGGATAGTCTGTAAGGAAAAAGATAGACAAACTAGTAGCTTAAAACCAGTAGTTTATTTACCTAAATATTTAGCTTCCAAGTGCCTTTTTTCAGCACTTTCAGTGTGTTCAGCACTGATTCATAATCACTGTTAAAGATATTTTGATATTCTATATTACTTTCTCCAGAACATGTCACTCTGAAGAGCAGAGTAATCCCATTAGTATCAGTAGACAGGGGCAGGCAAACAAAAAATTCTAAACTGAAACATACCCAATAAAATTTCAAGCATTTCCAGCTTTTTACATTCAAACCTATTTTCCTGTAACAAGTGAGGCTGGCCCAAACATCAAGGTTATCATCTGCTTTCTGAAACTGCCATAGCAACAACCACTTCTAGTTTCTCACCAGTCTTCAGAAAAGCTACTTTAAAGTTCAATTAGATAAAGGAAATAAATTCCTCTGAAAATGCTGAGACAACCCTCAATGTGTTTTGCAGGCACAGATAGTGAATAGAAATACCTGTGTGAAATATTTCTATAATATTTAAAGTAGAAACACTAATAATTCCTATTCTTTAGTGAATATCACAATGACTGCCTATGATCAAATTGTAGCCATAAAGATAGTTAATGAATGCTGTTTGTACTGAGGAGGTTAAGATACCTAATTAAAAAACATACTTTTATTCAAATAGGCTAGAAAACTAGTTTTAGTTTTTTCCTAAAACTCTTTATAGTAACAAAGAAAATCAATCAGTTAACTTACAGCATCCTACATTTTTCGCAGATTCCAGTGGGTAAACTTCCATTTTCAGTACAGAGAGTACGTATTTACAATAAGAATGAAAATTTTAAAAACTACAGAGGATGTAAACCTCTAATTTTTCAGTAGTATTATAAAACAAACTGCCATTAAGGAAGGAAATTTGATTTACAGCTAGAAGACAATCAAATGCATGGCAGTTGTAGGAATTTACCCCATCTAAACAAAAGGCTGAAAAGCTGTCCATAATCTAATTAATGGAGCTTAAACACAAGTGAGAATTCTGGCCTCCTGTTTGTGTCTATTGGTATTCTTGTCAGCATGTTAGTTAGATACACACAGTTTTGTTGTGATATGCTGACAGATTTGGACTGTATATATTGCTACCAAAGGATGTGGGCTCAGTTTGCACAACATATGCCTCCACAAACTGGGTTTCCTCCAAGGAGTAAATGAAGGGCATCCAGTATATATTGTTGCCATTATTTGAATCCTAAGACTCATAACAGTTATTCAAACATTCTTACTGCAAACACCTAAAATAAAGATGGAAAATTCCTCATAAAAGAGTTTTTTTTTTTTTTTTTTTTTTCAGGACATATGAAGGATTTAAGCAGTATGTATTTTATCAGCAAGAGATTCAATTATAAGGAGTCTCTACACAAACACATCATCATTCTAGCAATCTTACGTCTTTCTTTTGGTTTCCATTAAGGACAGCCCCGTGTCCTTCTCTCACTGTTAATTCTGCACTATCTGGCCTCCTGCAATATGGGCATAGATAATTTCCTGACTTTGCATTCTTTAGGAGGGCTCACAACGTCTGACCCACAATCCTGAGAAGTCTAGTACATACCAACATTAGATGAAAGGTGAAAAGAATTCTAAGAAACAACTGGAAATATTCAAAAGTATTAAGTCTTAATTTATGTAGCAAGTTCAACACAGTCCTTTCAAGATTTTTTGTTTATCTTGAATGTCTTTTATAGTGAGAACCAGCCAAAGCAAGGAATATTTTATAACAATTAGGAAGATTTTTGGAACCATTTTAATCAACTCTCTTATCCTACTTGATTGTATACAATGGAGCAACCATCCTGAATGTATGGTAATATCTCCATGGTAACAGATTATAAAACATAAGCACAGGATTGTGATCACTATTTAGAAAAGAAGGTGATTGAACATGAGGAAATCACACTCTCAAACACTTCTATTTCCTTAGGATTTCAGCAATGACATTTAAGGACTGGAATGACCCATGTTGCAATCTCCAAGTTTCACTTAATAATATATTAATTAGATATTTTATATATTTATACTAGAAAAAATGATAGGTAGATAGATAGATAGATAGATAGATAGATAGATAGATAGATAGATATTTCTTATCATTTTTTTTAAGATAACCTTACTTATGGCTCACCATGAGTAAAGTCTTGCAAATAACTTAATATTTCCATTGAATTCAATTTGTCTGTGGGACTATTTATACTCATAAGGGGCAGCACTTATTTCACAGGTTACATGCTTTAAAGTGTTCTGCATATTGTATTTTTGATCTAAAATATAGTCATACAAAAGAAAGGAGCAGAGGTACCTCAATCCACTTAGCTTTGTGAGAATGCATGAGCAAGGGAAAGATCTGATTAGACATTTCCTTAGCTACAGTTATGGACTGTTACTAGGAAGAGACTGAGCACAATATGATTTCAGCAGACTTTTAGGAAAATTGCCTTTATGGATAAGTAACATACTTGTGTCTGGAGCATATTTAAGTAGGACGAAAGAAAGGTGCTAAAGCCTTCTCTTCAATTTGTTGCATTTCATCTTCTCCTGTGTGGGAAGAAACTATCATCTTTTCCTAACTATAAATCTACTGGCTTGAGCAGTGATATCTACTGCCCTTGATTTTGTAGAACACAGATTACAAGAATTACAAAAATAATTATCTAGATGTGTTTACTACAAGATGAATTTGCAGCAAGAGCCTAAGCATTTTTCCAGTTTTGTTGACTTCTAGGAAAAAAAAAATTAAATATATCATTATTACATTATTATATTTTATACAGCTTGAGTGGGAAGTTGAGCCTAAATACCTAACCATTCATACCAATCCAGGATGTGTCCAAGGCAAAGATGATTTACTTTCAGGAGTGAATATTTCTCTGCACTGGTGGCAGAAGGAGTCAACACAACCAGCTAATTTTACAGAGCTTCAAGTTATGTGTCATAAATTCCAACCCCAGTTGGAGCTCAGTGTTTTATTTATTTACAAATAAAAGGGACTGGCTTGCAGAAGATGCATTTCTCTCCAGGCACTTTGTCACTGAACGGGTTTGTGTCTAAATATCTGCTATTTTGTTCCTGCTCTATCTATTTCCGCACAGACCCAGAAGTATATAATCATTGACCAAAGTGCAGACAGCCCACCTACATGGCATTTTTCTTGCTGTAGACTGCTTGGAATAGAAGCAGTTTGAAAGATGCACAGTTGCAAGCAGTAGTTTATTTGCATTACTCTTGGAAAGTCCTTCAGCTAAATTTCCACACAGCATGCTCATTATGTCCATGCAAGTGTGTCTGTGGAGCTTTTAAGCTTATTGAGACAAATAGTGAAAGTAACAAACAGCGAGAGCTTCCTGTACTGTGTATAACTAGATTTCCACCTCAGGTTATTCTGGGCTCCCTCTGTGAGTGATCCTTTTAGCTATTTTCATATCTTCCTAAACAAGTGTCAAAGGTTGAGGGGCAGCAATGCATTGATTTAAAATCTCTAATTACCAAAAAGGCAAATTGTTAATTATATTTCTTCTAAAATTATAGTATATTATCAGTGGTAATCTTAAAAGGAATTGTATTGGGATCAAAAAACAGTCAAAACATTACAGTGGACTGTATTGTGCACAAGTCACAATTTCCATATACTGAAATAATTTTTCTTCTCTCTAAAAAGCATTTCTGAGCTAGGAATTAACTTGTCTGGAAGCAAAATTCCTTGGGCAAAATTCTATGGACTTCATTATTCCAGAGATCAGACTAAATCATCCAAGGATGCCTTCTAGCCTCCATGAAACTTGCAGAAACTGCATGATGTTAATGAGTGAAAGTGTATATATTAAATACCCTTTAACAGAGCCAAATATTTTAAAGATCATTATGTCAATTTGCTATGAACTTCTAGAGTAAGCACTTACCAAAACTTTAACCTAATGAGGTACAGAAAAATTCCTTACTAAGAGACAATATTGATTTTAAGACTGAATTGATAAGAATCCAGTACTCTCAGGCAAACTGTCCTGGAGGTTACTACCCTTCATCATTATTAATTTTATTTACTTTTCATTTTAATTCTCCCAAATTCAGATTCTAATTGCTTTATCCCATTAAGCCATGTTTCTTAAACCCTTCCTTTTGTCAAAAATCTGTAAATAAAATTCTATTGTAAATAAGCACCTACCACACTCACACTGTTCAATGAGATCACTTACTAATATTTTGTTTTTAGACAGCAGTTCCTCAAACTCCCCCTACAAAGGAAACACAATCATACCTGGTGTTTTTCTGAAAAATTACGAGCTAACATATCCTTCTTAAAAACTAAGTCACAAATTCAAGTTACTATTCACCAGCTAGTTCTCTGTGATTCTGATTGAAATAGCTCATTCCTTTAAATAGATGTTTTTTCTTTTACTTAGTTTTTATACACGATGAACCTGCATACAGGCATATATGTGTATGTGCTTTACACACATGTTTATTTGTCTATATTCTGCTTGCAGGGTCTCCTCGGGCCAGTTTAAGGATGTGCAAATAAATAAATCCAGAAAATGACCATAAAACTACCTCCAGAAGTATTGAAACTGAACTGTAATATGTACTTAATAATTGTAATATGTATGTATATATTGTAATATGTATATATATGTATACTTGTAACTGTAATATGTATTTCTACATTTGCAAATGGTCTATGGGATCACACTAGAGTTATTCCCAAGATAAAAAGCACTGTAGTGTGTATCATGTGATTGACAGCTCATTAGGGATTTATTTATCACCGTTCAGATCCACTTCTGTTGGTACACACAACTTTCTGAAGTCACTAATTGACACTGTACGTAAATCTCTAAAAGCTCCACTCAAAATTTTGTTTAGTTTCTAGAATTGTATACAGATGTGGCAGGAGACTTACTATGTTCAGCAGTTATGTTAGCTAACTCTTAGCTCTCTTAAAAAGGAAAATAACCTTTGAAATCATATATGGATACCCTATGCATCTAACCTATTTTTATTTTTGAAAGATTCATTAAATGTATTTTGTTAATATTCACATTGGCCAATTAGCCCATATTACAACTTATCCTTTGACCCATCACCAGGATTACATTTTCACTGATGGAGTCATAGGAAGACAGAGCAGAAAGACTTCAGCAGCTCAGCATGGTTCTTGTACTATGTAAGATTTTGAAGTTGTAACACGAAGTTCTTTCAGGTTTTGTACAGCTGAGTACATAAAAGTATATTTTTCCTGGAGACTGTTGGTTATTTTTAATACTTCAAAGGCATTGACTTTTATATTTTATTATTCAAAAGAGAAAGCTTTTCCACTTGTTTGACACGTTATGTCAATTACCACCAAAAGCCTCAAATTTGGGAATGAGAAGTACAAATGTGGAAAGGTCACCACATCTCTGATCAGGGAGAAGCCAAAACTGTTGTTTCTCTGCTAGGTTTTTGAGTCTGAAGTCACAGCAGTTTAAATGAAGGCTTACTTGTAAGGAAGCTTTATTTTAGCTTTCGTCTTATTTTTCATTCACTTTATTCCCACCTTTACATTATATCAAAGCTGCCCACACCTAAGGAAACTTACTGTCTCTCTTGAAATTCAAACACCCATCTGGACTGAACAATGCATTATGAAAAGAACCTGGCATTGCTTGCTTTTAAGTAAATTGCTTTGCCTTGTTTTTAAGTAAAAAAGCTTAATAAAATTAAAGTTTTCAAAGCTGAGTGATAAAAATTTTTAAGTAAAAACTTTTATGCAGAGGATCACATCACTATGAAGCCTCACTGTACTGTCACCATCTGCAACTATACAAGAAATAGATGATGCATCCACTTCAGAAAAAACCAACCAAACAAACAAAACCCCCAAAACAAGTCCAACAAAGAGTCCAACAATGAAGAGAAAAGAAGAGTTGGCACTGCCACAGTATTTTTCCAGCATGTCTGAGCACAGCAGTTAGCATGAGTTGTGCCTGGTTAGCATAGCTGTCAGCACAACCACATGAGCTAAAGCCAGCTTTTCATGCCAAAAGAAGTCACAGGGTTTAGGAAATGTTTTGTATAAATAGAAACAGAGAAAATGTGACCAATCACCTGTCCCAAATAACAGCCTGCATCTTAAATAGGTTTTGTGTGCTCAAGTAAGCAGAAAGACAAATTATGCCAACAATTTGCTGACCATCAAGAAGTACAAAAGCATGAATGAAATGTTCAGACTGTGAGCACCACCAGAAATGCCAGAAAATATGAAAAAAAAAAATCAAATCACATTTTGAACAGACAAACTATCAACAAGTTGTTCTCTACCCAACCTTGTAACTGAGGACACTTAGTTGGGGAATGTTGCAGCTTGTCCAGAGTTTTTGTAAAAGCTTCTGGGAGGGAAACCATGACCCTGCAGAAGCAGCCAAAATCACCAGGGCACAGGGCAAAGCCCACGAGCCCCCATAACCATGCCTCCAGGACTGTGCAGAGCCTGATTGTCATTATTCACCTACCCACCTGCACCACAGGACTGCAGAATCTCTCCTGGCAAGATGGCAGGTTAAAGTATTTTCCTTCTGAACCTCAAAAAACTTTTGTTTATTTTTCAGAATTCTTGTAATTATTAACAGGTGCATATTGCCTAGGCTTTCAAAGATATGCATACCCCTATTCCACACAAATGTAAAGACACTGTTGTCATACACATGCACATATTTATACACACAATGATGAAACCCAGTGTTTTCTGATTTGCCAAATGCACCATGGGAGGGCATCTGAATTTATGTTAATTCATGACTACACAAAAACATTCCTCCAAGTGCAATATGTCCCTCAAAGTAGTGTCACTTATTACTGCATATGAAAATATTCCTATGAATGCTAATGCCATTGAAGATAATTAGGTTGTTTGGGTTTTTCTTGTAACTGAAAACTATGATAAAAACATTTAACAAGTGTGTTAAGTTAATATTTTTTTCAAAAACAGTATTTTATTATCATAATACTTCTTAATGCTTCTTACAGAATAATCAAAATTCCAAGTCATGTACTGCTTCAAAAAAGGGAAAGAAAAATTACTGTTCAGTCTTTTCTAAAAAATTACACTACCTACTATGTTAGGGTACACAGTCATATTCAAATTACATAATCTTTTGAAAGATCCAGCTGCATCCAACTTGATCAACTGTTCAGATCAATTAAAAAAAATCAGTAAAAAATTTTCTCAAGTGAAATAACTGCTACCTTGAAAAAACACCAGCTTTTAAGTAAGATGATTTAGGCTACGTCTATTTCTAAACACAAAGATGCATCCTGGTTTCATTTCAGATGAAAGATGCACACTGGATTGTCTCCTGATTTTCTTGTAAGATAAAATCTAACCAAGCATCAATCGTTTCTCAGGCCTGGGAGACCTTGCCATGGAAATCTTGGTAGAGCAGAAAATAGTTCTGAAAATTTCTGATTGTGTATATGCATCATTTTAGAATACACTCAGATCCAATTCTAACATCTTTTCAACTAAAATGTTCCAATGATTCGGTTTTGTTTTCTTTTCCTGAAAAATTATTTTCAGCACAATGGATTGAGATTTCTTCATTGATCAATGGGAATGGAAAAGACCCAGGGCCCAAGCTGCTGGAGGGCAGCACAACAGTGATTCAGAACACTTCTGTGGCCTCAGCCTTGAAAAGGTTGTTTGGGAGCACGGAATGACAGAGGGCGTTCTGAACGTGGGGAGCTAACCTGCAGCACTGCAAGACTGCATTAAAATAAATGCTTGGGGGCTTTGTATGTCCCAAATGAAAACTTTAGCTTCCTACCAAATTACACGTTGTTCTAAAGTGCATTTCAGTATTTTGATATAATAAAATTAATATTAAAAAATTAAATTAATTCCCTTTTTTTACATGCTTTTTAGTTCATCTCCTGAACTAAGTATCAGTTACTCTTACAATTATACTTGCAAGTTCTTTAGAAATTTTGATTCTGTAAAATCTATTATATTTTGTATAATTCCTAGCTGGTTTACATTGGTTCAGGCATAGGTTTATGCCTTTATTTATGCCTTTATAGGTTATGCCTTTAAGTCTTTATTTACCAAGCTCTGAAGCTATTCCAATATTTTTTCAAAGTTAGGCTGACAGGACTAGGTTTAATGGAAATAGCAAGGTACACTGAGTAGTGTTGCTCTTGCTTTTTTCTTTTATTTATTTATTTATTTATTTATGTTTTTTATTTTATTTCATTTGATGCTAAAATAAATAAAAATAGATTAATACAGTTTTTCAGTGAAACCAAGAATAAATCGTAGACTATACAGAAATACTGGGAAGAAAAAGGACAGAACTTCTATGCAAGATTTGTTAGCCCAACATTGGGAATTTGGTAAAACTTAGCACATCTGAGGACTTCATCAAACTGAGTAGAAAGCTTAGAGTTATGCCTGATGATTCTATACATCCAACCTACATTCTAGTTATTAAACCTTGGATTTAAAGGATGAAGACACATTATCCTGGCTTCCATTTTAGCTATTTAGCCCAACCAAAAGTTACTTCATCCTGAATTGTGTCATTTCATTCTTTATGAATTTTTATCTGGGATGCTTCTCTTCCTCACTGTTTGAACAGACAACCTTGAGTCACAACTCAGGCACACATGTCTAATTTTTAGATAAGATGACACCTAACATAAAAGCTTACTTCCCCCCCCCCCCAAACTAATTTATAACTCTAATTATTTAGATCTAAAGAAAAAGAAGTGCATTCTGAACACCATGCCTACAGTAGCCATGCCTGATGATGGTGTCCAAAATTTTATCAGCTTACATATAATATTATTTATGCAATAATTTCCTAAAAACACAGATTTCAAATACCTTCTTTTAGTTATTGTTTGCAGTTTTGCATCTCTTTAGAGAAAACTGAATACATTGTATCATCTGTAACATTAATAAGAATAAACCACAACCATAGATTTTTCCTCCTTAATGTATTTGATTTTGTATTTCTAATGCATTCGAGTAATATATTTACTAACTTGACAGTTGTAGAAAAAAATTAAGGACACTTTTTTCTAAGAGCATAGAACTTTTATATTCATTTGGAGTATCAAAGTGGGTGAAAATTCTCTGTATTTTCTTATATAGATTTCTTCAATATTTAAGTATTCTTAAATTGCAGATGTAAAACATGTTCCTTGCCAGGTCTTTCAGAGAATATAAAAGCTTACTCTCTATACCACACTACAAATTCTGAGCATATTAATATTGATTTTTACCTTTGAGAGAGGTTTGAAAATAAGATAAGAAATGCAAAACTATTTCAGTGAGGCTATGTGCATTAAAGGTCATTTATATTTAATACTGTTTTTCAAAAGGAACATATTGCAAACATCCTACTTATACATATTTATTTAATGATAACTCTGGCTTTTTTAATGGAAAAGTGAAAAAATGTAGTTGGTAGAGCAGATTTATTTGTCATATTGGAAATCAGGATTCAAAAATGATTTGCTTGAATATAATTTTTTTCTCAATAATGTATGCTTAAAATAAAAAGGAGAAGACTTAAAACAGAGGCTTTTACTTCAAGAAGGGTACTGTTTTATGTATGGTACAATCAAATCATGAGAATGGGAGGGAGTAACAACACTCCTTACACCACTCAGAAGTTCACTGAACCCTTTAAATGGGCAAAGAGTGTGTGCAAACAACATCCTTGGAGGCTCATTTTCACATTAAAGACAAGTAATAACAGAAGGTTCATAGGTGTGTAATTGCAATCTCACAACAATGAATTGTGGAGACAATGTTGAATGCTGACAGTAAACACACCTCTCTCTGGAGAAAGTAAAAGCTGGTCAAGATGCACCCATAATCCAGTTTTAATAAGAATGATTCTTTCACATTTCATTCAAATGCTGCTTTCAGGTTTCCCAATTTTTTTCTTTCTTTGCTTTTTCCTCCTTTGCTTTTTTTCTCCTCATGGCATTTTTTCCTAAAATTGTTCTGTTTCTGTATTACACTTTCCTTTCATCTGACCCCTGCTTCTGTTTCTTTTTATCTAAAATACACAGGACAGAAGACCAAAGGAATCAGCAAAATTCTTAGTGAAGCTAGAAGGATTAATTTAGAAGAGTGTGGTTCAGTTTAAACTAGCAGATTCTGTTCATAGAACTAGCAGGTTGAGATAAGACTTAACACTGTGTGAGTTTTCACACATGAAACAATAAGGAATTTAGGAGTAAGACCAAGCAAGCAAATGGATATGTGAGGCATGAATACAGCCAGCACAGAGCTTAGGGAGACAATCTCTTTGGAGAACAGAATAAAGGGGATTTGGAAATTCAAACCCTGTTGCGTGAGAAGCATGCTGGATTCAGGTTGGTGACTTTGAAGCAAGCATGTTCAGGTGTTTTAGGCATTGATACACATTCTCTGCAGAACAGAGTAATACCTCAATCCCACAGCTTGATTAGAACAAAAGTAAATGGTACAACTCAATGGCAAGTTTTTGTAAATTTATTATTTGAAATCATGACATAAAATAGTTCACCAAGTACCTTTTATTTTATATACCTTTGACCACCACTTTTATTATTTTTCTTTTAAACCTTTTATCATACTCTTTGTTCTAGGCTAGTTGTTCCTCCCCTTCCAGTTTCAGTTCCATATTGCACTTCATGTTTTCATTCAGCCCAGACTGTAGGAGCCACTGCTCCATCTTTCTGTCAGTTTACTCCCTGCCAGCAGCAGGTGTCTCTCTGCCATTCTGTCCATCTAAAGCTGACATTATCTCATACGGATCAAGAGTAAGAAAAAGGTAGCTCTGAGCAAAATTCTGGAAAGCTTTGGCATTACTGTCTTTTTTTCATGTAGTGCTAAAAGGACGGCAGGTATAAAGGAAAAAATGAGGCATAATGGAGAAATATTTATGACCGTGAAAGGGCTGGGTTTGAAAAGGTTTAAGAAAGAAATCATGGATGACTCTCAATCAAATTACTTCACAGTTTTAACACTCGAAAAGAAATTTGTATCTCAAAGTATATAGCTCAAGTATCAGAGAAAAGAGTGTTGGAATCAGCCTACATTCATAAACAAACAATGATCTTGGGTGCTTCAGTTCTGAACTGCTGAACAATACACCAATATAACTATATATGGGGAACTGCATTCAAGTAAACACAAAACATCCAGCCTTTGAGCTACAATTCCTTTATATTATTCAGCTGGGTTATCAAAAACAGAAATACCAAAACTCAGTTACTTCCTGGAATGCAGTCTGAAGTTTATGTAAAAATATACGAACATATATACATGAGATTTTCTTAAAAAAAAAAAATTACATCACTGCTCTTATGTGCCAATATTTCTCTTTCAAAAACAACTATTAAATAAATAAAACATGTAATCAATTTTATTAAAATTTGCTAAGTTGTTCAGTGTATTTAACTATAATGCTGATGAGTTTTAATGAAACTGTAAGGCTGTTTTTAGTTCAATATTAATTGCCTGATATGTATCTTGCACGTTAAATTAGATCTTAATATTTGCTGATAATGAAAAAAATGGATCACAATAATAATAACAACAGGAAAGTCATTATAATAACATTAATTATTATAATCATTGTGCCTGTCAGTATTAAAATCATGCAATGGTATTAAAATGCTACTAGACTGAGGTCAGCTTTATTCTCTTGCATAAGTCTTTGTAATATGGAATTTAAAACTGTGGAAAGTAACAGCGAAAGAGCATCTCTTATGCACATAAAATGGTTTTCAATTAGCAGGTAGCTGGAGGTGAACAGTAATTGGTAGGTATTTCCTGAGCATTTTGATACTTACTTACTCTGAAAAAAAAATGTATGAGAGAAACTTTTCCAAGCTGTAGTTGTCATTCATGTCCAGAGACTCTGAGCTGCTCAGCCTAATTTTAGTCTCATTATGCAACATATTTGTTTAGTAAATAAGGGTACTAAGGTGTTCTTTAAGCTAATTGCTTTTTCAGAACACAGAAATTTTCTATGAGTAACATAATGAAGCTTCATGAGGTAAATCCAATTGAGACAGCAACAGACAAAAAAATCTAGTTATCAGAAATGTCGAAGACAACTGGCTGAAGTGATAAGATTGGTCTAAAATACTACAAATGGAAATATTGCAGCACCACTTGAATGTCTAGAACAGGATATACAGAAGAGAACAGATAACTTGATCTGCTATATTTTTTATGACAAATTACCTTTTGTCTGTTCTTGGTATTATTTCTTTTCTTAAGTAGTCTATAACTGGTCAATTTTATTTAAAGATTTTTTAAGGATTTTGGTTTTGGTTTTGGTTTTGGTTTTGGTTTGGTTTGGTTTGGTTTGGTTTAGTTTGTTTTTTGGGTTTGTTTTTTTTTTTTGCCACAGGAATATCCAGTAACCATTAGATCCCTATAGTGCAATACTGAAATCAACTTTCAGCATATAAATGTAACATAATTACCATTTTATCCAACATAATGGAAACCAGCTACATAGTATATTAGTAAGGTACATACATTTTCAGATAGATTAACACTACAACACCAGCAAACTGGTTGCACAATAACACAACAAACTATGAAGCTATATTGCCTTCTCATTTTAGTATAAGAAGGATAGAGGATCTCTATAAGATCTTTATTTTGGAAATTGTTATGGTCCTTTATTGCCTACAGTTAAAATCCAAGTTATGTGCAATATAAATAGATTGTGCTTCATTGTACTTGCCTCATAGTATGCAAATATAAATAAAATTGGAGAAAAATTATTTTCAGGGATATTTCATCTCTAAATGCTGCTTTCCTGCCAAAGTAGACATGAAGTATTTAATTTTAAATGACACCACCTGCTCTTACCTATAAGTGAAATGAAAAAGCTGCCAAAAAACATGTTGGGTATTAACATTCAACCTTTTCTTTAATCAGGCATTCCTCCATTAGAAGTCAACAATCTCATGGGATGAAAAGCACCATAGTATATGTCTGCAATTCAATTTCAAACCCTCATTGTGATGTCCAACTGCATAATTTTTTTTCTTTACTATTTAGCTGCAGAGTGGGTCATCAATTACTTCAAGCAGACATACCAGACAAATGCCCACACCTCATTCTGACAAGGACAGTGAAGATAAACAAACATTTATAAATGAAGGCTTCTCTGATTTTAGCTGGGTTTAAGTTCAAGGCCTACACTCAAACTTTCTCTTTCCAAAATATGAGACTGCAAGGACATCAGTGAAAGAGGAAAGACATTTTAAGAGTTAAAAAACCATACAGTTAGAAAAGCAGATATGAACATGTCCATAAAAATGCAGAGCAAATTTAGCTTTGGGCAACAGTGCATAAGGCAGGTTTTGGGGGCTACTTTTGTTATCTTTGTGCTTGAAGGTTCCCTTTTCCCCTGATAATCTGCTAATAAATAGGTAAGATCCAGTACACTGTCATACATTTTATTCTGTATCCTTAGTGTCACATTTGATAGTTTGTCAAACTGTTTATCATCATATATAGAACTGCCATAGCAAAAGAAAAGTCATCCTGCAAGCACTTTGCATGATAGCAAATAGCAAGATAACAACCCTTTCAGTTTATGATTACTGGCAAGAGAAGCCATAGTGATGTTTTGCAGCAACCCGTCAAAGTCTGTTTATATCTGGCTCTCCTTGCTGAAGTGGCTACAAATACTTTAACAGCTACAACAAAGTCATTTGCACTGCTAAAGTTCCTCATCCAAACAACCTCTCAAGTTTAACAGGAATGCTGCTGCATGTTTCAACAGCACACAGCCCAGGTTTTATGCCCTATATTTGTTCATGTATACAGTATTTGTTTCTGATAAACCCAGAGCCTTTCTTGGTCATAAACATCACACTGTTCTGTAGGTGGAAAGTATCACCTGCTGAGGAATTTAACGGGAATACAACCTTCCTCTTCCTGAATCAAAACACAATTTCCTCTGTGAACATTGGGTTCATTCCCTACACATACTGTTTTCAAATTCCTGCATTAAGTGTTATTTGTTACCTTGGCATAGTCTCCAGATAAAATACTTGCTAAAGTCAGTGATTTTCTTCCCCAAGACAGTTAGAGTCTAGTTAGCACTAGATAGAGTCAGAGAATCTTAAAAAAGATCATTTAGATGCCCTGGAAGATTATATTATCTGAATATTTCCATAATTAGACATACTGCTCAGGCATATAGGAGTGATCATTTCCTTTGCTGCTATGCAACCAAAAAGTAATAAAAGATCAGATTTTAGATATCTCAGAGCTTCTTCAGAAAATCTTACTCATAATAAAACAAAAGTAAAAGTGGGACAAACAAATTTACTTAGCAATCCCACTCCAAAAGTAATAGGAATTACTTTTTATGCAGTCATTCATAGATGTGACTTACATACATAGGGTTCTCCTAGCAAATTTCACCATTGTCACTCAAGTTCCTCCTGAAGTTACAGAAGAGAGTTGAGTTCCTAAACTGCAGTCCCTAAAGCTCAATGTGTTGAGCACTGACAGTCTAGATCACATGCAGGAAAAGGAAAAGAAGAAATGATGGAAGCTGCAAACGGTGGCAGGCATTCCATGTTACACATCCAAGACTCCATGCCTGAATTCCTGTGTTTTAAAGCTCAGTTTTAGCTCACTTTAATGCCAACTTCTACTTTTCTGTCTGTGCAGAGACCCAGTTCTAACAGGAGGGACAGACCAGATTAGTACATAGCTCAGCAATTAAGATATTCACAAGATGTGGAAGTGAAGTATTCAAATCTATTCAGGCTGAAGAAAGCCTTGAAGCCATTGATGAATGTTTCTCCTAGACATGGTTGAAAATTTCAAAAATCAGGAAAAACAGAATACTTAAAAGCCTAGACAAAAGGAGCACATCTATATGTATCCAAGGAAGTTTTTGCATGAAAAAACAGGCACCAGTAGTGTCTTAGGCATCCAAGCAGTTCCCCCTCCACTCTTCTGGCATCTAAACACATTGAATATTGGTGGTGTCCATTAAATACCCTCAGGAAAAGCCTAATGCTCACAACTGTAAATGGTTTTAGCATTCAGTTTGTCAAGGGGACAGATGCTGCCAGAGATAAAGAATAAGCACTGAAGTACTACTAAACAGTAGAACATTTGTGATTAGGGATAATTTAGGATCTTGTACCAGTAAAGACATTTTATCATTAAGTGGAACTTGCATGCTCTTTTGAGAGGTTGCATATGGACTGACTACATTCTCCCCTAACAACCACTGACGAAGCATTAGAATGAGGGCGCACTGCACAGAGCTGATCTACAGTAGCAAGAGGCAAAAAAAGCTCAGGGAAGTCAAATACTGAAATCACAGAAAAATGGTATTAGGTTTGAAGACGTGAGGGAGTTGAAAACTGATGGATCATAATTCAGGGTCAGGCACTTCTTATTTTTAACCTACAGGCTGAAATTCTACTTTATGTGATAGAAAAAATGAATAGTTCCTTCAGGGGGTACCTAAAAATTGTTTACTGTTCTCATCACTTTGCCACAGTTAATACTCACAGCACATAATATATTACCTAGCAGTTTAGAATTATTGCTTTGCAGCAATTTCATAGGGCTTGCTTCAAAAGAAAACATGATCCATGCTACATAAAGGATAAATGATGACAAAAACAAATAAAAGATATATTAGTGGCATTTTAAATTAGGAAAGTTCCAGTCCATTCTGTTTTGTCCTGCACTTGTCAATAATATATGAAGGCCTTTTCAGTAATTGCTATTTCTAATAATAGAAGGAATTTAAATGGACCCTTCAGTAGACTTTAAAGCATTTCAATATTTTAAATATACTTGTAGAGAAGACATATGAAAAATGGACATGTATGCCCATTAACTTACCTTCCAAAGGTCAAATGTAAAATCAAAAACAGATCAGGACATTGAGTGCAGCTTTTCCAAAGTGTATTTTGGAGCTTTCTTTCACCTAACTTAACTGTTTGTTACCTGTCTCATTTTCCCACTTCTTACCTTTCATCTTAGGATCTATCTTTCTTTGAAAGCAATTATAAAAAGATGCAATTATATGAAATTATTGCAACCAGCTTCACAACTTAAAAACTCAAATATTGAAGCTGCCCTCCCCCTGAATTTCATATACTAAGAGGTACCTTCAAAACTTTAGACTAAAACTCTGTTTAAAAAAGCTGAAATCTTTAGGGCCTATAAGCTCTTTTTTCTTAAAGACCATAAAAACAGCAACCAAACTTCAATGTCTCACCTAATTTGAATCTTCATCAACATCACAAGGCATTCTGTGTGCAAAATAATATTTCATTAAAAGAATTGCATGTTGATATTAAGAAAAGAAAAGCAATTAATCATCCTTTGTATGAAATGTTCTGCAGTCAATGTCACATGCAATTTTATCAGCTGTACTGAAGCCAGAGTACATTCTGAATTTTTCACTTCAGGGCAAGAAATGAAGAATCTCTACAGTTGTCTGGATAATGATGAGTTGTGTTCTGATCCATTATGTTCCAGTAAAGGTTTTTAAACTAATATATATTAATATAGTCCAATCATTCCTGGTTATCAGTTTCATAGTTTATTGCCATTTCAAACATGTGGGCTGATAAAGCACTGGAAAGTCTGGGAGGGGGTTTTCTGCTGGCATGTATAGTCAGATTTCCTACTTTTCTTATACCTACAGATTATAGACTGAGTTTTCATTAGGAACAACATCTAGAAACTGCAAATAAGTAGGGTAGAATGTTTTCAGACTTCACAGAAGAATTCACATAATTCCAGATAAACTACAAGTTGTGTTAACTACTATTTCTATACACCACTGTTTACATATTTTCTGTCTGATGTGTTATATGTAAGATTGGACCTAAAGACACTAATACACTAAAAATATTTGAACCACTAAAAATCCCAGAAATAATTATAGCTAAAGCATACATTCAGCTCTCCTGTTAAGGCTCATTTTTTTTAAGTAGAAGAACACTTCATTTCATTAACTCTTATCTCCCTGTTCATAGATAGAGATCTATGAACACAAAGGTCAGGTTTTTAAAATGCATATCAATTCATGAGCCTAAATGAAACATCAACATCTAGAGTAACTGAATTGTTGTGAATATACTAAGTTCATTAATTAATTATTAGTAGCTTCTAGGAGAAAGCTGTGCTTAAAAATTGGGGGCTTAGAATTTAGAGAGAAACTATTGATTTTTAGGAACTAAAGTCTTAATTTAAAATATTCATGCAAATGAGGAGTCAACCCTTATCTTCATTTAAGTAATCTACACAAATTTAAAGAGTGCTTGTTCTAAAGGAGAAATCTATGCAGCCAAGAGAAGAAGACAAAATACTTCTCAGACAGATCATGGAGCTGAGAGTGGCAGCATGTGTTTGACAGCACTAAAAGGAAATTTGACTGGAGCTGCAATAAGAGAAGCAGGTAGGAGAGACACCATAACTGAGACAGGTCTTCCAAGGACTCTAATTACATCAAGGACCTTAAAGTAATCTGGTACCAGGGAATATGAAATGTATCACAGCTTGTAATTACCTAAAGCCTTCTATTTCGTGTTGGGCCTTCTAGTTCTATGGTACAAATTTCCACCTTCCTGTTTCATGCAGGCAGTTGCTCATATATGAAGAAATCTGTTTTCTTCAAGGATGCACAATCCATATTCATGTATTTCACATACTCAACTTTAACTAAGTATTTGATTATGAAGTAAAATTCTTTCTGAAATATGCTGGGAAGACATCTAGACTGCACTCACAGCGAGAAGTTTTTCCCCAGACACTGTTGGTCCCCGTTTAAAACTTTGCTGTTGCTTTCCTTGTAGCCACAGTGCAAGCACTGGTGCTAACAAGACACCAAAAACCACTTCAGAATATGGGCACTGTGCACATTTGGAAACCCCAGGCTTCACAGTGGCAGAGCAGATCAGGACTTTGAGAAGAACAGGGCTCTTTCTAGTCCAATTGCCACACTTTTTGCCAACAGAAGATGGGGCAGGAGGGCTGAGGATGATGTACATGCAGGTCTCATCCAAACATCCTGCTGTGATTCAGCTGGGCATGCTCCCAACCCTCTGATCCGGAAATAGCCACGCATTAAGTGGCTGCCAGAATTCAGCCCTTCTGTTGTCCCAACCTACACAGTGTATCTCTCTCACATGGTGCTCATGATGCCAGTGGCATCAGGAGTGATGTCATGCTGATGCTAATTCTAGTGAGCTTCACAACTACGGGCAATTTGAAACTGATAATGATTGAAATGAGGGAAACTGATAATGAGAGGAAAAAAAACAAGCAAAAAAAAACCAAAAAAAACCAAAAAAAAAAAACAAAAAAAAAAAAGCAAACAAAAAAAAAACACCCAGAGAAATCTAATAAAGGTAGGTGAACCAGAAACATAACAGATCAAATTCAATTTTGACAGAGGCATAATATTGTCCATTAGAAGGAACAATGTGAACTATTTATTTATGGTGCCTAGATCTAGAAACTCTAATTACACACAGAAAAGACAACACAAGTGTAAGGTAATAAAAAGTAAAAATATTGACCTGTTGAACTCTTAAGTACTGACAATAAAATAGAAGCAAACAAGCCTGTATGTCCTCAGAGAATCGTGTCAGTCACTGTACTAAAAAAACCCCTCTATGTTTTTAATGTTGTGGGTGAATGTATTTGATTTCAAAATCACAATACAGTACCAAGCACAGAAGACACAATTTTACACATCCATATCTCCACCACAAAATCTGTTCTTAGCTCAAGTATTAGCTAATCAGAGTTAAAATGTTACAGGTGTAGGTATAAAAGTAATTGCATAATGAAAGGGTGAATCCCACAGAATGGTGTCATCTCCTGTCTGGTCTCCTTACCAAATAGGCACCATTTCCATTTCATTGTTATCATTGTTATTATTAACAATGATGTTAGAAAAGGCTTGTAAAGTGCCTATAGGTTAAAAAAAAAATAGCACAGTGATAATCTGCTGGGAGATCTGTAGTTTTATTCAGAAATTCAGGTTAAAATGAAGATAGATACATAATGACATTCTTGCTGAGAATGAAAAAATTCTCACAAGATTGACAAAATGACCCATCAATTATAAAGAAATTAGGAAGAAAAAAACCCAAACAAACAAAAACCAAGAAAAAGGAAAAGACTAGCACATATTTTGTCTCACAGCTACTTCTGGCATGCTTAAAAAAATCTGCATGTCTAAGCAAAACATTCTGAATACAGATTGCATGTTTTAGACATACTTTTTATCAAATCTTATCTAAATAAATTTTCTGTCTCTGGTCTAGGCTTGAAATAATGAAATGTTAAAGAATGTTTTTCTCGTGTAGTATTTTTAATTTGCCTCTTTTTTTTTAGTTTTTTAGTTTCTTAGTTTTTTAGTTTTTTAGGTTTTTAGGTTTTTAGGTTTTTAGGTTTTTTTTTAGTTTTGTTTTCTAATGAAGCAAAGGATATTATAATGTCCACAATTCACTTGTGAAATCCAAGCTACTACACTGCCAAATCCCCAGGGATAATACATGGTCTCTGTGGATTTTAGAGCAAGGCAGATCTTTCATCTTACAAATGTAAGCTTGTCAAATATGCAGCTATAAAAGTTGAAGACTTGCAGAATTTCTGTGCACTACAATGGACTAGGTTTAAATTTCTTAATTTTTTCAAGCTTAATCACACTTCCGGACTTGTGACTCTGTTTATGCATTTTTAAAAATTTATTTTCCTTTTAATCTCTTTGGGATGATACTGAATTATCTCAGACACTTCCATATAGCTAACTAGTTGTCTTTCAAGCAAAAATCTGTCCTTTTTATATTTACCATGAGCTATTATAGGAGCATAGGATGCCATATCTCTTTGATTGCTATTAAAATATATAGCTTGTTTTTAGTTACCTGTCAAGTAGAGTGCACTCTAATAGAGAACAACGACAACAGCAATAATAACAAAGATTTATTAACTTGAACACAATTTACCATTCAATTTTGCAGGAGCATATGTGTGCAGTGTTCTTCTGCAGCCATACAAATATGAGTAAAGATTCCTCAGTTGGGCCTGGACAACCTAACCATGGCACAAAAAATATATTCCACTTTGTTCAACAGGGTTTAATATAAGAAAGAATTTGAGATAAGCAAATTTCCAATTTTAGAGATTTGGATAGACTTGGATGTGTACACAACTTCAGTTCTTCTCTGAAACTTAACAGTACATGAGTCTATGGAACCTAATTCTGGAGTAGAAATCTCACAGGGATACATAGCTTGTGAAAGCTGGATGACTTGGCTTGTTGAGGTACAGCAATAAAAACTGAGAGAGCCTCATGCAGGACTCTAGAACTTTTGGTACTAGTCACAACTGAGTCTGTAAATTAGAAAATGCAAAATAAAACCTTACATGAATGTAACCAAAAGTTTTTGGACTACACAAAAGATTCCTTATAATTTTATATCTCCTCTGAACGAAGTTTCATTTGGTTCCAGCTCTCACCATATTGGTATATACTTACAGAACTAAATATCTAACTAAACTTGGAAAAAAATTGAAATAAGTTCTGAAAAATAAATCTTAAGAAGTATTTCTTTCTTCTTAAGTGAATCTGAACACGAACAACCTCAGTCATACCCAAGACTTACCAAAACACTTGTCCACAGTGAACATTCACCAAGTTGCATTTGTGGGCAGATAACAAAAGAAGCACACTCATAATTGGGACCTTACATTATTGTTATCTCTATATAAGCACATTTAATTTATTTGCAAATGAAACCAAATTAATGAAAGCTTATCTTTTCTTTTCAATTTCTATGTAATACTTTACCATTGACTTCATAAGTCGATGTGTATTCTACACAGTAAAATGGTATCAGCAGATCCTTTCAATAAATCTTTCTAAATGCCCTGTAACTGTGGACCGTTTCCAGTTTTAAATTCCAATGCAGTCTCAGAATGTTCTTATATTCAAGTACAGGTCTCTTTAGCAAGTGCTTCAAAGGCCAGTTCTCATGCTCAGGGAAATGAATTAAATTGCAACATTAAGATTAATTAATATGTATTATTTTAACAGTGTAAGCCAACTGTTAAAAATCAGAATTGTTATTTTGACTTGAATACTTTGAATTTTGGTAACTATCAAAAATTTATGGGCATAAAATATCTGGAACATGAGAAGCTGTGTCACAGTGGGATTTATTGACTCAGCAATGAAGCTTGTAAGAGAATGGGATCACAGTATTCTCAATAGCTGCTCTACACTTTCAGACTTCAGTCTTCCTAGATATTTACTTCAAAATTAACCTACCTAAAGTTAGAAACATGTGAATGGTCTATACCTGATTCAGAATTCTTTTGAAAGATGAAATTCGGGATTATGACTAGTCAGATACTAAATCTTGTCTCATAGGAATGGATGGTAAGAAGGCTGTAGATTTTACTCAAAAATCTGAAGAAATGTTTCCATTTATTATAAAAATTGAGTTACAAGGAATGAAGTCATGTGTACAGCAGATCCAAGCCTGACATTTGGATGATTTTACAGCACAATAATACCTCTCTATCTTACTCTGCTGATGTCACCCACAGAGTTCAACATACAAGTATATTGAACAGCTCAGCTTGCAGACAAAAGAAATAAGAACAGCACAAAAGCAGATAACATCCCAGAGGGTGGAAAACTGCATGCAGAAAATGACTCATTAAAAGATGTTAGAAACTATTTTTTGCAGGCATAGGGAAAATAATAGAAAATCCTTTGGTCTGTGCTAGGGGTGGAGAAGATGGAGGTTTCACAAATCACATGACTGAAAAAATCAACTCCAACAAGACCCTAAATAACAGTAGAGAATTTAAAACATTAACTCAGAACCACCAGCAAATTTTTATGTCAAGACAGCAATTAATAAGTATATGCTAAGTAGTCAACAAAATGATCTAAATTTTGCTTAAAAATATCCGCTTTTGTTTTATTGATAATATCGTGGATGATTTGCGTCTTGAGAAACTTATATTCCTAACCTGGGACAGACTTCTTTGAAATATATGTACTCAGTCAGGTTAAAACAGCCATGACAAGGTCAGGTGAGATGTAGAAGATTTTCACAAAATGATATCTTTAAAACAATCTGGATTTTTTATTTCCTAATTAAAAATCAGAATAAGTAGATATTTTCTGTACTAAAATTCCTTTAATTTTTGGTATACTAATACCAATCAAAAGTGAAAACAGAACAATCAGGATAACAAAAATTTAAGTACCTGGATGGTAAATATGTGCATTGTGCAGCCATCATCAGCCTCTGGAAAGATGTAAGAGGGCAGATGGCTACATGTCATGAACCTGACAGTCCTGAGAGAATATTGCCAGTAAAATGAAGGGACAATGATCCAGACCTCATCATGAGAAAGAGTTACAGTTAGCCAAGTTAATATACCATTCTATCTTTAAGAAATGTGCCAGTGTCAATCCCCAGTGGATGATTAAAGACATATAAGATTAAAGAATATCCTTCTTGATCAATAGGACTAAGAAAAAAAATTCTTAAAATAAAAGATGGAGCATATCTAGGAAATTGCTCCTTACCTTCTTTGGGATATAAAATTTGGGCCCTAAGTATTTTCTTTTGTGATAAATGAGTTTTGTCATTTACTGACATAGACTCCATTGGGTCCATATGAAACTGCTTTGCCAACAATAGATTGCAGGTTGTTGCCAGTATTTGAATAGAAAAGATCTGGTGTGCTATGCACTCTTCAGTAATACTGAGTGAAAAGAATACCGAGTAACACATTTCTTAGATATGATATATTAGTTTCTAAGTCTCTATTAGTTAATGAACCTACAAGGAGTAGATGACTAATTGTGACCTTCACAAGTTTATCAGATGCATTTGCAGGACCTACAATGAAGACTTTAGCAAAAGCACGAGGATTGACACTTTCAAGATGTATGTGCAAATAGCTGCATGGCACCTTGAATTAGACTGTCCTCCTGGCATCTACAGCTTTTAGGTGTTCTTGGCTTGTTTCAGAAATATCACCACTGATGTGGTGGTTGAGAAGATAGACTCATTCAATGTCCCATCTGGGTCATTTACTGGGATCAAATCCACACACAGAAGACATATTATAAGAAGACATACAGATTTCATACGCTTTCTTTTTATCTCAGATAAAGCAAATAGTTCCATATGCAGTTACCTCACTCTGGTGGCATCTAATCTTAGGTCACTTGCAAAAAACTAGAGAGGAGCTGTTTTTTAGCTGGCAGGTTCCTGCCAGCAGGATAGTGATCATACTTCTAGTTAAGTGTCTGCCATGCTGAGGGAACTATTTTATATAGTTCATATATATCCTTGCAATTGTCACCAAGATAATAGAAAAATGCAATGTAATGCTATCTAAATCTTCTTTCAAGACCTACATCTGATTCAGGCATTGATTCCTTCATTCATCAAAAGTGGTAATAAAGCTGTCATATCACCATCCATAAGTATCCATCAGGTAGCTTCTTCCAAAAGTTGGCTGAAAAACTTTAGGATAGAATGCTAGTCCTGCAACTCAGCAGATGTAAAACTCTTGAAAGTTTGTTGCCAGTTGCAGCATGGAAGAAAATTGCCATTATTTTGTATCTGAAACAGATCTTTATTAAGGTTCTTTAAAAGGTCCCCTTTTTCTTAAGAATAAAGAAATTGTAGAGAATAAAAAACTATCTTCCCTTGAAATCCAATAAAATTTCTTCTATCAAACCTAAAATAAAAACATTCACACCTTTAAAAGCCTTTCATGGAAACAAAGATGATGTTGTGAGATAAAATATATCTGGCTTGCTACCATACATAACTTTGTCTATTCCATCTAAAGTGCTGATTGAAATGTACTCAGTTCTTTTGACCCCTATTCCATTTTCTCAGTAAAGCCTCTTAAACTCTACTTTGCTCAGGAAAAGGCATTATAAGCTTCACTTCAATGAAGGTCTGGAGGACTGGCCTATTTCTGGATAGGCAGAGCATAAAACATGCAGAACACAGCAGTAAGATTCATACTGAAAGCAGGCTTTTAACTAAAAGCATTAACTTTATGTTCAGTTGTGACTGACATGCAAAAAAGAAGCTGTGTTTTCTTTTTCAGTTCATTAAGGCTAAGCTTGAAGGAACATTCTTGGTGTGTGCAAGGTAATTAACACTACAATGCCAAATACACAAATTATGAGCTTGTCTTTGCATTACTGTATTGATAAATTGATCCAGTTTTAGAAGATCTTAACACCAGCTCTCAGACCAAGATAAAATTTCAGTTTTCTTGAAATCAAAATAATGTTAATGTGACTTGCTTTGAAGTTTTTACATTTAAAGAAAAATTGCAGGAACTGATCCTAAAATTACACTGCCATAAATCCTGGAAGAAACACATGACAGATTTTTAAATACTCAGAAGAAGCACAGCTACTTGGTATTTGACAATATTCCCACTGAATATTTTAAGAGAATCACATTTTCCATAAATAAGATTTGTTTTCTAAAATGAAAAGAATCCTCCCTGTGCTAACCATAGCTGTCTAAAAGTCTAATTTTCAATTTGTCATTTGGTAAGACGCAGCTGTACATTTTCACTTTAACAATTTACAAATCTTTAGAGGTTAAGCCAAAGGCAGTATCAAATATTCTGTTTTAGTTAAATATCAATTAATGCCATGCTCATCAATTTAGTTAGATTTACAGCAGAGACTTCTTTTTGTCTGGATCTTCAATAAATAGCTTTTATTGCAATAACAGAGATTCAAAGGATCTTCATAAATTCAGGTGAAATTGGGCATGTCACATAAATGGGCTGATGGAAAGGAAATCCTGCTCTGTACTACTCAGTTGTGTCTGTCTTAAAAGGACTAACTAGTTGCAATTTTGAATACACACAGCAATCTCTTTATTGGAATAGAAAGCAAATAATATATAATGATATTCTGAAATGTTTTGTGAAATAGAGCCTGTTCAGACACTTCAGATTGGGTTCCAGGAATGCTCTTAGTCTTCAAGATACCATTCACTGCAGTACAGTCCTTGATCCTCCTGAAACCAATAAATGCTTGTGGTTTTATATTAGTAAAGCTGTACTGTAGTAAATCATATCTTTAAAAACTATTGGCTTTTACCTTAAAGGTTGTGCTCACCTATTTGCTTGATATCTTTTACATCAATAGTTCCATGCAGTCAGCACAGGATAGCTGAAATCCCAATAAACAAGGGTGGTGACCTTTCGTTACTTGTAAACATAAGGCAAACTTTATCAAATATTCAACAAATTCTCTTTCAGTAGCACCTGTGTTCTAAGCCCAAGAGAAAATTTGAGAGCAAGCAGATGGATGAGGTGCTCATATTAAAATACAGTCTCAAGAAAGAGATCAGTGCAGAAATGCCAACTGAGATTTTATTTACTGTTCAGTCAGTGAGGAGCACAGAGAATAGGAAATGGAAAATTCATATGTGATGGGAATTATATATTAAAGCATCCACTAAAACTCAATTCTACGTCTGTGTATGCTTATAACAAAGCAAGGTATCACAACCTCAGCTTTCTTAAGATACTCTTCCTACCAAGGACAGCTCATACTTTGGATTCATGATCAGACCTCCTCTTTCAAAATGTCTCCTTTCTAACTACACAATGTAGAATTGACATAGCTATATCTACAGAAAATAGCATTTTCGTTCCCTTTTGACCTCCTGCAATTCTAAACCATTCTAAAATGAGAGAAATAAAAAATTTCCTCTAAGCTTCCTTTCAAAGTTCCTGAATTTCACTGAGAACCTTCTGAACTAAAATGTGTATGGTTGCTCTTTGGGTAGAATATTTTAAATTTTTTATCAAGACCAGAACTGAGAAAAAGAACATTTTAAAATGCATCATTCTGCTGGAAAAGCTCCTTTGCCTTTGCTCTTCAAGGCTTGCTGTAGATATCTCCATAGTTCTTATGGGGTAGATGTCTCATGATTATTTCAGATTGTTGCAGAACACTGTGAATCTACCAGCCACTGTTGCTAAGAATGCTTTAACAAATTCGATATCAGAGTTTGTGCATGAAAATATTAATATTCAGGTTTTGCCCTCAGACTTTAACTACATTAAAAAAAGATGTACTTTGTGTTAAGGAAAAAAAAAACAAACAAAAACCTCACTTGCATGCTAATTAATGTCTTCTAAGAACAAGACCAGACAGAAAAGGTTTTATATGAAACCTCATTCAAGAAAAAAACAAGTTTTCAAAAATAAATTTCAAAACACTAAAATGGCAGCTCCAATGCAGTTCAGTTTTCTTATATCAATTAAAGCAAAATTTCATTTTCTTCTGAAGCCTTATGGATAAACTCATTTTTAGAATTTAAGGTCAAGAGACTGCATTTGTTCCTGAACTAGCTTCAGTGACTATGATGAAACTTTTAACCGGAGCAATTTTTAGATGGGTAATTTTTGAGTTTGCATTTCTCTATATACTTAGAAAAAAATTTGATGAACTAGGATGCTTCTCTGATCTAAACATAAATGAGAGATTGAAGCCTTGTGGGAAAGATGTCATTATTATTTATATAGTATATAAAAATTCTTAAAACAGGTTCAAGAAGATCATACAATGTTCTATTGCGATCACTTAATGTGGTGAAGAGCCTCTGTGAAGTGGCAATTCTTAATTAACAGATCATTACTAAAGGTATTTTCTGTGTTAAGAATCCTAATTAAAGACACTGGAAACACCTGAGATAATTTCAGTACTTTTCCTGTGGATTAATACTTACAAGGATGAAAAAAAAAAAAAAAAAAAGAAAAGAAAGGAAAATAAAAGAATAATACATTTTTAAAGTGTTTTATTACAGCTCAGACTTTTGAGGTGCACTGAAGAAGGAAGATGAGAAGAGTAAAGTGAGTACAGCACTTACATTATTGAGCTGCTTCACTTAAATATGATTAAACACTTACAATTTCTGCACTTTTTAATTTTTTTTAAATCCCTAAACCACTAAAAAAATAGAAAAAATATAAATACAATGATACACTGGATTCCCTGAAGATCTAACATAAAGGTGGTGTCATTGCAGCTGCAGTACAGATGTTTTCTCCTACACTATTTCACTGAATACTAAACAGATATTCAAAGTGTTTGAAAGCATAATAAACAAGCAACTGAGTCTAAAAGCCCTCTGCATTTATCAGAGACACATGCAAAATGACTGGATGCCTATGACGTTTTAAAAGATGAAGAAACAACAAAGCTATACTCAGGAAAACACCGAAAATAATTATTTTGAAATTACACATAATTACATATTTACATTCTTACTATGCTTATTAAAAAATGCACGACTGATGAAAACCTCTGCAGGATGGGGAATGCAAAGAACACACCCTTCTGCATGCTAGTAAAAGGATGTCGTAGGTTGTGCAGAAGGAAATGAAACTCAATCAGTTCCAGACATTTAACTTGGTATGATACTGTGACACAAAAGCAGCACATGGAGGCACTGGAGGGTGCAATGGGATGCCACATCTTCTGACTTCTCATAATCCTTTAAAGCTTTTAAAGTACAATGACACCAAGTTATAAGCACTCACTTGTAACAAAAACCTGATCCAAAGTTCACTCAGCTCACTGTGGCTGTCAGAAAGAATGGAATATGGAACCACAATTTGCTCAAAATTTGTCATTCAAACCATACATATACGATGTGACAGAGTCAGCAAACAAATGCAGTTCCATGCTTCAGGCATGTGAGCATCTATAACATTACACAGGCATGACCAATAGTTATCTTGCAATCCTTTTCAACATTTCAAATTTAACTATTTCTTGACCTTCATTTTCAGTGTTCAGAAGAAATCAAATCATATAGTGTTATACCAAATGTAAATTATTTCTCTTGAAGTAAAAAATTGCACTCTCTCTTAATAAATTAAAGGATTGTTAGTTAAATAGTTTTGGGTTTCCTTAAGACTGCCTCAGTATAATTTCCTCAATTAGTACTTGTAATTATTATACTTTTGTACAGTCTTCTGATATATTCTTCCTTCTTTTGCCAGCGAAAGGATACATCTTGTGCACATGAGTTATCTCAAAGTATTTAGTCTTTTAGCCACTGAAATAGGGAAGCTTTAAATTCTTTTGGGATTCTGTCTCTCACAAGGAGTTACAGATTCAGAGCAAGTTGAATGGGGATAATTTCTTGCAGGGGAATTAATGATCATTCACTTCTTGAACAGCACTAGCACTCTGCTGGTGCTTTGATAGATGACAGATTGGGTTTTGCTGCTCCTTTTTGTTAAAGGCTTTGCACAAATAATAGCCTTTTACTTGCAGCCAGTGCTCTGAGCATAGGAAAATCTGAGGATTATTATCACATCCTTGTTCCATATTATATAAACAAATGCTAGAAAATTTACAGTGCATTTCCTGTCTTCTTAAAACTACAGCTTAGAGCAGGTTGGAAAATTTTTCCATATACATTTACAGAAAAAGAAAAATGTAAAGTTTGTCAGATAAACTTGTAAATCATTTTCCATTCTGAAAAAATGTTTATTTTGAGACAGATTGATAAAATACAAAGAAACTAAGAACAAGAGCTAGCTTAAGTAGAATTGAAAAAGTCTTGAATGAAAGGGAGCTTGCAGCCATCCTGCCTTGGAGCGGATCAAGAATCAAATGTTGACAAAGGCAAACTCTTTAAGGCCTCCTTACCCCCAGCATAAAGGCAGATGTAACCCACCTCAGCCCTATAGTAAAGAGAATTTATTTCCCTCTCTGTTCTACCGTGGTTATACTTTCAGTTGCCCTGAACGTGGCTAAACCAGGTTCACACAGTCTACACATCTGCACAAGAAGATTACCTGACACCAGAGGCACTCCTGAAGTACCACAGACTATGAATGAACCATTCTGTAAAGCAAAAGGAAATGGCCCAGCACTGACTTTCCTGTACAGGCAGAAAATGGCCTTCAAACATACTCAGGGCCAGGGGCGATGTTAAAGAGTTCTTTCTGTCTGAAATACCTTCCCAAAGGCAGGGCTTTGGCAGATCTCAGGTGTGCTCATTACATATTACATCTGATAATAATGCATGTAGTCCTTTTGCTTCTATTACTTCACATTGTATAAAACCTAGTAAGTGTGGTCTAGGGAAAAAAAGTAGAAACAATAAAAAGAGAAAGAAAATTTCAGGTTTTTTTCTTACAATCCCTAAATTATTTAAATTATCAAGACCTTTGTAGTCTATCTATACTTCCCTTTCACGTTTCCATTCAAACAATATTTTTCTTTTCTTGAACATGGAACATCTTTATATACTGTTAACAACTAGGAATAGGGAAAATGAGCTTCACAGCATTAAAAATTACTAAACTTAAATAAATAAAAAGTACTAAAGTTACTCATTTCAGGTATGTGAATTGTGGTCTTTTTAAAATACAGAGGAAAATACTAGAAATTCTTCCTGGACTTTCTTCAAGTGTAATAAGACTCTATAAACACCAATTGTCAATCTGCAAATATTTGCATGGCTTTAGTGGCTAATAGAGAGTGGCCCAGAAAAACCTGGAACTTGGATCTACAGGGTTAAATTGGAAAGTATTATTTTTTTTTTTTTTGTGAGAAATGTGGTAGAGGGTAATTTATTAATAAATTTAAGAGGTAGCAAATTGTGGAACATCTTGTTGTCTTTTCTACTGTCCTGGAAAGCATAGAAATTTTAAAGCAGAATTTTCACTGTTTACTGCAACACTTGACCTTGTTTGTCATGTGTAACTGCAATGAGTGCAGTTTCCTATTTGCTACTGTATTTTTAGCAAGCATTGCATTACAATTCACATGACTACCTGCACAAAAAAAGCTGTGGCCTGATTTGGTACCCCAGTTGTTCAGATCATGAAATTTATCCTCAAATCCTGGGGTTTGTGCATGCTCAGGGTTTTTTCTAGAGAAGACATGGGGGAAAGAATCTTAATCCCACCTTAACAGAGTGCCAAGGTACAGGCAGTGTGTACTCCTTGACCTGTGTACAGGAAAGTAGTCCATGGCTCCATCATTAACTGACTGCAAGATATTTTTCAGGACTTTACACCATCTGTTTTCAAACAATGCAAAAAGGCTACAACAATGACATTATCACCTTGTATAAAACCTCAGACTCTGAAGTCTTTCAGAATAACAGTGATGAATATATTTGCAGTTGTCTTTGTTTCTCACAAAAAGCACCAGTGAATGGAAGTCCTAGTTGTCTTGAAATAGCTTGGCATGAACTCTACATAGACACACTTTTACAGCCTGCCACGTTTGGATATATTGCACAGGAAGAACATATGCATATGATGTCACAGCAAATCAGTTTCAAAATACAATGAAGGTAAGGAAGTTTTTCTTTTCCTAAACAATACTGTGAACATAACACATTGTTTGAAAGGTAATGGTAAACAATATAATGCCCTATGAGTGTTTACAATGAATTATTAAAAATATAATAAATTATTTTTCTTTCCAATGGAGGTTACTTTATAAAATCTCCACATAAGAAGTCCCATATTCTCTGGAATTTTAGCAAGAAAAATTGAGGGTTGTTTCTGCAACTCAAAAAGGTCATTTAAAGAACTCCAGCTAAAATGTTAGTGAAAATGTCTGTGCTATCTAATTATTGTGTCAACTCTGGAAAACATTTCCTTTTACAATTCAAAAAGGGAAACCACTGAGAGAAAACTTTGGCTTTATTTTTACACACAAGGAACAAAGCTGAACCCAACAAGCTTTACAACAGATAAGCCTGATACTCATTGCCTTGAACTAAATTGACAATTACCTAAAGGTTTTTTACTATGTCTACAGGAACAGTATTTAAAACTTTTTTTTTTTAATTATTGGGGGTTTTTTTTATTGTTTGGTTTCTTTACAGTTATTTTGTCTGACAATAAAAGATCATTGCATTTTACCTAGACTGCTATGTATTTATCACACCCTCCCCCCACAAAACACAAGAAGAGGTAGAAAAAGCTTTGTTCTTCATTTAGCAGTAGCCACACAAAGATGAAACCATGCATTTGGGGTGAATTTCACAAATGCCTCTAAACGGACCATTTTCAACACATCGGTTGCTTCAAAAAAATCAAGCTTTCTATTTTAAGAGGAGAAGGGCTCAGTATATTCTCTTCCATCTTACAGATCTTTCCTTTGCCTCCTGTATTACTTTTGCTTATTAGAAAAGAGTATGAATGACTCAGTGAGGAAACATAATAATTAGGATATAGCATAAAAGGGCAAGCAGAATCTGGAGGCACTCCACCTGTGCTTCCAGTCACTGCAACTACTGACTGTTTCTCATTGGCCACCAGATTAATTCATCTGTACATTAACCTTATGTCACCCTCTACTACTTATCTTTCCCTCCTCTATTCACCTGTTTTGACTTCTTGCCTGTGCCTTGCTTTTCACATGCCCAGCTGTACTCAGCACGCTTCTGTCTTAGTTATCTTCCTTGGATATCTTTTGCTCACATTTCTTTTTTCTATCTTTGAATTTCCATTTTTAAAATGTATGCACATAGTAAAAACAAAGGGCCTCAAAATAGGATGCAAGCTATATTTTATAGGCAGACTTAAAAAAATGGAATTTTTATAAAAGAAGATATAGTCAAACCATGTAAATGCAAGGCAGTATCGCTGCACATTTCATTCTCCTATCCACCCTGCATGAACTTACACTGTCACAAATAAAATCAGACCATCAGCTCTCCCTTTTTCACCTGAGAAGAGTCAATGTAGTGCTTTATAAATGCAAAAAATTAAAAATGCAGGATTTCTGCCTTGAAGACCACACAGTGAGAAATAGAAGAAAAAAAAAAGAAAGCAGGATGAGGGGAAAGAGCAGGCAAAACAAGAATTAAACACACAGGGAAAATATGAGACACATTTTTTTGGCAGCTGAATAGTACTGATAGTACTTGGAAAAGAGAACAAATGGGGGAGTAAATAAGACCAAGCTGGAAGTCTGCATTAGAAACAGAGAGAAGGAAATGGATTTTGCAGGAGGATATTGATGGTGTTCTAAGTGTTTTATGAATATGGACTATGAAGTTTAAAGAGGATTTTCTACAATAACATAACTCCCAACTGGACCAATTTTCTAAATTCATTCACATTCCTGTCAGTTTGACTCTGTTGGTTTTGATGAAAGCTTTTTTTTGTCAAAGCATCCCCCACTTTACTGCCCCCTCAACAGAAACTACGACCACTAAAAAAAGGCTATAAATATTTCAAAGAATTAAATGGCATGGATGGATTAATATTTTAATTCAAGTTATGCTTGCCTTTTATCAAGTTGTAACTTTGAATATGATAAATTATGTTTAAAGAACCAAAGGCTTTCATATTCTATATTTTGCCTCCTTTTATATTATTTATTTTAAGTGTTTTTCTAAACACTAGAATGTTTATGGACCTAGCCAATCACATGTCAAAAGCAGAGAATGAAACTAAGGTCGCATCCAGCTTACTCCTCTGATAAATTTTCAATCTAAACCAAAAAAGAATTCCTTTTTCCTTTGCCTATTTTAAACACTTGTGCCAAAACTTTCTTTACTTTAAATGACAGATTCAGAACATTGTACAGTATTTACCCCCCAAAAATGTGAAGAAATATTTTTTGAGGCTCTGCTCTAGGTGACAGCTGAATTACAGCAGTGTGGCCAGTGTATGCTACTGGGAGTGAACAAGACTAGAATTTAACAGGACTGAGTTATTAATTCACCTCCTTTTTGTGATATGACTGTATTTATTTTCAGGGATTCATTGATATAAAGTGCAGGCATGTCATCATATAAAACCAAAACAAGTTGATTAGGCTATCTGCCAACAAAAACTTTGCACTCCAAATCAATTTGGACACACAGTTAAAATTTCCTAAACTTGTGAAAGGCAAAATTGAACTTGAATTCATGAATGAAGAAGCATGGATTTTGCATTTCTATCACAGAAAGTTAATACTTCTGATAATATCCTTCAGAGAATTTCTCAGTACTTTTTATTATTATTATTTAGTAGCTCTTACAGTTCCTACTGTGTTTACTTCATTGCATCATGCCAGGTTCAGTTCATTCAATTCGTTTGTTGGCAACCTGGGCTGCATTAGACAAAGCACTGCCAGCATGTCACAGCAGCTGATCCTTTCCCTGTACTCAGCACCTGAGACCCACCTGCAGTGCTGGGCTCCTCCTCAGTACCAGACACATGGACATACTGGAGTCCAAGGGAATGCTATGAGGATAACTAAGAGATTGGAGAATCCCTCCTAAGAGGAAAGGGTGAGAGATTCTGTTGAAGGGTGAAGAACTGTTCAGCCTGGGGAAAGTTTTGTTCTGTTTTAAAAACCACATTATGCTTGCAATATGAAGTACTTACTGTCTCATGCTAATGAGAGCTATGGTGAAAATGAGGCCTTGCTGGATATAACTAGAAAAGTTCAGCATAGCAAAACAGTTCAGCTAACAATAAACTCCATTTCAAATCTTGGCCTGTCTTTGAAGCTGAAACAATAATGGGCTTATAATGAAGCAGCAACATTCTTGCAGTATTCAGGCTCACTATTGAGGCAGGATACTCTGAAGTTGCTATGCTAAATATTTCATCTTTTGACAGTAATGGTCCAAAGATTTTGCCTTTGAAGATCACAGAATCAGAGAATGGCTGAGGTTGGAAGGGACCTCTGAAGGTCATCTAGGGGTTCAATCCCCCTTCTGAAGAAGGGCCACCTAGACCCAGCTGCAAAGGACCACGTCCAAATGATTTTTTAACATATCTAGGAATAGCAACACCACAGTCTCCCTGTTCAACCTCATGCACCTCTGGAAACATACCAAGAAAGCTAGCAAATTCTAAGATCTAGTTTTTTTCTCCCATGTCAAATATTTTCTTCCTTTTTTTAAAAGATGCAATATTCTAAAAAATCTGGATATTTTTGCATCTTTTAACAGAAATCATTACTTCAGGTAGAGGTAAATATGAGACAAATGTGAAGCAGCACAGACTTCAGTAGGGCTGCAGAGATTTTTAAACAATAAGATTTCTGACTGAACTTTTAAGACCAAGTATTATACTATCACTACATTGTATTTCATCTCTTCCTCAGCCATTTTTAACTGTGAAGTCTGTGCTAGAGATTCTACTTTTGTGATTTCCTAAAATATATCTGCAAGATAATTTGATACATAAATCCTCCTGTATTAAAGAATATATAGCACTGACTTCTTGTTTGCAACAGTGAATACAAGACATTCCTGCAGCAAAAAACTGTTTTTAGAAAGAAGAAAAAAGAGATAACCTATTTTATCTTACAATGGCAGGTTTCCAAACAGTCATATATACCTGTACACACCTAGAAACATAAATTATAATTAATGCATGAATCCTTTGCCTTTTCATACTTAGCATAGCAACAGAAACTCAAATATATTCTGGGTTTGCTAATTTTGACTGTTCTGTTCCACAGAGTATAAAACCTTTCATTTAAGACAGCACTTTGGTTTGGCAGTCTGAGAAACTACAAAACTAATGCTAAGACTTGTTACTTCTTACAAATTAGCACAGTAAGGTGGGTCACATTTGGTTGTGGTTTCCTCTGTCATGTTTGTGTCTTGCTCAGGCCTCACAAGTCATCAGACTGGCAGAAGAAGATGCCCTGCCTATATGGGCCCACAACAGACACAGCAATGTGTCCCCATTGTGCCAAACTGTAGGACAGGAGATGGTTTAGGGCACTGGAGCCTGTCAGGGAATGTGCTACCACAGGACATATGCCCCAGCTTCAGTGCATTGTTGCTGCTGTCTTTCTTCTCTGGTAAAAACTTCAGGTAGGTCCCTTGCCTGGAGAAAATGTATGCATCTAACAGCTGGCTGTAGTAATCAGGAAGACTTTAAGATTCTCTTCATGTTTTGTTGCAATTTTAAGTAGAAGTAGCATTTTCTTCCATTGGGCTTTATTCAAATTTATGGCAAATTTCAGTGTCATCTTTCTAAATACAAACTTGCAAACTATTATCTGCTATTTGTGTGGAATATCTTGCCACTGGACTGTTCAAAGAGTACAATGTGTGTGAACAGCTACAGTCCCCCACTTCTTTTAGAGCTCTTGATCTTAAACTATTGTATAAAGGTCGAACTATAAAAAAATACAGTTATGTTCTCATAGCTCCCCATTCTGCTATAGATCTTCCTGCAGTAATCAGATATTTACTTTGCTACTATACAGCAAAAGGTCATTTGGAACTAGTATTGTATGTTGAGGTAGCTGTTCAGCCACTTCAGCTTATGCTGCACTGGGCATGGTCTCTGGCAGTCATGGTCAGACTCCTGCCAGCCCTGTCTTCTACCCCATCAGGAGCCCAACACAAAGAGCTCTCCTACTTCCTTCAATGTGGAGTCACTATGTGAGTATTGCTTAGTTGTCAAAAGAGGAGAGTAGGCTTGGCTTAAACATCAGTAGGTCACAGCTGTTATCTATATATTTCAACAATCTTAATTATTAAAAATAATAGTGTTTGCTACTTGTTTACAAATATTTCTCACCATACTTAAAACAAACACGGATGCATTGGCTTTTCCCACAGTCATTTGGAAACAGAGGAGCAATAACAACAGCACATGCAAAGGCTCTGACAGTGAAAACAATTTGACAAGAACATTTGACAAGAAAACTTGACAAAAAAATTTGACAAGAACAAGGTTTAACACCAAGTTATCAACTTCATCTTAAATAAACAGTGAAACCTTGTTTAAAATTAAATACAAAAACGTACAGAACATTTCAGCTTCTCTTGCACTTTGATAATTTAGGATAAATAAAAGATTGTTCTCATGCACATTTCAGATGTAGCACATGCAAATATCAGTAAAAATAGGAAAACCCTGTATTTTCATCTGCCTTACAAGTATTTCCTTCATAATCATCAGGAATCTTTCCTGCATAGTCTGAACTTAAAGACAAGTGTTTAATGTACATGAGACATGTACATTAAGTTTTATTATGAAAGAGAAAACCACTAAAATCCCCAGGAAAGGGTCTGAGGGTGGCAGTCAACGACAAGTCTACACTGTAACACTTGCAAAACAGCAAATCTTGTTCTTGTCTGTTTTAAAAATGGAATTGCGCATGACACACAGAAGCCAGTAATTTTCCTCTATGCAGCATTCATGAGGCTTTCCCCACAGAAGTGCACATGGTTATGTGTGCATACTAAGAAAGAAGAACAACATTTGTGAAAGAAACATAGCGTTGATGGCCAGAAATGATAATTTCTTCAGTAATTCTTTGATATCACAAATTTGAAGCAGAAATATATACCTACATTTCAACTTTTAAAAAGATAACTACATATTTATTGAAAAGAAAAAAAATAGGAACTTACCAGAAATAAAATATCATAAACAGTAACACAAAAAAACAACTTCAGCTCAAAGAATTAATAACCTTCAACTCATGACAAATTCTATTTTGTAGCTTTCAATTTACCTGCATATTTTCTAAAAATACACACTATCCTTGTGTAGTTCAGTTTGAAAAGAATGAAAAATAAAATTTAGAGAGCAAACAAGCATTTTTACAGGGTTTTACAAAAATCTTCTGCCTAGGAAACTCACTATGAAACCTCAGAGTAAAAAGTAAAATCCTACTGCCACAGAAAAGAACTTGCTAAAGAACTTGCTGTGGAATTCTCTGTAAATTAATTATACCGAAGATTTATGAATACTTGCCCATCTATAACCCCAAAAGAATTGCAATTCAAGACATATAGAGAAATAAGTTATGCTGTATGTGTTAAATAGCATTTTCATTGCTTTTCAAACCACTATTTCCTTATGCACATTGTTTTATCTTTGATCAGTTGAGTAGGGACTTGCTGGAGAAAACATTTCCACAATTAATCTTGTGTTTGTTTGGGCATAATTGCATGCCATGAAACACTCACTGAACATAATTAGCTCCTTTGCCCTACTAATCCAAAACTTTTTTGTATGAAAATACTGAACTTGCCAGATGGTAAGAAACGTCATGCTATCTCACCAACTGGGAAATCTGAGTTCAGGTTCACAGGCTATGGAACAACAATGATGAAAGGATACAGGGAGCCCCCTGTAGGGTAGAGGGTAGAGAGGGAAGACTGCCAGGCTATTTCTAAACAAGTTATGATTCTTGCCTCTCTCATGGTATGATTTTTAACATAAGGGAGGCAGTTGGGTAGGAGGCAAAAGCAAAGGCATGCAGTAAAAGAAGAGATCTGTCTAATTGCACTCAGCTCTTAGGGCAAGAGAGCTGGAAGCTGAGGAAAGCAGCACCTGGCTGGGCTGTCATGCAGAGGATGCTCTGGGCCAGAAAGTGCACTGAAGGAGCTGGAAAACCCAGAAATAGAAAGACCAGCATAAGATCTATGTAGGTCTCTTCAGTTAAACATAATTTTAACCACAGATGGAAACTAGAAAACATATTGTTCCAAGTCACTGCAAGTCCTTTAAAACAAATAGAAAAAAAGAGATCTCAAAGGGATTCTTATCAATATGATCCAAAAACCTAAGTTCAGAAAAACATGCAGTGCAACGAGCTGCAAAAATTCTGAAGAGAAAGCCAGCATGGCTCCTGGCCCTGGCTTAACTGTGGTGTTCCCTTAGAGCTGATGAAGTTTGCACAGCAGCCTGTGCAGAGGCACCTTTGAGTCCTGGCCTGCAGGGGCACTGAGCACCACTAGAACAGGGGGGCACCTGCCACAGGCCAGACTATGGCCTTGCTCTGTCTGTGTGTGAAGGGTTTATTACATCTGTGGTGTTATCAGCAGAAGAACAAGAGCTATAATACTACAAAGAAAACTACAGATAAGGCCAATCTTCCTTTTACCTACCACAAAACTTCGAAAACCTTACTAGAGAACAAAGTTTTGCTAACAGCAGTATTTCATCTGTTTTCCACACAGTGATACATTTTAGCTCACCTCCACATTTAATCCTTTATCTTTTCCTACTATTTTGTATTCTATCACTGATTTTTTTTTCTCCAGCAAAAAGAAGAATGTGGTGAAGAAGAATGTAAATTTTGCAGTAGCAGCAGCAAGTAAATTAAAACATGGAAAGTTTTATGAATTAAATATGAAACTGGCTAATGCAATCAGTTCTGTACTATTTACATTATTTATTTTATTAAATTAATTTGACTGTAGCTCAGTTTCCAGGGTGGTAAGGTTTTCATATCAAAGACACAGTAGGACACTGTAAGAAAAATGGCTTCGGAGCTGAGAAGAGAGCATTAGGGATCTGGCAAAGGAGACTGCTCAGGGTTTGAGGATACATATATTTTGGAAATTTTGGTATTTTGATAAGCAGGATGATAGCTAACAGTGTTGACATTTAATCTGTGAACACTGGGCTACAAGATTAATACCTAAAAGAAGAAGAGAAGCAATTCACACTTTCTCATGTCATGATTTAAGTCTTTCTGTGAACTAAGACATCACTGCAATGGTCATATAGCATTTCCATTTTGAAATCTCCTTTGATGTATTATCCCCAAGGGATACTGTAACAGATGGCTATTCAACACACATGTAGTCTTCCAACCCATACGCCTTTATTCCCAGCTACACTTCAGAAACCAGTAGGGGAAAGTGTGAAAAAATGCTCTCAATCCTACACCAAGGACTTGTAAAATTACACCAAGGGTTGTAAAATTATGCTCCTGAATACAAATCCCCTTTTCATTATTTTTAAAGCGTTCTACTCAGTATATACTTATTGCTTTTTTTAAGGTGATCTTGCAGAAGGTATTTTTTTGTTCTTTAGGGACTGGCTGTTTATAAAAAATCTACTACTGACTATCCATCCAACAACCCATCTACCCTTCTCCCCCAACATAAACTTTTCACAATGCATTAAATATAAAATATTAAAGTCCCATTTCTGTGAAATAATTGTTGCTAATATATTGTTAATTTTTCTCATGAGGACTAATGGCACTGTCATAGTATTTCTCATTCCAAACAGGGAGGCCAGCTTCCTTAAGCAATTTTCAAGGAACTGTAATCAGAACAAAAGGATTTTAACTGGAAATAGATTGTCACAGAAATATTTGAAAAAAGTAGTCGACTGTGGGGAATGGAAGCCCAAGAATAGATGACCACAAATTAGTATATTTTTAATGTGTAATACATATGAATGGACTAATTTCTAAAGAATAAGGATGTCCAAAGTAATCAGATGATTTGGACACTCCCCAGAGGAATGTATCAATGACGTTAAGTTTTCTGGAATTATGGATAGTTATTTATGGAGATTTGGATAAATTTATCCCTATATACACAAGTTTACTTCTTTTATGATTGATTAAACTGAAATTTTCTTGAAGGGGACCATGATTTTCTTTATATTTTCACAGCACATAGTACAGCAATGACATTAATGTATGTTGTTCAATCTCACAGAATTAAAAGTGGGTGGATAAAGACAGAGCTGTAAGATGTTTGCGAAGCATCACACTAAAACTATTTCAGATTTTCTTGAAAACATGACTTGAAAGCTGTCTAAAAAATCACAGACAAACTGTTTTATTAGATGGCAGCATACCCAGTGGGGGTATGTTACTAAAGGAGCCAAGGGAGTTTCTGTGGGATGCCTCTCTGGCTTCTGCTGCTGGGAACTTCAGTGAAATTTGTGTGGAGAACAAAGGATCTCTACCTTGTATTTACGTTTACAATCCTTCATTTGTTATGAAGGCATCTGTAATTTCTTGTTCATATATCATTTATGCACTTTTCTAATAATTCCTTTATAAAGAAAAATGATAATTATTTGGAAAAAATAAACCACATCCCAGATTAGAACTTTCCTTCAAAACAGCAACTAAGACTCTAATCAAGGAGGAGTCTCTCAACTGACTGCTGAGAATATGGAAAATTATCAAACTAGAGATCAAAGGACATCTGATCTTTTAAAAGGTCTGCCCTTCAAAGAGAAAAGGGGAATCTGTCAGCTACAACTGACAAGCACAGGCTGAAAAAAGCAGCTATGCACAGTAGAGAAATGAAGAACACTTTAAAATTACTGAGAAATCCCAAGCATTTTGGCTGCTGTAGCACTAATAGTAAAAACTGACAATTTGTTACTTATGAATCCTAGTTAGTTAAGAATTAGCTGCTTCTGTATCCTAACATTAATATCAAGCCCATACCAAATGATAAGGAAGAACTAGGGGAATGAAAGTTAATTTTGAGTCTATGTCTCAGCAGGAAGATCTGGGCACCTTCCAAACACTTTTTCAAGGCAAGTGCAAGATATGCAAAAGCTCATTCTTATGGCCATGGGTGTACAGACCTCAAGGAAACTGCAACACTTCCACAGTGAATGGCTGGGAGACTGGGAGTACTCAAATTCCAGCTACAACTTCAAGCCACAGCATAGTTAAAAGCCTGAAGAGTCATGATTAAAATCAGCTCTCAAACTGTTTTGTGGTTTATTGATTATAAAGAATTCAAGTGTGGTCACTGCTTATAAAACATGACAGAAGCCATGAAGTAAAATTTTGTGATCCAAACTACACATTGATATTATAATTTATGCCTAATATCAGTTATTATAAGTTTTATAATGCATAGAAGATGTGTAGAACTTATAAAAGAAGGCATCAACTTATTTCTTGTATTTGTTTTGTATTTTATTGTTCCCTAATTAAGAAAAAAAATGGATGCCATTTTTGCAAGGCTGAGCACAAAGTAACATGCTTTGATTAGGCATCTGAACAGACAAGGCAAAGATCTTTTCAGAGAAACAAAAGCTCCCAAGGCAGAAATAAAGGCATAGCAGTACAGGGGGAGAAACAAAATCAAACAATGGAGTTGCACAACTGTGAAAAACAGAAGTAGCTACAGCTCAGTGACATCCAGCAAGAACAGAGATGCTGCAAAGAGTTTTGCACCAAAAGTTAAAGAGCTCTGACTTGACAAAGGAAAAAAATACAGACAAGTGGACATCAAGAGTATTCATTCTATATGATGTAGGCTTTGGCTATTATTTTGTAATATTTGATAAACAAAGCAGTGTTTTAACCAGACTCAGGATACTTTTTCCTGACCTTTGACATTTTGTATTATAGAAAATGTTAACCATGACTTAGACTACAAACAATATTACCTGAGTTAGTTCAGCTAAATTTTGCAAGTTCAGAACCCTGAGTAATCTAGGAAAACAGGTCTAGTGCAAAAAAAAAAAAAAAAAAAAAAAAAAAAGTGAATCTAACCTTAAGAGTGCATCACATTTCCTCTGAAAAACATAAATAAATAATTTCTAAGAATAACTAGGAAAGTGCTAATCTAGAAAAGAATCTAGAATTTGCTTCTGTCAGTAAATTATACCGAGTTTACTTGAAATGCAACCATGGCAATACAATTTTGCAATTGTATGTGTCCATCAATGTCTATCTTTGCAACACTTAACAGGGATAGATCTTCCCTACTTAGCCCTCATACAAGAAATGCTGGAAAACCTCCTCCATGTATGAACAGCTTGTCAGTGGAAAGGCTGATGGTGCCATAGAGTTGAAATTTCTCTCATCTGATGGGACCTGTGTAACCTGTATTAGTCACTGAGTGTCCTGGATTCTTCTAGGCACTTTTGGAGAGTTATTCATCCAGCCATCTATAATTCCTGTTTTTCAAAGGGATGAATCACCTTCTACAGGTGTCATAGCTAAAAAAAATGATTGTAGATGATTAGTTCAACTTAGTGTGGCAGGCAAAGCAACACAGTGTAGCCAAAGCAGAAGCATGTGACACCCATAAATTATAAAATATAAACCAAGACATAATCATTATACTTTGTCTGAAAAACAAGAGTAATTCAACTAAAAAGTGTAAGCAGCAGCAGTATGTCTTTGGTGGTTCTAAGAATGTGTAGCTAGACACAGTGTCCATGAATTTCACATAAGTATGTCAGCAACTAGTGCCTACCAAATTTGCAAAGAGTGGACATCAGATGTAGGAGATACCAAGGGCAATCAAATTGAGAAATATGGTTAAAAATAGTCCTCATATTTACTGGGAATAATAGTATTGTACAATATAATTTGAATTAAAATCAAGATTGCGAATAGAATAGAATAGAATAGAATAGAATAGAATAGAATAGAATAGAATAGAATAGAAAGAATATTTCAGTTGGAAGGGACCTACAACAACCTTCTAGTCCTATTGCCTGACCACGTCAGGGCTGACCAAATGTTATTGGGAGGGTTCTATAAATGTCTCTTAAATACTGACAGATGTAACCACCAAATAGCATAAAAGCATCAAGCACAAGGAGAAGGAAGAAAAGCCCATCAAATAAATATAAACACTAACAGTTTTGTATACTTATTACTGATGGTTAATAACATGTAAAATGAACTCCATTAGCATGAAGTGTGTTGTTAAGGAATGAGTTTAGTGACATTTTTGTTTAAAGTTTGAAACTGTCCTGAAGTGTCAGATTTTAAAATTTAGCACAACAATCCTCAATTCCCTGGGAAATAGCAACTAAGATGCCTGTATTATTAGCAAACTTAATTGAGTTTGGACAAATTTGAAAAACATCTCCAGGTATTCACACAGTCTTAGATAAAATGTCTTTTCTATCTGAACATTCTCACTTATATTTAGAGATAAATAGATGAAAATTACCAATATTGCAATAAAATTTAAAACACTTTTATTTCTTTAAAAATTTTAGAAGATAAGCAAAAACCAAAAAGCTGGGGATATAGCATTTTACATTTTTCTAAAATGTTTTGACTACTTATCTTCTAATACCAGATTTTTAGCAAAGCTTCTTAATTTTTTTACCAAGCAACATTGCCTCTCATTTTAATTCTGCTAGAAAGAGTACTTTATAATTCTAAACTAAATTTCAATAGAAAACATTTTCCAATATATGTAAATCCTGCATTATCATACAGTGCATTGTTAAATACTGTTTCAGTGGATCTTGTAAAACTGCAGCACTGGCACCATAAATCTCTTCTATACTACTGAGATAAATAAATCTCTGGAGAAGGCAGAATATTCTTTTCTACTGCAGGAAATGTGGAAGTGTATTAAACTTCTGAGCTGAGATTTGGTTTCGAAAAATGCTAAGTGCCTACTTTCACTATCAGCTAAGATAAAGGTTTAGTATGAATCATGTGCACTTTAAACAGTACTGACAAGAACAATGTATTATTAAGCATTGAACTCTGCCATAGCAAATAATATTTATCTGACAAAATACAACAAGTGACTGACATTTTCTATATTAATGTCATGTTTCATCATTTTAGAAAACTTATTTTCTTAATTGCTACAGAGTGCCCAAGGTGTTTGAAGCTTTAGCAGATGTATGACATACATCCTCTGTTCATAACATCTCATAGACTGACTCACACTTGGGGAATCAAATGTAAATGATACAATAAAGAGGAAATTAAAAAATAGTATAAATATCTGTAGTGTGAAGCTGTGATGTGAAGACAAAAAGTGATTATTCACACAGAATTTAGTGGAATAAACTGAGAACCATAGGCAGTATTTGAAAGCTAGCCCACAGGCCCCCCAAACTTCTAAAAGCCCCTAGGGAATTCCTAATCCCAAAGTCTGAGAACTGCTACTTCCATTAGGAAAAATAAGAACTGTTCCTCAAGAGACAGTTAGACAATTGAGGCTGAGATTTTCTGTACCTAAAGATATGAGACTGAAAACTGTGCTTCCATTTCAGCAATGCATGAAGTTCACTGTAATAAAAATATAAAAAGTTATTTTCTTTTGTTACTGGACAAAAAAGTACAGGTGAAAACAGGGAACAGAAGGAAACAGAAACACAGGGGGAAAAAGGTTAAAAGTGGGTTAGATTTTTTTCATAAATGCAGGTCTTGAGAGTGGGTTGTACATTCAAAATTCACCTGTCTTCAATAAATAACATAATCTTCTTTGGAAGATTAATGAATTGAAAAAATCATATATGCAGCATATTACTGAAAACTAGACCTCTCGTTCAGTGACATTTTGAAATTACAGACTTAAATGCACATCTTACCTTATACTTCCACTATTTAGAAAACCTTCTTGCACAATGTTTTTTGAAACAGAATGTTTTGATCTTTTGGTTAGGTCTTCTCAAGCATTTTTAATTTATCAGTATTTTCTTCCCTACTACAAAAATAGAACATACACATTTCAGATGCTTGTCTTTGGACATTCTATTAGCCTCCACTTGAAAGCAAACACCGGAAATTTAAAAATTTGTCAAAACAACCAAGAGTGAAATCATTACATGTATAGATACTCATATATTTACTGCAAGATTAATGGGGAGGAAAGGTGCTAATTTGAGAGTTGTCTAATGTCAGCTCCACAAAAAGGTAGAGAACACACGCCAAATCTATATAAAGTTTATACTCTCTAGAGCACACAGGAATTGCTACATTCAGTAATGAAATATAATTTAATATTTGCAGTGCTTTGCTTCTTTGTCTTTTCTGCAGAGAAGGCTTAAAGCACAACATAATGCTAGTTTTATATTTTTGATGATCTTGAAAGTTTTATATGAACTCAGTTCAGATAACAGAGATTATTAAACAAGAAAATATTTTCAGCATGAAACATCTTGCAATCATATAATCTTTTACATCTCTTATATATGAGGAAAATGTTTTAAAACATGCTATGCCCCTCACATAGCTTTTTGATGGTTTTGTCAGTTTGCTTGTTTTCCCACAGTGAAATCCCTTGCACTCATTTCCACCATCCTTTCAACATACCTTCTTTCGTTATACCATCTGAAATGTCTGCCTTTGTGCTGTTACTAAATACACAGTGCTGAGGGGCTGCTGCAACTGCCTACTCACACACTGCAGGAGCATTGAACTCCGTCAGGATGTTCTTTCAAGTGCTTTGAAATGCCTTGAAATAGAGAAGGTATTATAGAAAAGCAAACTCTTTTCTATTTTATCCATGTAAACAGAAATCTATGGTGTCTTCTGCTGTGAACTAACAAAGGCTGCTGCATGACAGATGAAATGCAATTCAGGAGACCCACCACGAGAGTAATCCTTTCAAATGCATCTTGGATTGTTCAGATGATCAAGAAAAAACGTGGCCATGAGTATTCATACATTTTATTTTTAAAAAAGTTAGGATGAGTAAAATATTAAACTAGATGAGATTGTACGGGGCTTTAAAAGACATTTTTGTACTTAATACCAAACAATTCTGCAAATCTTACCCCAGTCTGTGACCAAGTGTGAAAAAGTATCTACTGATAGGAGAAATTGGGAGTGAAAATATTACAAAAAGACATAATCAAACTGAAAAAAAAAAACGGATTTGTTTTATGTCAATTAAAATTTTTAAATAATAATAATAATAAAAACCCAGCATTTTTCCTGAGACTCTCTGTACATTTTATTCAGGTAGCTTAATAAAAGTTGTAACTTTTAGCAATTGCTTTTCCTCTTTATATAACTGGATTAGCAATGCCACACTAAGTGTATTTCTGGTGAATTACCCAGAACCCCAAGAGACTTTTCAGTTTATTGTTTCATGCTTCAAATTGTACCTATCTACCAAATGTATTTGCAAATTGCTGGCTATTTTCAATTTCAGCTTGCGATACACAGAGGCTGTGAATTATAACCAACAGTTCAGAAACTGCAAGCATTTTTCATATACACAACTGAGAAAAAGGTATTCCATTTATGGTATGCAATCCTTCTCTTAGTGTTAAAGCATGTTAGGAGTTTTAGAATTAGCCCCAGGAGCTGGGAGACGTTCCTCACTGGCAAAGTGCTACCTCTGACTAGGGTGCTTTGAAGGACAGGTTGGTTCTTACTATACAAATGGAAAGATTAGCTCTGCCGTGTGTATTTAGCATTTACATGCCACAAAACAACATCAGAATAACAGAGGAAATCTTTAAATATGACACAGGAACAAGAATCTTCGGGTGCATGGTTGTAAGACAGAGATTTGATCTCTTTCTGTGTTGCCAGCCCTGGACAGATGGAGCATGGCAGGAGCTGGAGGAAGGCATTGCCGGGAGAGCCGTGTGCTGTCCCTTGCTGGGGACAGTCTGTGGCCATAAGTCTGCAGCACAGCATCAGCAGGAAAATCCTGCTGGGGGATGAAGTCCTGACATCACTGACCCTGGCAAAAGTCCCAGAGACAAGATTTTTCTCAGGTTTTTAATACTTTAACATACTGTACAAAGCAGACACAAGATAAACCCATTCTAGCTTACAAAAGGTTTGGGGATTTTTTACCTGACTTAGAAAATAAAGCTATTGCAAATGTCCCAGACATCAAGGAGGAATATAATTATTTTTAAAAGTGGAATGTGTCTTTATATCTATTTAGAAGGGAAAAATGAATGCAGTGTTCCCTAAGAGATTGCTTAATGTCATCTCTATGCTATCACTGAAATCCCTGTTAATACTGGCCCCTAATTTAGACTTTGACTGAAATTTCAAAATTATGAAAATATGACGTATCTTTTGTCCTATTCCAAATTCAATGAAAAAAATGTTACCCTTTGTTGCAGAGAAGACATGAAATCTAAAGCTCTCTGTCTTAATGCTATGTAACACTTATTCTATGAAAAGTTTTAATTAGTCTCCAGAAAGCTGGCACCATTCCATTTTAAAGATATAAATTAATTCTTTACTTCAAAACCTATAAGAAGCATCTCTCTATTACTTTTTTTCATAGGAAACCTTGATAGATTTAGCCCCTTATGAATCTCATTTAAAAATACATGCATTTAAATGCCAATTGGGACTTTCTCTAGAGAGGTAAGAAAAAAGGTTTTAAAGTGGATTCAGGAAGAAGAATAAAGTTAATGTTTTTATTCCCAAGGTAACTGAATCTTTCCCAGATATTACTGATATCTGCTGCTATGTCTATTCTGGTAAACAGAATTATTTCTCCTTAGATTACATAGTTTATTTTTCAGAAAAAGCACCCAGGTATTCTGACAAGGAAAAAGCCTTGAAGAATAATCAAACCTTATTTTTATCCATGGTATCAATGCTTTGTCAAACCTAAAGGTGTTATAATATTTCTGCTTTTTGTTTCATTAGTCTTGGTTTCTGCAGCAACACCTTAATGATGAACAAAACTAGCACATGTAGCAGCATATTATTAAGTCCCATAGAAAAAAGGAAAATAATTTGAAATAGAGATTATACCAATGTTGTTTACTAAGTTCATTTTACATAGATATTTATCACTGAATTGGAGGAATCCATTCACTGGGGCTTTTTAGATTATAAGTGTGCTAGTTTTTTAATTATGTATAATAAATCACATTGGATTTTCAATAGATCAGTCATTCACTTTAAATCTCAGATTCTGTAAAAATAGTATGTCTGCTCTGACCTCACATTTTTTGACCAAAAAAAGGAAAAACTTCAGATTTGAAATACTAGAAAAAAATTGCAGTTCTTTCTGAGCTCACAAACAGGAGATACATGGAGTTAAGAATACTCAAAGAATATTTGCACTTTTTTTAACAATTACTTTATAATGTATCATCTGTCTAGCCTACCTCCACTTTTCAGCCTCTGTAGAACTTATCACAGGAAAATATACAAACTTCTATTTTTAAATTTTTTTGTACTTTAATTTTTTTTCCTTTTGTTTTCAACATGTGTGTGCAAGCATCATTGAATAAGTGCATGCTCTCTTTTCCTGTATAACCCTGGGAATACAGTGGATTTCTTCAGCATACCAAGAAACAGAGATTTATGCTAGTAGGATAAAAGCTAACTGTAGAGGTTAAGTTTGGTTTCACAGGATTTGCCTCTCAGGTTATAATTTCAAAGGCCCAGTGTGCTGTTAGGGCCACAGCTCTTTTTTGATGGATAAACCCCTAATAACTTGAGACATAGTAACAGGGGGAAAACTAAGGTTACTATGCTGTTCTACTTCAGGTAGTGTGAGATTCACGAAAAAAATTTGCAAGTCAGGGAGAATGTGAAAGCTCAGCTGGCAGTCAGTATTTTTTTTTCCTCTCTGTGAAGTCTGCAGCTTTTTTCTATATATAAGCAATCTATTTGAATGTGATGAAGCACCAAGGTTTCACACACTTAAAGACAAGTGATAAATTGAAATGACATGGCTCTGTTGCTAGTTTACTGCTGAAGTAATCCAAATACCTTTTTAGTTTTTGTTACTGTCAAATTAATTTGTGTAAAATGTGCCAGGAGAGAACTCTAAAAGCAAACCAGGGAAGATAGATATCCCATTATAATCTTCTATTTTAGTGCTAGACTTACTTCAGGCTGCAGCACTTCCTGAAACTTCAAACTAAGACATACATGTAAAATAACCTTCCATAAAAACCACACTGCATGCAAATGCAAATATAAATGATCAAGACAGTATTTTTATTATTTTCTGTTTTAAGAATATAGTTCAAACATGAGATGAATGCTACAAGAGAAATACAAGATTTTCTTCTATTGTTATGTGAGTTGCATCTTTTTCTATGCTCATTGCAAAGTACACAGTTTTGAACAAATTGGGAAAGGAAGAGTGAATATTATGTAAGGGAAGAGATATGAGCTTTTTGATATGAACTTTGTACTTATGTACTTTTGTAACTTATGTACTAAAACCCATTTCTTGAACAAGTTTCCATTGTAAAACATACTTGTTTTGCTCTGGTATGTGCACAACTGATGGGGCTAGTAGTGCACTCAGCTGTATAAGGAAACAATGAACTGTAGATTTTAAACAAATGCATTTACCACTGCTGCTTCTTGAAACTGAGATGCTGTGACAACAGAAAAGTACTTATGGAAGATCTACAGGAAAACTCTCTCAGAGAACCTAACAGTAGGAAGATGTAATGGATGGGATGTAATGGATGTAGGAAGTTCTGATGGGATCCAAAATGACTACGAGTCATTTCTTCCTAACTCACATCATTAAGTGTAAACATGAAGACTTTAGTCTCTGTTAGCATTTTTTTGTCTTGTTCAATCTAAATATTTTTCATTTAAAAGCTAATTGCTTTGTAATACCATCAAACTCTTTAATTGAAAATACAATGGTTTCTTTGAAAATTGATGAGAACAAAAATTCACTCTGATATTACAAACATTTTAATCACTATGAAAATTAGATTTAGTCTCTACATGGCTCCACTCACTAAGTATAATCAGATCTTATATTAACCAAGGGATGTTTTGAATTGTGACCTTACGCCTTCATTGATGCATTCAAAACTCTGGGGGCCTCTAAAATTCCTCTGACAATACATAGGATTTAACAGCATATTTGAGTACAGATATCATGAATATGAAACAGTTTCTTAAGTCCTGTATTACAGGACTTACCAGAAAACAATACACTCCTGAGAGAAAACAATATATTGAGCTTGTCAGAGGGGAGTGTTGTATCTCTTCATAGCTTGAGGTTACAGAGAACATGGCAGTTGCAGCAATATCAGAACTTTTGGGGGAGTATGCCTAATTTCACTCCAAAGTGCATGTTAATTTTTTTACTATTCAGTCTGGAAGACTCACACAGATATTTCTGACTTCTCCTATGTGTGGAAACCTGCATTAGCAGCATTCTGAAGAACAAATTTCAATTAGTGTCTCATGGTTGTGACAGAATTATGAGAGTCCTGAAAAAAAATGGATCCTCGAATGCCTGTGTTTAATTGCTAAAATTGTAAAAAACATCATCTGGTGTGCTTTTTTCTACCTGCCAAAGCCTGTGAAATGTGAAGGTGATCATTACATTAGGTGGAGCTATAGCCTGCCAAGGAGCAGTCATGGAGAATTTTGTAGGTAGTCACTTCTTCTGATCCCTCTCCTTTTTCAGTGTATTACATCTTGTTTTGGTCACAGGCTTCCCCTGGCTTTCATTAGAGGTAGTGTGTGTATGGCCAAAATTCAGTGTTGGATACCAGTTTCACATCTGTTACAGCGTAGTCCAGAGTCTGTTATTTTGGCATATAGATGATACAAATCCTGTTTGTTTTAATAAGTTGCAAATTAAACCTGAATTTTAATTTGCATAATATATAAATATGTGAATATGATTGGGCATAATACAGAATTGAAAATACTAAACTGCTAAAATTACAGTACTTTAAAACTTTCTGTTATTTCTTTTGTGCATTTTTAGTGGAAGGGAGATGAGCTTTTGGCTTTAAAATTTCTGACTGGCTAAACTACAAAAAGCTGAGTCCTGCTAAGGTGATCCAAAAGAAAAATTGGGAAGGTTTGTAGCTCGTTGCTTTCCTGTCTTGGTTGTGTACCAAGTCAAAGCTATATTCTACAAATAATAACTCTGGCAGCATTGACTAAAGGTTTTAATAAGCTCTAACCCCTTGGCTTAAGTACCCCTTCATATACATTAATCCAATGGCTGTAAAGCAGTCATTGTGGGGACCACTTACTATACTCTTAAGACAGCATGGAGTGACTCTTCCAGAAAATACCTGATAATTAATTTTACCATCATACAATACTGAAAGACTTTATTTTCTTATTAATTTGACTGATGCTGCACAGATTTTTGTTACTGAAATTGCATGACTTCCAGCAGAAGTGGAAGTGCTATTTTGCAGAATTGTAGATTTGTCCTTTCTTTCTTCATTCTTTCCAACTATTGATCAGTTATGGATAAATGATCCATGATAGAGAGTGCAAATTATTCATCATCTTCAGATTTATATCTTTGCTAGGAAAGAAATATCAGATCTTGACATCACATTATGTTAACTACTACTCTGGTTTCCTTCTACTCTCATTTCAACAAGTGATATCTCACAAATATGAGGTATACAATTTAACAGCCCCCAAAGCTTGTAATCTGGTCTCCCAGCTTCAAGATATAAATATATAGAAGAAGAGGCATTGCTATAAGCTCTAACACATACATATTTCAGAACAGCATTCCTTAAAATTATATTGGGATAGAGCACCTGGGGTAAAAATGAAATTTTGCAATTAGAAAATGTGATATTGAGTAACAGATCTTGCAGCTTGCAGGCATTGTTATCAAGGTTCACAATCAAGTGTTTACATGGGGCTTGTCCTCATGGCCACAGAGGGCTGATGATCACATGATAGATTTGCTTCAAATGCAGTTAAACACATTTTCAATAATCCCATCAGGACATACATTATAGCTACATATATGGTGCAGATGGGAAAGAGGAAGCTCTATGCATTAACTACAGAGGAACTACCATGGAGTTATTGTTATTTCATGCTGCTACTAATACCAGTTTTCCTATTATACACAACTCTTTTCTAAATCTCCAGACTGACAGAAGAAGAACTAAAACTGCTGGTTCCTGAATCTGACATTGAGTTGCAAGAGCTCCTAATTGAAATCTACATAAAATTTCAAACACTAACAGATGCTAATCTGCAGTGCCCAAATCCTCAGAGCAAGTAAATTAAAAGAACTATATCCCAACTTTAATTAAGTAACATTATCTCAAATACCAATCAAGGGAAGAGGAATATATTTTATGATTTGTTTTGCAAACGTATTTGCTACTTTGTTAGTAGGCATTATCCTCACCAAATGTAACATTCTATGGGAGTTACCTCTGAAGAATTATTTTTACTTATCTCTCCTGAAAGAGAGAACAAACAACTTTGAAATTCTGCTATCAATCTGAACGTTTCTCTGACAAGACCATGATTATGCTCATCAGAAAACTATTTCTATACTTTTATAGTTTGAAACTTAAAAATAAATAAATAAATAAATCTGTCCATTACAATTATTTTTCAAAAGAAGCCCACACAGTTTGTAAAAGGCTTTGATAGCTTGGATAACAGTCAGGAATTAAATTATTTAACAGCAAAAGTTCTGCTTAATTAAAAATTTAATATATTACTGAATTAGCTGTCAAGACCAGAATCAGCAAATGATCCAGTTTGAACTGGAGTGCTTCATTTATTAAGTCTTTCAAAATAAGAGATGGAGAAATAACACAACATAAACAAGAGAAGCAGTCTGAAACATGCAGGCCCCTGATGTTATTAAGAAGATCTTATCGACATAAAATATATAAAAACAAATGCTTGCAAGATCAGGATCCTATTCCAAATCAGATTTAGTTCAAATTAAATTCTATTATTTGCTCCATAACATACCTAAATAGTTTGAAGTGCTGCTTAAAAAAATAAAAGTGTTTGCTGCTAACATTTGAGGAAAAAATTTGTTTTCTGCACAGGCTGGACTTTAAACATGGCCAAGTAAAGAAAAATCATTATATCTAGTATATTTTCCAAAATATTCATTTTAGAACAGAGGGAATACAAAAGAAAAGGTTTGCAAAGAAATGTTTGTGCAATCTAAAATGCAATTGATGCCCTTGGTAATCCTCTGAGAGACTGCAGCAAAAGGAAAGTAAATTTAGTATTTTCTCTCTCTTGATAAATGTGATTCCATCAGTGTTAACATGTAACTTCTGTCAGTTTACTGTCCTATGTGCTAAATAAAAGAGTTTACTGACAAAATGAAAATCATTTTCCCATATGCACAGACATATAGGTAGGAAGGGACATCTGGAGATTACCTTGTCTGACCTCCTACATGGGAGGACTCTGCCAACTTGGGTTGCTCAGGGCTCTCCAGGCAGATTTTTTTACTATCTCCAAAATGGAGATCTTCCTAAGGAAGATGGGTATTTTTCAATGGAATATTTTTCAAGACCCAATGCAGATGGGGTATTTTTCAATGCCCAATGCATGATTTTGCCATAACAAAAAAAATAAAAAAAAAAAACAACCAAAACTTAAATACCTTAATGTCTGTTCAGAACTTCCAGTGTTGTGCCTGTTGTCTCTTGTCCCACACTTCTGCATCCCAGAGGAGTCTGGCCCTGCCTTCTGTGGGCCCTCCCTGCAGCCCTCCTACCATGCAGGGCTGAGCAAACCCTCTTCTTGAACTTCTACAGGGTGTCCTACAGGTCTGTCACAGGGACCTTTCACAGGGCTTATTTACCAACTCTCCTGCAGGGAATCCCCAAAGCAGACTACCCTGACTGCACATGCACCAAGTGGATGGAAAACATCACTTCCCTCAAACAATTCATGCAAGTACTGGTATACTGTTCATCACGTTTCAATAATGTTTTGCTTCTGCATGAAATAAATATGCACTTGTAAATAAACACATACACATTGGTTTACACATTGACTGCCATACAAATACACATTTTTAACCTTCCAGTATGATGTGCAGTCATGTAAACAAGGTGCTAGAGTAAAATAGCGTTATTTTAGGATTGGGACCTTTAATGACATGAGATACACCAAAGCATGTATCTCATCCAAAAATGGAATCATGTAAATAAAAATTTCCTACAATTCTGCAAATGAATGTTTTTTTAGTAATCACTGTCTGAGCTTTGACAATAATCCATGTCCAAGGAGGTAAAAATATAAAGAAATTAATATAATTAAGTTATTTTTTTAAAAAAAAATTATGTGCTGGCAAATCTTAACATGAATGCCAGCATGAATCAAAATTCCCTACACAGTTAAACTATACAGAAGTCAGCAAAGATTCCTTTGTGCCTCATATGCATTAAAATAAGTAATTTTTTAATTCTATTTAGACAATATAATGTTACGAATCCTGCAGAGAGATTATCAAAGATAAGGATGTTTCAAGCAGTAATTTGAGAAAAATAGAATTGTAAGGAAACTGATGAAGGAGTATACAGGGTTTCACAAATGCAGAGCTGTCCAAATTAGATAATTAAAAATGATGGCATGATTCTGACAGCTCTCTGATCTCTTCTAATAATTCATTAAATAGATCCAATACTGTTTCAACATTTTTCCTAGTTTATTTCAATATAAGTGATGTCAAAACCATCTGTAGGCAGCTCAGACTACCATTCTTTCCAATGTGGTTGAAAAATTCTTTAAAGGTTCTTGCATTCAGAAATACTAAATATTTGCATTAATAATTCATTGTGCTTGAATTTATTACATAAATCCTGTTCCATAAGCAGAATGAATGAAGCTTTATCAATGCTAAATAAATTACATTTACAAGTAATAGATAAAATTAGCTAAAATGCATAAAATAAGATTTGACATAACTAAGACGAAAAGCAAACTTTCCATTGCTAAGAAATAGAGTAGCCTTAACTGAGAGCTTTTAGTCACATGATAATGGCCATATGCATTGGTTTAAATCAGAGTCAAGCTAAATTTTTTACTTTTCAAAATAATTAGGACAGCTATAGGGGACTTTTTATTCCCTATAGTGCAAATTCAGTTAGCCATGATAATTTAATGGACAGTCAGGCCACACAATCTTATTAGCAAGGCTCCCCTTCAGCAGCTCCTGGAGTGAATTGTCATTCTCCACAGAAAAGCCACCATCCCAATTTGCATCTCACATATAGTGTTCTCTCAGAGGGACAAGCATATTTACCCTTCGAGCTTTATTTATCATCAGTCATAACACATAATGTCCTATCCGTTTTATTCACCATAGATTTTTACAAGTTCAAGCTGTGCATCCATGCTATTTACTACTGGTAACTTCATGCTCCATATGCAAAGTCTTTTTTCTGATTGTAAACAGTTTCACCTATTTCATTTTTGCCAGTAGCCAGAGATAAATAATATGGAATGGCATTGATTGCACATTTGCATTACACATCCTGTTTAAATACATTTCTTCTTTAATACCCAAGAGAGAACTAGAAATGTCACCGACCCCATGAGAGTCATGCCACTCTCCAAGGCTACATTTTTACAGCAGAGTGAAGGTGCACTGGTAGCATAAAGATAACAGAAGAATCTGCAACATCTGCCAGCAAGTTCATGCAGACAAGTCCCCAGTAGGTCATTCCCAGCCTTCACTGACTACTTTGTCATCACTCTTCTCCCTCACCTACATTAACTTTATGAGTGTAAGCACAGAGAAGTGTTTTCTTGTTAAAATCACACTTCTGCATTGCCACCTTGACTATCTCTTCTTGACTGTTCTAAACTAAGAAAAACAGGGTTTGGTACTCTGCCATTGACATATTTGTCTTAAGCCTCTTTGAGTGGCAGTTTGGAGTATGGGGGCACAAATGGGATCAGCAGGTATTTCAAGACCTGACAGAGCTCTCTGTGGGAAGTGTGCCCTAGCTGTGTGCCTTATTGTGCAATTTAATGCAGTGATGTTCAGTGCACTGCTGTGAGCTGTTAAACTCTCCCCACCTCTTGTCTTAGAGGCTGCTCCATTTGAGGGAGATATGCAATCCTTGCTCTAGTTTATAGCTCACATATGAAAGTTTCACCAGATGGCAAGATCATCACCAAGATGATGTGCACTTTTAGGACACGCGGCATTCTTTGTTTGCTGTTTTGTAAGTAATTCAGAACAGCAGAAAGAGATATGCTTCCTCCTTCAACTGTCCACTGAACCTCCCTCAGAAGATGACAGAGAAAATGAAGCAGAGGTACTCTCACAAGCTGCAGACATCTTGGTTTAAATATTTCCTTTACCAGCAGTAACCTTTGCACTCTACTAGAAGTGTCATATTTCAGTTCAACTTACTGTCTAATGTAATTTTCTTATGTTCTGCTTTCAACTTACTTGTATTCACTAACAGTAGTTACAGAGAGAAATACTAGATCAGCCTAAAAAAGTTGATCATAAGAGGTCACATTCTACTACTGTTAGCAGTTGAATTTGCTCATTGAGGGTTAACAGTTAAACCATTCCTATCTTACAGCTGAAAGGGATGATGATTGCCTTTGAAAAATCAAATTAAAATAACTAATAAATCCAGCATATTCTGTTCAATGTCATTCTAGTTTATAGTTTCCTAGACACAGTCTACAGGTTTGTGCTGTTAAATGAAAATGTAGTTAAACAGATAGAAATGTTTTTCAGATATTTTATTCCATGAATTTACAGTACAGAATAAGTAATCATAAAAATTGGCCTCTACAGTGATGCTGACTAAAAGCAATTTACTCATTTGAAGCTTATGAATTTAAAACTTCTGTCAAACAAAAAATCTAGGCTCAGGTTCAACAAGATTTAGTTTTGAAAATAAACACATTGAAGATAGATATATTTACTAGATATATTTACTAGATAGATTTAATAGATATATTTACTATAAGGACCTGGATGGGCCAAAAGAGATGTTTTTGACAAGGTATTCAAACTACCTGTGTCAGAAGTTTCCCAGGAAGATAAGGAGGATAATAGGTTTTTTGCCCTTACACTGGATTGTGAAGCTTAACTCATAAAGAACTTTATCCAAAGGCATTAAAGCCCATAGAAACCTCTCATTGACTTTAATGAGCTTTTGTTCAGGTCTTTTACATGAGAGCTGAAAGACTGCCATTGATTGCAAGCCCTAATTTTATAAAGCTCTTTCATATCCCCACCTTGGAGGCGTTTGAAAACATATAAATGTATAAATAAGAGCCTTATAAGATAAAATTTGCTTGTTTTACTTTTTAAAATTATGAGAAAGCTTCTCACAGTACGTGTGTACATCCAGGAATATATCAGTTATTCCATGCAGATATTAATAACTCTTTCTTAGGTACCCTCACATATTGGTTGGATAACCATCTCTGCACTGCTGGATGCCAGCTCTAAACATTTAATCTAAACCAAGTAGAGTTTATAATGACTTTTTCCCTTGATTTAGCCAGAATATTGGACACAGAATATAAATTGTCACTTTGCTTTTATGCTGATATTATCCTGACTATGCAAGCAAAGACAATACCTGATCTGGCATAAAGTTAACCCTTTAAATTTTTTAAGAAATATGAAGCAGCAGAAAAGTCTAATACTTCATCAATTCTTTACATGTCCTGCATTTCTGATCTAAGAAAGCAGAAGCATTGCCAGGAACACTACTTTTATGTTTCCTCTGCTGATGAACTACAACCCATAGTAAAAACATCCATCAAATAGGAAAATTACCAGAACCCCAAACAGAAAGAAGAAACTTCAAAAAGTGATATCTTAATTATAGATGGTATTCATTATCACATTTCTGTAGTGTGCCAGATAAGGAATGCTAACCTAATATTATAAGAGCTTGACTTCACTCAGAATTTAGAAACAGCAAGAGTCAATTTAACAGAAATCTCTATCCTAGTCCAGGTAACTAAAAAAAAAAAATCCAGCAATATGTAATATTTTTTGGCCCTTAAAAATAGTAAAAATATGCAAGTTCTCTAGATGTTTATTGGCTTCTATTCAAAACAGCTATTTTCACTGTTATGAATGGCTGACAGATTTCCAAACCTGAAACACATCAGTATTAAATTGCATTTTGTTTCACCTGCCATTCAGTATTACACAAAGCATTTTTTTAAAGACAATGTACAATAGCCATGAACTAATTTAGTCCCGTATTAAAGAAAGGTAATTAATATTTAAGTTTTGATCATATACAAAGTTAATAGCATTTCTAATTCAGCACTAACCATAGATACCTTATTATTTTTGTAATATCAGTTAAGGTATTAATTTCATTCAAAGATGCAATTAAGCAGAAAGAAAATAGTAAATCTTTACAAATCTTAGTTTAAACACTTTCATTTTATTTACACACTTCATGAAAATATGTGTCTATTCTTTAAAAATCCAATTTTAGTCCTACCAAACCATGCAATAAGAAGATATTATGTATTTTATAACATTTTTATGAACTAAATAAATACAATTTAATCAGATCAATTTTTACAGTTTAGAAATTCATCTCTCCAAAGGTGCATCTAATTTAGAACTTGATTGGTATCAGGGTTTATGCTTTATCAACCTAACCCATTAGGCCATTACACATACTGTTATTCTCCAAGAGTAAAAAAATATTCTAACATCTGTTCTCAATGTATTTTTCCATTTATGCCCCATGTAACTCATTAAGTTCATCTACAAAACATTACTGAGTCTATCTGCAGTATAAATGTCATTCTACTATACAATCACATGAAAATAGAAAAAAATGGTAGCCTACAACACAGTCTACTTAACCCCCCACTATTTCTACTGCATCTTTGGATCAAAGAAAACATCATTTTGAAAGTCAGAATTGTGATACACATAATGTTTAACTAACATCTTAAGTGACCTATATCCTAACAAAGTGAGAAAAACATTTCCATGTCTTACCATGTCTGCTCCTTACCACCGCTGCAGTCTTATGAGAGAATTTTTTTTTCAAAAAGTACATACCTTCTGAATGGCTTGAAAGAGTGATTTTAATATTTTAATTCACTTGTGCAAATAATCTCCAGAGTACAGAAGTGCAGTAGGAAATGTCCCAGTAACCTAAAGTCTTACATGTGTAGGATGAAAAGAACCTGGCGTGAAGTGTGTCCTTCTAAATGCTCTTCCCATTTTCTTCTACAGACAAAAAAATTCTATATTTTATTATTCTGAAGCTAGTTTCAAACCCTGAGATCTCTTCTGCCCCTTCTGCTTGCATTCAGCAATTGCTGTTCGAATTTAATTTGAGAGGAAAATACCTATTTACAGCTGACTTGCCCATAATGTATTCATCTAAGCAATACAAAGGTCATTCTTCCTGCAGAAAGATAAGGAATTCACTGTCAAAACCTGTCCTGCTAGCTCTCAAAAGTGCCTTTGCTGTAAGAAAAGTGACATACTATCTGATGTTAGCTAACAATTGATGATTAATGTGAGGTGTAAGCCTAGTGAAGAGGATTTACTAATATTTATAAACATCAGTGAATTGAGCAAAAATCTGAGGGTATTTAGATTGACCCAAAAATTCTATTTTGTATGAAAGCTGCATGGTGCCTACCTTGAGGATTTTACCTTGTATGAATTTCTGTGTGAGCTGCTGTAAATCTGAAACCAATGTCCGACTGCTAAAGGTTTTTTATGCTCTGAGACTACATTGGCAGTATATTTGTAAGTGAAAAGAAGATTAGTGGCTTTATGACTAAGATTTATGTTGGGAACAGAGAGTGACAGAGAAAAGCTTACTAAGGGAGGAAAGAGATGCTTGCACAGGATAGACAATTCTTCAGGAAAAAACCTCTAAAACAAGATGTTAGAAACCTTAGAACATAGTAGAAGGAAAATAATAATGAAAAACAGCAAGATATACAAGCAAAAAAAAGGGAGACACACTAAAAGAAGGCATCACCATTACATACACCAAATCAGACAGTTGGCCTGTTTTGTATTATTTCCTCGGAACAAATTATTTCAATTTAATAACTGGACTAAACTTCAAGAAGCCAGACAAATTCATAAGGCCATTAATTCAATTAGTCAATGGGATGACTTCTGTATGAAATAGATGTGAAATGTGTAAGGGTAGAAAAATCCAATCTTGACAACTTTCCTGTGACAAACAGTGGGTTTTTAAATAATATTAGAGGAATATTCTCTCTTAAAAAGAGAGAAAAATCCTGCATGTGGAATAGGGCTAAAAGAGTTTGTATTTCCACAGCAGGATACACAGTTTATGCAACTATTTCCTGCATGCTAGATTAAGTTAAAACAAGAACAAGAATATCTACAAAGTGTAACAAAGCCAAAATCAAACTTGAACTAGAATTCAGAGAAAGAATTTACTGTCCTTCTGATGAAAAGATGCACATTTTTACCCATCAAGAAAGAGATTTTACAGGTTACATTTTCTTTTCATTCAATACGCGAAGAAAATTTAAACATTTACTTTGGGAACAGTTTTGAAATATCTCTACTATTGTCCACTGACCAATTTAACAGTTAACACTTGTTAAGCATGGTTACAATTTCCCAGTTCTCTACCTCAGCACTGGCACTAAAGCAAGACAAAGCTCCCAGGAGGGAATCATTCCAAATTGTATCAGCTGGCAAAATGTCCTCAGGGAGCATCTGTCAGCTACAGACCAGGGAGCTGGCTCACCTTCTGGCTACAATTTCAGTATATCCCTCCAAATTTAAAAGCTCTACCACATCTCCTTCCACATGGGGAATTGAAAGAAGACTTTATTCTTTTTATAATAGCTAAGAAAAACCTCAATGTCCACTGACCAAGATATTTTATAAAGTTTAATAATTCTCACAAAAAATCATAAAACTACGATCACAATTTGTACTTGCTGTGTTTTATGCATGCACAGTTTTTCAGTTGCAAAGTGTGACATACAGAGAATCAACTTACAGGACCAAAAGCGTTGCTGTCAAAGCTGTGTCCATGGTGATCCCCTTCCACCCAAATATGACCATGGGGAACTTTCACATACTTCTTTTTGTATCCAATGGTTCTAGGCAGAATTGGAAAAAATGATTACTTATAAAGATTTTTAAAACAAACAAACTCTCCCCCCCAAAAAAAAAAACAAAAACCAAAACACAAACAAAAACCCCCAAACACAAAATGTTTTGTTAAGAAAATTCACGTATTTCCAAGTTTGGAATTTGACCTTGCATACAACTCAGCACCAGCTTAAAACTACCTTCACTGAAGTCCTTTGGACGCCAAGTGTTACTCAAGTCAAAATACGCGAAAATTTTGTATGTGATGGTTGCACTGTCAGGACCTGGTTACTACATTGTTTTGTTAGAAATCACAGCACAAGAAAGGAAGAAGAGACTTTTCAGTGAAATATTATTAACAGATTATTAACTCCATCTCTGTAGTAACAAAATTTTGAGCCATCAGATTTTATCTCAGGTAAATATCAGTGAACATACACATGTTGCAGTCACATAAAGATACTGTTTAAGACTGTTCATCAAAAATATACTGTTGTGTCTGAACTGGCCTCAGATTCAGAGCATAGATTCCTGCAATTATTCTGTCCTGGGGGTAGGATTCGTTCAGCTGTAACAAGCTAAACAGGATAAACTTAAAGAAAAAAACCTTTAAGAGAAGGCCAAGCGATGAAGGAAAATGACATTGATGCCATCCTCTACAGAAAATCATACTGCTGCAGCATGTCCCAGTATTACAAAATGACAAACTACAGATTAGTACTAAAGCTGAGGTGCAGAGTATGTAAAATTCCTGTACTTAGTTCCCCAAGTAGCTGTCATCTTCATAATGCCAGTCTGCCTTCTACCACACACTTCTGCTTTCTTTCAGATGGGACCTGTTATTCTGCAATCACTCATGCAGAGAAGTTGTTGTGCTTTAACCCCAGACAGCAATTGTCATGCACACTGAATTATTACCAGGATGAAGCATTTACAGATGGGACTATGAATAGTGATACCTCTTATTTAGTTCTGAATAAACAAGTCTGTCCACAGACAGAAACAGACTTTTGATCTAGCTTGTTGTCTCCAGCTGCTCATTGCTTTTTGCTGTCTGGCAGATATGCCCTTAGAGCAGAAGGCAGAAGAAACACACTCTAAAACTAAAAAAAAAAAAATCAACTGGAGAGAGAAAACCATCCTCACCACGAGATTCAGCTGAGCTGTGCAACAGTACTAATCAGGGATATTCACAAGTCAAAATGAAAAAGATTAGGTTTGGGGAGGTTTATTTTGGCTGGGGAGGAGGTTTTATGTTAAAAGGACATAAGCTAATCAATAACCTGGAGGCCACGAAATATTAGAATAAGGAATCCTCAAAAGTGCATTTTATTAACTTTGACTATATTAGTCAAATAAAAACAATAATTACTTTATTTGCAAGTCACAAAATCTGACTAATCCTTTTTCAAACAGCTATTTTTTGGCAGCTAAAAGGATGAGCATTCCAGTGCTATATTCTAATGGAATTCTACATGTACTTTCATTGAAAGCTGAAAAAATAATAGCCTATTCGCAAAAAGAAAAAGACTGAGCTTCATTTTTTCTAGAACAGTGCCATATTACACATTATTCAAGACTAAATTTCTAAACCATTCAAAAAAAAAAAAAAGTTAAACTGTCCTGGCTGATAAATATATGATTTCCTAAACATAAAGAGTATGCTATAATAATTCAATAACTCAATTATGCTAAAAATTAAATTATGTAGTTTATTACTATGCAAATCCTTTTTTTTTAAGAGTTATGGCATACAGTTTGGACAATACCATTATTTATGTTTTGAGATTTCATAATGCTTCGTTTCATTGATAGTTTCTTTTATAAAGTATCATATATTTTACTAGTAAAGTGTTTTAAAGTATAGGCTCAGAGTTGTCCATTAATTCCACTGTTTGATTAGACACTTCTGAAAATTATTAAATGTGTCTCTTCCATCAGAGATAAAGGCAAAGAATAGCTAAAAAACACTTAATTTTCTCTTCATTGATCCTCCTGAATACACAAGAGTATATTGTGATAAAGTTTTGTACCCTTATAGACTTCATGCATAAAACTGAATTTCACTCAGAAGGGTGAAAGGATTTGAAAGTTAATTCTGCTGGCAAGTTTACCTCATAAATGCCAGGAAAATAATATGGCAAAGGCCAGTCAGTGATTCAATTTCAGACCAGACACAATCTCTTATCCCCAAATAATCTCCTCCTTTATTATGATTGGGAAATCACTAAGAGGAAGGAAAAAAAAATTGTAATAAGCACTTAGAAACTAAATTGGAGGGGAAAAAATGGTCTGCATGGATAGGTCTTGCAAAGGCTTTCAGAGACCCTGTGAAAATCTAAGGGTTTAACACAGGTGTCTGGGGTGTTTTTTAAGTCCTAAGACAAAAAAAAATAGATGACAGAGTGCAGTAATTATAATTCGTTCTTTTTATTATTCCTAAAACATGGCAAATATTTATTTCTTTTCTACTCTTGAAATAAACATCATAAACTAGAATATTTTCCTACAATTATGAAAAAATGAAGTCTTTTGTGGTGATTAAAGAGGAATTATATACAAACTCTCATTTGAAAAAAAAAAGCAGATTATTGTAACAAGTAGGTTTTACTTAGAGGAAATATAATTAAAATTTACAGTGTTAATAAACATATTAAGAGAATAGGTGACAAAAAAGGAAACAGAAAAGAAACAAAAGCAGCAGTTCTAATTGTCTACTTTAGTTGTTAGGAGTGGTACTTCTTGGATAAATCCCTTAAACTCAGCCGTTAAATGTAAAACCTTCCATGTATCATCAGATTTTTCCCACATGAATTCTGAAGAAATTTTAATCTCTGACCTAAATTGCAAGGTAGAGACCATGTGTTAGCTACATTGGCAATGTGGCTCCTGATCTAAATGTACAAACTACCATTTATGTTTCACTAGTTAAACATTTTAGCTGGGCATGCTGAAATAAAACTATTGTTCATCTTTTTGTGCAACCCTACAAGGCCAAATTACTAACATAAACGTAATTTTTGAAAAGTGTTGACTCCAGCCTTTTTCTTAAGGATAGCCTTGCCAACTACTGCTATCACATTTTGGGGGTTTAGATCTATGTAAATGAGCAAAAGTTTTAAGTGTAATGATCAATAGCTCTGTGAAAAATAAATACAATTCAAAGTGAAGAAATACTTTGGAATGCTTCTAGCACTCTTCAACAATGGCTGCAAAACTAAAAATCCTCAAGGCAAATATCAAAAGCACTATTAGCTCACTGGGAATTTTACATCAATTCCTTGCGAGAGGTCTTCATTACAAAGGAATTGCAGTCAATAATATAACATTTTGAAAGCAATGCAAACTTCTATTTTTCTTTCTTAGCTGAGCATCCTTAGACTCATTTCTCTGACTGACTGTAACCATGACCTCTGTTAGCTCTAACACATGAAGTTTTTAATTAAATTTAGAAGATATCTGAATGAATTCTTAAGAGAAAAGTTGCTGTAAGTAATAACTTAGTATTTGTTAATTTTATATCTAGCTCATTAGCATGAGTTATAATTACTGAACAATCTCTTAAACTTCATAAAGCCTCTAGTAATGAATAGTAGTCTTTCACTTTCTTCAATTTACTATCTTGCAATAAAATTAAAAAAAAATATTTAACACCTCTTATTCTTCCCAATTAAATGGTTAGCTTTAGCAATACTACAGGCAAAGACATTAATTACCCAGATTTTGATATATAGAATACAAACATCTGTTAAAAACCATACTGGTGTGAGCAAAAAAAAAAAAAAAAAAAAATCAGGTTTTACTGGAGTCTTTGACACATTAGTAATAAAATCACCTACGCTGATGTTGCTCAAACTGTAGTTGAAGTCTCATTGGCTTAAGAACAGGACCTACCAGAGTTGCAGCAATTTTCTTGTTCAGAACACAATGGAATTGCATTTAGCTTTTTAGACATTTTTACAGAAGTTGGTCTGAAATTCTGATTTACTTTTTTCTTACATATGAGGTACATTTTGAACCTTTGCAAAGTTTTTTTCTCCACAATTTAATAGCTAACAGATGTACTTATAGCTATCCTTGGCTGAGAAATAATTTCAATCTTGACAGTCAAAAATGAGCTCTATATGGTATTCTAACCACCTGCCCACAAGCAAGAAAAATCTGCTTTTTTAGGATGCAGTAGCAGTGCCAAAGCAAGCAACTTGGCTCGGCTAAGCTGGATGAGGAACGATTGCCTTCAGTTTGATTTGACCTTGAGAAATCCAAAGGTCTCAGCAATCTGCATATCTTTGGGTGTCATCAGGGAACAGACAGTGTAGATAATGTCCTGTTTGCAGAAGAGATAAAACAAAAATACAAACTCTTTTGTAAAATAGGTAATCCCTATCATACTTAAGCACAACTTTCTCTAAGCAACATGAATTGCTGTACATGATGTTTATTGGGTTTGCATGGCCATGTTTTGATAGCATGAGGTCTACAGGGGTGGCTCTGTGAGAAGCTGTCACAAGTTTCCCCCATGTCCAAAAAGGCCAATGCCAGCCATCTCCAAGATGGACCTGCTGCTAGGACCTGCTGCTGGCCATGGCCAAGCCCATCAGCAATAGTGATAGGGCCTGTTGCATAACAGAGTAAAGAAGGGGGGAAAGTTGCTGTACAATGGTAATATCACCAAAAGAGTGATAATATTTGTTAGCTCTGCACACACCAGGGTCAGTGAAGAAGGAGGAGGAGGTGCTCCAGGTACCAGAGCAGAAATTCCCTTTCAGATCCTAGTGCAGGCCATGAGTGAGTCAGGCTGTCCCTCTGCAGCCAATGGAGGTCCATAGTGGAGTAGAGTTCCCCTTGCAGCCCATGGAGGACCCCCCACTGGATTAAGTAGATGCTTGAAGGAGGCTGTGACCTCATGGAAAGCCCACTCTGGAGCAGGCTCCTGGCAGGACCTGTGGCCCCATGGAGGGAAGAGTCCATGCTGGAGTAGGTTTTCCTGCAGGACTTGCTACCCCACAGAGGACCCACGCTAGAGCAGTCTGTTCCTGAAGGACTGCACTGAACAAAAGGACCCATGCTGGAGTTCATGAAGAAGTGAGAAGGAGTCATGTTGGAAAAGTTCATGTTGGAGACTGTCCCATCAGAGAAACACCAAGATCAAGTAGAAGAGTGTGAGGAGTCCTCTCCCTGAGGGGGAAGGAGCAGAAGAGATGTGATGAAATCATCACAACACCCATTCCATGTTCCCCTGCACCACTGCAGGGGAAGAGGGAGAAAAAATTGAAAGTAAAGTTGAGTCAAGGAAGAAGAGAGTGGTGGAAGAAGGTATTTTAAAGATTTAGGTTTATTTCTCATTATCCTACCCTGATTTGCTTGTTAATAAAATCACTAATTTCCCCAAGCTGAGTCCGTTTTGCCCAAGATGGTAACTGGTGGGTGATCACTGCTTCTTCTTATCCCCATCCACAGGACTTTTGTTCTATTTTTGCTCTCATGTCCAGCTGAGGAGGAGAGTGATAAGCAGCTTTGGTGAGCCCCTGGCATTCAGCCATGGTCAACACACCATAATGTGGAATTTTTTCCACCTACATCCATCTTAATCAAATTCATAGACGAACAAATGCTAAGATATTCAATTTCAAGTGACACCCAGATCCCAAAACATGAAACTTACTGCAATATAACATGTATGTTTTATTAGTATCACTGCAGGGAATCTTACACATGACACTAAACACCTTCCAGCTCCTAAGAAATCTCCTTTTTCACTTCCAACACAGACATACAGCCATCTGTGCTTTTCCACTTTAACTCTTCCCTTACATGTGCATAAAGACATAAAGGTAGGGTTATATGAAGCAACTAAATATATTTTTTTTTCTGAAGGCCAGCTACAGACTATGCATGAGAGTAAGTAAGTAGGTTAGGAAATATCCTCCAGTTGTGTACAGCTATTAATTTTTGCCTCAGAGCTGAAATCTGTTTTCCATATAAGCTGCAGATCCACCAGTTATTGAGAGGTCTGACTATAAAAAATGCATCTAAACTCAGAACCTAGAAATGCTTCAGGTATTGCTTCATAAGCATTGCCAGACCTGCTATGTTGAGAAGGGAGCCCCCAAAGGAAGACACACGTAAATGACAGATGACAGAAACTGAAACAAAATACTCCCATTCTGTGATATTAGGAATAGCCATTATAGGGTCAGTGATTCCCTCTGCCTATAATTGGGCAAATTTTTAATTATATAAACTCCGTTTTACTTTTTGCTATTAAATATTTTGAAATCTCAGGAAAAATGAATACTAACTTACTGGTTTCCTCATTTGGAACAGAATTATCATAACAAACCCACCCCCTTTTTAATAACTAAGCAAAGCAGTTAAAGCAAGCTGACTTACAAATGCTTTTTTTCCCAGCTAAAGCATTCCTACGAGAGTGCACCAGTGCAGGTTCCTATAACTCAACAGTGCTACATGCAAGTAGAAATTTGATATGGAAAGTACAGGAGATGTTTGTAGCTCTGCTTCATTAGTTAGATAATTTCTCACAAAGCATGTAATTCTTAAACAAACATAGTGATTCACCCATTACTTGCTTCACCAGCATTATCATAATGCAGTTAAAAAACTTTTAAAACACAGGGTATTCAGGAAAACTACTGGATCTGTGATATTTATCTAAAATGATGATATGACTGAAAGGACAAAAAATAAGCCAGCTCATCTACTAGAGAGATTAGACTAATTTCAAGCCTGACATTCCCTTGTTAACACTCCATTTTATATGAGAGGACATTGTAACAAGAAAGAGACTAGAAATAATTATAAGAGTGAAAAGATGTGAGATCATTGCTTGTGAGATACAAAATGTATGGCATCATTGCTATGAGCAAAAGTATCCTTGATAGATCAATTTACCAGAAAAAGATGCTAACCATACCTCTGAATCCAGATATATTTGACCAAAACAAACCAAAGACTTAGAAGGAGCAATTAATGGCTCTTAACTCCCTTAATATCACAATTTCCCAAATAATTGCTCAAGTTTATGTTCAAGGCATATGTCAATGCAATCCATTTTTCTGTTGTTTATTTTTCTGTTGTTTCTTTTTTCCTTTCTTTCCAGAATTTTCAAAATATCCTCAAAATACTCTCGAGCTTTTTTAATGAGGAAGCAGCTTTGGAGCTGCTGCTGTTTTGTATGATCAATATACATGATAAAATAAATGCTTTATCTCAATGCTCTTTACCTTTAGATATCTCTTTCTGGAGAAGGTTTTCCTGATTGCCATCATTCACTAAGAATGTTTCCCAAAGCTATGATTTAACTTGATCTTGGATGATAACAATATGATTTGATAGCACTTCTAGAATTTATTTTCCTGTGCTTTAGAGATATAGTGTATATCTAGGGCCTAGGTTTTGCCCCTCTTGATACTTTTACCAGTGTGTAGGTATTTCTATCACAAAGGTCTGTCATGCTGGTGCTGGCAAACACTCCATAAGTTGATTCAAAATAGCTGCAGTTGACAGAAGCTCTTTTCTATGTCTTGTGAACTGTAGAGTTCTAGAGGCAGTACTTACCAGCAATGCCAGGGGATCTGGATTTTAAGGAAATAATTTCTCCTTGGGAAAAATTTATTTTCATTCATTTGCAGTCACTTTTTATGATTCCCATTTCCCGCCTCACACTGTTTTTCTGTATTTCATTTCAATTCTTACTACCTTCCTCCAGAAATTGTAGAAGGCCACTGCAGATCCCCATGCACATAACAGCAGCATAGGGATTTTCCTCCATTCCTGAGAGTTTTGCTTACCTAGTCAGGAGGCATGAAGCATTTAATATTGCTTGTCCCAGCAATGCAGAACTAATTTTGCTCCCACTGCTAAGAAAGATCAGCTAACAGTAGCTTCCCTCACAGGCACGACTTCATCATTTTTTCCTTTAACATCAGTGAATAGTTTTGTTCTTGGGCCTTCTACCCTTATACCCTTTATATTGTGTGCTGCTCTCTTTTCCCTGCATGTGTTTCATCTGTTCTAGCACTAGAAGCATTCTTATTTTATGATCCTTTCCATAGCAGATCTCCTCAACCCATTCAGGAAAATACAGTTTTGGTGAATTTTAATGAAACTATGGATGACTTCTGCAAACATGTTTTTGAAATAATAGAGATAAGTCCAGAATGTAGGTTTTTGGGGTGGTTTTTTTTGTTGTTGGTTTGTTTGTTTGTTTTTTTACAGGGAGGATTGTTGTTGTTGTTTGGTTGGTTTCAGGTTTTGTTTTGATAGGGCTTTTTTCCCAGACTGATTAAACCTAAAGCAAAATACTACAAAGGTGGTACTGTGGAAAATCTGTTCAAGGACCATATTTCTTTCAAGGTCCATATATAACTTAGATTACTACCTCTAACTATATTGAGAACATTATTATTTAAAATTAGTATTAGAAAATTCTATATTTAAAATCAATACGTATTTTTCAAGTCATTCAACAGCGGATACCATCTAAAGAGGACTGCATATACTGGAAGTATGTGAATAGAAATTACTACACACTTTTACACAAATCTGTCGCTCCCATTTGGAGTACTGAAACTAGAGTACTGAAACTATAAATCTTTTCAGGATAAAATTTGCAACAAATACAAAACAGTAATTTTGTGTCGAAAAACAGAGCAATCGTTATTGGTTGCATAACTTTGATTTAGATGGCTAACCAGCTTATTGATTCAGAGAAACAAAACATATAATATCTCATTTTTCTCTACAAATAAATCTTTCACTTGTGAATCTGTCTGATTCCAACTGCCAACAGTGCCCTTCCAAGTTAAGACAAAAACTATTCACTTTAGTTCTTTTGATAAAAGTCCCATTAACTAAATTAGTGTATCATTTCATTACCTTCTCACATTTCTCTGCTAGATTATATTGATAATTAATATGACAGGTTTTTGCTAATATCATTAGCAGATATTAACAGTATCATATCATACATTAGATGGGAATCATTTGTTAGATTCATTATCATTAGCTTCATCACTTTACCAAGGTAAAAACGTACTTGCTATTCTAGGTCATCTAAGTGAATTACCAAACCCTGACACCATTGTCAAAATGGAAACTTTATACTTGTAGCAATGGGATGACACATACAGACTAAAGAGCTATTGCAATCAAAAATAGTAATTCCTGCACCCTACACCCTCTTTTTATTAGTATTGAATTAACTGGGAACATTTTAATTTTAGGCACATTTTAAGGAGTCAAAGACAATGGCTTTGAAGTGAATTTCAAAAGTTAAGATTTATGGTACTATAAGGATAAAAATTTCACTTGGTATGTAACGGTTTCTTTTTTCTCTCTTTCTGCAATGTATATAGAAATGTTCCTCTTAGTAATACCTTTGCCAGCCTAAGAAAAGAGATGATCAAACTTCTTTCTAGATTTTAAGTTGTGGATTTTAAAATTTGACTCAGCAGCAAAACTCTGGCCTGCAGAATCTGCAATTATTAAACATAGCTCTCTATAAAATTCTTCCTCTTTGAACTCACTTTTTCTCCTCACCCAAATATTCTCTCCTAGCAGTTCTTCTGCCGTTAGTTTTGTGACAGAAACTACCAAGGGAGAGGCTGCAGGCTGACCTTTGGTTACCTGTTCTGTGTATTTACTCAGCCTCAGAGTGGAGGCTGCTGGCCAGGCCAGCCTTCCAACAAACAGGCTCTATGGGAGGACAAAGAAGAGGTGTACAGGAGCAGAGGAGAAAAAAAAAAAAAAAAAAGGTTGTAAAATTCTTTGTATCCCAGAGGGAAAAATCACAGCATCTACCACCTTGGACAACCCTGTTGGCCTGTTCCCCTCCTAAGGAAATTCTGAATGAAGAATAATGCTCTTACTTTCAAAAAGTGGTGACAGAGATGGTCATAGCAGCATAGAAGCTTACTGGGCAGGATTCTTGTAGGCCTGTGACTGCTAAAAGAGTCTGGCAATGCCTCTGCCTAGGTCCAACAGTAAGAAATAATTCCCCAGCCACACACTTCTCACAAAGGAGCTAATTGCTATACTTTCTTTATTGCTTAGGACTAACCAAAGGTATTAAAATTTTCTAATCTGCTTTAGGCAGCATGCACAAAATGAGGAACCCTTAGTGTAATAAGTGTTTTCAAGATGGCTTGGGTCTTTTTAATTTATGGAAGGGGGAGAGTTGTTATTCTTTGTACAATGGAAGCCTGCATCTCCTTCTATTTATGTTTGCTAGGGAATAGTATTTAAAAATGCCTTTTATTACTTTTCTTTTAGAAGTGTACTTTCTTTTTTAAAGAACACTACTATTAAAAAGACAATTGAGAAGCTTACAAATAAGTAATAAAAACATTAACCCTGCATGGATAAATGAGTTATTATTTTTATGATACAAGTTATGATTACAAATTTTAAAACTCAAAAATATTTCAGTGCAGTAAAAAATCTTAAAGAGGAACAGGTTTCATATGTCTTCTGTAAAAAAAAATATATATATGTATATATATACATATGTATATATGTAGAGCATATATATATGTAGGTCAGACTGCAGATACCTACTTTTGAACTGGTGGTGGTCTTTCAGACTAAACTTTCAAATTACAGAAATAAACAATTGCAATTTGAAGTAAACACCATGAAAAAAATCTTTTCTCATTAATTAGATGCATATCTAAACATAGATGCTATTTTTTCTTGGTGTTTAAGATACTGTTATGGCATATCCAAAAATAATTACTCATCATTAGTCTCTTTTATGAGGTTTATAAGTAATGCCTGATTCCAGAGCAGCAGTTCTTATAGGCCAATAGTCTGTCTCCAGATAACTGGAAAAGCAGACAGTGCCCAGGTAAAGCACATTAGCTTGACTACTCTCCATGAGCATCAAGATTTAATCTATCAGAGATGTTTGATTGTACATCATTGTCTATTTGTTTTAGCATCTGCTAATTTATCTGTTATCCATGAATTTGTCTAAACAAATTTTATTTGCTCATACTGTCTGCCTTCAAAGCATCCTGTGGCAACAAACTCCAGAATATCACTATCTGCTGCACAAAGACTTTCTTCTGTTTTCTATGAACCAATCTCCCATGTAAAATGGCTCTGCTCCTGCATTGTGGGATTTGATGAATAGTTCAGCTGGTCCATCAGCATTGTTTTTGCTGTTTTTAACTTCTCTTTATGTCCCTCTCTAAAATCATGTCTCAAGAAGCAAGAACTGACTGCATCATTTAGGGGTATTATACTCCTACACTGATAAGGCAGCTCTATATTCTGAATATTTTCTTAGTTTTTCAGCTTTGGAATGTCAATTTAGATCAGTGGAAATCTAATAAACTGAAACCTTTAATTTAGGAAAAGTCTAATGCTTTTCAGAGCCACCTACTGCTTGCCACATGAGCTCATGTGTAACATTTTTTTTCTGGAAGAGCTCAGTTACATGCAGTCCAGTGCTGGGAAATAGTAAAGAAGTGCTTCATGGAGCCTAGAAAGATTTAGATAGGTGACCTTTGCTCTTAGGAATATATGTTAATACCAGTTTTCTTTTTTTCTCAAACCAATGGAATTTCATACTGTTTTGAAAAGAGTTAAAGCCTGCAAAGCAGTAAAATTTTCAAACCAAGGGTTGCCAAAAAGATAATCTGAATTACCTGCAGAAGAAAAGAGCACTGCCCTCATTAATACTTCCACTGCACTCAATAACCTCACAGCACTGAGTCAATTGATATTTCATTAAATTGTTGTATTTCACACATTCTCCTTCTCAAATATGTTTTCCCATTTAATGTTACTGAACCAAGAAAATGTTCATTCAATAGTAATTCTTGAGAAAGCCCTCAGAATTATTCTTTGATCATTTTAAATATCAACAGAGAATCTAATTCTTCATCTGGCCATACCAGTAACTTCCTTGTCACTCCCTTGTGTTAGCAGGAACACAAGTACGCTGAACAGTCTACTGAGTCTTGCAGTCTTAGGGAATACTTGTCAAGAAGGGAATTTTTGCATTTCTTCTTTTAAGACACAAAGTGCTACAAAGGAAGTATTTCTGACTTTGCTTTACAATCTTGCATCATAAGACTGGGAAAAAATAGATATTTTTGTATAGCAACAGAAAATCTCAGCATGCTGGTATTTCTGGAAAGAAAAGTGTTATCAGCATGATCAGATGGTTCTAAATAAGTGAGAGCACAATGATAGGAAGCCTCCTAGTCAAAATAGCCTGAGACAGACACAATCTCCAAATTCTTATTTATAAACAGAAAAGAAGAAAAAAAATCAATAAAAGTCAAAACTATTTCTACTAATGATGGCCAAAAGAAATTTATAATTTAGGATTAAAACACAACAAAGTATATGTTGCTAAACATGTTTTGAAATAATGAATACCACACTCTACCTGTTTTAGCAAAGTGTAAGGCTCAGTAATTTAGCCAAAATCTGAATCTGAGGTGTGAGAAAGAAGAAAAAAAGATTAATATGAAACTTATTACTACTTGAACATTACTCTGAAAATCTTCATTGCCTTTGGTCAGTATACATTTTAAAGTTGAAATTTTACAGGTATCATGAAAAGCAAAAGGATCAAGAATAAGACTATCTATAAGAAGAATGACTTGTAGAATTAAACTATTTGAAGATTACAAATTTCAGTTTGAGATTATTAAATCATTTTTCATAGGCTGGTGACTCAAACCAGCAGAAATTGTTTGCATGTTTCCACAGACTTTGCAATGTTGTCCTAACCTCAAATGTTTGTCATTTTGTGCTCCAAAGAACATAATGTATCTATATATAAACTTTTGCATAGAAGACTTTACTATCCATAAAGAGAAGCCAGTAAAAGGTAGGGAAGATTTAGCATGACTATCCACATTTAGTAGAATAATTTGTAATGAAGATTATTAATAGGTTTGTGCAAGGCTATTAAACAAAAAACACATTTCCTAAGTGACAGACAAGACAGACTCTGTTTTCCTTATTTGACCACCTGTATGACTTCATTTGTAAGGATTGGTTTTAACTGCAATTATTCTCTTGATTTTTTCCCAGCAATCACTTTACTATAATACAATAAGAGAAAATAATTTGTGTACATTGTTGTAATAACTTAGGTGTACAAGACCAAGTCCCATCTTCTCACATTTGTTCCTCAATACCAGAAAAAAAACAAACAGCTTTGTTTGAACCAGGGGCAATGGGCACAAAGAGAAAAGCAGAAATACTGATATTAATGTTTCCACTGGCTTCTTCCTTCAAGTTCATAGATGAGTGGATTTGCAAGGGGTTTTCCCCACAGGAATGAAGGTACATCATGACAGAAAAGGAGGGAGGATTAAAATAACAGTTTTGGTACCACACAAGCCAAGTCAGTCACAACTACCAGCAGTAAGAGCTTCTATCACAGATGTTGGACCTTGCTCACCTCTTCAGTGGCCAGACAGAGCTGCATCGTGGCCACTGGGAATGTGTCTGTGTGAAGGATAAAGTGCAGGCATATGGCAGAGAAGCAATCAAAGGGCTGCATATTTTGCTGGACTGTAGAGCTGGGCTGAAGAGACTCCTATGGAGTTGCCATGCTTTAAAACACACATACTTCCCAACTGTGCAAGGGGAGCCAAGGGAGCCAACTTTCCCTGCTTTTTTTCAGATGAGCTGCTCCAGCACAATTCCCCATCAGTCATAATCTGTCACTTCTGCTGAGCATTAAGGTTGTAATTAATTCCTCATGCCCAGCTATGCAAGGAAGCAGTACTGTATAATCCTCAGCGAGTCATTCTCTCTGTCATAGCAGAGAATCTTTACAACAGAAAGAGGAATGATCTGACAGACACGTGACAGCTCAAAAAACCCTTCAAACATTTGATTCAAAGCAAAAAAATGCACAAATGAATTTCTTGAGAGGATGCCTTTAGAGCTCTCTTATATTTCACCAGGTTTTGAGAGAGAGCAAGTAGGGAAATGTTGCATAGGAAAGCGAGAGTCATTGCCAGGCAATTCCCAGCTCTTCCTATTCAATGAATTAGTTACCATCTAGTTTAGAAGAGGGATAATCATACTTTGTTATGTCCTATTGGCAAAATTCCTAAGACATAAAAGCACAATATGTGCTTTTCTCCAGTGCACAACTAGTTCATTTTTCAGCTTCTGAGCTGATGAGTTACAACAAGTACCTCAGTATGGAAAATCAGTAGAAAGCAATAACCAGCAAAGTAGCTGGTAGATCAGAAATAATCCTCATATCTAAAAATCTATATTGTTGTAGAAATATTACAGCACTTGCTGCACTAAGAAAAAGTATTAGCAGCATCAAAACTATCTACCAGCAGAGATACTGAGGAGGAAGTAGAAAGCAGGATTTCTAACCGTCTGTCACACTGCCAGTGCCAAGTGACTTCCCAGTTATACCAATAACAGCTTAAAAACAGCTATGAGGAAACCTGAAAATAAAAAGGACTAGATTCACAGCAGTCAAACCAGTAACTTCTACTTCAGACTTTTGTAGTTTTAGTTGTTTCTTTTTTGTTGTTCTTTTCCTTCTTATATTCCTACAGGCCTTTGTACTGCATTTTATACACTTCCCCCTTCCGTTCATGCTTCCTCAAGGGAAAGGCTGATAAATGTTAGACCTGTTCCACAACTTTTTCTCAACAACCTTAAGAACAAGCAACAACCCTAAGAACTCAAGCAACAACAGGCAGATGCACCTAATAAGGGTTGATTGGTCTGTCCAGTAAATTCTTAGTGTCCTTTCCGACTGAACAGACCACAAAACCTTGAGCACTGTTTCACTGTGATACAGCCCTTCTGTAGAGCTGGATTCTTAAGCTGCATGGGCTTCCCAGGGAGGTGGTGGAGTCACTACCCCTTCAGGTGTTGAAAGACTGGATGTGGCACTTAATGCCATGGTTTAGTTGATAAGGTGGTTTAAGGTCAAAGGTTGGACTTGATGATCTCAAATGTCTTTCCAATCTAGTTAATCTGTGATTCTGTGATCTCTACTCTCTTCATAGGATCTCATTTACTCACAACAGCCAGAAAGATTCCTCCATACCTCCAAGATGAAGCCATTTTGTAAATTGGGTTGCAAAGCATAGCTTTGTAAAAAGCACACTAAAACATATCCTTTATCTGCAAATTCCCCTGTCAACACATCTCTGCTGTGGTCCATACCTGCTTCTCAAGAATGACAACTTTTCTGATAAAAAATATAGTGCTTCTGAGACCACATCAGTGCAAGCACCAACCCAGTAAATGGTAGATGATAAGGCGTTAAATTGGTGAAAGCATCTGATTTTTCAGGCTGAAGATAGTAGGAAATTAATACTATTTTTTTTCCATGCAGGAAAGTACAACTTTAGACTTGCTTAATAGTCCTATGATTAGGGATAATTTGGAAACAATATGCATGTGTGAAAGACACATATACCATAAATAGACTTCAAGTGCAAAGACATGGATAGCAACTTTTGAACACACTGGAAGAAAATAATGAAAACATTATTAAAAGTCTGGAATGGGTAATTTACACCATAAGCTATGAGTAAAGGAAAATTTTTCTGCATCCATAACATTAGCATTTATTACCACTACTATATCATACAAAAAAAAAAAAAAGAACATACAAAAGCTAAGGAAGATAGCAGGAAAGGAAACTAAATACTTCAGAGAGAAGTCTAGCTCCAGCTTAATTGTAAGAGACAGGATATTTTATAGATGGGCCAGTAATAGGAATGGACAAGTACATAATGTTCTGATGTGGAGACCACTTGTATTCAGTTGATATGTAGCTGATACAAGAGGGACAATCACAATTCTCAGTTTTCTGTAGATTTCCATGACACCAAGTTGTCTTAATGTAATGAATCACTTCAGTCTCATATTTCAGTTTAAAGCATTTATGGCAATTATGAAACTCAGTGCTCACTCTGGGAATTTGACTGCTGTATGCTTGGAAGGTGGATCACATAAAAGACTTCAATCCCTATTCAGAAAATACATCATATGGAATGAATACTATACATTATCTTTGAAAAAAATGTGGAATTAAAAGAACAGGAAAATAATTTGTTCCATAACAACGAGGAAGCACTTGGGAACTATTTACCCCCACTCCTTATAAGACAGCAAGCAAACAAGCAAGGTATTTTCTGATGTACTGTTTTTACAGGTAGGAGTCCCAGCAGTTACATTCCTGTGAACCATGATGCTATGACACCTGTTGCTTTATGAACAAATTTGGAATTCACGAATACTGAACTCAAAGAGAAGTTTTTCTCACTTATCAAATGTCTAGAAAATGGCAGCATTTTCTACACATTTTTGGAAGTCCAGAAAAGGCTTCTTCAAGACTTGGTTAGATCTACTAACCTGCTAGAAGCAGGAGTAGCAGAGATAAAGAATTTCTCATTAGCCCTTTTGTGTTTTCTGCACAGATAATACTTCACCATCCACCAGACAAATATTTGACTAGTCTTATTATTAAAAGCTTATACATATTCAGTGACAAAACCCCAAGAAAAGAGTGAATTTCATATATCAGTACCTCTCATATCAGCTTTACATTTTTATGCTTGTTTGATGCATGTTATTAATCAAAGGAGAGGAAGGACAGGAAAAGGTAAAAAGATAAACTGAATGGCAAGAATACAAGGACACTTCTTCAACTAAATATTTTATTTATTTTCAGTATTGTCAATACATGCTCAACAATGCACAAATGTGATGATAATATCTTTACCTCAAAGGGCTTGAATCTTGTACAATAATATACCTTCCTTGAAAAGCTAGATAGCTCAGAGTAGAGAACCTTCTCATTTAAAAATCATATAATGGATGGAGTGGGAATGGACTTTAAAGATCATCTAGTTCCAATTCCCCTGCCATGGAGTTAATGGTTCAAATTTCTCCTGAGTTTTAAATTTTTAAATCTCATCTCTAGACCAGAAAATATTTTTGGATATTTTTTTCTCCCCAAAAAATATACCACCGTGGTATGTACTCAATCAAATATCTTATCAGCTACTAAAATCTGAACAAGCACAAAGTCTAAAACATTGTTCAGATTATTGTCTTATCTTCAGGGCACTAACGGTCATGCAATATGGGATATAAGAATTAAAGTAGATAACAATTACTCAATCTGTTGAAAAAATACCTGAGGATTTAAATACATCAACATAAAGCAACTCAATTTTATAGACCATATAGCTCCTTATTCTCATACATTGCATATCAAATACTTTTATATTATACTGCATGCTTTTGTGGAAATTACACCTTCTTAGAAGTGCGCGATGTGGCACAGTTATTGTTGCTATGGGAACAATAATATTAAATTTTGTGAGTTTTGCACACATGTTCTCAGATATAATGCTGCTTTCATGTACTGTTTAGTAATCAATTTTCTCTTTCCCCACACGTCTTCAATGGACTACTTTCTTACAAGAGGTAGACTGCCCTCCTGGTTGAACTTTTTCCCTTTTTAAAGTAAATGGGAGTTCTACTGTCAGCTTCAGTAGGGGGACATCATTTCATCCCAGAACGCTGCTCCAAATACGTTTGCTTAGGAATATGCCCTGAAGATCTGATCCTGGTTTCACTTATGCAGAACAGGAAAGGGAGAAGGAGAGAGAAAAACAGAAAAAGCATGAATGCAAGAAAGTAAAACAAAAGAAGAAAATAAGACAAAGTCACAAAGCAAGAAATCAAAAAAACAAGCAAGCCTTCTGTTCCATGTCAGATTTATATGCTTTACATGATTTCTTTGGCAAATTTCTCATCATTCAGCTTAACAGTATAAATCCAAATGTAATATAATCAGAATAGTTCTTATGTCTCAAGAACTAACTGGTGTGGTTTCTGTCAATGACCTCTTGTCTGTTCTTTTTAAAAATGAAGTCAAACATTTATTACAGCTCTAAAGATAAGTTCAGATATGCTGGGCATATCTAGAGGAAATAGTGTCCAAAGAGGGAGCATTTATGGCAATATTTTGACATCAAAATTTATGGACCTGTCCGCTTTACTTTGCCATTTATAGGCTCTGACATGGCATTTCTCTACTTGAGTTGAGCATTTTAAGAGGCTTAGTCATCTTCCAATTACCTGTTAGAGCTGTACAGATGGAGCTGCACTCTAGCTTCCTGAAGGCCCACTCAGCTCTGACAGAAATTATCTAGCCCTACAAATGTGTGTGTGTGTGTGTGTGTGTGTGTATACTCCTACACATGCACTCCTGTGGGATGCACAGGAATCGTGTTCTTTGGCTATCCCAGACTCCAGCTAACAGAAAGTTCCCTACATAGTAAATAGTAAGACGGAGGTTTCAGATTTTGATATGCTTTTTTAAAAAACAGTGACTTTTACCATGAATGAATAAGAATATTTATTTTGTAAACTCCTCCTCTTAGAAAACTGAACTCTGCTCACTTCACAGTCAGTAGAATCTCCAGATATTCATGGTCTTTGAAAGCTGAAGAATATGTCAATCTCCAAATGTCAGGCTTCTTTTTCATTTATTTGGTATTTATTTATCTTTTAAGAGGAGGAAGATGAGTGATGGGGTCAAAGAAATGGGTAAATGAGAATGATAAAACTCCTACTCGCAGACTTATCTGACATTCATAAGAAATAGCATTTCAGTAAACACCCTACTAGAAGACCTGTGTGCCTGCAAAACACACAGTAAAACACCTCCATTTACCTTAGGTGGTAAACTGTTTGGTGAAATCTTCAAAAAAATATTGAGTAGCATCTTTGCAAAAGAGATATATTTCTATGTTTTTGGAACAATGAGTGAAATGCATACAGTACAGAAATAAAAGTAAGCTAAAGTAGTTCCAAAGAAATAACTTTATATATGAAATTGATTTTATTCTTCCCTAATGTTTATAATGCATAAAGTCTATAAAAAACAAAACATAGATTAGAAATACTGAAATGCTAAAAATGAACCCGGCTGTACAATCTACAATGAAAGCCTACTTTCTTTAACCTTTGTTGCTCCTGACAATAAAAATCTCTCCAGCTTCAAATATCCACTCCTTTTATACATAACTAACTACCATTAAAGCTGCTTGAAGAGAGGAGGGAAACACATACATGGTTCAAAAAAGCTGACAAGATTACATTATTTAACATGTGTCATACTGCTATTTTAAAATCTCAATGTCTGTAGTTTTCTATAGTACACTCAATATAAGTCACACAAAGCTTTTAGCACAGTCCCAGTCAAATCTTATGTTAGATCTCATTGCTCTTCCTCTCTGGAGAAGCCCAGATGATTTTTTACTAAAAATCTTTAGAATTTTCTTTTAAAGATTAAGTAACATTTAACTGTCTTCCATTTATATATATATAATCTTTTTGGTTATTCATTTAAATATTTACTCCTAATGTATGGTAATGCAATCTTTCTTCTTTTGTCTGACTTCTCATGTAAACTGACTTATGGTACTTCTTGAGCCATTTCAGTCATCCAGTCCGCTTGTCCTCCCTGTGGATTTTAAATCCCTGTCTAAAATAATCTGGTCTTCTCCTGCCTTTATTGGAAGGGAGGTTGGGTTCTACAGCAGGAAGATCTGGGTTCCTTAGCCACTGGGTTGAAGGCCACAGTACATCTTTTAATAAAAGTGCATGTTTGCATAATTTGTGTTTCAATTGGAAATTCTTTTCACAATTAGAAAGTCAATGTTTAATTGTGTAACATTTTTTTTACAACTCTTAGAAATTCTGCATGTGTTCAGACTTTGCTATAAGAAAGTGTACTGGTGATATCTGTCTGCATTCAAGATTTCAAAATAATGACGTCCTCAGAATTTATACTTAGTCTTGGAAACTGGTAGATAAGTGATGAAGTCTGGCTGCAGATGTATGTCTCTGCTGATACAATTTAATCTATTACAGCCCAACTCATTTTGTCACACTGCACTTATACATACACTTATACATACACTTATACATTTTCAGCACATGTCTGACTCTTGCTCAAACATTATCACACTGCACATTTTGGTTACAACTGACTAAAATGTGAATAGTATATATTAGGCAGATACAAAATATGTATTAACAGATTTATTTTCATTACACCATGGTGCTTGACATGCATTTTATTTAATCAAAGTCTCTAATCAATATTTTTTAAAAATTGTTCAGTATTTTGTCAGTGTTATTTCCTTCATTTTTTTCATTCTATCAGTAGCGGCATCAATTGCTAACCAATAGATCAAACACTAACAGAATCTTTTCCCTTTGTTGTGTGTTTGATAAAGATCATAATGCTATGATAAAGATCATAGCCTTATAATTTTTTTAAAACATTTATGTAAATATTCTCAAAAAATCCCTGTAATTATTGGAAATATCATTTTCAGTAATGTCTTAGAGGAAGGGTCATCACACTCAAAATAATTAGATTCCATTGTGATTCTTGTTCCCTAAGATGTTCTCTAAAGCAGCAATCAAGATTTGAGTCCCATTGTTAGATACTGTATAAACCCATTAATTGGGATTCCACTTTGCTAAATTTAAAAGTTACAAATCTATTTTAAATTCATTACTATCAAAGGACACACTTTCAGATGAATTATCATTCATTACATCTATCTTAGCAACCTATTCTATGTAATATAATTTTACATATCAAAAGTAGGATGTAGACTAGTGATTTTTAGAAGAAACAGTAAATGGGAGAGGCAATTGGAACAAGAAATTTGAAGTCCTCACTCCGTGGCTGCAATGGTAACACAGTAAAAAGTTACTCAATAGTCATTGTATTTACACTGAACAGTAAGCTGTGATTTTTTGTTCACAGGCTAGACAGAAGGCTAATGGGCTCAATACTTTATTAGCCTCAGCATTCACAAAAAATAATTCATGACCAAACGCTTAAGTAAAAGAATTTTAATGATGGGCTGGGATTATAAACCAGAATAAAGAGGGAATGTGTTATATATGTGATAGACTCTTTGTCTATCATGTCACAGATTGTATGCAAGGAAATTAAACAATAGTAAGGAACTGAACAACATTTCTGTAATTATTTCAGCATTACACCTAATCGAAAACAAAATATGAGAGAATGTTGATGAAAAAGAAAGACAAGTACTCTTGAGAGATGTAATACAGAGATGTATTGAGAGATGTTTTTATATAAAGCAGGAAGGAAATGGACAATTAATTTGATCTTCTATCAAATTGCTGAGGTCCCAGCTAGCATACCACAACTTAAGAAAAAGTGAAATCTAATGGAGATAATCCAGGATAGAGCAAAGAAGAGATATTCTAAAAAAGATGTAGATCTCAGTGCAGATAAAATAATGCTTCTGGGAAAAGTTAAATAAAGCCATGTCCTAATTTTATGCACACAGGGATGGGCTCTGATCTAATTGTTACCAAACAGTAAAGGTATAATTGGGAAAATTATTGCTAGTTTGAGCAAAGGTTAGCTTAATGCCTATTAGCAGTCAAATCCATTGTCATTTATAGTAAAGAATGGCAGAGAAAAAAAAAAAATCCCAGAAACCACCATTTTGTTAATATAAAAAACTGTGATGTGTCTCATCTTGAATACTGTCTGCAGCTTTGGATTACTTTGACTCAGGTGCAGGACCTTGTACTTGGCCTCGTTGAACTTCCTGAGGTTCACATGGGCACACCCCTCGGACCTGTGAAGGTCCCTTGGGTGCCATCCCTTCCCTCCAGCACACTGACCACACCATCCAGCTTGAGGTGCACCAGTGTGTGTGTCACTGACAGAGTCACACAGCACACCCCATGTTTTGGATGATACAGGTTTCAAAAGGCTTGAAACATGATCAAACCCATGGAGGAAGAGTCCAGTGAAAAGTTTATTCAAAGGTATCATCAGCCTCAAGTTAGGATGCTGCCTGAAGCTGGGATGATATCATGGAAAAGTGTCCCTATGCACCTGCCTTCTCTTCAAATTCCCCTCTGAGGAAGCAGGGTTATTCTGGGAAAAATAAGATCTGTCAGGAAAAACAGAAAGCCTTTATATTTTCTTACTCCTGGAAAAATTAGACTAAGTGCAAGAAGCAGCTCATATAAACTGCAGTACTGTATGAAATTCTTTAGAAGGAACAATGATAAATTTTTTCAATAACCTTGCATGAAAAAGAAAATAATTGCTAAATTTTCACTAACATAATTTACTATTATGAATTTCTATGAAAAATATTCTGGCTACATAGACAGCAAAGCACTCAAATGGTCTTTCTGTGGAGGTTGGAGAATAACTTTTGACAAGGTTTAAAAGAATAAGAAAAACATTTGTTAGAATATAGTTGATCTTTCCTCTTTGCCATTCTACCAGCTCCATTTGTATTTATGGTTACAATTTCTAAAAGAATAGATGAAAAATCAAAACGCATTTTAATAAAAAGTGCACCCTTAAAAAATTACAAGGTTAAATAAATTAATTAAATAAAGGTTTGACACAACACATCTGTTGCTTCATTCTCTCAAAGGATGTGATGAATGGAACTGAATGTTTTAGAATGAAAATGTTCTGGCACTTTTTTATCATTTAAAATCTACTAGATACAAAGAGGAAGAAAGCCTGAGTGAATAAAAATTAAAGGTGAGCATGGAACTGAAACTCAGTAGATGGATTTTAGCAGAAGGGTCATCTCTTGAATAAAGGGAGAATTAGCCCATACATAAATTCCAGTATAATAATGTACAAAGTCCGTTTTGTGGATAAATATAGCACAGTTCAGACTCTAGGGCTACCCAGGCAGTGCTTTTCAGTTGAAAAGAACTCAAAACACCAAAAAATTAAATGGGAAAGCATTTTTTTTTGGTATTAATCACACCTAAACTTTTAATGAGAGAAAATAAATACCAGTTTTGTTCACACAGATGCTAAGATTAAAATCTTCCATTTTATTTAGAATAAAGATTCAAAACAGAAGGCAGGGTGAGGTCCCTCCAGAAAAGGGATTGTTTGCTTTCCAGAGTAGGAATAGATGCATTTTCAACAACGTCCTCCTGTCATCTGACTGTTATCTTAATTTTTTGCCTATTAACAGAATCTCTCTTTATTTACCCTCTTCATCTCAGTTTGTCTTCTCTGCATGGGGTGGGATGAGAGATGAAGATCTGACTTCCCCTGGTGACTGCTTCTGTAGCAAATTAGTGAAGCATGATGCCAGGATATGTTACATCACTATTTTTACCCTGTTTATCCTTGGATAACTGTTCTCAAATAGGATGCAACACAAAGGACAAAAAGGTATGAAAGTAAATTTTACTAAGAGTAATTGTCTTCCTTATCATGACTGTGCTGGTCTTAGAGTTTCCAAATCACTGACTTGAAAGTAGAAATTGGTGTGAGCTAAAACACATACATACACAAAAAGATAACAGAGCAGATTAACCTATACAGCAATGAAATCTAGGTCAGGCTTAATAACCTTCGAATTGCAGCTGACACAATGAATATTAAGTCAGTCAACCATGAGAGATGCATTCATGAAGCCAAACCAATCTAGGTTGTTAGAGGAAAATTTGTTATAAAATACTCATGTTTATGTGATTTTTTTTTTCCCCCGTACAAATGCAATTGTACCATTTCTAGAAAACTCATCAAGGATAATTAGCAGTGAATCTGTAGCAGCAATATTTTTAAATACTAAAATAATCTATCAAGAAGGCCTGAGTTAGGTATTATTTTCTGCACAGATTGTTACCAAAAGATGAGGAAAGCAGGAAGGAAAGGAAGGTAATTGCTTTTGCTCTAAAGAGAAATTGAGAGAAAATTTCTAGTAAATTGAGAGAGTTAAAGAAAATTTTTCTGAAAATCCTTTTGAGTAAAATTTCCTGCAGAAAACAGTAATCCAAAAAAAACCACAAAACCCCGTTTTGGTTAACCGTTTTCTGAATTCAATACATCATCATCATGCTGGTTTTATCCTATGAAGATAATATTTTCTAGGGAATATATATGTATGCATGTATATATGTATGCAGAATATATATATATATGCGTGTATATATGTATGCATGTATGTATGTGTAAAACCCCACAAAACAATAAAGTAAAATGTAGTACTAAGCACACTGAACTTGTGGGAGGAGAACTGCCTTTATAATGGTTTACACAGCTCAGTCATAACCATCTTATGAAATTTGTTGGAAAAAGACATAGAAAGATGATGGCTTGTCTTTTCTGTGCTGGTGCCCTGTGTGACACAATAAATATTCAACAAATGGAATACCTAATAAAAAGTTAGCATGTTTCTGGATAGCAATTAAAGCCAGATACCTGAGTGTTTTGTGGGGGTACTGTCCTCCAAGGACATCCCACCATAGGATTTCTACTTCTTATTTCATAACCCTGTGGACTGTGCCAATTCCTTGTACCTGTTAACTTTTACAGAGACTTCCTAGAACTGTTCATTCTCACAGGATACCATGGCTGCTCCACAAATATTTCTTTGCTTATGGGGATGGGCAACCTGCTGCAGCTGGCACTGTTTGGGCAGGGAAGCTGGACTAGATGATTTCTAGAGGTCACTTCTTACCTCAGCCATAACCTGTGATTGTCCAGCTCTATGAGACCATAATGGGCTCAGAAAAGATTTATTAAAAATAAATCAATATTTGAAAAATCTTTTGGAAAAAAATACCCTAATCTCTACTTGTTCTACAAACTAGAAAGAAGAAATGCCAGTGTTCTAACCATATTCACTCTTTCCCTCCCCTAGGAATTTTAGAAAAAGGAAATTACATTAAACAAAAAAAATCTGAAAAGCAACAAAAACTCAACTGTTCAAAACGGATTAAAGCCTCATTAAGCAGCAACCAGGACTGATGTTTTCAGTCAGTATGATTTATGAACTTTGTTTCCTTTGTGCTGTTCACCAACAAACAAAAGAGCTGCTCTGGAACTATTCTCTGGGGGCAAAATTGTAAACAGAATGAGCACTCTATTAAAACTCCAAGACTGTATTTAACAAAACCATCTCAAATATTAGTAAATTTTGACTGCATCTTTTTTGAAATACTATGATGTAATTCATTTTTACTGAAGGGTGTGTGCTCTGCCCAATGTTCACTAGTTTTTGATATTTCCCCAGATTGGTAGATGTGAAAGCAAAGAGAATTCACAAATAAACGCTGGGTTTTACAGACAGGAATCTGCACCAGAAGCCTACTCTTTCAGCACCATCTGTGAATTGATGAAGATAATGATAGTTCTTTAAACATTCTTATGCAATTCATATAGAAGGTGTTCCTATGAAATTATAGAACTTTAAAATCCAAATATTTTCCTCAGCCTCTCTCTTAGGAGATCTCTTTATAATGCTAAAAAAACCCCAGTGGTAAATGAGTACCTGTCTTCATTTTAAAACAATGAAAATACCACCTACTGCAGAAGCAATCAATACTGTGTATTTTGATAAAAATAATTCCCACATGTGCATATGTATGCAGTATCATAAATGGGTTACTTTAACTGAATGTTACAAGTATCTCCTACATTCCTGTGAATGTAAGCAAGCTGTATTTTCTTTTGGAAGACTCCTCAAATAAATGGATATGAAAAGGGATATTTATTATTTAGAATTCAGTTTATCTGGCCACTAATATAAAAAAATTCTGCTAAAAAAATCCCTGAATCTAAATTAAATCTAAACTCTGACACTCTTTACAGAAATATGGTCCTAATGTCTTAGAAATCAATAATCAAACTAAAAAAAGCCACCCCAGTTATGTTACGATCCCATGCAAAATGTATCTAGTAATTTGAAAAAGGTCTAGGAAACTGGTGGCATGATTCATAAACATATGCTAGTGACATGATTCATCTCATTTTACCTTTGGCAATTAGGTTGGATCTATGTTATTTCTGAGAGATAACTGTCTATGCTCTTTCTTAAAAAACCTCTAAGTTTTCCCATAATATGGGAAGGTCAAAATTTTTTGTATAAGCAAATACATTGAAAGATCACACGGGGCTGGAAGCAGATTTGAGAAGCTAACCAAAAGACTAATTACAAGGTAATTACTAGATAGCTGCTAGACATTATACAAGCAAACTCAGTTTGAATTCTTACTACTTTATAGTATATAAATTTTGGGGTTTTTTTTAATAATAAGGAATTTTAATAATAAGGAATTTGGCACAGCATTTGATGGACAGTTTTTCTGTGAAGTAGAAAAACGCATCTTAAATTAGTACAAAGAATTCATATTTTGTTTATGGAAACATCAAGATTATATGTCTAATTAGGCATGCAATCATGCTTTTAAATTATAACAGGTGATACCTAAAAGCAAGAGAATTAGCTGTGTACTTGAATAACAGCCTAGAGAGAACTGGATGAGCCAGAGGCACTGGTATTATTTAAATATGCTATGCCATTTTCAACATCATTAATTACCTAATCAAAACCCCAAACTTAGTCAATGCATTTGTATATGTAATTAATTAGTTTGCTTAAAAGCACTTCATTTGTAGTACTTTATTCTTCATTTCCTTCCTTTGCCACATTACCACAGCACAGATTTGATTTTCAAAAACAAAAAGAGACAAATAAAATTAAGACGAGCATTAAATAAAAGAAAGCACTATAGCCCCCACAAGAGCTATCTAGAATTTCAGAGACACATTCCTTTTTTTTGGTCTGAAGCTATTTTAACTATTTTAATATACATCTTCAACATATCTAACATCATCCTGACAGCTATGAGTTAAGAGACTCTTGAAGCTATTTATATTAACAGAATATCAATTACACAGGTCAGATTCACATTTTAAACCCCATGCAAAGAGGGAATTGTGAACTAATAAAGCTTTTATTTATTGGTGTCTCTAATTTGTGCCATACTGATTAGGAATTATTATGACAGCTTTTTATCATTGTGTCCCAAGAGGTATAGAAGTTGCACTGGATCCAGATCAGGGTATATGCATACAAGAAAACAATGAAATAATCATAAAAAAAATACAAGACCATTTTCTGTAAAGTCACAAATACTAAAAATATTTATAATAAATGGTTTATTATAAACAGTTAAGTGAAGGATTTACAGAGCTTTGCTTCCCTTTTTTTTTTTTTTTGGTTGGAAACACCAAAGAAACTAGATGGTATTTAAAAAGCTCTTCCTCAGACTAAGTGAGAACTGGCAGGAGTCAAGCTCTATGTAATTCAACACAATATATGAAATGATAAAGGGTGGAAAGCAAATGAAAAACTTACTGTCAAGAATAACAATCTACAAGAAGATTTATGGATGGACCTAAAAATCCAGAGGGTAAGATAAAGATAAATCTATGAGCAAGAAGAGTCCCAAAGTCCCCTAATATTCACCAGACCAGAGAAGTCAGTTACAATACTCAAGTCTAAACATACTCAGCCTTTTGCATTTACTTCTGAAGAGAAACAGGAACCCACACACATTTTAGAACTATGAAATATTCTTTATGATGAAGAGAGAGGAAATATTCTTTGAGATGAGAAGATAGGAGGTGTAATTGAGCCTGATATTAGGACTGACAAAATCATACAGTGGATTTTGGCACAGTTTCCCAAGTGAGTTGAAACACAAGCAAAGGTAGCTTGACACACACTGAGAAAAGATCAGCAAGACCAGGCTGGATGTAGAGAAAATGAGAGTCCTGGAATAGACAAACGGGAGTTGCTGATTGCAGATCTACAAAAAATAGTCAGGGTGGCAGTACAAGATTTAACTTTAGACAGTTGGAAGCAGATTTGATGACAACACAATATATAGTCAAAACCCTGGACATACATTCAAGAAAATAACTTATGCAAAGTATAGGGTCACAACACGAATCTGATTCAGTGATGGAGAAAAAACAAACAAACAATCAAAAAATCTTGGATTTAATACCAGATATAAGCTTTGAAAGCAAGTAAAAATATAAGCTGTAGGTAACAGATAAAGGAACTATCAAAATTTCAAAAGACTAAGTAAAAGAGGATGAAGTATAAAAATTCATTAAAGAGCACAAAGGATAGAGAAATAAAGCTGATAAAATCTTTTGCATCTGTGATAGAAGAAAGAAGGAAACAAAGTTCTAGGAAAAGAGTGAGGCATAGTAAGAGGGAGAAGGAAGGAACCAGGAATTATCTTTATCCAATGGAAATCACTGTATTTGCATAAAAACTTATAGAGTAGAGAGAAGATTCATGCACATCTACAGAATTTTGGAAATGTTCATGTTTTATTTCATGATGGCAAAATCTTGAAATAAAGTTATCTTCCAATGATTTATCATCATTTCTTCTAAAAGTGCTGTAAAAAACGGGAGGGTAGAGTGCTAGAAGTTACCAGCAGCACAAAAGAAAGGATGCTACTACATAAAGAGACATGATGCAAAAGCATGCTTAACTACATTCATTGTTCTATTCAATGAACAATGTGCCCTTTCCCAATAACACTATTACTTATTACAATAATTTTTATCCAAAAGGAATTAGAGCTCCTCCAATAGCATCCAGGACTAAGGAAGAAGGGCAGTGCTAAAAGAAACAACTGGCACACAAAATCTCTAGGGAAACAGGGAAAGTAAGAGAGAAGCATGTTCAGAAAATATCCAAATAGCTTAATTTTTTCCCTTCTCTTCTCTGTCTTTCCTGGAGAAGTGCTTTGCATAGATGCATGTAAAACCACCAAAAGTCTTCTAAATAGTTATGCTCCCTCCTCCTCCCAGGCAGTAAGATAAAACTTAATGTCTGCAACAGACTTTCATTCCATTCTGTCTCACAATTCTGACTGCAGCAGTTGCTGCATCTTTGTCTGCAGACTGGACTCCTTTTGAAATCTTTAAAATGGCAGTGATGGCAGTAGAGAACCCTGTTTTCCAAGCCACAGGTACCACCAGGTAACTAGAAACACAATATAAATAGAAATTTATATATATAAAATCATAGACATATAAAAGCACACTTAATAATATTGCATATTATACATATTTTATCTTTACACTCCGAATATGTATGTCTGTGTACATATATATTCTTTTACACAACAAAATCTCCATATGTTTTGAGGACAAAACAAATAGGGGAAACTGAAGTTTAAGTTAGTAGCATGCTTCCCAAGGTTAGATCTAGACCCTCTTCAATTGGCTCTCCCTGCACTGCCAGCTGCAATCACTGAAAATGGATGAAAATTTCTTTAAAACCATTCCATTTTGAAAAGCTGTGATTGTGGAAGGAAATTACCTTATACATTCTGTTTTCATTTTATTGCCTTACTGTGGGAGTCTATAACTGATTCAGCTCTGTTTCCTCTGTGGTGCACAGTATTTTAAGTTCTTGGTTTTTAAGTAGCCCTTTAGTCTATTAAAATTAAGACACTCAGCCTACCACTAAACTGTAGGGCTCAGGGATATTTCCTGGCTTTCCGGATCATCCCTGGTCTTATATTTGTACAAGGGCCCACAGCACATCCTATTTTCTCCTTCCTTTCCTCCTTTGGAAAGGAAAAACAAGTACAGAGGCCAGAAAGGAAACACAGCATGAGCTACACTGAAGCAAAGACAATGGGTGCATTATGGTAATTAAATGCTATGCAGATTAGAAACCATTGCTTTTCTAACTCTACACATATTATTTCCAGAGCTCTGATGATTCTAATGCAGTTGTGGGTTTCCTTCTAGTGAAAAAAAAAAATTAGGTCAAGTAATCTTGAAAATACTGTCACAAGCAATACATTCACCTTTGCTTTCTCACCCCAAAATGACAGGATGGGACCAAGCCCTTCACACTGAGTGGTGATGCTATGGACATTCACACTTAATTTAACAAACAAAAGTCTAAGGAAATGTAACTATCTCTTTAAAAGTTAGTTTAACCCAGAATTAAAACCTTCTAGTGACAGAAATGCTACAAGTTTCTGTATAAGAAATCTAATATATAAAAAATCCTTTAGTTATAAAATTATTCATAATATTTAAAGTATAGCTCTTAACACTTTAAGCCAAACAGTAATTCTGGTTTTGTATGTTTTCTAAAGCTATGGGAAGTAGTTAATCATATCAATCATGTAGCAAACTTTTACCTATTGAAATTTTTTATTAAGTCTCCTCATCAATCTTATATTTTCTGAATGTTCCTATTCCTTCAGCATTCCCTCATCTACCAGTGCTGTGTGCAACTTTTAGGTGCACTCAAAAATCAATCTGCATTTGCTGTTGAGGCTTCTCTATTTCCATACTGAATAGAATAATTATGTACTATGTCCTAAAATGATGTTTCTATTAAGTAGTTAAATTTAGCTTCTGTAAAACTAGCATATTCTTGCTTTTCATTCACTTCATCGTGCAGAAATCCACCTCCCCCCACCCCAATCTCATTTATAATATCTCCTAGAAAATATCTCACACCCTGCAATTTTCATGATAAATGTGATGACAAGAATGATGCTTCTTTTCAAGTAAAAAGCATGCGACAAACTACCTTGTCACCTCCATCAGGCTGCCTATACTGATGCATGAGTACAGAAAAGACATGGTCTAGGATGAATTTTAATTTATTTATTTGTTTTAAGAAAAGCTGCATTCTTTGACTGATTTTTTTTTAATGGAAGTTCCATGGACAAAATTTTGCTGTACTGCACACTACGGACTGAGGAAAAAAATTATATTCCTACTTTTTGTATTGGCAGATACTATTACATTTTGATGTGCTTTGAATACCAACACATAGGTATTACATTGAATCTAGCACCTCCGATTCTAAGAGGATTACTGATAACAGATATGCACTGCAAGGGAAAGCAAGTTCTAACTTATATTGATATAGTGCCATATATTCATCATCTAACTGACAAGAAGTCTCCTACTTTGGCAGGCAAATCTACCAGAGCATAATCTTGCATCTGGATATTTCTTTTAGACAATAGCTCTAAAAGAACTGAAACAAACAAAAAAAAAAAATAGCTACTTAACATAGACTTTTTCCTGGGCTAGAAATTCTAGAACTCTCTGCTTTAACTTATTTTTGTGAAGTTTCACTGTAATAAAGAAGCAGACGAGCCATGTAAAAATAACTTGAATATTATACCAGGAAAAAATCTCTGATGTATATGCAGATTTGCAATTTTTACAGATTTTATTTTTTTTAAGATTAATGCTCCACATTTTTATAAAACAATGGCCACATAAAACAGAAGGATTAGGGTTAGACTTGGACTTACTAGACTTACTTACAGCCATATTAGCTGTATATTATACAATCATATATCCAGTAACATACCAAAATCCTGAAACTACTCTTTTGTAATATCTATATAAATCAAAGTGTGTTGCCAAGACTCAAGAGAAAATTTGCTATTGCTTCTGCTACAGGCATTGCCCAAAAATTATAACACAGTGGTTGTGGAGATGTTCCACACTGTGACAGACCTCCAGAGTCTCTTCCAGAGATGTGCAAAGGAAAAATGACATCTGCTCCTATCATTTTTAGTGAGCTGTGGAAATGTGTCAGGTTTTCAGTTCCTCATACTGTCATCGTTGTTGAGCTTTTCCATTTTCACAAGGACAAAATGACAAGCACTGTTCCTGGGAGCAGAGATGAATCTGTGATTGCAATGGGACTCAGACAATAACCACACAGTTTTTTCACTTAGATTGTAGTGACTGGATGTAGTAAAGAAGGAATTAATTATTTCTTTGCTGAAATGAGGAGAACCACTCTCTTGCAAAACTAGACAGCTCATTTGCTCTCATAACTTTGTAGGTCAGAGTACTCATTATACCCAATTCTGATCAGGTGATCAGAAACCCACTGAAGGGTTTTAAATAAATAAACTAATAAATAATAAACATCATGTTTTCATTAAAAATCACCATGACTGTTACCTACTAAACAAGCTTGGAGAAAATGACAAAACACAAGGATTATTAATTTTCTATCACCCAGTGTTCACAGGAATTCTCATTAGCTTTAATGCTCATTAAAAACTGCAACTCAAAAATATTTTCCTGCTATATACATTTGGGCTTTCTTTAATTTTTGTTAATGGCTTGCCTTCTTCCTTTTGACAGTCTGAATGTCTGTGCTGCAGCACAGCCAGACCCACTTTCATGATAAAGCAGTTGGTAACTGGATTTTGTGTGTCTGAAATCATCTGGCTTTAAATTTACCCAGGGACTTGATCTGCTGTAGCAAATAATGTGATACTAATGGGATTTTGATATTATGCTGATGTGAATATGGCTTGGAGACTTATGTAGTCAAGATCTACAGAAACTTTTAAAACAACATTAAAAGTACCAGATGGTGATTTGGTCAGAAATAGAGACTCATTTTATTTTAAAAATCCCAAGACAGGTATAATCAGAACACGGCTGAGATGGAGTGGTGACACATCTGTATGAAACTGGAACTCCATTCTTTTGTAAACAAGATTTCTTTTGTGAAGCTCTAATTTGAATCACAGGTTTTCGTCTGGAATTTGAGATTCACCCTGTAATGTATCTTTCACTGGGGACTACAAACTCCATTGAGTAATAAGATCTTTAGCCCTAACTTAATTACAGTATCTGAAAAGCTGACAGGGAATAAACATGACTAACGATTCTGATTTTCTCTCAAGTGCTCACCTATCCAGCAATCTCTCTGCACAGAACCTTGCAGGGTGATCAGAATTGATGATGTTTACATTTCTGACATTAGAAATAACTATTGTAGCAAATCACACTTGTATCTCTGCAGTGCTTTAAAATTGAAGTTAAAAATAAAATAACTATGTTCAATTTAATCTGAATTTAAGGGGCAATTCCTGGTAAATTTCTCATTTTCAGGATAAGTGAAACATTTCATTCTCTCTGCAGATCTACAGGGATGCAAATCCTGTTTTCAGAGATGTCCTGTTCAAAGCATACTTTAGCAAGCTAAGCCCAACAAGAGAGAAAGCAATTTCATTTGTTTTCAAATTTACATTTATTGCCAGCCACTCTCACTGTCAGAGTGTTTCAGGTACTTGAGAACACCAGCTTAGCAATCTTTCCTTTCTATAAGAGACATGAGGTTTATTCCTACAATCTGCTTCTATTTATTCTAAGCAGAATTTGTCTCCAGTGAGTAATGATATTTTGAATTTCTTGTAATTAAAGAAAGGGTGTTTAAGCATATATTATACGTTTAAGTTCTATTTAGATTGAAAGTTTCAGTTGCCTGTGAAGTGACAACACAGAAACAAGGTTTGAAAAGCTGAATCATGATTCATTTCAATCTAGTTTTCAGTTCTCTTTTCAGCAGACCTATCATATACTCTTTAATTCCTAACAAATTTGGCAGGCCTTTTTCTCATTCATGTATACATCACATATACCTATACATAAAGTATATTTATATGAGTAAACATATGTATATATATGTCTACTCTATATTCAGGTTGAAAATCCAGGTACATTATATGAAATATTTAGAAGGGCTTGCTTATAAACTTAGGATTATAAATTACTGTATTATAAATATAAATTACAGTAGGCTGTCACAATAATACAACAAAGTCAAAATTTCTTCTCCAGAATAAAGCAGCTGTCCCAGTTATCACACACTCAACAATGACTACAAGACAATCACACTGGAAGCTTGTCACACACCTTAACATCAGGGATACTCTTCTATTATTGATCATCCTTCAAATATCAACCAGTGTGTATACTTGGGAGACAAAGAATGGGTCAAAGTCCAATAGTTTTCATTCACTGCTGTAAAAGGTGTCTACTTGCACTGTAAAGGGACCCACCATCCCTAAGCTAACTTTATGTACATGTAAGAAAATTCAAAGAACAATTTTCATACAGTCTATGAGTCAAAGATTTAAGCCCAAAAGATTGCTGAGTGTTTGCCAAAACTTCAGCATGATATTTTTAATTGCTTTTCATGAACCATCTAATTTGTTATGAAGAGTGACTTGTATGCCTACACATAAATGACTGGTGCTATTTTAGGTAGTCTGCTGAGACATCCTCATGACAAGGGCAGCTGTAACACAGTGTTCAAGAGAATTCTGCCTTTCTGAAACTGTAGCTTATAAAACCAGACAGGATAACTAGGACATTTAAATGGCACTGGACAGGTGTGTTTAAAGCAACTGAATCCCACCCATTAAGCCTGTGAAACTCAGAGTTTTCCTTTGGAAATTAACAGTTGTACCAAAAGACATTTTTAATTTATCACTTAATTTTAACAGTTAATTATAGAAGACCTATGATGCAACAACTTCAAATATGAATTGCATGATCTTTCAGCACTGAATATACAACATGGAAAGTGCTTATAGCAGAAAAGACACCTAAAGAGGTAATCACTAAGAGGCTAAGGAAAAAAACATCCTCCATCAACATATGCTAATCTCTTCCCCTTCTTCTGGCAGCAAGTCAGCATCCAACAGTTAAGTACAGCAGAATAAAATTGAGCAGTTAGGTAAAATTTGCCATAAAAATCTTAAGGTCTTGTAAAAAACTACTCTGGGTCAAAAAGTAGATGTCCAACATACCTTGGCATGTTCAAAATTATTTTTAAATGCCTGTGTATCAAGTGATTATGTAAAGAGATCTGCAAATATCTAACACTTCTAAATTCTGTTACATACATCAAAGGATACAAAGGAACAGAACTTAATTATCTCTGCAAAGGGCTTTACAGACCAACTTTAGCAACTAGTACAGAGGGGAATACATGAGCATGAAGTTGAGGACAGGGCAGGCAGAACAGAAACATAATTTCCTATATATTCCCTAAAAATTAAAAGAAAAGGAGGGGAGTAATAAGATGAGGTAGACTACACTGCACTGCATTAGCTGATTAACTGTTGATGCAGATATTTCTACAGTAACTGGTTAGTTCTGTCCAGGCAGATTTTTTAGTCTCTACATTAAATAACAAGTCTTAAATTATCTACAAAATAGTCTGACTTTTCTTGTTCTTCAGAATCATTAAAGAATCACATTATCCACAGAGAAATGAAAGGTAAGGATGTGGTCCTGTACTTTAAGGTTTGTAACGCCAGGTACTTTCCCTTTACAGACCTGTAACATTTCATTTGTAGCACTGAAGTCTGCTTTTGACTTTGTTGTCTTGCACTGACATACCACAAAGCTGCTGTGGCAATAATTTTACTCCCAAACGCTCTTGTCCTCATGGTGTCGCATCATTGAACTGCAAGACCTTGACAGGTCTCTGATGCAGGGCTTCTCACAGGAATGGATTATGACTGATTTTTAAGGCATCCTTTCCCCTCCCACCCGTTCTTTCACCTTTTATTTTCTAGCTTGAGGTTTATAACTTTATGGTCAGGAATACGTAGAGCTCAGTAGATAACACTAGTAGACAGTTATTATTTAAATAACCCATAAAAAACTTCCAGAAATATACATGCAAAGAATTTCACAAACAGTGAAATGAGTGCAACATCTGTACCTGACCAGTCACTGCAGTCAGAAACTTCAGTATGTAAAGGAAGCCAGCTGGGACACCAAGCTGATCCTGCTTTAGCCAAATAAACATGGTGGAAAATGTTCAAGTCTTAATGTCTGTGGTGTGGAAAAAATGATGGGAAAGAGAATCTTGCCTGGTGATATTCCAATTTCTTCCTCTCTAGTCAGCTGTGGGTATAGCTTTCCTCTTTTCCTTCTGTCACATGATCTTTATAAAAATATTTTAAAATTTTATTTTCAATAGAAGTTTGGGGTTTCCTCATTAAGACGGTACATACCATCACTTAGGGAGCTCCCAGGAAAGCCTGTCAGCTCAGCAGGCAGAGAATACTCAGAAACACAGAGAATACTCCAGATTTTAAGAAACTTTCTACCAAACTCAGTAGACAGGTATGTAGCATTACTGGTACTTCTGTTATTTTTGCCCATGTTTGGGTGTTCTCAAGCATGAATAGTGGTAAAAGGGATAAGGATGCTACTATTTTAAATGGTGAAACAGTTTAAGTCTATGTGGCCCAGAACGAAGGAAAGTAATTACGAAAAATTCAATATTAACTATACCTCTAATACATTCAAGCAAAAAAAAAAAAAAATTAAATTAGAGTATTTGAATTGACAGAGGGAAACAATTTGGTGAAAAAGTCCTCAGGCATTTCTCACTGCTTCAAAACTAACCCAAATTTTCATATTCTATGTAGTAGAAATCTCAAAAGAACATATCTAAAGCTGGTCTAACTGCATCTGTTCCAACATCAATATTTCCCAGCAGAAGAAGACAAAATTAAGGACCTCTCTGCAGTCTACCAGGAAACTAAAGCTTCGTTTAAAGAAATACAGAAACTCAACAGAAGAATTAACATCATAACTGGTTCATTACATCTCTCAAGTAAGTCAAAATGTTCAGTGTTTCTATTTGTCTAAACTATTTGTTTAAAAACACAAACAAACACTGTGGCCAAACATCAGCAAGTGCTTTTGACTTAACTGTCTGACGATGTAAAAATACAGAGTTAAATACTTTTTTCACATGGAAGGAAATGTAGCAGTCCACTAACTCCTTTAATTGTCTGCCATACATATAACTAAATGAGGCCTCCACTATCCCATGTGACAGAGCTCTTGATAGAGACCAGCAAGAACTCCATATTCACCTCTGTCTCCTCAGCAAAGAAACTAGAATTAACATCAGTGGAATAAAACTTAGAGGGATGAAAAATATTCTGGTGTTTAAAGATTCCTTATGTCATTTCTGACATTTCTGTAAATTCAACTCAAGGAGTTAATTGTGCTGAAACAAACATTAGCATAATGCCTAAGGATACAATTTTTTACCTGGCCATGGAGTATTGGCAGCATAGACAATGAAGCTAAATAGTAGAATAATTCATTAGGAAATATGCAGTAGCTGTGGCAAGATTTACTACAAATATACTTGAAGCGTTTTTAAAAATTAATATTATGCTGCTATGCTTGGCTTAATTAGCTCTCTTCTTCATTTACAAAGCATATCTGTCTGGTTTATGGACTCAGTCTCTATTCTGCATTCTCGAAAACCTGTTTAATTAAAGTTTTAACTACTGCATAAGTTTAGAAACAGTACAATGACTTTTATTACTATAAGCCTAAATCCTTGTCTTAAATACAGTCATATCTACATATATCAGAAATAAGACAAGATATGCTCCATAATACTCCTGAATATACACACAATACTGGTCCTTTTCATTATATGTGCCCTCTATTTCCATTATGCTGCACCTAGGCACTTTTGGGGGTTTTGCACAAGCAGCTGGATTAATTTAGCCAATCAACAAGTCAGTTCTCCTAAATCCATTAAAACTCACTTTTCTTTTTTTGGCATATACCTGTTCCTAGCCTGTTCAGTGATTTCCTCATCCATTATTCTATTTTATCTCTTTCATAGGTCCATCACTTATTAGACTCCCACTTCTACTAGCAGGTGACTCTACTTCGGTTTTCAACTACAGCAAAACCTGTCACAGTCATTTGCAGCAATTATCACTTCCTCCCTTTGATGCTATTATAAATGATTAAATATTAATTTAATTTTGCTATACGTACAAAATTGAAACATAGTCATTAGACATTCTAGCTGGGATCTATCTGAAGTTCTAGAAATGCATGACATACACTTGATCACAATCTTTTTTTGGCTGCATTTTAAAAACCTTGTGGCATAATGGTCAACGAACAGAAATTATTTGTGCAATCACTGCCTACAGACTACAGTAAAGCAAAAAATTATTCTTGTCTCCCTGTGCACGGACACTGGAGACTCTACTTAATGACTTGTCACCCATTATACCCAAAATACACCACAGTTTTATCACACAATTGACTCCACAGAAGCAGAATGTCAACAATAGTCAGTTCTACAATAATTTAAAAGGATAATAGTCATTCTCCCTCCTGTTCTCATTTGAATCTCATAACCACTGGGGTGATCAATTTCAAAACCTTATTAGTTCTGCTGTCGTGAACTATTCAGGACATCAGATTGGTTTGCAGTACAAAACTAGAGAGACAATATTTTTAAATTAACAATTTACAATTAATATTTCTGCCTGCATATATTTGGAAATTTTCCATAACAAAAAATGGATTTTTAACTATGGACTCACTATGTCAAAATTTTCAAATTAAAACGTGGCAAATTATTTCATAATGCTGACAAACAGTGCAGTAAAATAGGCAGGAGTACTAAAAAACTGTCAGGCTATAAATTTCATGAAGAAATGAAGCAAACAAATGGGAAAGTTCACACTATTTTTCTAAGTTTAAAAAAAATAATAGACAGCTAAAGCATCATCAGTTCATTCTGTGTAGAACTGTGTATTCATTACTGTACTCAATGGAAAAACATGAAATGCATAAAATCAACTTTCAAGAGATAATTTTTGTATTCTTTACATGTAGTCTAATCTTAAAAAAATGGTTTTTTTACATATGCTCTTATCCTTAAAAAAATGTTTTAACCAGATTTTCATTTAGACTAAATTGGCCTATTTCTCTTAGCATTAACAAAGCTGAGAGTCTTCATACCAGCTGAGGCTCTGATCCTATGAGAGTCTGTTCAGAAGATCCCAAACAGCAGTGTCTGTGCATTTTAAGAAGTTACTGTGCTTCAGCTGGAGTTGGTAAGCAGACATGTGGTCCCTGTCAGCTCATTGCAATGACAAGTACATGGTGTTCACTTAAACTGCTTTCAGCAGTTCCAAAAGGAAGCCCAGGTGAAAGCATTGGAAATATGGGCATTTAGGAAGAACACTGGAGGCAAGCTTTTCTTTTTTTTGTTATATACAGCATCAAAAGTGATGAAGTTACTGTTGTTTTCCTGCACATATGTGGAGATGGAAATTAATTTTACCATTAGACTGGAGTAATATCATGCATAATAAGATCAGCTTAAATCAATCACATGAGTGAGTAGTATCTTCAGTTCTGGGGGGTGGAAGGCAGAAGAGAAGAGTGGCACGTGTGTGTGTGTGTGTGTGTGTGTGTAGAAATGGAAGGGATCAAGAACAGCAAGCAGTACCTTTTAAAAATCATCACCTCAGTCATTTGCAGTTACCTGACCATAACTCAATTTGAAATTAACAGAAAGTCTGCTTAAATTTTTCTTCAAAGGAGACAAAGAAACTCAGATGGAAACCTCCCCTCCCTGTCCCCCACCAAAAAAAAATCACCATTTGGGACTCTAAAGCCAGAATAATGATGGTGATAATAAAACAACCTCATTCTGAGACTATCTTACAAGATGGTTTTCTACTCATTATGGGATGTGGATGCAACTCATTCACCGTGCCACTGGCTGAGTTCAGCACACAAAATATATTCAAGTAAGACAGAAAGAGGACTTTTGCACTGCTTTAAAATGAAACAACCAGTAAGATTTATTTACATTATTCAGAGCAGAGTATTTTGTTTCAGCATGTTTTTCCTCAAATTGCAAACATAGGCATATGTCTGGTCCTAATACTGCTTGAGTTAATAAAAATTGTAGTTTCAATTTACAGGAGGAAAGTGCATGAATTTCCAGGTTTTGAACCTGTTTGCCTTCCAGTACACCTAGAAAAATCTGTGCTGACAAATACATGAACTTATTGTTCATTTTCTGAGATGAGGAGCCCAGGGAGCTCAGTTAATATCTGTTCCACAACTTCTTATATAAGCATAAGCCTGCAACAACATCTTTCATCCTGACTTTCTCATCTATAAAATGGGTTTAATACTCTTTCCTTCCTCCTACCCTCATCTTTGTTCCTGTCACAGTGAGCTTTTAATGCAATACACACAGATGAGCGCCAGAGTTGAAATGAAGCTAAGCTTACATCCACAAACTGCTTAACCAGACATCTAAACACTGAGAAGAAGCAGTTCTAAACTGTTCAGAAAAAAGAGCATTTTTACTAAACACACCCTTTTTTCTGATGCCTAAATATGGATTTCAGGGCCAAATTTCAGATGACCAATGACATTTGTATCCATATGTTGCGAAAGGAAAGTAATTTTTGAAAATTGAAATACATGAAGGCATTTTATTATTGGATTTTTAAACTGTTAATGCATTTTAGTCTCTTGCTGCTCATTTTTTAAAAATCTTCATAAAGACAACCCATTGAGCTTCCCATTGGGATGATTATACTTGTATGCACATCTTTTCTAACCATCTGATGTCTTGGCAGCAAATCAACTTTCAGTGAAACAGAAATCAAATGTGTTTCTTTAAAGAAAAATATCTATGAAAGACATACTCTCCTAATGAGAACACTGCATTTGTTTAAGCTTCTAACAGAGAAAACATTCATCTAAATGTAAGTAACATGTTTGAAAATTAGTTTTTGCTATCGTAGAATCACAGGATAGTTCAGGTTGCAGGGCTCATCAGGAGGTCATCAGTCCAAACCCCTCCCAAAACCATGGTGAGCTACAAGGTCCATTACTGAGGGCTTTATTCAGTCAGGCCTTGCACAGCTCCAAGGATGGAGGCCACAGCTCCTGTGGCAATAGCCCCATTGCCTGATCATCCTCAAAGAGAAAGGTTTGTTTAATCCAGTCTGAACACCTATGGCCAGTGCACCACTAGGCCTAGCTCTACCTTCTTGCCAACCTCCCCAAGGGTACCAGAGGCTCTCTGTTAGGTCACCTCAAAGCCTTCTCCTCTCCAGGCTGAACAAGTCCCATTGGGCCAATACTTCCTGGCAACTGCTGCAGTCCATGTTGAGTTTGAGGGCATGGGGCCCTCTGTTGTTATGTATTATTCTTGTCTTTCTTCTCCCAAAATGTACACTGAAATCCATGTGTGGTCTGTGACACATAGTACTTTTCTTTTCCTAAAATACTTGTGTGTATCACAGCCCGGGTCATAATGTCAAATTTCAGAAATCCAGCCTTTTTCACCTTTACTACTGGGCCTAAAGACCAACAGAACCTTAGAAATTCATTATGGATACAGAAAATCTTCATCATGCATTTCTCAATTTGTTTTTCTGGGTTAAAGATACTGCACCAATATACATTCCCATCATTTGCATTTACAGAAATGGAGTCCAGTCATGCAAGGACTCTGCACATGGAAATAGAATAAAAATCAATGCAAACTCTATTTTGGAGACCTGCAAAAATACAATCAATGATAAAGAGTCGTAACAGAGCAGTACATCTGAACCTAAAAGAAAACTTTCATAGTACCTAACAGTAAGTACTGCCAAATAAACAGCAGAAATTTATAAACTGGTGAGATATATATTCTGTGCACATGGACACAAAATAAGAATATTTTAGAGGATGAAGAGTTTTCATCTAAGGTAATTTGACTGGTACTATGTCCTTTAGATACAAAAAGCACTAAGAGAGAACAATATGAAGAAGACAGTCAAAATAAAAGACATTGGAAAATTTGTAATCTATGAGGACAGTATTGTGTAGAGTACAACCTGTTCTCATTTCTAGAGATCTACCACTCCTGTCAATGTGGATCTGACCACTCACAGATTTATATTCACAACCCAAAGACAGACACAGTTGTGTGTCTTTGATGAGGAAGAGAATGGAACACAGCCATAAACATACCCTGTGTGTCATCATCTACTGTGATTCCTAGATTTTAATGTGTTTTACTGTTAATCCATTTTCCTATTCTATCAGCTATTGCAAGCAATACCTTAATACATAGGCAGTACCTCAGAATAGCTACCAGGGCCCTATGTGCTGGGGGCAGTGAGGAAAGAGGGAACAAATAGAGCCTTAGTACAGCACTAGTGAACATAAAATTGCTTCTGATTTTTTTAATTTATGATTAAATGGCAAAGGTTTGTATGTAATTCCTGCCAGGTGATTGCCCTGAAGATGTTATGTACAGAGACATTCCTGAGCTCCAACACTGGCAAAGCCTGAGTTTTTCTGAAGACTGCTCTGCTCTCTAGATACAGGCACACATTTTTTGGTATAATCTAACACAAGTTGTTATCCAGCAGTATGGTCTCTGTTTTGTTGGAAAATCATGCCTGGACCTCAGTGAAAAAAAAATAAAATATGGCAGCCATAATATCTGACAAAATTAAGCTGATTCAGTAAAACAAAAAACCCCAAAACAATAAAAACATCTTCTTGATTGTCTCTTGCACACTAAAGGGACTCTGGATGCCACCAACACCAACTCTCTGAGAATAAGAAAAGCAACCAAACGTGCATGGAGTAATGACAGTTTGAAGCTGAAAGGGTTCTCCAAAAAGTGGATAGAATGACCAGATTTCGCTTATAATTTAAGAAAGTATGGGATCTTTGACTGGAAGAAATATAACAGCCTGCATGAACTTGACAACATGAGTTCATAGAGTTAATGACAGTGATTGCTGCATTTAATAGCTACTGATGGGCGTTATTCCTATTAATTCTCTACCCTTTTTCAAATCCTATTATACCTCTTTCCTTCCTAACTTTTTGTGGCAATAGTTTCTACAACTTAATGATAAACCTTTTCATAAAAGTTGAAGAGTTATTGTTGAAAAGTTGGTTTAGACCTACAGTTTAATAATGTAATGTTCTATGTCTGCATTGTCATGCTTTGAGAAACAAGGAGTATTTCCTTTTTCACAACTTCAGAGCAATTTTGCAAGATGCAACATGTAAACACAACCAGTATTTTCCTGCAGCATTCAGTTCAGAACACCAACTCCTGGAGACCCTAACAATAGGCTTATCGCAGACATAACCACCTTTTTTTTTTAATTGCTCTTCTGAGAGGCTCACTATTCATTCTTAACTCAGGTACAGTTTTAAGAAGCTAACAAATAGATGAAAAAAATGTAACTGTCACACCAAGCTCCTGCAGACCTGTGGAACTGTGACAGACAGGAGGAAAACAAACCAGTTCAGCAAGTACTGAATAGACTTAATTCCAAATTTTACTAGCTTCATACCAATTTTGGTTTCCTTCGCATAAACCATCATTTATTTTTGTTACTGAAAACATACCATAACTCATCTGTGAAAGATTATTATAGATTTTTGAATTACCAGTAATGCATTTAAGATAAATGAGTTTTAATAAGTGTAATTTCAAGTTATTCCATGTGTTTTATAATACCAACATTAATTTTTAACCAATTAGATTATATTGGCTTTTAAAATAAGCCCTCCTTTGGAAGACTTATCATTTAAACAGTCTTCAGGAACCGATTTTCTACTTAAAGTTAATTCTCCTGTGAATCCACAGAAAAACAAAACAAATCCTGATCTATAGGAGCTACACTTTGCAATATTGCCTGTCTAGAAGCTGCCCTATAGACTCATTTGCAAGGACTAACTGGGGATTTTTTGTTCATTCTTTGAATTCTTTTGAAGAGGAAGTTGTACCAGCTTATCTAAATTAAATTATCTTTAATAATTTAAAGGTCACAGGTTTGTGGCAGGTACTATATGCTTCTGGTAATTTACAAGATACTACCAAACTCACTTCACCTGCACTAGCAACTAGACTGGAAACAGGAAGAGGAAACTGTAATGGCAGCATTTTTATTTCAGTGAGTTTCTAACATTTTGCAATGCCTCAAATCATATTTCAAAAGGTAAAATATTATGTAGTATAATGTCTGACTACCTGAAAAATAAAAAATAAAAGGTGAAAATTGACCTATTATAGATTTTTCACCTACACGCCTTTTCAAAAACTCTAAGTCAGTCATTGTTACTTTTAAAATATCACAATTTTCATTTAATTAAACACTTCTAGAATTTAAGATTTGAAACCCAGGATTTTTATGACATGGAGTAAACTCCTGAACTCAAGCCAAAATATAAGGGACCTTTCCTATGGCACTAATGGCTCTTTGATTAACTCTGCCTATTTGATCTTTCATCACTTTCAGTAATTAACAAACAGTAAAATGCTAACTAACTTACCCTAACTGATGACATGAGGAAACAGAGCTTTCTAGTATTGTGCCATAATTGTGCCCCAAATGGATCAAATAAAGATAATTCAGCTATGAAAAGACAACTACAGAATCACAGATCATATTGCATATCACTCTTCTTACCTCAACCCATGGCAATACTGTTTGTCTAATTTAATTGTAGCTGGAAATTAAATGCCACACAGCCACTTGCTCACTCCAACCCTCCCTGCCAGGGGCAGGAAGGAGAACTGGAAAGAAAAGGTAAACTTCATGGGTTGAGAAAGAACAGTTTAACAATGGAAAGGAAATAAAATATAATGCTAATAACAACAACAGAAATTAATACAATAATATTCACTACTACTATCTTTATTATTGTTGTTATTATTATTATTATCATTATTGAAAAGAGAAAGAGAGGAATAAAACTCAAGAGCAGCAAGTGATGCACAATAAAATTGCTCACCACCCATTCCCAAGCAGTGATCAGTGCCCCCCAGCCAGCTCCCTGCAGTTTACACTGTGGGTATGACATTCTATGGGATGGACTATCCCTTTGGCCAGTTTGGGTCAGCTGTCCTGGCCATGCTCCCTCCTGGATTGCTGTGCACCTTTTCACTGGCAAAGCATGGGAAACTGGAAAGTCCTTGACTTAGTGTAAGCACTATTCAGCAAAAACTGAAGCATGACTTTGTTGTCAACATCATTCCCATTCTAAAGCCATAAAACACAACTCTGTACCAGCTACAGAAAGCAAATTAACTCTATCCCAGCCAAAACCAAGACATACAGCAAAAAGCCCTGGGATAATTTTCACATCTTCAAACAAACAAACAAAAAAAAAAATGCACATCCGAATTACTGAGATTTCTATCAGCATTTCTATCAATAAAGTTAACCAGGTTTACCACAGACAAATGAGGATCACTGTACAGTCTTCTGTGTGCATGAGTGGTTCACTCACCTGCAGACTCATCAGTATTCTGAACACACTTGTACCACATACCCTTGTCCATTTGGCCAGGAACACCCACAAATGTTAATAAAAGTTCAAGTCTTAAGGAGTTTGAATGTACAGCATAGTTAATTTCCTAAAGCTAGAATTTATGTTATTAAATGTCTTTTTTTAATCAAAATCTACATTCAGTTTCAAAAATTAAGGCAAGTATGTTAATAGTATAGAACAATGTAAAGTAACCCTTGAAGTTACCTTATATTGCAATCTATTTCTGCTATTGCCACAGAAATGAATGAGGAATATTGAAACATGAATAAGATTCTTATCACTTAAATGAATCACAGCAGTAATATCAATAGGAGAAAGAAATAAGTACCTACTTAAGGACACAGGTCAATAAAAGACAGTACACACACTACTCCTCTCTCTTTAGCTCTTGAAAGTGATAGCTAGTTTTAGCTGTAGATGTCTGCAGTTTTTGGACATCAAATTATCTTCTTTGTGTCTCTTATTTTAGATATTTTGCTTCAACAAAGAGGTAACAATTTATTTTGGTTTCTCAAACTGAGATAATTCAGGATTTTTCAATAAAACAGAAACTGTATTGACTGCAAGAGAAAAAAAAATACATAGGCATATTCCACAGTGCCCATGCTATTAACTAGGGCCCACTGAGATCGAATTCAAATCCTCAATTTGGATTGCAGCTGTCAAGTACTTCTTAAGCAATCACTACACCAGAGCAAGAATTATGATCTAAATGAATTGAGTCACAGTAAGACATATTATCTGACATCTCCCAGGGTCATTCACAGCTTAGTATGGGAAACCAGGGATTTACCCTTCCACCTCTATGTGTGTTCAATTCTGTACCTGGGAAAAAGAAACCTTTTCAAGCAAGCATTTTCTTCAAAATAATACTGTTCCCATAAAAAAAAATTATTTACATCTAGTGGTAACTTATTTCCACCCAGCCCCAGTAGGAAGCTCCATCTGTCAGAGTAAAGCAAATCTTGAAGTACTCTAGAGTCTACACTTGATACAATGTGGGGTTTTTTCTGATAGAATAGTTTACTCAAAATCAGTTGCACCATATTCCCTACAGATGTTTACACACTGCAGTGAAGACAGTAATCTATCAGGATTCTTTGTTTCAAAAATAATAAAATAAAATAAAATAAAATAAAATAAAATAAAATAAAATAAAATATCAAACATGAGATCCTGAAACAAACAAATATAAAAAACCCTAAAAAACAGTTGGAGTTTCTAAATGAAAAATCACAGCCCTACAATCTCATTGAAAACTGCTGAACAATTACTTGCCTTGATTTGTGGCAGAGATATTCTCAGAAACAAGCATTATTTGTACCCATGTACATTTCACAAGAGAGTGAGTAGTTTTGTGTAGCATTTCTCCTCTCATTAAAAAAGAGACAGGTACAATGCTGACATCCTTGTTAATAATAGACAGAAAATGCTAGAAAGTACTCGTTGTCTAGGATACTGATTTAAAATATACTAAAAAGCTGCACTATTCCTATAAAGACTCTGAGACTAAGGCTTAAAACACTTACTTGATAATGTCTCCTTCAAGAGCAATCACTCGTTTAATGATCTTCTGTTCAGGATTTCTAGGAGACCTGAGGCAGGGGATAAGGTTACACAATCAGTAACATTGCCATTGTTTTAAGTAAATGAAAGAAATAGACACTATGAAAGTAGTGAGAAGATTCCATGTTCTCCTTGAGCTGGCACCAGTCACTGCATTCCACAGTGAAGTTACTCCAACCCTTGTCATTGCCAGCCAGCATTGAAAAGCAGTTGATGACCTGCTTACAAACAGCACAATAATCAACATACCTTTTATCATGGAAAAAACCACTCCACAACATTAAATGTAAAGCATCCCACTACCAAGGAGGAAGGTACCTTTGCAAATAGATTCATATATTAAAACCTGAATTCCCCATCATTTGTGGGGAAAAATGCGTTAAACATTTATGTCATTCAATCAGTTTGGGAGAAAAAAAAATCTTCCTATGTTATATTAATATCTATCACTATATTAGGTAAGCCTTGCCTAGGGAATTGTGGAAGTTTAAAAATAAAAGTTGCAAAATTTTCTGAAAGTTGCAACTTATGAATGCATTGCTTTCACTTAAAGTTATTTTCCCATAGCATCTTTCATTGAATAGATTCTGATCATACATTACATAATAATATGAGAAAGCAAAGATGAATGTGCATGTTCAGCCTGAATATTCCAACTTCCTGGATGCATATTATTAGATAGACTATTAAAAGTGTTATTCTACTGTAGTTTTTACAGGTTAATGTAGTTATATATGCTCCACAAATTTTCTTTTTCTTTATACTTTACCTCTTTTCTTTTACTCTTCACTTATAATTATCTAACTATGCAAACTTGAAAGAATATTTTCATGTTATTAAAAGCCAACTGTTTTTATTTGCTGCTTGTACATAGAAAAGTCAGGAAAGGAACAAAATCTTTTTTTTTATTTTCTGTTGATGCCCGGGTTCTCCCTATTAAGGCTTCAAGTGCAGTCTGCTAGACACACCACTGACAGAGGTGTATATTTACAGTTTTCATGGCTAAAATCATCTTTGAGCTCATCTCTGGTCAAATGGTAGCACACTAAGATTACACTTCTTTAAAAAGCAAGGCTGAGCTAACTCTGGATGAAAAGCTTGCCCACACTGCTGCATGACTAAAGGCATTTGAGGTTCGCTTCCAGTTCCAATAATTAAAAAGAAAAATAATTCAGACTTGGGTGGGTTCTTTTAAATATTATGCCAAAAAAATTCCAAATATTTTAATATTGATTTGAGGGTTTAATATTTTCTTGTGTGTGCATATTTTAAATAAATTTCTCTTTCAAAGTAATGAAAGAAAGTTCAAAAAGCTTAATTCTGAATTTCAAAATATCAAATAGCTTCCCTTTACAGTTTACCAAGCCTGGAAACCTTATTTTCAACAATGAGGAACACAGAACATGAATAAAGACCATATTTTTATTCCCTAGTCATCTCTCAAATTTTCAAATCATTATTTAATTTACAGTAATATTCTCTTTAGCATTAATTTTACCTGAATAGTTGTATATTCCAGTTCAGCCTTGCATTTCATGTTCCTTCTTAAGGTAGAAACACACAGTTTCATAATATTTTTTATGTCAATCTCGGGAGGAATTAATCAAGTTTTAGATGCTCATATGATTTAAATATATGAGATGTCCACAGCACTTTCTGCTACTTCCAAGCAAGACTTACTTCACTGAGCACTCATTTCAGCATTGACCATGTCTCATTCTCAAGCAAAGCACAGTCTATTAAAAGACAATACAGTTTTATTACAAGATGTTATAAATTTAAAATATTTTTTAAAGTTATTTTACTGCTGATTGATTTAATTTTCAATTTATTTAATCTCCAGCTGTAATGTTTTCATGTAAAATTTAAGCAATGGAAATGATAATACATAATGTATGTGATGAAATGTGCATTTCTTAAAGATTGAATTAAAACAATTTTTATGTTTGCTCTTTCAAAATTCTGTTCTGGTTTAACACCTAACTTTCAAAGCAAGGTTCTCAACAACTTCCCAGTAGGCATTTCCACTTGATTAGAATATATATATATATTGTAACGCAATTACTGACCTCTTCCTTAATTTTCTTTCCTTGTGCAAAAATTTCTACTGACCTTGAAAAAAAACTCTCTAAATTTGAGGTATGAATAGTTCTTTTAAGAGTAGTTACTTTTTTGCTAGCCATGATATATTTAAATAACACACATAATTTATCAGAAAAACTTCAAGGAAGTCATCACAGATATTGTTATGAAAGAGTAATATTTTTAACATTGGAAGCCAGAGTATTTTTAAAATAAACTTCATACTAACATTCTGATTATAATTCATTAAAACGTTAAAGGACTGGTAAAAGACAGATTAGCCAGCTTAAAGTGGCCAATAATACAGGCACTTTTAGACCAAGGATTTTCAAGAGCTGAGAGAAGGGTTTTTTTCAAGAGCCAGTGTGCAATCAGGAGGTAAGACAGACTGAAGTGATGGATATTGATGTCTTCCTGAATGATGTATAGCATAACACTGGAATTTCACTGATTATTGAAATCAGAAACATTTGCAGGTCATTTCTGCCTTCTATGTTCAATCCTGCAGAGAACACTGTGGGATTACACTACTACAAAGCACGTGTCCCAGGAAAAGCAGGAAAAAATGATACATAGCCAGCAGAAAAATCCACTTTTTAGCAAGCAATTGTCAAATAGAAATGGTGTCAATTCCCTGAAAGCTTTCTCCTTACATATTTAGGAACTGAGTATTTCAGTCAATATTACTCCTAAATATCTCCATTTCAACCACTTGGATTATTTATTTACTCCAGTGGATACTCCTCAATTTTAAATAATTGGTCCATGAGCTGATTAACATTTGATCAAACAAAAAAAAAAATTCATAACATTTCTTGGTTTTGTACGTGTCATTTGATTCTTTTTTCATTCTTTGAATTTTCTAAGTACATTCTTCTCAAGAGCATCCACATCAAGTCATGCTTAACCTCAATTCCTACAGGCTTTTTTTGAGAGAAAGCTTTTAGAAAATGCCATAAGATACCAGCAAAATAAGTGAAGCACAGTCCAACTAAATAAATACTACAACACACAATAATATGTTTTTTCCTTGAATAAAGATTCAGATTTTTTTTAGTACCTACATTAGAAAGAGACCTGATACTGTGAACTCAATGAAAAAGCAGGCAATATTTCAAAGGGATTAGGTACGTTGATGACCTACATGTGTTTAATGTTTCCCATCCATTATCATAGACAACCTGGAAAGATTTTGTGCTCACTCTTTGAAAATTATTGGAATTTTTATACCAACTTGGCATCTTCTAAAACAGGACAAATAACAGGCATTTATTAAATGTTGCAGAGAAAAGTGCCTAAAGTTTTCAATTGTTATATGTATATATCTTTGTTTCTATATGTATATGCATGAGTATGTATATTAGTGCTAGAAAATTACTTCACTTTTTATGAGATAGAAGGAAGATGTTTAGGCAGCAGCCTGGAATTTTGTTGTCAGATTATTCTCCTTTTACTTCAGGTTGAGTTTTATGTGATTTGATCATCTTTTACATGGAGGCAACTTAAGAAATTAGCACAGTGTTGTTGTAATATAAACAGACTGAAATAATGAAGACCCTCTTCTTCAAAATGAAAATTTCTGCTTCTATTTATACTGCTAATGACAGATACTATAGAAAGGACTTAACACTGTAAGGGAGAATTTTTGAGATCTCAGCTTAACATTGTGATCCAAAGACATTCACTCGGTGAGCTCTTCATTTACCAAAACTAATTCCTTTCTCATTAGAACTTCTAGCACAGCTGGAGTCTACGCTTCTGGGAGTTTCCAGGATTGATGCAGGAGGAAAAATATGCTGTTTGTCTCCTTCTCAACCCATTTGAGGATCCAATAAAGAGCTAGAGAAGTAACTAAAATGTAGATGTAGTCCAGAATAAGTGGCATTAATATACCTAAAGAATTGGGAACCTCACAGTATGGTTTTGGTGGGTTTACCTAAAAAACATGCTTGGAGAAAAAGGAAAGAGAAACAATGGAGCAACCTCATTCTTATTTTCTGTTGCTTATCCTTGCTTCCTGTTGCCAGCATAGAAGCTGATGCTCAAACTATGTACAGTAATGGAGCAATATCCATTCTTTCATTCCTCCCAGTACCATAGCTATGATAGAACAGATCCAACATAGACAATTCTAAATATTGTACAAGAATGGAAACTAACTTAATACATGCACATATTTTCCAAACCAAAATATTTTTAATCTGCTTATTTAACTTTTTTCCCTGTCCATAACTTTTATCTAAATTCCATGCTTCTTTACGCAGAATAAACTTATAGTGAAACTCATAAGAAATGCAATATCTAATTGCACCATAGGTTATGACACAATTTCTATATTGTGGCAAATAATATACAATATAACGGTGATGGAAAAAAATGTTCACACAGGTTACTCTTGCTTTTGTTGTCATTCTTGTTATCAATTTCTCTTCTACAGAATTACTGCATTAAATGTATCCAGTGCCAGGTTTATCATCTGTGTTCAGTTTGGATCCACCAGTACATGAAAGGTATTTACTACTGGAAAAAGTGACACCGAAATAATAGTAACAGAAGAGTAGTGCAACAGCAGTGGCTAAGGAAATTGGGTTTGTGCAGATCAGAAATTAGAGAAAGGGTTCAATGGCTATTGTCATCTATCTAATTGTTGACTAGAGATCCGAAATTTTTGAAAGGTACAGAGCAAAAGAGATGAGCAAACAGTATGCTTTGCAGCAAGGGAAATTCCAGTGGTGCAGAGTGCCCTGAGGGGCTGAAAACCATAGGCATACTCAGAGCTCAATGGGACACAGCTCTGGGCAGTCTGACCTGAACTCAGAGTCTAACCTGCCTTGAGTAGTTGGTAAGATTAGCTAGTCATTGCAGGTGCCTTAAGACAATTTTTTTTTCACTTCTACATCCTTTAGTCTTATTCAAGTGTACGAAAAGCAGGATGTTAATATCTTAAAATACAAAATATTTTGTCACATGTGCAAGCTCTGATACTAGAAGAAACCACATTGATCACTTTATTTATCTGCTGTTGCCCACAGATTATTTTTTCTGTGTTTTTCTTGCAGTACCTAATTCTATTATAAAGCATTTTTAAAGAACGTTATGATATCGTGTCTCAACATTCTGAGTTGCAATGAGACTAACATCCAGAGAAATTACTCTACAGTTTAATTATCCTTGCTATCAGGAAATTGTATCTGCATTCAAAATTGAATTCATCCTAGTTCAATTTCAATTTCATGCCTTCTCCTCCAAGGCAGAAAACCCCTCAATATCTTATTTCTTCCTCATGAAGAAAGATTTGGGTACATCAGTTCTTAAATTTCTCTTGGATTCATCTGCTAGAATTGGCAAAACTTCTTAGCACATGGTTTTCCAATTCTGGGACCCCTCTTTTGTTACTATTTTTCAAACTCCTCCAATATTATCTTTTTCTTCTTAGCACACATGAGAATCTAGCATTATTCAGTTTGGATTATTACTATGTTTAGTAATCAGTTAAGTAGAGCAACACGGCCTTATTTGCTGGCACAATCAAAAAAATTCTCTTCTGTTTCTTGACATTCCATTTATTTTTCTATAGTCAGGTAAAAAGCTCATCCTTTTCATGCTCGGGGCTGGTGTTGAAAAGAGACCAAAAGTGTCAATTAACCCTTCTCTGAGTAAACTGCCTGCTAAAACAATTAAACAATAAAGTTTAGATCACCACTTGCCCTTCCCATTCTATAGAGCATGTTTGTGAACACCAAGCATGGGATTCACATCATGCTACCTTGTCCGTCCCTGCACTGCTTGCACACTTGGCCAATGATTACAAAGACAATTGACAAAACCAGCACCCACCTTTGGATGACACAGCAGTCTGCTGTAAATATTACTGCTCACAAATGTGCCTCCAACCACATCTGCACCTTCACAGCTGAACAGAGCCTGTTTGTAATCTGCCTAATGTACCCCCATTAACTCCACAAAAGGAAAAATTCTTGATCAAAATATAATGTGGCAGTAAAAAGAATGCTTGAGGAAACCAAACACCGATATTATGGCCTGTATCAAAATTGTATTTATCTAGCTGTTTTGTAATTTTACTGATAAAACATACCAGGATTGCTTGACAAAACCTATTCCTGAATTAAAACCTTTCAGTGTATTTTAGCTTTTACTAATAGAATGAGAAATAACCCATGTGATTATTTTGCTCAGATAAGACATTTCTAAGGCCCTTCTCTTTGTTTGAATGCTGGAAATTTATTGCAGGTCATGAAGTCATTTGCATTTTCTCCTTTGTCTTTCAGCTTCTTCAAAAGAGGCATTTTCCAAACGATATTCCACAATACAAAAACTTCTTGAGACCATGCTTGCCTGTCAATATCAATGTTTGAACCCCTTTCTGATCTAAAACTGTGGTTTACCTTTAGAGGAAGTGAAATAGATTAGAATAGAAATTTTTCCAAGCAGAAATATTATATCCAGTTTTGAGAATGTTAGCAGATAATGAGAGCATCAAAAACAGTTCTCAAATGCTCCTGGATTTTCTTTGGACTAAATTTGAGGAAGCAGGCCCCAGTCTTAATAAATACTAGTTTAGTGAAATATTTTGAATATTCACCATTTTTCACTCATAATTTACAAACTAAGTACTTAAAGACAGCAGGTGCACCAACTGTTGGCATAAATTCTGGTGATGCTTGATTCGTTCAGCATTTCCAGTGCAAAACATGTACAAAGATATAATTAAAAATATGAGGAAAACTGCTTCTAGGAACATCCTTTAATTTCTAAATCCATACTACTTTAACACTTCTTAGTCAAACCTCTGTTAAAAAGCAAAATCATTCACTGCCAAAGAAACATTTTGTTTTTACTGAAAGTAGTGTTTTATAATAATTATAGATTCCAAGCATACACTGGTGGAAAGGTAGTGTTTTATTTTTCTTACATTTCAAACTATTTCTGTATAACCTAGAGCAACGCTTACTTGAAATTTCTTGGTGAATTCTGAGCAACCTCTAAACAAAAATAACAATTGAATAGAACACCTGCATGAAGCCTCAGAAAAGGAGTCATACACTTTGTTGCACAGCCACAGTTAGAACAAGTAAACAATTCTCTCAAGCTCTGTACTTGGAAGTGTTCAAAGAAACAAGTAGATGTGGCACTTTGTGCTATGGCCTAGTCAGTAAAGTGGTGTTCTGTCAAGGGTTGAACTCTTAATGATTCTGTGATTCTTACATGCTTGTCGATCCTTTCTTTCCCTTTCTAATGGGCTTCCATTCTTTTCCTTCTCTCTACATTCTGATTTAGTCTGGAGCTTTCAAGCAGAGCAGGAAGCAACTCTCTAAAGTGGAAAAGTAGCTTCCATGTAAATAAACATCCATAATGTTATCTCCTGGTACTAGACATTATTTAGCAGAGATCTCCTACACTAAGGATGGAGGGAAAATAATAAAGGTCTGAATAATTTCAAAACAACTGTGTTTTCCCTGGTATATCTACAGCATGCTATAGAATTGCAACTCACTGTATGATGAGACATCAACAGCATCAGATTTTCAGTGTTTTTCATAGGTGTTGGAAGGATATCACAAATAATTTAATCATCATCAGCAGATAACTATGGATTCTTCTCAGTATTAACTAGATGCATGATTCCTACAGGAAAAAAATTAAGCAATCTTTTCTACACTTTGGACCAGGCAATTAAAACTGTGTATCTGACAAACTTTCAGAATTATATACAAGACTAAGTAAAAAAATAAGAAAAAGAACTAAAATACATCTCCATTAGAAATTACCATTTTAAAATTACATCTAGTTAGCTACAGTAAGGAAAGGAAAAAAACAGGAGGACAATTGAAAACTCTAAATAAAATGTTTCACAGCAATAAAAGTAATTGGTACTGCAAAACAACATGACAAGGGACTCTGAAAAAAACTCAAAATACTACAGTAACTTGGAAGTGTAGCTACTAATCTGAAGTAAAATCACAATTAATTGTTTCTCAGCCTTCCAATCTAACCACGTTCAGGTTAAATGACTCAGCTGCTTGTAATGCAGGCTGTGTAATCACAACAGTTATGTGCACTTGACCTTCTTCCTGTTAACAGAGAGACTCAAATTAATTACTTGCTGTTTTAACCGGCCATTTCACCTTTTCTTCACCTTTTTCAAAAGGGTTGAGAAACTCTAACTTAACCTTTGACTTTGGAAGCATGCATAGACATATTTATCTACCAAACAGGAAGTTAGCCTGATCTAGGAATGAGAATACCCGGGGTTCTATGCTGAAGTCAAAACCAGTAATATATGCACTGTTTGATTAACCACTATGCTGCAGTGTAGGAGCCATATTTCACCTTCACCATAGCTGCTCAAACATTACTCTGTAATGAAAATAAAATATTACTTACTTCCATTGCAACAGACAACAGAGGGAAAGGCAGAGAAAACTGCAAAATGTAATCAAATGCTTAAAAATGAGTCTTACTTTGCCATATGGGATATTAGATAGAAATAACCTAAATAATCTACACATTACCTATTAAAATGATCAAAAATTTATCGTACATGCTGCAATATGCACATCTAGACCTTCTTCCATTCTGGGAGTAGATCTGTGTTCAGTGGCAACTCTTCCAAGCATACAAAATTAAGTAATCAGTTGCTCACCCTAAAATGGCACTTGTATCTACACACCACACATTATGCAGCGATTTTCAATCATTATTCCTTTCTGATGGGGTGCCAGAAAACTTCTCTAGTTATAGAACACCACCACATCTATTAAAAAAGTACTGGATGCATTTTTAGGTGTTAAAAACACCAGTGACCTAGGAACCAAGACATTATTTCTTTTGAGATAATAAACATAAAGAAGTCTGGTTCTCATACTGTCTCTCCTGGAGACTAATTTTAGCATGTCAGATATTATATTTAGCTTAAAAAAATTACTCAAAAGAAGCCAAAGTTTTTATCTATTTTAAAATCACCTAAACTCCATCAGCACATTGCTTTTTAAATTTTTCTAATGCTGTTTTGAGCACCTATTGTGAAAATCTCTTTCTTGATAATTCTAAGTAGCTGGATATATTTTCTCAAATGTAATCTCAGCTACAGTCAAGAAACTAAGCCTTTCAGATGAGTTAAGTCAGTGCACAGAATGTAACAAAGTGAGATGATTCAGTCTTTGGAGGAGTATCTCTCTCCTCAATGACTGCAAAAAAAGACATCTCAGACAGCTCAGTCTAGCCATCTTAACATTAAATGATTAAAGATAAACTGCTTAAAAATATTGTTTCATCTACCTCACAAGTACCTGTTGCAGATTTTGTTTTTCAAATAACACAGTTATATGTTATGCAATATATAAGTATTAACAGTGAGGTAAAGGAAAGACCCATAACAATATAATACTTTTTATATAGTTGTAATATACCTTCTCAGTAAACAATAGTTTAAGAGTAGAGACATGTCAACATCAATTCACAGAAAACCAAACAAACCACCAAATTAAAGTGCCCTACAGAGGCCAATAGTAGTCCTGACTTCAGAATTATTTATCTTTTTTTTCTTTTTTAAAATAGTGCTACATGCAATACAAATACTTTTTTCCCCATATTTATGACAGAAAAAATGAAAATCAATTATATTTTAACTAATAAAACATAAAGATGGAGGTTTAACGAAGTAAAAAAATTGTATTTCTATTCATGGTCATTAAAAAAAACCAAACCCAAACCTATGTGTCAGTTTCCCACAGAAGGTCCCTGTCACCATTTTCCCTAAGGAAGGGATTTGCTGTTCAGAATATTGTTAGATAAGGGAGAGACTGGCAGAAGAGACAAGAAAGGAGGGGAAAAGAATAGACAAAATTTTGCAGACACTTTTTTCACATTCTAAGGACTATTCCTCTTCACCCTTTATCCATGGGACTAAAGTTGAAACAAATTATTCATAATTTTTTATCTTCACCTTTTTAACTGGATCCACAAAGAACAAAGTGAATTCCAGTTTTACTAAAATTCAAAAATTTTGTGCCAGCCTTAAGTTTCTTTTAATCGATTGATCCATTGGTTTGGGTTTTTTTAAAGAAAATTTCTTATTGCTGAAATTTTTATAGAGCAAAAAAAGGAGAAAGTCCTCTCACAGAAAACAGTCAGAAAGACAGCAAGGTAAAATGCAAGCCAGGAGGACTAATGACACAAGCTTGTATGAGAAATTCGTATGGAAGAGTAATTCTTTACTTTTCAGTGACTGGAAGTATTGGCAGTATCAGCAGCATGAAAACTTGGGAGGAAAAAATGCAAGATATGGCTTGGGATTAACAAAATTTTTCAGAAGTTCTACTGGCTCTACTGCTGAATATTTTAAATATGTAGTTTACATATTATACTTCAGACAATCTTGACAAATTCTTAAATGTATCTTCTTAAATTCTTAACTGTCTCTGTTGACAGAAAATATGAATTAGAAACACAAAAAGGTTAATTCAGCTAATTCAAACTTGGCATTGTTACCTTTGCCATTCTAATTTTAAGCCTTTATATTTTCATTAAAGGTGGATACCCACAAGTTTGGAATACAGACTTTCATGCATCTTAGGTTGAGAGAAGCTCTTTCACATCCGTATTGTAAGAAGGCAACGACAATACAAATTATTTGGGTTATGAAGAGCAGAAAAGAGTAAAAACTGGGAAATCATAGTTCTTTTCAACACTGGTGACTACTGCATCACAAAATTAATTATTTAGAACAGCCTAACTCTTATAATTTTGATTTTCCAAAGGTTATTCTACTACACATTCCTGATCAGTATTTGTTGCAGTCAAAAAGCATAAATTATATCCTGGAGTGTATTTCAGCTGTATGATGTAGTGTTTTGAGACACTAGCTGTATACTTCTGGCTCAAAATCTAAAGATAGCTTTTGCATATGTGCTTCAAATGACGCATCACTACAGAAACGGTTACTAACACAGTTCCTTAAAATTCAAGCTGGTGATATGTTTAGAAAGTAGGATAATGGTAAGGCTGTCGCAGCCATAATGTTAGAAGTATAACCTTACTTCTCTGAAAGAAGCTGTGCAAGAGTATAGAAAGGCATCTGTGGGATTTGTTTAAAGGATTTATTTAATTCAGAAACAGTAAGATTAGGTTAAGTTTCTTTTCAACTGAATAGCAATACTAAGACTTACTACTTATGTAACTGTACATTCAAAGTACTAAATGATTGACATTCGTGATTTATGGTGTTTGATAAAAAGCTATCAGTGTACTCATCTATGCAATTCAAGTCTGCTCTGCAGACAGTATGGAACTAAGATTTACAAATCATTAAATGGAACATAATCAAAATGTTATTAAAAAAATAGTTGTCACATGTGAAACACTAGGTATCTCTCTGCTTTTTGATCAGTTCAAGTTGTCAAGACGAGCTGCCAGCAGCAAAACAACTAGTGACAAGCAAGGAGTGCTCAGCAGGCAAGGATGTTTGTGGTACAAATCTGTCATATAAAACATAAAGGGAATCCCTCAAATTCCTGCCTGTTTATCAGCTTGGAGGAGGAATAAATGAAAGCTGTTCTTCCATTAGATGTTTGCAAGTGTGTCTGTGCTAGGATTAGACAGTATTAACTCTTTGAAGGTAGTGAGGAGGCCCTGATGCCCCACAAAGACAAACCAATTCATTGACAGGGGTGGGGGATTCTGTACTGCTGGGACACTTGCACATCTGTTTCCACAAAGGGCAACACTCACAGGTGGGACACTCCAGTCACTGCAAACACTGAAGTAATAAATATTTATTTGAACTGTCTTTATTATACTTCTGTTTCATAAAGAAGGTATGGGGAATTATACATAAAAGAAATAGTTGAAATACCTCCCCATTATCATTACATGTTGTCTTTAATTGAGAGAGGAATGTACATTACACAACATTCTATACAGACCTCTTTAACTTATTGATAATTAGATAACAGATTAACTGTGATTGCAACAAAGTCACTGCTGGATAAAAAACATGGAGAATGATGTGGTTAATTTGTGCTCTTTTTCACTTCCTATGTTTTAGAAAGAAAACACTGCATCATTTCAGGATTTTTATGTGGTATCTACAATGAAAAAAAAATACAGCATGAATACCTGTCCTGAATCTCAAGGCAAGATCTAAAGTAGATTTAAGGATAGGCATCTCAAAGAAACCTGACACAGCCTGGGCTGAACTTCTGTAATACAAGCAAGCTGTTAGTGGCTAAACTTCAACATTACAATAATACATATGGTGTGGAGAGACAAAAGCAGATGCTGCCGAAGGCAGTCTCTCCTCTGATATGTTTCACCTGTGTTAATTATCCTAGAGTAGAAACAGACTTGCCCTCACAGCCTTGGGCATGATAAAAAGTGAGTTAAGTGGGAAGAGGTCAGTTGGAGTCTGCTTGCTGTGCAGACCTAGGGACAGGAGGTTGTGCAAGGGCTAGGAAAGGTAAGATATTGTACATAGGACAGACAGGGTTAGGCAGTCGTGCTAGGGTCAGGAAGGAGTGAGACAGAACTGAGGAAGAGAGACAGAGCCAGGGCTGTGTGGAGCTGCTCTTAGAAGATACTGAGAAAAGATATGGGAGACTTTTTGAATAACAAGATGAAGATGCTTGAAGCCTTCTGATGATTTCAGTGAAGCACGTAGAGTGCAGTGTCTGTGTCGACTGCCACATATCAGTGACTGCGACACTTGTGGCATCATCTTGTTTCAAATGGGTGACTTCATAGCTTATTCACCAGAGTTCATTCTTTCTTTGTTCAATATACTTTAGAGTCAATAAGGAAGGGAAATAACCTTGAGCCTCACTTCTTACATTTGCAGAGTGAGTATGTACATGCTAGCAATGCCCCCATCACATGAAGTTTCTTCTTACATCCCTACAAAAATGGGACATGTACAAAAGCCTATTGTCTGCTTATGATTGCTACTAGTTAGCACCAACTATAAGACAAAGTCACTCTAACTTCCAGTAAAAGAAGGATCAAATTATTTTTTCTCTGTCAGGAGCTAAAGAGGAAAACACGGTTAGCTGCAATAAGCAACTGTTGATAAGGTACATGTAGGCCTGAGATTTCAGGTCATGAGATTGCACTCATGTAACTCGATATTGAGCCTAATAACTTGTGATTGATTAAAACACAACTTAGCATCCTACTTTCATTTGAAGATTTTAAAAATTGGTCCTTTTCTATTGCATTTTTGTTCCTCTGGTTAATCACAATTATCCTCTGAGTGTTAATAATATATTCACATTTGAAGTTGTCCAACATCCTTTAAATTTTTTATCAAAATTAAGTTTGATGTACAGAATAGGGTCAAATGGAAAAAAAATCCAATGCCCATCTTTATGCATGGCAAACTGTATAATTTTAGAAGAGCTTCTCTCAAGACACAGATGAGAAACATTTAAAACTTTTACATCCTGAGAGTCGTTAGCCAATTCAAAGACAGATGCAAGATCTTTTTTCTTTTATAAACTTAGTCTGCTTTCACCATTACTACTTTATGAATAATTTAATGCTGCCTGTTTGAAAACAATTAAACAGGGGAAAATAAACCTTGCAGTCCCTTCACATTATTTCCTGTAGTCATTCATCTTCATTTCTTTAAACTTTGTCTCCACTTCTCCTCCACTAGCTTACATTAGCTGGTGCAAACTTTGGGTGAACTAGAGGAAATGGAGCCAAAGGAAAACCTCATTAAAAAAAAAAAAAAAAAAAAAGTAAGAAAAAAAGTGCAGAAAACAAATCACAGTGTAACCTAAAAAAATGGTGTAGCTTCTGTTTGTGTTAGTGAGACTGGGAAATTGAGGAATAAGTAATAGATTTCTGTCTTCTTGACTTTCATGTTCTGGTGCATTGACATGGTTAACTCATTTGAATTAAGAACACAGAGATCTAAGTAGAAAATTTTTAAAATGTCAGATAGACTAATAGGAAGCCTGACTAACAGCATATGACCCAAATAAACAATAAAGAAGCATAAAATAAAAGCCATTATTTGACTCATTTGAACAGTAACATGAAAGGAGATGCATAAAAATAGTTTTTAGACCCCTAACAGCTGAGTTCTGGTCCATCCAGCAGACAGTTGGTTGAGTAAGTAATTTTCTGCAACTTTTTTTTTTTTTTTGCCAGATCTCAGATCACATTGAGTCTTTTTAATACATTCTCAGCTTTGGCTAGATGATCTGTAGTCCAGTGTTTGCAAAAGTCAATAGAATTATAATGATACTCAAAAATGTAAAAAAAAATTCAGAACTTTTGGAAAGCCACAACCTACCTTCAAAAAACTCTATAAAGAAGTATAAAGTTTATGAATTACATTTAACAGTACAGTCTTCCCTTAGGAACAATTTTGTAAGCTACAGTAACAGCTCCTAATCATATTCTGAACAAAAATGTATTATTTCTTTTCTTAAAAAATTAATGACATCAAAATGTTGGTTTTGGAGATAAGGTGAAAAGAGGGAATAAAAACTTGTGTAAACTAGAATTTTTAACACTAAGTTCATTTGTGAATGAACTGTATATTGCTTGCATCAGTTCAATGAGACTGCATACATTCCAGAAAAATTTTAGACTGTAAGTATCCTAATGAAACAGATGCAGTCGTCTCTCCAGCTGTTGAATAACAATTTCATCACTCATGTAGTGGAGCAGAAAATGTACAAATGACACTAGAAAAACCTTCTCCATTTGAATGTAACAAGCCCTTAAATGCACAATAAATTTTGGAAAGAAAATTAGCCATATAAACACGAATGTGCACTGTGTATTTAATGTTTTTTATCATGTGTGGAAATGCAGTGCTCTACTCAATTGATCTGTTTATAATCATACAAAAATTAGAAAGTACTAGCATAGTTCAAGTGAAATGCTATAAATGAGCAGTGCTACCAGATGCCCAACTTAAGATGCCTGAGGGTCTGGTATTTTCTTGGTTAAGAACTCCTTTTCTACTTACTTTAAAGTGGGTCCAAAAATCATAAGGTATATAAAAAATTGATTTTATTAACTGGTATCTTTCTGAAGGACAACTAATGGTGAGTTATACGTAATTAGTAGGAGCTTATATTGGTGAATCAATTTTACATTGGTGAATCAATTTTACATTGGTGAATTGGCATGATCTGTGAATTTGTGCATTCAACATCAAAACAAGGATGAGACAATTATTAGACCTCCAATTAGCCAGAGATATCATCACCTTTACCCTCAGGCTAAAAGGTAGAACCTTCTTTTAACACTTAAAAGACAAATACATTATTTTCTTATAGGATGTTGCTAGTCCCGATCCACAAATTTGACTCCCTGGATTGACCTTATAGAACCTTCAGGCTTAATGCCTGAAGATTTCTCTGGCAAGCTGGACATTCAGCTGCCCCAACCACTTCTCTGGCCTTGTCCCACACTGTTTTTCATAGAATCTCAATTTGGAAGCAACCCATAAGGATCATCTAGTCCAAATCCCTGCTCCTTGCAGGAGCAATCTAAAACTAAGTTATATGACTGACTCCTGCTCTTGAAGTCTGTCAGGCTTGGTGCTATGACCACTCCCTTGGGGAGCCTGTTCCAGTTCCCAGCCACCCTCTGGGTGAAGAACCTTTTCCTAATGTTCAATCTGAACTTCCCCTGATACAGCTTCATTCCATTTCCTTGTGTCCTATTACAGGTCATGGAGAGATCTGCACCAGCCCTTCTGCTGCCCATCCTGGGGAAGTTGTAGATTGCAATGAGGTCTCCCCTTCTCCTCTCAGCCTTCCCTGTTCCCTTCTCCAGGCTGAAAAGACCAAGTGACCTCAGCCACTTCCTCATACAGCTTCTCCTCAAGGCCCTTCACCATCTTTGCTGCCCTCCTTTGGACACTCTCTCCTAGCTTTATATCTTCCTTATATTGTGGCACCCAAAACTGCCCCCAGCACCCGAGGTGAGGCTGCTCCAGCTCAGAGCAGAGCAGGACAATCCCCTCCCTTGCCTTGCTGGCAATGCACCCCTGATGCACCCCAGGACAGGGTTGGCCATCCTGGCTGCCAGGACACTGCTGACTCATATCCAACTTGCCGCTCACCAGGACCCACAGACCTTTTTCTGTGTGTTTCTCTCCAGCTTCTTGTTTGTACAAATACCAGGATTACCCTGTTCCAGGTGGCAAATCTGGCAGTAGGTTACCATCTTGCTCTCTGGATATCCAGATGTCTCTATAACGTCTTTCTACCCCAGAGAGAGTCCACAGCTCCTCCAGGCTGCAGCACTACATATTCCTATAAATTTATACATTTGTTTGAGGGGAGAGAGCAGGACCTTAAATACCCTTTTAAAAGGAGCAGTTGTAACATAAAGTATTTTTTGCAGGGTCTGCAAGCCTGTCCCCAAGTCTGAGAGACTGCCCTTCCACCCAACTAACTGTCCACTGCTCCCTGTGCCCCTTCTGTTCTTGCCTGTTCCTGTTACTCCTTGAGGGTTTGCAGTTTCAGCTCTATGCTGTCAGGCAACGCACTAAGCCAGAATGCCTTTGTCTTAACTCATATATCTCTAAAGCACTACAAGGACCAGATTAGCAATGACAAAGTGGCTTCAACACAACTGAAATAAATTTTTAATTACTTTAATTAAACAAATGCAAATTCCCCAATGCAGATGAGTTTAAACCAGTTTAACAAAGATCTAGTTCATTTTCATGCACGTTCTTGATTTTTCTTCTTTGCCATCCCTTGAGGATGGCAAAAAATAAAAGCTTCCATGTGTTGAGTAAAACAATTGCTTCCGTAAGATCATTCCAAAAACTAGATGAGTAACTCAGGGCAAGAAAGAAAATTGCTTGTTTAAGCAGAAAAGAGGAAGTTTCACAGGTTTTGACATCTCTTCGGGGCAACAAGCAACCACATGCTAAAATCTAGACTGTCAGTGAGCAGGAGACTAAGCTTCACTAAACTGTGGGATGGAATGGATAGATGACGAACAGGACTGAAGGACAGAAATAGTTTTATCTTGCAGAAACTGGCAATGGTATGGCTAGACAATTACAACAGGGGTGGTTTCTGAAGTCACCAAACTTCTGGGAGAATTTACAAGCTTAGGCTGGAAATCAGTGACTAAGTATTCACAAAACTAGTAACAATGATTTTGGGGGCTAGGGGTGGATTGCATTTTGTTTTGAGCATTAGTGTTTTGTTTTGTCTTTAATTAATGCTGAGAGCAGCAACTACTGTAGAGTGACAGTAATTTTTTTAATTGCTAGAACGCAAATCCCTGTAACTTTCTGATTACACTGAGACAAATACAGTCTTTGGTTAAATCAGTTTAAGCAATTCTGAGGTTTGGTTTACTCTAGTTGGTGAGCAAAGTTAAAAGTGAAGATCTTTACTAGAACCAAGAGCCTGCTATCTACCAAGTGTAGCTTTCTATATGGCCATCATAGGGCATAATAATTATGGTAGCAGCAGGGGAAGGAATGGGTCCTGATAGCCTCCTGCACCAATGCCTCTGAGTTCATCATCTTATGGGAAGAGCTTAACAACACACACATCACCAACCCACTCACTCCCTTAGCTACATTCCTGTTAGTTTCAAGTACTCTGCTTCATTAAACCTTAAAAGGACTCTGATTGCAGGCCATAGCTGGGAGGTGGCTATGCTCTTTTTTTCTCCTCTGTAATTAATACAATACTGTAGAATCTTACTCTCACATTTCCAAAGTAGTTCCATTTTGGTTTCCCTATTTCTAAGAGGAAGAGCAATTCATGTCTTCTCCAACTTGAGTAGACATTCAGATTAGGTTCTATCTGCCCTTATAAATGAGAGTGGGGATATTTTTACTATTTACTGTAGCACTAAATAGCCAGTGTGATCACAGGTGATTTAGCAGATTACAGAAGGAACTTCTAAATAGTGAACTAGAATAGAATAGAACTAGAATAGTGAATAGAATAGAACTTTTAAATAAATTTTCTCACTTTGAATTATACTTGCTGAAGTAAAATCCTGCAGGAACAAACAGTTTTGACAGACAACATATAAACAAAATCCTACTGCACAAACATATTGTTTACATAAGTAAGTTCACTATGGATCTTTTGAAAGCTGAAAAATCACATAAAGATATTTACTGTTTTCAAGATTTTGTAAAATACAGGCTATCAAGCTACATTTAAATACATAAAGAAAGTAATCACCTCATTAAAAATTATGTATCATTGAAATAGAAATTTCAGAGATGTCTGCAATTAATCACTGTTTACATGGGAGTTCACATGTCAAAGTGACTTGCAGGTATTATAGACCAAGTACACTTTTCACAATGTGTTCAACTGTGCAAGTGCTAATAACTCTGTCTCTCTTCCAGAAAAGCTGCAATCATGTAAATAGGCCCACTAACATCTAAGGCTGAGGAATGATCTCCATATTCACAAACAGATTATATACTCTCCTGCCAATTGTTATTCTGGGAATTACCTGTGTGATCCCCAAAGCAAGCACAAAGCTAGAGTACCAGCACACCAATCCATTCCTGCTCTGGAGTGAGGAAAATATTGAATTCTAACCAAGTGACTTTTTAAAGTGAAAGGGTGAAGTGACATCTCAAAAGAAGTTATATTACCTCTCCTTTCTCACTGAGGCTTATTACAAGGCTTCTGACAATTTTTTTTTCTTTTTCAGTGTAATTTTTTGTTTCCGTAGTTTCACTGAAGTAAGTCTATTTCTTTTTTTCCACATACTGGCAACTGCCTATATTTTTCCTCTACAAAGACACTCTTTACTGAGAATCTACATTCAATTAAGCTTTTTTCTAATTTGGAGGTACAGTGAGATTCTCTTAGGTAGAATGGGAAGCAAAAGGACACACTAGAAATCAACAGACACCAAAAAATGAATTTGTAATACTGAAAATATTCAAAACTGAATTTTCAACTTGAAAATATTTTCAACAGCATATAAAATCAGCACAATGCACAAACATAACTAGTAATAATACAAAGAAAAATTAATGTATTCTGTTTTGTTAATTATAAAGGGATCGAGAAGAATGACAATAGGAATTTTGCCTCTATTCCTGAGAAATTAGCTCCTCTTAAAAAAAACCAAAAGTCAAACAGCATGAAATTACAGAGACTCCTTACCTATTGTGAACTGCGACTACTCAATTCCAAATAAGCACCTTTTTACTGTTGATGCGAATATAAAGGACAATTTGCTTGCTTCTACCAAAAAGAAAAATCAAACTAAGATGGTATTCTTTTCTAGGACAGAGCAAGCTAATACAAAGTAAGTTACAGTACTTGGTTTAGCTCCCATGGAAATAAAGGCTGGAAAACTTTCCACTCATTAAGTCAAGCCAAAAGTAAGCCTGTAGCTCTCATTTGAAACCCTAATGACTATAACAAGAAAATCTGTAAATAACTATTGAACTATAGCCTATAGTCTTGTCTTCATATGCAGCTCAAGATTTGAAGTTTAACCAACCAACTCATAAATTTTAAAGATTAAGGTACAGGGATTTTTTTTTTTTTCCTAGGATGTTTACCTTTGTATTCAGAAACTGAAAGGTGGCTTTCAAGACAAATTTTGAGAAAAATAAATCATATCAGTCCTGATGCAGACTTCTTTGAAAGGACATAGAGATTCTTTTAAATGTGTTGGTTGCAATGAAGAGAGGTTTAGACCTCCTGGGGATCTACCTGAAAAATCCACAGACAAGCAAATGACGCTTGACTAATTTTCAAAACATAATTGAAATGCATCAATATGTTATAGCATTTGAAACCACAGACTTGCATGTTAGTAATAAGTAGAGAAATTATTCTTTCACTATTACTGTAAGTGTGGTGCAGATGTTTTATTGTCGTCCAACAACATATCAAGTAAAACATCTTTAAGACAACCATTTTCACCTGTGGTAGGGTGACTTTATGCTGCTTGTATCCCCAATCGTCTGTTCTGTTTGTGCTGTATATTGTGTTCTGTACCTTTAAAACTTGTTCTGGGAGTGAAGAGGGAGAAAGAACAGCGCGCAGTGTGTTTTGAGAAAACTGCCTGACTCCCCCACATTGCTGCTCTCCGGTGTTCGTCCGAGGCACGGACAGTGGTGGGACAGAGATCTCCTGTGCTTTTAGTTAGTTTTAGCTAGCTAGCTAGGCAGAGAAGACTCCCTGGACTGGTTTTTTTTGTTTGTTTGTTTTCTTTTCCTTGGGACTGTTTAAATCTGCTCGGGACTGAAAACCCAGAGGAGCAGCGAGGGCTGGCACCTGCGGCCCCGCCGGGCCTGGACCTGCGGAGGAACTGGGACTGGTGAGAGACTGAGTGAGCTGAGCCACACCCAGGGCAAGGACTGTCTCTGTTTGCCATCTCTCTTCGGAGCGGGCAGAGGTTTTATTGTTTCATATTATTAATTCTTTACATTTGTGGGCATTTTGTTTGTTAAATAAACAGTTTTTTCCACTTTTCTCCGAGGAAGTTCTTTTCCCAGACCGGCTGGGGGGAGGGGCCATTTGGGTTTGCTCTTCCAGAGGAACCCCTTCGGAGGTTTTCTCCCAAATTTGCCCTAAACCAGGACATATATTTTAATTTGGCACCCAACTGCGGGGCAAAGAGAGTGGAAAAAACTTACATTGATTGCATTTTTGGTTGTACTTTGTGTGGGAATAGGGTACTCAGTAGCCATGTTGCTTATTGAATTCCTAATGTCTCTTGGGATGGAGTCCTTTCTGTGTTTCTGTTCCCTAGGCTTTTTTGAGGTTTTAATACCTCTCTGGTCCTTAGGTTTGTTTTCTTATTCAGAGATAGCTCCAATGTTGTCTCTAACACATAGCTTTTACACTAGAAGTGCACGAATTAGGATTGTTATTGTCCTGGGCTTAATGTTCATAATTTATAAGAAGTTTATACAGGTACTGGAGTTTGTGCCTGGTATGTTTAGTTTATGGCTTCTTCATCCTACCCTGCATCCTAGTTCCAGTAGCATGTTTTGGGGATTTATTAATAATTGCACCCAGTTTGTTAGAGGGGATGAAGCTTTTCAGTCTTTCCTTTATTCCTTCTCTTTTAAATCGGTTACATCACTTTTAGAGAATGTTCAATGTCCCCTGACTGTTAAAGAAACCATTTTTCTGGTAGGCTTCCTCTATATGTTCTACAGCTTGTCTAGAATGAGGTCTGAGTTCTCCAGAGGGGCTGATGAAATTGCTGACCTAGAAGTAGACCCAGGTGTGAAAAATCCTGAATGGTGTGGAAAATGGGAGAGAATGGGCCAAACCTTGAAGGAATTTTCTGATCCCCCAGCTTGGGAATTTTCAATGAACAAATTCAGAACCCAGATGAGGTGGGGAAATATCTGGACGAGAACTGCCATGATGATTCTAAAGAGAAAAAGCTTATTGCAATAAGCTGGGCCCTGGCATATGCTTATCGTACGCTGCTAGATACTGTAGGGCAGCAGGTAGAGGCAGGGGGGCAAGGAGATAAATCAGCAGCTACCCCAGTCACTCGGGCTGCAGCCAATACCGTAGCTACTCAGACAGCAGCTAAACCAGACAGTGAGCCTAAAACACTGGCAGTCGCCCCAGCAAAGAAGCACACACACAAAACTGATCGACCAGTAGATGATGATCCAGGTAAAAAACCCTCAGTGCCTCCCAACACCCAACCAAGTGACACCCAATCAGACGCTGAACCAACTGATACACAATCAGAAACCGAACAGACAGACACAAAATCAGAAGCCAAACCAACCAGCATAAAGTCAGAAGCCCAACCAACTGGCAGCAGATCACAAGCCCAACCAACTGGCAGGAGACCAGAAGCTACTACTGAGTCCTTTTCCCTGAAAGACCTTCGAGGCCTAAGAAAGAATTACACTCGACGACCTGATGAATCTATAATTAGTTGGTTAGTTCGTCTTTGGGATGCTGCAAGTGAGGCTACAATTCTGGATGGTACCGAAGCAAGGCATCTGGGATCCCTGTCACAAGATCCGGTTATTGACCAAGGAATGATGAGAGAGGCTAATCCACGCAGTCTCTGGGAACGGGTCCTGGGAAGCGTGGAACAAAGATACCTGTGTGCAGACGATCTCTATATGCAGCAAACCCAGTGGAAGACCATAGAACAAGGGATTCTACGCTTAAGAGAAATAGCAGTGGCAGAGATCGCCTTCTCAGATGACCTAAACACTAGGAACCCAGACCTGGTACCGTGTACACCCGTGATGTGGCGAAAACTTGTACGATTTGGGCCACAAGAATACTCATCTGCTTTAGCAATAATGAAACAGGACGACACGGGGGAGACCGTGCTGGATATGGCGAAGAAGCTCCGAGCATATGCAGATGCTGTGCACGGTCCAACACATGCCAGAATTGCAGCTCTGGAAACATGTATGCAGACATTAGAAAACAAGATAGAGGAAAACCACAAACAACTCAGAGAGGACATTCTCCAAATCTCTGCAGTACAGGTCAGAAGTTCTGGTACCAAGCGCAGACGTTCCCCAGATAGGGAAAGAAGTGTTATCCCACGAGCTAAGCTGTGGTCCATTCTGCGTGATTCTGGAGAAGACATGAAGAAATGGGATGGAAAATCTACTGAAGATTTAGCACAGCGGCTGCGTGAATTGTTAGAAAGCAAGACTCAGAGAAGAAGTTCCACCAAGAAGGAAGTAGCTCCAGTTACCCAGGGAAAAACGGATAACCAGGCTTAGAGGGGCCCTGCCTCTAGCCAGGTAGAGGCTAAGGAAAACCGTGTATTTTAGACTGTGTAGATTCGTTGGCCTGGCACATCTGAACCACAAGAATATGAAGCTTTAGTTAACACTAGTGCGCAGTGCACAATAATCCTATCAAGACATGTGGGGGAAGAATCTGTCTCTATTGCTAGTGTGACAGGGAGATCACAGGATTTTACTTTAGTAGAAGGTGATGTGACCCTGACTAAAAACGAGTAAAAAAAACACCCTATTGTGACAGGCCCAGAGGCCCCATGCATTTTGAGCATAGACTTCCTCCGAAATGGGTATTTCAAAGACCCAAAGGGACTCAGGTGGGCATTCGAAATAGCAGCTGTAAAGACAGAAGGTGTTAAGCAGTTGAACACTTTGCTTGAGTTATCAGAGAACCCATCTGCAGTAGGACTTCTGAAGGAGAAAGATCAACAGGTACCAATTGCCACTTCGGTAGTGCACCGCCGGCAGTACAGAACGACTCGAGATGCCGTGATTCCCATCCACAAGTTGATCCATGAGCTAGAGAGCCAAGGGGTGGTCAGCAAAACCCACTCACCCTTCAACAGCCCCATTTAGCCTGTACGCAAGTCTGACGGAGATTGGAGATTGACTGTGGACTATCGTGCATTGAATGAAGTGACTCCACCACTGAGCGCTGCCGTGCCGGACATGCTGGAGCTCCAGTACGAGCTGGAGTCCAAGGCAGCGAGGTGGTACGCCACTATTGACATTGCCAATGCGTTTTTCTCCATCCCTCTGGCTGCAGAATGCAGGGCACAGTTTGCCTTCACATGGAGAGGGGTGCAGTACACCTGGAACCGATTGCCCCAGGGGTGGAAGCACAGTCCCACCATCTGCCATGGACTCATTCAAACTGCACTAGAAAAGGGTGAGGCTCCAAAACATCTGCAGTACATTGATGACATCATTGTATGGAGAAACACTGCAGCTGAAGTGTTTGAGAAAGAAGAGAAGATCATCCAGATTCTCCTGAAAGCTGGGTTTGCTATAAAGAAGAGCAAAGTTAAGGGACCTGCTCGAGAAATCCAGTTCTTAGAAATAAAGTGGGAAGATGGGCAGCGCCAGATTCCCACCGATGTCATTAACAAGATCACAGCAATGTCTCCACCGACCAACAAGAAAGAGACACAAGCTTTCCTAGGCGCCATAGGCTTTTGGAAGATGCACATCCCTGAGTACAGCCAGATTGTGAGCCCTCTCTACCTGGTTACTCGGAAGAAGAACAATTTCCACTGGGGCCCAGAACAACAACACGCCTTTGCCCAGATCAAGCAGGAGATTGCTCATGCAGTAGCCCTCGGCCCAGTCAGGACAGAACCAGATGTAAAAAATGTGCTCTACTCTGCAGCTGGGAGCCATGGTCTGTCCTGGAGCCTTTGGCAGAAAGTGCCGGGTGAGACGCGTGGCCGACCACTGGGATTCTGGAGCCGAAGCTACCGAAAGTCTGAAGCCAATTACACTCCAACAGAAAAAGAAATTTTAGCAGCCTATGAAAGAATTCAAGCTGCCTCAGAAGTAATTAGTACTGAAGCGCAACTCCTCTTGGCACCCCGACTACCGGTGCTGGGGTAGATGTTCAAAGCAAAGGTTCCTGCTACCCACCATGCCACCAATGCCACATGGAGTAAGTGGATTGCTCTTATCACACAACGCGCCCGTATTGGAAAACTGAATCGTCCTGGGATTTTAGAGATAATTACAAACTAGCCTGAAGGTGAACACTTTAGTCTCATTGATGAAGAGGAACAAGAGCAAGTAACCCGAGCTGAAGAAGCTCCACCATATAACCAACTGCCAGCAGAAGAAGCACGCTACGCTCTTTTCACCGATAGTTCCTGCCGCATCGTAGGGATGAAACGAAAGTGGAAAGCAGCCGTATAGAGCCCCACAAGACAGGTTGCACAAGCCACTGAAGGAGAAGGTGGGTCAAGCCAGCTTGCCGAATTCAAAGCTGTTCAATTGGCCCTTGCCATCGCTGAAAGAGAGAAGTGGCCAAAGCTCTACCTCTACACCGATTCGTGGATGGTAGCTAATGCTCTGTGGGGCTGGCTGAAAAGGTGGAAAAAAGCCAACTGGCAGTGTAAGGGAAAACCAATCTGGGCTGCTAATGAGTGGAAAAACATTGCCACCAGAGTAGAGAAACTATCTGTAAAAGTTCGTCATGTAGACGCTCATGTTCCCAAGAGTTGGGCTAATGAAGAACACCGAAACAACGAGCAGGTAGATCAGGCTGCAAAAATAGAAGTGTCAAAGATAGACTTAGATTGGCAACACAAGAGAGAGTTGTTCCTAGCTCGGTGGGCCCATGATGCCTCAAGTCATCAGGGCAAAGATGCCACCTATAAGTGGGCACGGGACCGAGGGGTGGATTTAACCATAGACAGTATTTCTCAGGTTATCCATGACTGTGAGACGTGTGCTGCCATCAAGCAGGCCAAGCGAGTGAAGCCCCTCTGGTATGGTGGACAGTGGTCCAAATATAAGTATAGGGAGGCCTGGCAGATTGATTACATCACCCTGCCCCAAACCCGCCAAGGGAAGCGCTATGTGCTGACCATGGTGGAAGCCACCACTGGGTGGCTAGAAACCTACCCAGTGCCTCATGCCACTGCCCAGAACACCATCCTTGGCCTGGAAAAACAAGTTCTTTAGAGGCATGGCACCCCTGAGAAAATTAAGTCAGACAATGAGACTCATTTTAAGAATAGCCTTATCAACACCTGGGCTAGGGAACATGGCATTGAGTGAGTCTACCATATCCCCTACCATGCACCAGCTGCAGGCAAAGTAGAGAGATGCAACGGACTGTTAAAAACCACCTTGAAAGCATTAAGTGGAAGATCTTTCAAAAATTGAGAGCAACACTTAGCAAAGGCCACCTGGTTAGTTAACACCCGAGGTTCCACCAACAGAGCAGGCCCTGCCCAGTCTGAGCTCCTATCTACAGTAGATGGAGATAAAGTTCCAGTGGTACATGTGAGAGGTTTGTTAGGGAAGACAGTTTGGATTAAATCTGCCTCAAGTACAGACAAACCCATCCGTGGGATTGTTTTTGCTCAGGGACCAGGTTGCACATGGTGGATAATGCAGAAAGATGGAACAACACGATGTGTACCTCAGGGAGATCTGATTGTTGGGTGAAAACTATGAGTAAATATCATTTACTGAATGTTACTGCCATTTTCTGTATATAGCTGTATACTGTATATATATATGCATGTATAAGGTATGTGTGTGTAGAGTTAGAATTTTAGTTTTGGTAGTAAGTTGACGATATGGGGATACAGGGGTGGAATGTGGTAGGGTGACTTTATGCTGCTTGTATCCCCAATTGTCTGTTCTGTTTGTGCTGTATATTGTGTTCTGTACCTTTAAAACTTGTTCTGGGAGTGAAGGGGGAGAAAGAACAGCGCGCAGTGTGTTTTGAGAAAACTGCCTGACTCCCCCACATTGCTGCTCTCCGGTGTTCGTCCGAGGCACGGACAGTGGTGGGACAGAGATCTCCTGTGCTTTTAGTTAGTTTTAGCTAGCTAGCTAGGCAGAGAAGACTCCCTGGACTGGTTTTTTTTTTTGTTGTTTTCCTTTTCCTTAGGACTGTTTAAATCTGCTCGGGACTGAAAACCCAGAAGAACAGCGAGAGCTGGCACCTGCGGCCCGCCGGGCCTGGACCTGCAGAAGAACTGAGACTAGTGAAAAACTAAGTGAGCTGAGCCACACCCAGGGCAAGGACTGTCTCTGTTTGCCATCTCTCTTCGGAGCGAGCAGAGGTTTTATTGTTTCATATTATTAATTCTTTACATTTGTGGGCATTTTGTTTGTTAAATAAATAGTTTTTCCACTTTTCTCCGAGGAAGTTCTTTTCCCAGACCGGCTGGGGGGAGGGGCCATTTGGGTTTGCTCTTCCAGAGGAATCCCTTCGGAGGTTTTCTCCCAAATTTGCCCTAAACCAAGACATCACCAAAGCCTTTAAGAACAAATTTGAATAAAACAAATATGTTCTTTTTCTGCAAAATAACTTCTGCCATTACACCTTTCTATTAGTTAATTGCATTTCTAAATGTCTTGGCAAGAATTTCATAGTATACAACAGATTCATTAGGCATCTCTAATAAGATCAGTCATGCATTTGTTTATGTGAAAAGTTCATCCAAAAGCATCAAAATTCTAAAACAATATCAAGAGACTTACGATTAAGGCATACATTCAAACCTACTACTGCTTTTTATATTTATTCATTTTAGCAATTTCACAGTGAATATATTGGTGTTGTCCTTGTATGTCACTTGCATACATTACCCAGAGTTAAACCAATTTGGCTAACATCCAGCTACATATCACATAGTCAAAATTATCACTCTCTTGAATATTGAATATTGAATATTCAACAGATCAGAAGGGAAATAAAAAATGAAAGATAATTATAAGAAACTTGTTGCTACTTGAGATTTAACCTAACCTTGATGTTATCCAAAAATTACTGCTTTTTGTCTATTCGTGGGTAATAATCTCTGCACTAATAGCAATTAATACATAAATGTTCTACATAAACCAAATGACTACGGAATGATAGACTGCAGGTCATGCCCACTAAAAGCTGGCAGTGAATTTTTAAGATTAAATCAATAAAAATTCATTGAATTAATTTTTAAAACAATCAAAAAACAAGCTGTAAACACTGTGACTAGCAAGAAGAAAGTGAGAACAAAGAAACAGTCTCTCATAAACTCTGAGGAAAACCAAAAAGGTCTTCAGTAAATACTTTGTCAGTTAAATGCATAATATATATAATAACGGCCAAGGAAAACAACAAGCTCTGTTAGCCTACTCTGTACTTAATTCAAATTGTTGAAATATGTTAATGTGTGAATTTACTACAAAGAACAAATATTAGTGACATTCAGACCGAGAAGTAAAGGAAATGTAATTTCTTATTTGTTCTTTGGATACCCCTGAGATTGGGTACATTGCAGAGGCCAGAATTTTGAATACAAGAATGTCAAATACAGTGTCTGTTTCAGATAAAATCACATTAAAGGGTCTGATGGAATATCATCAACACTACTGGTAGGACATTTAATTCCTGCAACATCTTAAATGAGAGCTGCTTCGGATTCAGGCCTATGGCCATCTCCTACAGAACACAACCCAAATAAGGAGAATGCTATCATTTTTTAATATATTTTTTCTATATTTAAGCTTCTTAAACAAAGGGTTCAGAAAGAATTTTTATCCTGAAGATCTCTGGTTACTTTTATATGCAGTGCTATTGTAGTGAAAGAAATGTAAGGATTGCTACAACTAAGAAGCATCTCTGGTGTTTTAACCATTTCACCAAATATAAAATATCATCTTTAGCAGACTAAAACTCTACACATATTCCTTTACTGTTTATAGCTAGTATTTGTGTGTCGTTCGTTGTTTTGGTTTCTTTTATTTTCTAATGTTTTAATAACAGTGTATATTTCTGAAGGGTTGAGGAAAACACATGGTTTCTTCAGTTTACTCCTGTAATTTCTGATAATGAATTTAGTGTAAGTCTCTATTAATCATACTAGTGGTTAGGGAATAAACACTTAAGGTTAACAAATAAAGAAAAATAATTCTAAAATTTTTACCACAGAGTATAATATTTCTGGATGTCTTCAAAGACTTGTATTTAATATAGTAAAAAGTAATAAAAAAATTATAAGTAGTATCTATGCACAGAACCAACATCTTTATCAAAACAAGTCAGTGATGACTCAAGGATTACCTCCTACACAATTTAAATTAATTTTCTTGAGTAATTACATCTAAGTACTATTCTTCCTTTTCTCAGCATCTTGATCTCTTTGCCTTGTAAAAGAAGAGAAAAAGATTAAGTCCTAAATACCAAAACACCAACATTTTAATCAGAAACCCCACACTGGTGATGTTCAAGGGAACAAATGAGTCGACCTTTGATGATTCTTGTGGGTCCCTTCTGACTCAGGATATTCTAAGATGTCATAAAAAATTAGTCTGTCATAAACATTTCTAACAAAAAATCTGCTTGGCTTGAGACTTAGCATTAATTGTTATTATATGTTTGTAAAGCGAGTATCATTGTCTTTTCATCTAGTTTGCCTCATTTATGACTTTTTCTTTCACTTTTAATTGTTTAGGAATATTCACCATTATTACCATATTAGCTATTACAATGTCATTTAGTACCTGAACTGCTCATCACATTTAGTAAGTACATCAGTTCACAAGCAGCATTTACCTATTCCAAATCTGATACATATTATCTAATACTACATATTTCATATAATAGAACTGCCAAATTACTGGGCACTCAGAAATGGAGATCATACAGTTTACAAAGTGATTCTAGTTAGCACTATTTTAGATGTAGCCCTCATAAGAGGAGTCCAAATGTACTAAATATATCTAACAATTTTCTGGTTTTAACATTTTCTAAGTATAACTCTGACCGTCATTTAGAGATGATTGCAGGTTTAAATATATTTTTGTTAAATTCTTGATGGTTAATCAAGGAAATGGAGCTGGCCACATTTAATTTGGGTTTAGTCAGTTTAGCTTCATGTATTATTGATTTGGCAGTCTGTTATTTACATAGAAACTCCATTTTATTCCGGTATCTAAAATCCCTTTCTCTAACTCTTCATTCTGACTTCTTACATGAATGAAGAGGTACCTTTTGTGGATACAGATAACCAACTTTTCCATGTCATGTGCCAAGCTAGAAGACAGCCTGAGTGCCCCTTGGAATCTCTCTCAGGAGGGGGCCAGAAGTTAGATTACACTAACGCCCACATTTGTGTATACAGTTTAACAGAAACCCCACATTGTAATGAAAGACCCATTTTTTCTGTTGATATGGACTAAAAACTTCTGCTTGTCATGCTAACACAGGGAGGAAAATCTTCCATCTTATTTTCCACCATACCCTGTTTGCTACATAACTCTCAGGATATGTATTTTTTTAAAGGATGAAAATTGAAAAATGGTGGCATTCATAAATATTTTGACATACAAATATGTTAAAGGTCTTGTTCTTGCAGGATTTTGCAAAGGTACATGGATGAATGAATGCAAAACAGGAACACATAATACTGACCAAAGGTAATAAAGCAATTATACAGCCAGGAGTACTGTAATTAGGTTTGCTTAATATGAAGTAAAAATATATTTTATTTTCAGCTTTGGAAAAGTGAACTGACTTCTTAATCAATGTGACCAAACAAGTTTGAAGCAATATCTTCTATTTTTAATAAAAAAACTGTTCCCGGGGTACAAAATAAAGGTAGCGTATATTAAATTTTACATTTTCATAGGGCAGTAGACAAGGCTGACATAATTAAAATCAATCAATGCATAATGCTCATTTTACATATTGTTTTATACTTTACATTTTTATGTTAAATCATGTATGCAAATATGATGGAATGTTACTGTTTTCTGCAAACTTCAAAGTGCCTACAAGTTTCTTGCTAAATAGAACATATAGCCACTCAGCAAAAGCACAAATCACATGCTTTTACTGAGACTCACTTTATATTCTCCTTTCTAATCCTTCATATTCTCCTTTCTACCCAGTGACACCCTATATCCCTAAAGTACACTTATATGTCCGTGTTTTCCACCACTTTTCCACCATCACACTGTGATCCATTCACTTAATCTTCCTTCAGAAAACATCTAGATCTCTCGTCCTCCTTCAAGCTCCAGTAATACCTCCTCTAAACATGCTTTTCTGCACCCAACTTATTCCTGATACCATACCTCTGAATAACACCTCTGCTGCAGCTGTGCCACCTGACAGCTATCCAGAGCATTTGCATATTTTATTTTTTCCAAATTCTTAACAATTCTAAAGACACAGACCCTACAGTGAGATATAACTTCTTTACTTGCCTTACCACTGTCAGAACAGATGGTGAGGAAGATATGTTGATCTTCTCCTTCTTTAAATCACTTCTTAAACCAATTATCTCTTCTTCTGGTATGGTATCTTTTCCTCTGTCTCTTCCATGTACTTATACCCGTGTATTTATATCCATCCATGTACTTGTGTTCAACTGTTCCCTATCAGCTCCCTTTTCAGTTCCTTTTTCTATATACTCTTCTTCTCTTGTCTTAGCTTTAATTTCTATGTTAACTGAATCATGTTCTTCCTAACCTCCTCACATATTTGACATTTCCTTGCTGACTCGCTGCAGCTCATCTTCAAATCCACCACTTTCCAAAAATTGTTCAACAGACTTGATCTTCTCAAGACACCCTTGCTTCTCCAGCAATGAATGAAGGAAGGAGGGAACGAGAAAGAAAGAACGAACGAATTAAAGAAGGAGGGAACGAGAAAGAAAGAATGAACAAATGAAAGAACGAGGGAACAAGAAAGAAAGAATGAACGAATGAAAGAAGGAGGGAACGAGAAAGAATGAACAAATGAAAGAAGGAGGGAATGAGAAAGGAAGAATGAAAGAATGAAAGAACGAGGGAACGAGAAAGGAAGAATGATCGAATGAAGGAACAGGGGAACGAGAAAGAAAGAATGAACGAATGATGGAAAGAGAGAACGAGAAAGGAAGAATGAACAAATGAAAGAACGAGGGAATGAGAAAGAAAAAATGAACGAATGAAAGAATGAAGGAAGGAGAAAGGAAGAATGAACGAATGAAAGAATGAGGGAACGAGAAAGAAAGAAATAACAAATGAAAAAAGGGAACAAGAAAGAAAGAATGAACGAATGAAGAAACAGGGAACGAGAAAGAATGAACGAATGAAAGACAGGGAACGAGAATTAAAGAATGAAAGAATGAACGAATGAAAGAGAACGAGGGAATGAGAAAGAAAGAATGAATGAATGAATGAAAGAACAAGGGAACGAGAAAGAATGAACGCATGAAAGAACGAGGGAATGAGAAAGAATGAACGAATGAAAGAAAGAGGGAACGAGAAAGAAAGAATGAATGAATGAAAGAACGAGGGAATGAGAAAGAAAGAATGAACGAATGAAGGATGGGATAAAGGTTGGGTATTTTCCTCAAAACAATTTCTCCTTTTGAGATATTCTGTTCTCTACTTCTGTTATCTCTGGAAAATCACACATTTAAAACTCCCAACTGCACACTCAGCATCACATTTCTCATTTGCTGCAGCATCAGTTTCCCTGCCCTTAGCAAATGCAATCTTGTTCCACTCATACCCACTCAGAATGTTGCTCCAAATATGATTGTCCTACTTTGTCACTTAGATCATGTCAATGCTGTCCCTGCTAGATTGCAGCAAGCAGACTACTGCTCTACATTTTACGGGTCCTCAAAATAAATACAAGAACCATCAGGTTAGCATATGTGTAGTATTAAAGGGGTATGGCTGGACAGCAGGGGAAAATCTTCTGAGTTTTGTCATCTGGGTGGCTGCATGCTGACCCAGCTTGAATTCTCTGAAAGTCAAAGATTTTCCCTCCCTAAAAACAACTGATATGCCAGGAAGAGAAACTTTTGTAATCCTGGATGGGGTCCCTTCCTACAGCCACTCTAACACACAGACCTCAGACACAAACAGTAAGAGACGAAAACTTTTAAAGATACAGAGGGCACATGCAAGTCACTTATGAGACCTTGGGGCAGCAACAGGAGTGCAGGAACTGAGCAGGAGAGGAGTTAGGGCTGCAGGTTACTTTAAGGAGCCTGCACAAGGTGAAGCTGAAATGTGAGACTATTTTCAATAGACCAGGAGCACTATTCCAGCATCTGCATGCCATCAGAAAATTGTAAAAGGCTTTCTTTCACATCTTTACAAAGCAGGAAGTTACTGAGCTAACCAATTCTAAGAGGAGTCATAGGTTTCAGTCCAGGTGCAACATCTAAGTGTTCTGGTTGCAGTCAACTCTGACAGGGTCCAAGTGAACATTTGAAGGAAAATAGCATTGTTCAGTCAAATAACTTCAAAAATAACTTCAGGAAAATCTGTTCTACATGCATATAGCACTCTGAGTGCGAACTGAAAATTATGTCGTTTGCGTGCAATGCTGCAGGCACTGAAGGAATATTAAAAATAAGTTCTGGACTATGTTTGTGTACTGTGTCACTGCTTTAAGGCAGTGACAGAATATTTAAAAATATTTAAAAATATATTCTTACACTTGTGCAGAAAATTAAGGAATAAAATCTCTGTATCATCATGCCCTTTATTAAGCCAACCCAGTCATAGGCTGACTGGCAATTCACCTCTAATTGGTCAGTTATAAATTTAACTAAATTGTCATGGCTCTAGCATTTGTAGATGAGTATTCAAGACATTTTTCACAGATGTGAGTGGAAAAGAGAAGAACTATATGCACTTTTTTAGGAAGACTAGATCGAGTACAACATAAAATAATACATATAAAAACAAGAGCCTATCACATTTTCTTTCAATAGAGAAAAAAGTTACACGTGTGCCCTTAAAATTTTTTCAGTAGAAAAATTACTACTGTTAGCAGTCCACATTGCTAAAATAGGTGTCCTTAAAAATATTATACAAGTTATTAAAATAATTGGGTTTAAAACCTCATCAGTAATCACCATCTTGTTTGCACTTAAAGATGTGCCAGGCTTTTTTATTACAGTTTATAAACTACATGTTTGCAGTCTTGCCCTAAAAAACACAGCAAAAAAATTAAATTCTTCCTTTCAGACCTATGCAAGATGAACATACATCCCAAAAGAACAAAAAAGCAGCAGGATAAAATGTGGCATAATTGTCTATCAAGGTGCCTACAAGTCATCAACATGATGCAGCTGTGAAAGACACCTGTATAACCTATTTGCAGTAAAGAACAGAAAGTACCACTTTGATACCACATACGCATCCAGCTGTCCATTCTGAGGCAATTCAGAACACATGACAAGGAAAGGTAATGGTGAGACTGAAAGTTACACTAATTTCACAAAAAAACAACTAACAGAATCTGGTGTGTCTGACAAAGCAAAACCAGAAGACTGTATGACATAATATACACTAGGGGGTAGAAATTGAAGCAGAAAGTGGAAGTGTTTATTACTTTATTTAAGTACAGAAATAGTGAATACAGTGAGTACAGAAAATGCTAGAAATTACAGAAAAGATACTTAGCCTGAGATTAGATAAATGTTGCATTCATTTCCAAAAGTCCTCATATACAACAAGACAAAAAATCCCCAGAAACCTAACCTATTACAGGATAAAACTTGAGAATTTTTTGAAGTATATGATGTTGATCCTGGACATAGCCAGAGACAGATTTTTGTGAAGCAAAGGGTCTATTTAGCCTCCTTTTCCTATGTATGTGGGGAGCAAACTTTGTACTATTGCCCTAGAAATGCCAGAACACTACTGATCAACACATTTTGTGATAGTACCAAATTGTATTCATTCTCATCACTTCCTCGAAAATGCAGATAAGTTATTTGATGAGCACAGTTTCAGCTTCTCTAAATGCTCTAATCAGACAGGAACTTAAGGAAAAATATCTGGTTATTTCATCAAATAGTAGTTCATCTGCTGGATTCTCAGATAAGAGAAAATCAGCTGAAATATTCTCCATTTTGAGAAGTGGAAGCAAGTTTTATACAGCTGGCATCTCATGTAGCAAACACACAAATAATGAACTAGACAACTGTCACTCCTGAGTCACCACTGTACACTAACCATATATTTTTAGACACCACTGATCTGTGATACAGTAGCTCACATACTGCAAGTCACAGAGGTAGCTGTAGTATCTTCCTGTAATCTAATCACATTGGTAAACTGCAAAACCTTTATCAACATTGATGAGCAGCTATACTTGTCTGCCCAGTGAAATCAATCTCTGCTGAGAATGAGCACTCATCAGTAGTATAAACACTGTACATCTGAACACGGTCCTGCAACTGCAGTATTAATGTCCTGTGCTTTCAAGCAAACAAATCAACAGCAATATAATAAAAATTTTCACCAAACTTCTAATGTTTTTGCCTTTTTTTTTTTTAATCAATTGAATAAAAAAATAATATGGTGTGTGACAACAGAGGTGCTCTTCTAATCCTGACTTTGAACTTAGATTTCCAGGAAAAAAAATAGTATATAGTCATATATACGTATTGTGAAAACAGATTGTCAACCCACTACTTTCATTAGTGAACATTTCCTCTCCCAATCAATCATTTTTAAAACAGTGAGGTCATACCTTTGGAGTTTATCAAGGGAAATCACAATTTCTGCTTATTTCTTGACAAGTAAGCATTTATGATTATGACTCTTTTAAAGGAAACCAGTAACATTTTTTAAAATAATGTTTTTTAGGAATCTAGCAGGAACCTGGGTAATTTATAAAATGGCATTGATTTAAACAGTTTTGGTTTTGATACTATCTTCAGTGTGATTTGACTAGATATTGAAGATGATAATGTTCAATATTAATGTTGAAATGTCCATATTTCATCATATGCCACTTCAGTTTTCAATCTGAAGGAAACAGACATGAATTATACAAATGTAATATATGCAGGCATCAATCTCACAGTGCACATTGTTTATTCTAATCAACATCACCCATTGATATGCTCACACTTGTCAGCGTGGATATTTTTTACCATCTTTAACCCTACTCCACCTACCTCATTATTACATCCCTGTTCTTTTTCTACAGTGTATTCCCCAATTAACATAATTTTAATTCCAGGATTGGGAAAATGTAGCATATATTGTCTGGAGTCACTCACGTGTTACCATGGGTCAGCTATTTTAATTCAGTCTATCACAAATTATTGTGACGTGCAAGACTGACAACAATTTTATTCCTTGGCCAGCACCACACAAGGGTTACAAAAGCTTAAATCTCACAATAACAATGGGATGATACATGAACACAACCTCTGCCACTGTTCTCTTTGGCAAGTTGTTACTAACTGAAAGACGCCCACTGATTGCATAAAGGAATAAAGTTGGTATTAATGCATATGGTTCCTCTTCAAGATCATGTACCAAAGCAGAATTTGGGCTCTTTGCTCTATAAGAGAGGCTACTAACAAAGAAGCACTTGCAAAAATTAAACCACCCTCAAGGATGCTCCCAATGTATCAAGGCAAACATACACATGATCTAACATTGGTGATGCTGTGAATAAATAAATACAGCCTCCAGTGAAATCAGTATTCCTTCACAAATACTACATTTACAAACACACAGAAATGACAAAAAAAAAAGAGCATGTATAGATATTTAAAGGGTAAAATGTGAGTTGCACCTTTCAACTAGATTAATACAACAAATTGAAAGCATAGCCAACCTCAACATATAAAAGCGTTTTTCACTGTCCCACTGTACTCTGCTCTGGCATGGCCCCCACCTTGAATGCTGTTTGCAGTTTTGGGAGATACAATATAAGACATTAAGCTGTTGGAGACTGTCAAAAGCAGGGCTACAAAGATGGTGAAGGGCCTGAGGGGAAGCTGTAGGAGGAGCAGCTGAGGTCACTGGGTCTGTTCAGTCTGGAGGAGACTGAGGGGAGACCTCATTGCAGTTACAACTTCCCCAGACACTGATCTCTTCTCTGTGCTGACCAGTGACAGGACCAAAGGGAATGGCCTGAACTTGTGTCAGGGAAGGCTTAAGCTGGATATTAGGAAAATTATTTTCATCCAGAGGCTGGTTGGGCACTGCAACAGCTCCCCAGGGAATAGTCACAGCACCAGCCTGACAGAGTTCAAGAAGTGTTTGGGCAAGGCTCTCAGGCACATGGTGTGACTCTTGAGGTGTCCTGTGAAGAACCAGGAGTTGGATTTGATGATCTTTGTCCCTTCCAGCTCAAGCTCCCTTCCAGCTCAGGATATTTTATACTTCTACAATTCTAAGTGACTGCAATTATTACAAGACTACTTTGCAACCAAATATAAAATAATAGCCATTCCTACTTATAGACTTAATTTACTTTTATGCTTGTCAGATCCAAGTTTGATCAAAATAGCTGCAAATAAAAGACTAGTAAATCCATGGTGAATTGGACAGTTATTGAAATGTCAATTTTTTTCACTTGCTTAGTTCTATTAATTATATTCACATACCAATGAGGAATACTAAGTACTTTTCTTGGGATAAATTGTTATGTATTTTTAAGTGAATGTCTCTGTAAGATAAAAACAAAATAACCTCTTTGAAATTTATTTAATTTTTGTTCGATTTTAGAGAAAGGGCATTAAAGAACTTCACACATCTGCATGTTAACTACTCTTCCCAAACCTTTGGGAAACAAGAATATAGCATGGTACCCCACTGCATCGTTATAGCACTACAACAATTTTAGTAACTTGAAGTACTGAGGTAAATATAACATATTCCGGTGGTGACAGCATTTGAGTGGTCTCCAGAATGATTCCTCTATTTATAAACAGATCTTGCTTATAAACTTGCAGGATATTTTATTTAACACGATAGACTCAATACCTAACTGTAGCTAAATCAATGGCTCTCTGTCACAGTCTCCTTTTCTCTAAACATTCAGGAAGTCATGGATTCAAATACCTCTCCAAGAGGTCAATCTATCTGCTTTTATAACCTACTGAGATTTTTAAGTGGGCCTTTAGATTAGCAAAAAAAGCAGCATGTTGGTACTCTCTAGTCAGTTCTTAACAGATATCCCTTGCTGAGGGAAAAGGAATAGTGATACCTAGTCTCATCTCTCTGGAAAAGATCCCTCACCCAGGCAAAAGCTGAGCTGTTCTGTTTGGGCAGCTTTAGGCTGCACTGTGCAAAACCACAGGGTGACCTGAGAGATATACCCCACTATTCCTAAAAATGTTCAGCAAATGTGTGCATGCCATATTATATTACATATACACATAAATGGTACATATTACATTAACTTAATAAATATATAGATACAGATATAAAGAAAATTGCATTTCAGTTTCTGTTTGAATTCCTTCTGAGATGGCAAAATTGTATAGAAAAGTAGAACCTTCTCAGAATCAAATAGAGCTCCTACTAAATTTAAGGCTAAATTGAATAGTCTGCATGTAAAAGAAAATAAGCTTAAGCTTTGTGAGTCTCACACGACAAGGAAAGGGTAAGGGCAAGAGAAAGGAAGAGAAAAATAAAACAAGGGGGAAAAAAGTAAAAAGAAAAATCAGGAATTTGCTGCAGTCATACAACAGGCTAAAAAGGTGATGATTCATGAAGGCCAGCTCATGCAAGTGTTCAGCCAAATAAGAAATTACAACTCCTTTCAAATTTCACAAGGCAAAAACTCATGGGTATTTTTCCTCTCATTATCACTATGAATAAGAGTTAGGTTTTCAACTCCTAATAATAATATATAATAAGAGTCAGTGACTGAATGTTTTGTTCAACTATAATTGCAGGGTTCCCAAGACATATTAAAGACTTCATAGAACTAAAATAGACAAAATACTATTAACCAAAGAACTTGAAAATAAATTATTATGATATAGTTTCTATCACTTGAGTGGTTTATGACTTCATTATCTTTAAACTACATATGTATTTTTGCTTCTTTAGTATTATTCTAAAGAGAAAATAACTTCATTCCTTTTATTCTGATGCACCTTTTATATATTTCCTCTATTGGAATGACTTACACCCAGTTAGCCACTCCTGTATTGCCTATGTAAATTTAAATTACCCCAAAAATCCATTTGTTTTGCATAATGTGCAATTAGTCCTTATTTTCAATATTTGCCAACACTGTATAAACTATGCAACACAAAGGCTTTTACCTGCTTGAAGGGCTTATAATGTCTGACAAGAGTGACTTGACTGTGCAGGACACAAAAGGAAAATTGAACAATTATTAATACCATCACCACACAAACACAGAAACACACGTTTCTTGTGGATACTGCAAAACCAAATTTTTTTGTACCAGAAAAGCAGAAAAAAGACAGGATGCTTTTTATTTAAAGAAGCCACTGGGAAAAATGCTTTCTGCCTCAAGAAGAGTAGATATGCCTACTATAATACAGAATTCCAGACAATGCTGGAAGCAGGAATTGAGGGCATCTTTGAGTATAATAATCTGCTTTCTTTTTTCCAAAGATCAGGGAGGGGAACAATCTTCTCAGCCTACACTACGTATGTATCCTATTTCTAGTCAGTATTTGGAGAGTTTATCATTAACTGGTTTATTATCAGACACAGAGACATATTTGGTGTGCTCATGATGCCATTTTATTCTGATTAAGACTGACACAGCCTGACCACCACACCTAGAGCAGAAGAGGTGGGCTCTGCAATGGTCTGGAAGTTCTGCTCTCCTGACCATCTATAGCTGGTGACATGCAGATGTCTCCTCTGGCACAGGCACCCAGGTTTCCTTTCTGGGGCAATTAGGACTAAACCAGATTGAGGATGTGGCTGGAGTGTGTCTGTCTGTGTTCCACAGTGGGAGACAGTCTCCATAAGTCTAGTTGAACAAGACTGGACTTGGAGCACAGCACATGGAAAGTAGGACAGCTTGTGACTACACAAATAGTGAACTGTTGAGTCTACAGCAAGAAATTGATTTTGAAGTATGATTCTGGCCCTGAGAAAAATTGTGCTTATTGGCATTAAGAGTAGCATAGAACAGAAACTGTGTCAAATAAAGGGGTAATAATATTTCATGAGGAAGAAGAAAATATTTACATGAATTGAAGACTTCTAAAGATAGTTTTATGGGTTTGCTTACCTTCAAGGCACCAAATGCATTTATTTTAAGGAAGTAATGAAAACATTTATTTCAGTGCACTGAAAGAGCAATCTCATACTATTACTATACTGTAGTGAAGTTTAATCCATAGTGACCTCAGCTGTGGCAGTTCTGATAATACATGGAAGTATATTACCAATGCCTGGAAAGCAGCAGGGAAGCAGCTAGTCAAAATAAACCGTGTCAGTTCTGCAGTTTACATACAAATATGATTGAATTTCTTTTCCTGTGATATTATAACTGCTCTGCTACAGCAATTGCTTGGGTCTGACAATGACAACATGGGCAAGAAAAACGAAAGGAAATGAAATAAAAGCAAGATGACCTAGTAACAAGAAACATAAACATCCTTCTCCCCATAATGAAAAGATTATATTTAATCAGCAACTGTGTGCTTTGAATTTGATTCAAACTACCTCAAAAGACCCTTGACCAAAGACAATTACAGCCAGTGAATGGTAGCTATTTTATGCAATTTAGCATTTTTGAATTCGAATCACTTTTCTATTCACCCAGAGTCAATAATTCTCCAATAAAATAAAGTATTAATAACGTCATGCTAAGTAAAGGCTTAAGGACATAGAAGTACAAGAGGAAGAAATGTTCCTGTTTTCCTATTTACCTGCCACTTAAGTTTAAATCTCTGCACTGTGCATGCTATTCAGCTCAGAAAACACATTACAACTGCACACTAAACTAACAGTTCTGAGTTTCCATTGAAATTCTTTACTATAAGAGATTCAAATTCCACCCATGAAAATATATATTTGATCTCATCTCAAGAATGGATATTTTGATGTTTTTCACAGCAAGTATCTGAGGACAAATTTTAAAAAATCATTTTCTGTAAACACAGAGGGAACCGAACATTGATTTGAAGAAGGTCGGTGTGACAGAGGAGCCCTCAAGGGAGTGCAGAAGGCTCACTCATTCCAAGCCCCCGCTGGGAGGAGGCTGGAGCCCCTGACAGCAGCAGCAGCAGCCTTGGCTCCTGCCCAGTGCAGTCACAGAGCCCTGATAACACGTCTGCACAGAGTACAGATGGATCCCCTTCAAGCATATGTCCCTAATGTGAAAGGCTCAGTCCTCTTACACTCTGCCATAAGCTTTCCACATCCTGTTCCGTTCTACAAAGAGGAACCAGATTTATTTTGCTTCCTTCTGCCATATGTGCGTCTATAGAGAAAAGAGGATTTGTCCCCGTAAATGAGCACATCATAGAAAACAAAAAATATTAGCCCCATTTCTCTCTGTCTCTGTCATGTACAGACTTGACAGAGAAAACCAAAATCATTTAATATCAAGAGTTTAATGTGGAATTCTTCTTCTGATATTTTAAAATACATATTCATGCTTAAACTTCCTGAACATTTAACACAATCAATAGAATTCTGTAAGTTTTTTTTGTCCACTTTCAAGCAATCATAAGCAACACAGTGAAGGAAAACAAAAGATTTCTGATCCATGTTCCTAAGACCTGTTCTAGGAACTTCTTCTTCAAGGTACCATATGAAACCACATTGTCATTTCCCTTTAAGGTTTATCAAGCATTGCAAGTCTCCCTTTGGAACCTAAACATCATTGGAGGAGAAGTAATTACAGAAAATGCCTCCAACTGCTGGTATAATGAACAGAATTTTCCTAGTCAGAATAATGTTTTCAAGTTTTTTTTGGCAAACAGTTGCACGTGAACTGGTGCTATAATGACACATCTTTGAGACAAGTGATTTTGATAGATCTTTATGACAATAATATCACAATAATCTGTATAAAAACTCAATTTTTATTTAATTTCTTCTGGAACGGGAAAGCTAAAATGTGAGAAAACTGAAATGCACAAAATTATCTTTGCATTCTCTTCATCAGTCCACACTCAAAAGCAGTTTCAATTTATTTTATACAACAAAAATATCCGAAGTTGAAAAATGGTGTCAAAGAGCAATTTCTAGTCTTCTCCATGGCATTACTTTCTTATTAAACAAAAAATAGTGACAATTTCAGGGCAACAGATTTGACTTTATACCATGGGAAAACCACTTCCTGACCTAAAAGAGATTTTTTTGGACTGATTAAGTAGCTTTAGGGCCAGACTGTACAGGTGTTTGGAACAAAACAGTTTCTCCACAGGACCTAGCTAAGAAGGCTTCTGTGGGAAAAAGAACAGAAGGTAATTACCAGATTGATGACAGATTAGAAATATTTCCCATGGATGAGTCTAAAGAAATTTTGGCTGTGCATTATTCAGAGTGGAGCGTGCATTGCAAACATAAAGCATCTTATCCAGCCTCCAGAACCATCTTCTGTGCAAGTCTCTGACTGCTAAATCTTACACAATTTGTTTCACAAGTATGGGAGCTGGAATGTACAAATTGGCAAAAGAGGAAGACACCTTTGGGAGTAGTTATTAAATATGCATGTATATTCATGAATACTTCACACTTCTCCACTGACCACACTACATGAACATTCACTAAAATATGTAAGAGTTCATGAAAACTGCATGAATGACAATGAACACCAAATGAGACATTGTGTATCACTTTTTGATACGTGACATCTAGACCTTCAGGGATGTTATCTCACTCAGATTCCTCAATACCTAGCTTCAAAGTTCTGAATTACCCTTCTGCAGGAAACTGTATTGTGTCTTAACAGGATGTAAAGATAACATGCAATATCAAAGTTACAAGTTCATCTCAGCAGACATTAATCTGCATACACTGGCACGTGGTATCATCCTTCCATTCAACCTTCAGACAATCATTCCTCAAAAATTTTCCCATTCTCTCCCATGCTTTTTTGTCAAAGAATACTCTCAACATTCTGTGAAAAATTCAACTTTTCCCACATTTCAAAATGTAACATTTCAAAGGCTCCACTATCAGGAATTACATGCTAGCTCTACCCATAGCATATACATGAATTACAGAATAGTTAAGGTTGGAAAAGACCTCTAAAATCATCAAGTCCAACCATCAATGTAGTATCACCACCATGTTCACCATTAAACCATGTCCTCAAGTGCCCTATCCACACGGTTTTTGAACACTTCTAGGGATGGTGGTTCCACCACTTCTCTAAACAGCCTGTTCCAGTGCTTCAAAATCTTTTCAAAGAAATTTTCCCAATATCTAATCTAAACTTCCCTGATGCAACTTGAGGCCATTTCCTCTTGTCCTGTCACTTACTACCTGGGGGGAGAGACCGACCTCCACCTCACTACAGCCTTCTTTCAGATAGTTGTAGAGACCAATCAGGTTTTCTCCTTTACCCCAGGCTGAACAATCCCAGTTGCCTCAGTCCTCATAAGACCTGTGCTCCCTCCACCTCAGCCTCTTCCTTGCCGCTGATTTTTGCAGACTGCTCTAGTGGTTCCTCCCTCAATCCAGCACTCCCTCCTCTTAGGACTGAAAAACACCAAACCCAGTAACACTTCTAAGTGAGAGTTGTGAGATATGACCAATAAGGCAACTTGAATCTACCCTCTGAAAATTATTTTTCATGCCTCCTACACCCTCTTCTCAGAGGAATATAATAGACCTGTCCATCACTTCCTCACTGTACAAAATCACATTGTGGTGTCTATACATAAATGACATGAAATAGGCAACTGACCACATTTAAACTTATTTCCTCTAGACCAGTTGCAACAGATTCAAATGTATACATGGAAAAACTTGCACCAATCTAATTAAATTGATTTATGTATCAGTGTAACCTGGATCAGCATCACTTCTTTTTAAGGAAGAGCCTTCATCAGGCATTTCTTTCCATTCAATATAAGCATTCTCTGGATGGAACATATGACTTTCCTCTTTGTAGCAATACAGATACTCTTAGGTTTTGAGTAACTCATTCACAGTGGTTGAAACTGCCCACTGACTCTGAACAGTTCTGAATTAGTTCCGTGGTGGAAGATATGCCTTTAAGAATTAAATACAAAAATATTACATTCTGAAGTTACTTATCTGTCTGATGTACAGTATCCTGTTCTTGGTCTCTCGTATCAAATAAATCCCATTTATCTTTCTTTCCTCTTCCTATGCCTATTTGAAGAAAACTATTTAAGTCCTCTTTTTTGCCTTTGCACTTATTATTTTATGCTCCCGGTTCAGTGCCATGTCTAACACTGCATGCTTTTAAAATAGCTGTATCTAGTCCTCAAAACAAAGTTTATTTTCTTATCTATAATTATATAAAAAGTAGTGTTGACAGGTGTATCAAACTGTTTGCCCCCAAATGACATTATGAATGGATCATGTAAAAAAAAATAAGTTGCAACCTAGACGAGATTTCAGGGCTGAAAGCAGGCTATTCTAGTGGCAATTACAGAAAAGTTACTTACTTGTATAAAAATAGCTAAGAAAATTCAAAATATCTACCTTAAGACATGAAATTAGAAGTTCAGTAAAACGAGGCTTAGGTGCTGCTCCCTGCTTAGTAAAGTGATTACCACAGCCATAAATCTAAGAAACAATATATATAGATAGATAGATAGAAAGTCATTATAAAGTCCTCATCTGAAGAGAAAGAACCATGAATTTTTTTTAAAAAATAATGCCTACAACAACCAGAGCTCCACTACCATGAACACCTGACTTTTGATTCAACTGTTTTTTTGAAAAGTTCAATTCTAATGTCAGGCAATCAGTCTTATATAGAGAACAACACTGAGAACAGAGTTTGAACACACTGCATCTCTCCTTCTGCCCAGGAGTTCTTTGATTATAGCCCAGGGCTCAGTCAGCTGGATACCTACGAGTTAAGTCAGCGGTCCCTAACTTTTTGTATATTCTCTTGAGAAGGATGGCAATAATCTGAATCTCACCAGGACCAGTTTATTTTCTTTTCTTGACAGTTCCTGCTGCTGCCTTGGTTCCTGTTGATCCCAGCACAAGGAGTACAGTGCACAGGGTAGATCTAGCAGTATTTATATATGTGGAATCCACACTGTTCTATGGATTTATTCCATGCCATTAAGATGAACCCACCAATTATGAAGTACTGAGCTCACCTGTACTGTATGCAAATGCTAAATATACTGAACAGTGCTTTGTGGGGAAGGGCTAAGATATCATACCTTGCTCTACACATGAAAAATGACTCAAAGATACTCACCTCAATCAGAAATAAAACACTAATGCTGCCATTATGGTATTGTTGTTTGCCTGTTTTCTTTTAATTTTATTAAAACTGGGATAATTTTTAAAGATAAAATTTGTGGGTTTTGTTTTGTCTACTAAGTTCTGAGATTGGTGGTTTAAGAAATAATACTTCTTTCTTATAGAAATAGGCCTGAGACAAATAAAATCATTTTAGGCATATGTTCTATGAACAATCAGATTGAACATTTCCCAAACAAATTTCACAAACCGGGAAGAAAAATATTTTCAAAGTGAGTGAATTTGGATTAAAAAAAAAATCCATATCCTGTTCTCCAATTTCATACAGCTGGTAATTGTACCACAGCTTTTAGTGACACAGCATCACTCCATAGTCATCCTGAAACCATTGTGGTAGAAATAGGGGGAAAAAAATTAAAAAGGGTCTTCTAACATTCTGCCATGTCTGGATTCCTTTAACACACTTTAGGAATGCATAAAGTTGCAATAATTCTTACAAACATGTTTTTTTCAGCGACCTCCTGCTGTAAAAGAGAAGTAGTCCTATTGGCAATAGTGAACAATGGGATCAAAAATGCTGTCATTTAGCAACAAGGATTTGATCCCCAGCTGATTCTGCTACATAATTCTCTCACTCACTGATCAAGACCACTCAGTTGTCAGAGACAACCCCGACTTCAGACATGACCAGATGCCAGTTCATAGCTGTTGTTCAATTACTTTCAACAAGAGTCTCTGAAGGATGCTGAATTCTGTCATGAGGAAGAAGGTGACCTCTCTTTGGAAGGCATAAACACATTAATAGTGACTTTATACTACAATTTGAAAATGAATAACAACAGAAAAGGTCACAAATGCAAATGAGTGTAATATAAGGAAAGAAAAGAAAGGCTGAGTCCCTTGAAAGATTTCTGCAACTAAGCTGCCTAAGAAGAAGTCTGAGACAAAAAAGGAAATAAAGGTTTTTCTATAAATGTAATGTATTTTTATTCATTGTAGCTAAACTCTAGGGAGACCTATCTAGATGAGCTTTGCAGAATGTCAGTCTAGATACACTATGCAAAACATTTCTTCGAATCTTGAGCAGCCTCTGTGCTGTTAATAAATCCTGGTTTTAATTAGACCACTTGAGTCTCAGACTTTTTAAGGAAAGTTTCATAGAGGTTGTCCCACAGAGACAAAACCTTCAATCACAAAAAGGTAGTGTAAGAAGTGTCCAACAGGGATTCCCAGACAAAGAGGGCAATTTTGCACTCCTTTTACAGAGCTATATTACTACAGCAAAACTAAGGTCATAGGCATTCTTCTTCCACTGACCAAGTACAAGAAGAAAATTCAAAAGAAACAGCAAAGAACAGAACATCTATGCTCTTTTTCCTTCCCCTAACTTCAAATACCTAGTCAGATAAAAGGATTGGTAAGTACTTGCACTACTACCAAATGACAAAACCCCAAATACAAGATAGTAATTTCAGAGACTAAAAATGTGAAAGGATATTTCAAATGCAGCTTCTGATTTTATCAGCCTTTTTTTGTCCCAATGTAAAATGAATTAAATGGATCATCTTTTTTGAAAGCATTGAGAATGCTTATTTAGATTACATTACGTTTCAGTTCAAATAGCAGACCTGTAACAAATAGGAAAAGTACAGAGAGCTCTTCAGTCAATAAAATGCTTAAAGACATCTTCTTTAATAGCTAATGAAATTTAAATTGAGAAAAATTTGAAAGATCAGGAATTTAAAAACTTTGACAAATCATGTGACAAATAACAAATAGCTACTAGTGTGAAATAGCAAATATGTGACAAAATATGCTGTTCAGCCACTCTCTAATCTCCTATAATCTTCTTTCATTCATGATTGGGCAAATACAAAGGGAAAAAATCATGTTGAATATTGTTTGATAATAAATTTCTGAATGTGACTCTTGAAGTACATCTTGCAAACGTAAAAAAAAAAATGCTTTGCCAGCTCTAATACATGTGGTTCTTCTACTGTTATAATAGTTGCTTTCAAGTCACTCCCTATTTTGCATACAATTCCAAATAACAAATCCTAGCAGCAAGCTATATTGCAGAAGGCAAACTGTCACGATATTTTCAGGACATATTTGGTCTGCGAATTTCACAAACTAGCTGTTGCAATCAGCAGAGGTAATGCAGCTGTCATCACCTTTAAATCTTAGTAATTATCCTCCAAAGAATACACAAACCAACAAGAAATTAACCATAAAATCCACATGGAAAGGGAGCATTGCAAAATGCAGCTATAGTACTCTGCAAGCATGGCTGTAACTACTGACTGAACAGAGGCTCTTTCAAAAGGAAAACAGCATTAAATAATTATCTCCAATTTCCCACATGCATCTCATTCTCTTAGAAAATTTTCCTCAGTTTTTTTTTTTTTTTTCCCTTTTAAGGGAAAGATTGTAAAACTATATATATCGGTAACATAATTTTTTCCTTTTCTCAATTTAGAAATATTTCTTTTTCTTTAGTTTTGCACTTGTTATATGAGACACTGCTGTGGCAAAAGCTGTGCACACAAAGGTTGTAGAAGGAATGTCCAACATGAAAGACAAAGAATGGTCTAAAATGGGATGTCAGTGACAATAGTCTGACTCAGTGAAAACTAATTTTGAGTTGAGGCGGGGAAAGAGGGAGAAAAATCAAAGCTTTTCATGTATTTTTCTCTTGACCTGAGGAAGAACATGTGGGACACTTAAAAAAATCTTATGATAGAAGACCTTCATGAAGACTCTCAGGTTCAACTGAAATAGCAACCTGTTCAAAAGGAAGAAACATTTGTCTCCCTTTTCTCCCATTACTCTATGGATCTAAAGACTGTTTCTGCTGTGTATGTTTAACCAGGAAAGAAATACACGTAAAATATATTCAACAGGTGATAATGAAACAGATAAAAAAAGAAAGTAGGGTATGATGTTACAGAGATACCATATCACAACTGAAAATTCCATGGTCTAGCCCAACCTTTTTTTTTAAATTCACTAAGATATGTGAGACAGAGTCCTTGTGCAACGAATATATGGTTTTAAAAAACACTGATACAGTCAACGTCAATATTCAAATTATAATGTCTCCACCTACTTGGGCACTACAATTCTAAAATGGAAGTGCTAATCATACTGTGAAAACACCTTACTTCACAGTTAAGACTACTGTTTTGAAGTTATGATTTTGCACCCACATAAACATTATTTATCAAGGAAATAAACCAAATTGTAGTGTCTTTATTTTTAGCACTTGAACAACTACAATAGTTGTGGGGCTTATATATTTATAATGGTTTTTACTGTTTTCTTTGATACTACAAGGCTTACCATACCATATAATCCCACTGAAGACTTGCACTGTATTAAATCAGCTACTTCATTACTTTTAGAGACCAAAGCCATTTTCTTTTTCTATTTGTACTGCAACATCAATCATTTAAAGTATATTTTCAATTGTGTTTATATTATGAGATATATAAAGCACACGAGGAAATATATTGTAAATAAATTATTGCTACATTACTAGATAGCAATAAAAGTTGAAAGCAAAGAAAAAAAAAAACAACAAGGCACATTACTCTCGGATAGTGAGACGGCAGCAAACAGCAAACTGCTTAATCTATAGAGACAGGACAAATGTCAGAGTAAATTCTTGAGCAGGACTATATAGCTCCAGGGGAAGATAATGGCATACTGTGCTCTTCAGCTTTAGGTCAGAGCCTGGCACCGGGCTCAGATCATTCCTCTTTTATGCAATGATCCACTGCTTGCATACTCAGACGTCAGAGTTGTTGGTTAAAGGCTCATGAGGGATGTTGGTAATAAAACTCACCACTTTCATTTCTCACAGCATTGCCAGGAAATCACAGTGGAAGCCAAATGGTTTCTATCATGTTCAAAAACCAACCACTAGCTAATGGTACAGGGACCATCTATAAATGTTGGAGCAGGTATGAAACAGCTGCTGAAATGAGTGATGGAGATCCTCCCAGGCCACTTGATGGCTGTCTAGTGCCCCATGTGAAATGAGCGCTTGGCTCACTTTTCCCTGGTTCCCAGTGGACTGATAAGAAGCAATACCCAAGGAAATCAGTGACCTTGGCAGCAGAGCCAAAAAGAGTGAAAAATTCTGTCTTTCTCACAGCACCTAAGAGTTGAGAGATATCAATGGAATACAGAACAGAAACATGAATCGTCACCAAAGACAACACTGTTGTGATATCTCTGTGTCAACGTCAGTCACTAGATGCAATTACAGACAATAATTTTTACATTCAAATCACAGGAGAAAGCAGCTCCTTTTCATACATGAGAATTTTCACAAAATTGTCTACTGATCTTGACATTAAAATATTTCCCCGAGAGGTACTAGAAACACCTCTATAAAGTATGTTATATATACCACAGAAAATAACTTTTCCACTACTATCAAAAATCTTGAAAGAGCATTTCTGGCAGTTTCTAAATGAGTTATACTGGTCAGAGTTTCATAAAACAGGATTCATGATCCCGCTCCACCTGACAGCTGTGGCTACCACCATTGCTACTAAGACTGTTAGCTGCTGTAATGTTCAATGGCACTATATCCCTATGAAGAGAATCCTTGACAGGCAAATGGATGGCCCTGCTCTCAGTATAACACAGAACAATTTTGACAGGTCATGATAATAAACATTAAAAAAAGAAATTAATATTAGCAATGGTGCAATGATGTTTATGATTATTTTTGCCAGACACCAACTAGCCAAACCAAGCAAAGCACAAGCTTTGTTGGAAAGATGGCATCCTCACTAAAAGGAAAGATATTGTGAAAGAATTACAGGAAAAGGTATAACGTAAGTATAAAAGGTATATAACATCCATCTAGAGGTGGATATTAACCCCAAGGAACTAGCTGGTTGAGAATGTCATGGTGGGTGGATGGCAAATTGGGTGACACTAATGAATAATTTACAGAGCCCATATTCCTTTAAAAGGGAAGCAATAAACAGCAAAATAAAACAATTAACTTCAAGAAGGCAAGAAAGTTTGGGTGAACCAGTAGAAAGACAGCAAAAATAAGTTAGAAAAGTAATTTTTTTCGAATGGAGACAAAGGCAGGAATTGCACAAGATCAGATATTTCACAGATCTTCAACAACCATAAAGTATGACAAGCACAAAAGCACACAGTGAAAAATAAGAAAAGCCAACACACATTATGGAATACAAATAAGAAAGCAACAAGATTAATATGAACACAAACCCCTATAAATACACTGGCAGTGAGGGAACAACAAATAAAATATTTACCTGCCATTCTAAAGAGGGGAAAGAATATTGACAAAGTGCAGAGAAGGGGCCAAAGGATTTAATAATCTTTTCCACCAATTGTCACTAAAACACTCATTTGCAAGCAAATGGCCAATCTAGTTTCTACTAACGAGAGCTCAGTTCTTAACTCTGGTAAGTTGATCTGAAGATGTGGGCAAGATTCATGACTGTTGTGCCAATCTTTGCAATCAATCCCCTGCCTAAAAAAGGAAGGTTGGGGACATAAAAGCCACTAGCAAATTTGAAAGTAAGCATTGAACGGGCAGTACAGTTAGGATTCAAGGATGAATACTTGGGGAGAAGTATTTTTTGGTTTATGTAGTAATTAATAAAAGACCAGTGTCCAAATCAGAAATAAGGCATTGAAGCAGAGTAGGACCATTCTAAAACTTCAGTGAAGAGCAGCAGTTCACAAGAAACATTTTTGCTATTAGAGAAGCTGTCGATTGAGCTGAATTGGATTCACCTAGCTCATAATTTAAATAAAATTAGTATGTTTCTTCTCACAAAAAGCCAGCAGATGCTATAATGAAAGAAAAACTATTATTTATCTACTTCAAATCAAATAGTGTAAGCAGAAAAATTCCGTATGAAACAATAATTTAGTTTCACTATTCAATTTTTACCATGACCTCTCTTCTTTGTTTCTTCCTGATTCCTTATTGCAGGATGTCCACATTTACATTAAAACACAACTGACATAGCCAAGACAAAATGAAATCAATCTTAAGATAACTGGGATCATGGGAACCACTGAATAAACAGTAGTTCTAGCAGTGGTCTAAATCTCCATTCTTTTTACTCTGCACTGCAAGAAGACATGAGGGAAAAGACTCTAGAGATAAACACACACAACTAAACACAAGAGTTTAGACCTGACTCTGAAATCTGACAGAACAATAAAGCCTAAATACTCTACCTTCAAGACAAGAGCTCAGTCTCCTCAGGAAGGAGCTGCAAATATGAACACTGCACACACAAGATTTGCAGGGAATTCTTAAATATAAAAGGAGTTTCTGTTACAAGATCATAATCAGAAATCTATCATGTTGGCAACTGCACATTTTGTGTTTGTTTAGTGAATGAAATTACACTATAAATATTGCCTTCATTTTTTAAAAAATTATAAAAAGCAGCAAATTTTACATTAGGAGAAATAGAACATATTTTCATAAATTTTATAAAGAGTAAAGGTCAAAAAGAAACTCATTATTAATTTAAAATATGTATAAACAAACAGTCTGCATTATACATTAGTTACATTTTAATAAGAAATAAAAGTGTGGGGTTTGCAGGTAGAAAGAAATACCTATTTTTAAACTTTATTTTTATGACACTGTTTTGCAGAGGAAAAAGTACACATGTAGACTGAGTAAGAGGTACCATTAATGACTACCTACAGGTAGGAAGAAGATATTTAGCTTCCATCAATGAACATTGTTATCAGGTTGATCAGACTGAAAATGCAGGGGTTTAACAGTGGAAAAATTAATTAATATTTTAAAATCATTATGCTGTTCTGCTGTTGATTCTCTTGATCAAGCTGTTAGTTGCTTTAAAAGACTAAGATCCCCAATTACTACCCATAGCACAGAACATTAATCATATCCCTGACATTTTTCAAATCTCGGTGGGTCTGTCTTGTTTTGTAAATATGTGCTGTATCTGAAGCATGTGATTCAGATTGACTTAAAATATCACCAAAAAGATACTGAAAAACCATAGAAGAATGAAAAAGAGGGAAGGGAAGGGAAGGGAAGGGAAGGGAAGGGAAGGGAAGGGAAGGGAAGGGAAGGGAAGGGAAGGGAAGGGAAGGGAAGGGAAGGGAAGGGAAGGGAAGGGAAGGGAAGGGAAGGGAAGGGAAGGGAAGGGAAGGGAAGGGAAGGGAAGGGAAGGGAAGGGAAGGGAAGGGAAGGGAAGGGAAGGGAAGGGAAGGGAAGGGAAGGGAAGGGAAGGGAAGGGAAGGGAAGGGAAGGGAAGGGAAGGGAAGGGAAGGGAAGGGAAGGGAAGGGAAGGGAAGGGAAGGGAAGGGCCATAAGAAATTGGAGAATCATAAGATGAAATCTAGATAAGAAGCAGAAGCCATTAATTTCACAAGAGAGCTTTGGATGGTATCACAACCCACTTCAGATGCATTAGTTGGATATCATTTTCTGTTTCAGTAAGACTAAGATCAAATCAAGGCAGCCTTATAGTAAAATCCTACAGTTACACTCTGAAAAGAGGGGTCATTTTAATTTCAGGGTCTTTTATTACACAGCAAGATAACTGATTGAGCTGTGAAATAGCATTAGCAGCATAAATATATTCTGATGTCCTCTCTTTAATGCATTTAGAAATTACAGAGATATTTTTGGGTTTTTATTTGCAGGAATTATGATGAATCTTCAATTCCTTTTCCTTAGCTACAAAATATTTATATGAAGACTGTACCATTGCTAAATCTGCTGCCACTGCTAAATTTTGCCCTAATTATGTAATTAACTTTTTTAACGGCTGTGATGATGTAATAGTTTCAGGTGTTCAAAGCTCTTGACCAAAAGTGAACTTGTTTGCTATAAACCTATTACGTTTTTCTTATTTTTAGAAGCCTTTTTCTAGAGCAAAATACTGTTGCAATTCAAAGAAAGAAAGTGTAAAATGATGGGTGTTTCTATTACAGTGCAAGTGACTCAAAAAGGAAGCTATACTTCTTACAGCCTTCAGAGGATCGACTGACAACAGAAAAACAGCCTGGCACCTGCTAAAGAATAGTATTTCCAAAAATCAGGCAAGTAGCTTCAACTTAACACATAATTCATACTGAGTAACTCACACAGAGGTTTTGGTAAGCACACGTTTTAGTGTTTAAAACATGCAAAGATCCTGAAGAATTCAAAGATACTAAGTTCAACTAAACCAGCATTCATTCAGAAAAAAATCTGAAGCATATGTTGATACTACTCTCATTCTGACTATTACCTTCAGGCCTTTTTATAAAATTGAGTAGATGATACGATATTTACTCACATTCAAGGAAAATGAAACTGTGTCACTTTTGTCCTAAGACTCTCAAGTTCCTGCCTGTAAATTTATAATTCAGCTGAAGACAGTACAAAGGTTTTTGGAAAATCTCCCAAGTTTGTCTTATTATGATAATGACAGAAATCAGTGTGTAATGTAATGGCTTAGAATCAGTGAGGCTCCATCCCCCTCCAGCTACAACCCCATTACTAAGATACTGATCCCAGATAATTCAGGCAGGTATTACACTTTGTGGAAATTTTGATGAAAACCTCAATGCATAAAACATACTCTTTTTTTTTTTTAAGGTCTTAGCCAAGTATGTGCAACACCTCTCTCAAAAGATTATGTATTAATGCACGGATATGTGCTGGGACACAACGCTTTACACCAGCACCTTCACAGTTCTGAATGTACTTAGCAAGAAACAACCTAACACTTTTATTTACATGCTACCAAAAATACCTTCTGGAAAATACATAAACATGAAATGAAATGTAAAGTTGCAGCTGACAGTTCAAACCCATTGCAACTTTGAGTCACATGAGTTGGCTGAACTGGATATTCTGAATCCCAGTAACCTCATCTCTACTCATAGATTTGTTCACACCTCACCTTCGGTGCCAAACCACCACTGACTAAGGAACAGATTTGTCTACCGGAAGAATAGCAGACTGTGGGAATGAGGTTAAATACATTTTACTGTTACCAGAAGTACTTACAACTAACAGAACAAGGAATACATTTATTTTACAGTTGAGAGCCAGTTACTATTGAGTGAGAAAAGTAAAAATAAAATACTGAGAACACAAGACTTGATATATTACTTTTAGTACGGCAGAGAAAAACAAAGAGGCAGTTCAAAACTTTCAGTGTAGGCATAACACAGCAGTATGCAGATCAGCTATTATGTTTCAATCACAAAACTATCAATAAAGGTAAATATGTCTAGATTTTAATTAAATTTCCCATAGACTTGAGTATCTCTGACTAAGAGTGTTTAAATTTCTTCAGTCACATATTTATACAACTTCACAATTGTTCTTTAAGACAAAAAACTATACATAACCAGTTTTTCACCCAAAGAAAGAAATATCTGTATTATAAACAAGTCTGATTATATTCCATATATAATCACCACCTACACTTCAAGAGTATTGTGGCTAATCTGAATCATATTATTAGCATGCTCTTGGTCTGAAATCTTTATTATCTTCAAACATAATACCAAACTTTGAAATATTAATTCCTGTTTCCTGTTTTTCTGCATGGTTCCATAGAAATGCTTATGACTTCATCTAAAATAGTCTACATATATTTTAAGGCCACCTAAAGACTCCTCAATCTTTTTAGTTCTCTATGTGGTGATTTACTATATCACTGTCTTATAATATTTTTCCAATGTTTTCACTGTAGATTTTTAAATGAAATTTCTACTCTAGTCCAGTTTTAATTTGTATGTAGAAATAACTACTCCTTCATAAATACCTAAATAACAGAAAGAACTTTTCATAGTTTTAAATTATAGTTTTAATAGAATTCATCCATGATCTTAGAAAAACCCCACTCTTATCAGGAGCACTACCTTATTTTTTAATGTTTTGATCTCAAGATCACCTTGCTATGCATGCCCAGAAATTAATCTTGATTTATGCTCTGGAATTCTTCAAGTCATTTTACTTGGCTATAGAAAAACACATGCAATTTCCAGTAAAGTTTTCCCTACAAGTTTTCCCTGTAAGCCTAGGGAACAATCCAAAGGCAGCACTGGCATGAATAGTCATGTGTGCTAATGCGTTGATGCTAATCAAATAAATTTTTGAATCAGGACAGCTGTGTGGGTTGGAGTTTTCCAGAAACGGGATGGGACCATCGGGTGACTGGTCAGGAGCTTTATTCAAGCACCAGTCTCAGCTACAGGATGTGATATACAGGAGATGGTACATGCTCTCATCTACCACAGGCAGCCACAGATCTCTTTGTTATCTTTTTAGCAATAGCATATTGCTAAAGCTTACAGACAATTGTTCTAGCCAGTCACTAAAAGCACAGATCCACCTGCTTCAAACACCTGCTTCAAACAATGCTTGCTTGTATGCTATCTCTAAGTTCTCTGCTCTTTCTGCTTCTGAGGCCTATTTTCACAGCTTCTGAAAGTCTTTTTACCTTTACTATTTTCCACAGCTGCACTTAAAATTCTTAACATTCAAGGACTCCAGATGTGTAACTCACTTGCTAAACCACTTACGCTGAAGAATAACATAAGCCCAATGCGAAAAGAAAAGCAACTCATCAGTGACAGAACAGACACTAAACAGAAAAGAATATTATCACCTCCTCTGTCATTCTATCTATGCAGAAGAAAGGTGGTGACCCTTATTTTTAGTTCCTAGTCTACAGTTGATTACTAAGTATGTTAATTCAGCTGTAGTTACTGGGTAATATAAAACCCAGACAAATTCTTAAACTTAGAGATCCACTCTTAACAGTGTCTTTGTGATTTCTCAAGGAAGATTTGATTAAATATTATTGCTGAATTAAGGTGGACCACCTGCCAAACAAACACAATTTTAGTAAGTGTTATTCTACTTGAAACTCTGCAGGAGACACAGAATCAACTCTGTTGACCAGCTTAAAGAAACACCCTCTGAGGTTCAGAAGCTGAACCTAACAGAGTTCCTCATATGGAATTCTATTAGGAGCAACAGACAGCTAAAATTTCCCAGTGTGATTCTTATTCCATTTTCTAAGGCAGTTCTCACTGACCAGACATTCTAAAATACATCATGAAATCATTCTCTACAGAGATTGAATTATTTGATCAAATGGCTCAATGAAATTATGTGGCAAGCGTAAGTGGACTGTACTTTTTTTCAAACTACCTGTAGTCTGACTTCAAGCTTTATTTTTTCCTCTCACTTATAATGTACCAGATAGTACAGCTGAGTACTTAAGATCTAAAAAGAAAACTGAAAGGCAAAGGTGGAATTGATTTGTCAGAGTAAAGGCAACAAAGAGGAATGCCACTCCTATTACAAAGAACTATGAAGACAGTCTTCTGACAAGGAAGAAGCGGTGCCTGCTGCAAACACATTTTTGCATCTTTCACAAATATAAAGAAGGTACCAGTACTGTATTATGCTGCTAAGCAAACATCTTACTTGATATCAACAATAGCCAGTGGTCCACAACATACCAAATTACTTGCCCTACATGAACAATTTATTGACCTACTGAAGTCAATTAAAATGGTCATGTGCTTAAGGGTAGATAAATTGGTTTAATCTCTCATCAAATCAAAATTTCAAACAATATATTCTTTATACAATCCCTTTCATTTCTTTTATTTCTATGTGCAGTCCTGGTGGCTTCCATTAGCTCATATTAAAATAGCTGTATAAAACCTACATGAAAATTCTTCCTGAGGATCTAACTCCATTTAAAGCAAAGCAATGTATTCTGTACATAAAGTGTTGCTTTCCTATTCCTAGTTTTATAACCTCTGCCTCAGTGTAGGGAGGCAACAGTGCTTTTCATTGTTGGGAAAGTACTAGCATACTGGGTGCATATTTGATTAATGCACATGAAATGAATGCTGTCTTCTTTCTACAGCTCTTGCTTTCCCCAGTATACCCTTTTAAAATAGTGCCTACAGAACAGGCATTTTTGAAAAGAGGTGCTTAAAATGTGAACAGAAAAAATAGAATCATATGTATTACAGATCAAATTGCCTAGTAGGCCACCTATGCTCTCTATGCACTAGAGCAAGACTGTTCCCCATGGTACATTTTCTAGTATTCCACTGGTGAAATTTTTAATGTGCTAATAACAGGACTTTCATCATTCCTCTTAGAAATAATTTCCACTTTAATGTATATTTCTGAAGATGTTTTCTTCAAGAGTCTACCCATATTTTCTTTTTTAATTTTACCATACGATATCCTGTGTGAGGACACCCTACTTATTCCTTCCTGTCTTTAGTCTTAATACCTACAAAATACTTCACAGTCATTTCTTTAATCCTCTCCTAATCTGTTAGCTTATATATAAACATTTATTTTTAAAAACCTCAGTGAACTATAACTTGACCATATGTATAATTTGAACACATAATTTCAACTATATATATGTGTATATATGCAATACATAAACACACACAGAGAAGCATATATATGTATAATACAAACATGTATATAATGTTTCCCTCTTAAAGCAAACTTCATTGTCCTCACTTTAGCTCATCATAGAATCATCTTCAACAACATTTTGGGATACTGATTTATGTATGTTTGGATGCATTGCATCTACAATCTGGTAAGGAATGTGTTTCTACAACACAACAGTGAAAATTTGCGTCTAATAGATCTATGTAACAATGAAGCACCTACAAAATACTGAATTATAAGCTATATCCCTTATATAGTAATCTGTAATCATAAGAGATTTTGTTTAAAAAAAAGTTTTCTTTTTTCTCTAATTACAGAAAAAGTGCAATCTCACTCTTAAATGTCAGTAGCATAGTTTGAAAAGAGATAGCATGGCTAAAAAAATATTCCACAACTTAATGACATTTGACTTGTGCTACTGACTCCTGTGCTATCACAGAAGTTAATTCAGGAAATATGTTCTAGCTTAAACCACTCAGTAACTGAAAGCTATTAAGTCTGGGTTAGGCAGAAAACTGTCAGATATAATTTAGATAAAGCTGATTCTTCATTGATGAGAGGTAGCCATATTAAAAGCAACTCAGGCATCAGGCAGTCCTGTTTTCTATGGTTCATTTAGTGAAATTATAACAACTGTAGCAATTAATCCTGAATCATTAAAAAGTTGATGACTTAGTTTTGTTATGTATCAGCAAGTACACACATGCTAATTTAAAGAATAAATATAGAATCACTAGACATACAACTGTAGAAATCAAGATCCACATTTCTCATATATACATACAAATGGCATCTGATGCTACACAGGAGTATTTGCTTTGGAAATAACATAAGGACAAACCTTTTGTGCAGTTTCTATATATTTTTACTACTTATCTAAGCCAAACTCAGATTAAGTGAATTCATACAAAATAAGGAGGTGAGAATTCTCAGACACAATTAATAATTTAACTACTATTTTTCCTCTTAAAAATAATATACTGTTGGACACATAAGGTCAAATTAGCACATCTTTTTCTTTTAAATATTTTATCAATCTTGTTTGTCAACTAAAGTCTTAAAATTGTCATTTCATTGTTCTGTTTAATAGCTCAGGCTGCTAAAAGTATCAGAAACATTTCTAATCTTGTGCAGAATTCTAGAGGTCATAGGAATGAAAATTGCACAACAGCAATTACCTGTGGAACAGACCCTGTACAGTAGATAAATTGCTGTTACAAAGCCAGGTTCAAGCAACACAGTCTAGCAGATAGAAAACACATGGTTTACTCAAATATGAAAATTACCATACATTGATTCACTATACAACTGATTTTATACCTAGTTAAATTTTTTTGGATTTCAAGCAATAAGGAAAGTGAATAATTACATTATTAAAATCTAAAGATGCTTAAAACCCTTAAATTCTACTTTATAATGTCACATTTAGTATCCAAAACTTATCTTTACAGCTTATGATGTAAAGTGATCTAAAGGCATTTCAATTTTAGAGTGAAATGAGATGTCATCTATAGATCTTTAGTATCAGCAAGAATCAATGAAGTGGTAATTTGCAGTAATAGGCAAAACCTAAATATGGCACACCTGGGAAAGAAGCAGCTCTGAGGACTAGAACAGACTCATCCCAACTGCCTTTATTCCAACAAAGGCTGCATTAAGCCAAGCTCTCTCACTCTGTTAAAGTTTTAGCACGCAATAAAATTAATGTTCCTCTACATATTGATTTTTCACTTCATAAAAATGTAACACTCTGCAAAAGAAAATTTCATCTCATTGCAAGTTTTCGTATTTGTTTCTTTCTTTGGCCAAATTTCAACTGGCAACCAAAGTGCTTCACACCCAAGGCTGTCCCAATGTCACTGATCCCTCTGTTCAGATAAAGTTATGCATTGCAGCTGCCATGTCACTGTCACAAGAAAAACCCAACACCAAAACTCCTACTTGTAGTGACACAAAATTAGCCTAAATACACATTTAACTATATACAGTGGATAGCTTCACTGGCCTCCAGGAAAATATCTTTAAGTCAGGGGTTCCCCACACCAGCTTAACAGCAATGTTTTTCAATGGAAAAATTATAACACACCCAGACAGAAAAGCTGGTTCTTGTCTTAAGCAATACTGAATTATTCTATATGTTTTGAATAATTTTGGAATGTAAAATAGGATAAGTAGAAATAGGATATTAAGGAGTATCAGCAAAGAAACAAAATAACTGCAGTAAATTTAGATATGATGCCTTGAGATGAAAGATGCCCCACAACTGAATATAAGTAGTTGAGATCATTCTTACAAATATTTCTTAAGTGGAAGGGTATGCCTAGGAACAAAATAAGACCTAGTGATCTCTACCTCTGTTGTAAGAGACATGGAGAGTTAATGATCTCACTTTAGTATTTCCAAATACAAGCTGCTTTGCAATGAAATTTAGCTGTTAGAAAAACAAAACAAAAAAAATTAAGTGGTTTGAATTTTATCATACTTGCCCCAAACTACATGTATTAAAAATTATTTCCTCTCTCTTATTCTTTTATATAATTATTTTTATGTTATAAATAGTCAGTCAAGAAATCCATAATATAATATCTCCTACTATCTTTGTGGAAGTCCCTTTTATGAGCATTTGCTTGACTTTACTGATTTTCTGTGGCCTGATTTTTTTCCATTTGAATCCTAGTGAAAGGTGAACCTTAGAACTAAATAGATGTCATATTTTAGATTTCATATTTTTCTTCCTCTGTATAACTCTTTATGACAAAGCATTTAGCATTGATTTTTATAAAAACTAGACCAGTAATAATATAATTAAGAATGCTTAAAATTATAAGCATCTTAGAACCAATTTGCAGAGCAAACAGGAAGAAAGTATTATTTGTATGTTACAGATTCAAAATTTAAAGGTACAGATTATTAAGACATGAACAATAGCTGGCCCATCACACAGTGACTAAAGAACTTCAACCAATGCTCTAAGTCTGCTGAGCATGGTACCAATAGTGCAGGTGGCTCACCTTCTGTTACTGCCACTGCTAGAAATATGAAAACAAAATAGTATGGCAAGACCTTTGAAAAAGTAGGCAAAGCCGTTCACCACTTCCATAAAGCAAAGTATGTTTCTCAGTGGCACATCTGTATTTATCAGTGTTATCAAATTTAAGAATTTTGTTTAGTTGCCATAGAAAAAAAAATATTGTTTTATGGTCATAATAATCTGGCACTGTATTTTACAATTCAATTACTTAGCACCATCTGAACAGAAATCTTTCTTTCTTTGTTTAGTATAAAATTATTTTGTCAGAAGCTTCTTCTCATCAGTCCCTTGTTTAATTGCTTTTGTCTTTAGCAACCACAGCATTCAGGTTTTTAATTATATGTTTGGGTAGGCCTTAAATCACTGCAACAGACATGGACAGGACAACCATCATTTGCTTCCATGGTAAAGAACTGACTGTGGCTAAACACTGTCATCTGTAGAATTTACATAAACACATTAATTAGCCTTCCTTTGTTTCTCTTCAAAACCATATTAAAGTACCAGACACAGCTGTCTCTACAAAAGATTAAATTCATGTCCTTTCTAATTCATGATGTCACCCCAGTCACAAGCAATTTCCAGTAGTTTTACTTTCAAAGGAAAGACAAGTAATGAAAACACCACTATAAAATTTTACATGTGAAAGTTGTGCAGACATTCCACAAAAAATTTAGTATTCATTTGAGACCTCTTTCCCATAGTAATGGGCAAAGATATATAGGCCAGCATTGCTGAAGCTAAATCAAACTTCACTTCCAATAAAATAAGCAGTTACTATGACACAAGCTGAGAGCTTGTCCTTCTATTAGACTACTGCTTTCTCACATACTGTCCTGGTTTTGCCTGGGATAGAGTTAACTTTCTCCACAGTAGCTGGTGTGGAGCTGTGTTTAGGATTTGTGCTGGAACCAGTGCTGGTAACACAGGGATGTTTCAGCTGTTGCCAAGCAGAGCTTACCCAGAGTCAAGGCCTTTTCTGCCTCTCACCCCACCCCACCAGTGAGATCTTAGCCAAGTATGTGCAACACCTCTCTCAAAAGATTATGTATCAAAGCACGAATATGTGCAGGGACACAACGCTTTACACCAGCACCTTCACAGTTCTGAATGTACTTCATCACAAGGGGTTGTGAGGGGACCCAGCCAGGACAGCTGACCCCAACTGACCACAGGGTTATCCCAGACCATGGGGGGTTGTGCTCAGTATATACAGCCAAGGGAAGGAGAAGGAGGGTGGGGACATTCAGAGTGATGGCATTTGTCTTCCCCAGTCACTGTCATGTATGATGGAGCTCTGCTTTCCTGTGGATGGCTGAACTGCTGCCCACCAATGAGTAGTGCTGATGTAATCCCTTGGTTTTTTGCTTGAGTGCATGGTTTTCCCTTAAACTGTCTTTATCTCACTGCATGAGTTTTCTCACCTTTACCCATCTGATTCTCTCCCTCATCCCACTGCGAGGCAACTGAGCAAGCAGCTGTGTGGGGCTGAGCTGCCCCCTGGGTTTATAATGACACAAACATAACAAAATTAATTTACAGTGTAACACTTAAGGATGAGCCAGGTCATTGTGGCTTTACTTTTGCTGATAGGGATGATCACTTGTAGCAGAACACTTTATGGAAATGTATCATATTCAAAGTATCATATGAATTTATGGAATAAAGTAGATGGGTTGATGTGGTGATCAAAAGGGCCTTTCAGAGACTGGGAATGAAAATTTCTCAATCTGAAGAGCAATAGAAACATTAGAAGAGGAAAAATTAGTAAAATTATAAGATTTTATATTAGAAAATAATGACAAAATTATTATTTTATTGCTACAGCCACAGTCAATATGCCTATGTCTACAGTGTTGCAACAGATGAGGAGAAAAGAAAAAGGACAAAAAACATGGCAAGAAAGTTCATTGTCAAGAGACTGAGCCCCCTTGTTCTACTAAAGCCCATATCTCTTACACTGTAATGAAATCCATATAATTACCTTTACTCCTTACTTAATATTAATGAAAATACTACAGTTACAATTAAATGCCACTTACACAGTACACAACATTTGTGACCACAGAGAAAATTTAAAAGGTAAGAAAACCACTGTCAACACTCACTTTCTCAGCTATTTCAGCTTAATACTCTTTTAAGAGAAACAAGCAAGAGAATGTTCACAAGTGAAAAACAGGATTAAAACAAAACGTTATTACCAAACTTTTAATTTGCATTTGTGGTGTAACATAGTTTTAGCTTTTTAATCCAATGAGCCAAAATTTCTTTAACAATCAATAGTGACAGGCACAGTACTGACAACACTTACAAAACAAGGGCTCAACACTACACAAATATTATTCAGGGTAAATTTTTCCCAAGACCAGGCCTTAAGTCTCTGTCCACAGAGAGTTATATTATCAATTCTTTGCTTATAAAAAAACCCCTTAAAATGCATATAAAAGGGTTTATTATACTATACACAAACATTATAATCAATATTAGTTTTTATCCTCACTATGGAATTGAGAGTTAAGACCTCACTCTGGAATAGACCCACCTCTCTGTCTAACCTCCAGAGACTCAATATTGGCCAGCATTGATGTTTATTAAACAATCAGCTCAAAGGTTTTGAACACTTAACATAAACTAATGCTCATAATAAACTAACTCCACTGTGCTGCCAAGATGTATTTTGAATACAGAAAGACAGCTGTACTAAAGTACTAGTTTTACAAATTAAAACGCATTAAATTAGCAAGAGGGAAAATATTAAAACAGCCTTGGTCACCCAGCCCCATTATACCTACGCACTCATACTTTAATTATTACCTAGTAATAGATGGTTATTACTTGGTAACCACTGAGGTCCAGAATGCAAACTGAGGCCCTGAACCAAGTAACTCATGAAAGGCTGTAAGATAAAGAATGTGCTTTGCAAAAGACTCCTAAATGCATCTAGATTTGTAGCAGTAACTGCATTAAGCAAACCCATCAGCTGCAGAGAAGGCAGATGAGTGTAAGAGTAGAGGAAGCTATTGCCCATGACAGGAAATGTTAGCAAGCTGCTCTAACTGGCCATGCTTCAGCAAAGCATTTAAGGATGGTGCTAAAGGGCTCTCTTGGCTAGAATATCTTCTTGAATTGAGTGCAAGGGCCTTGTGGAGTTAGGGCCAGATAAAAACATGCATTGTTCCTTTTTTTGTGCACAAAACTATTCAACATAGAGTGCTCAGAGAACTGATGCATTCAACTTCCTTACTATTTAACAGAAACAAGAACAGGATGTGATTGACAACTATGGAAATACACAATTTTCATATGTATTGACAGTCATATCTGCTGTCTATATCATATCAGTTGACTACAAACATATTTGATACACTCTTCACTGCAAAGCTGGAGTGATAAAGGCACAATGAGGCTTTTTGGAATGAGTGTACAGTTACAAAAATGAGTGTGAGAAGAGTATTTTTATTATAAAAAAAATTAGAGTATGTATGCTTTGGCTGAAACTTTGAAATTTAGAAAAGCATACAAAGCATCTTTTTTTAAAGAAAATTTTAGAGTAATTTCTGTATTTCAGATATATATATTCTTTAAGCTGGTAATTTCTCTGAAAGCAACAGTCCACATACCTATGGGAGAAAGCCATTTAGTGAACACTACTATGTCATCTTTCTTCAAAAAGAAAAATGCCAACATCTCTATCACCAATGGTAAAAAATATTTATAGAAAAATATCTATAGAAAATACTTATTTTTGTGTATAGAGGTGTAACCTCTTAAAAAGAATATACTGTTGGAAGAGAAGATATCCAAAAGAATATGCTCTTCCACCTATTTTTAGTGTAATTTATTAGTTAGTGTTATTAAGTATTAAAGAAAACACATACATCATTTGTGTTATAAGTTGTATAAATACTATGAACTACTGAAAAAATGAATATTTTTATTTGTTTTCAGCCCTTAAAGAGGACTACATTTCTCAGATATCTTTGTACAGCCTGACTTTTGGGGCTTTGAAGGCTTCAGGGAGGAATTACTGCAATACACAACTTTCTCTCAGAAAATCTGTCCTTTAGTCTTAGGAAATAAACCTCAACCTCACTGAATATTACTAATTATATCCAATTGCTACTTCTTTTCTCCATGAAAGAGGCATGTTCCTAGTTTCTCCCAATCACCTCTACACTCTAACATTTCTAGTATAGGGTGGAGGGAGGTTAAAATTTTTTAAGTCAGAAAGAAAGAGCCTTTATTTTCTATCTTATTTCCAGCTTTTAGAATTGTGTATTTTATATATTCCATGTGATAAAAATATCAAGCTGTTTCACAGTAGTAGGAGAAAAAAACCTACCTAGCCCATTTACTGATTAATCTAGAATTTTACTCCCAGATGGTTATTGTCCCTCATTCCTACGAAACAAGACATCATTGCCAGCAAATACACATTTGTTCTTCTGCTAACATTGTCTACAGCTTAAACACATTGTCACTTTGCCAGTGCAATTCTCTTTGGGTAGAATAAAAAGGAGAATAAAAAAATTTCTTTATTCTACAAGGAGACATAATAATTCCTAATAATACCTAAGAGAGAATCTCTATTTCCTCAACTCTAGCTACCCATCTTGCCCTTCTTCCTTTTATAATTCATATTTCGATCATACGTGACCCAAACTACAAACAGAATTTCAGATGAAATCCCACCAGTACCATGTACATTGCCTTTAATATTTTCTTTCCACTTCTAAAAATGCTGTAATACATCCTGATATGTCTTTACACTTGTCTTTTTCCATTGCCATGTAACACTTACGGCTTTAGTCACCCTGAGACTAATAAAGCCAGATCTCTCTCTTCCTCTGACACTTTCAATTATAACTTCCAACTTACAACAGAAAAATCATATTAGTTCCTAATTAGACTTTGCACTACACACTTTTTGTTTCACTCACCCTTCCTCCTCTGACTTTTTAATCTGACTTTCACATCTTTTTCTATCAGCCAGTTTTCCAGCCTTTATTTTTGCACTCAGAGAAATATTTCCTATTGACTCCAAATTAGGCCACAGGTCAAGATGAATTTCAGTAGCATTGATCTGAATTAAACTAACCTAAGAGTGGAAAAAAGTGTGGCTCCATACTGGCTCCCAGTTTATCATACAAGTTCTACCAACAGTCAACATGAGGGTGAAAACAAGCCCAGAAGGGAGTCTGTGCTTCTTTCAGCTGATGTAACACACAGACACATCAGCCTGCTCCAGAGACATTACCCAGTAGTCCTTCCCTAGCCTCAGCCTGTCTAACAGGCATTAAGAGTGCCATAATTTGCTCTTTGCTATTAGCTTTTATCTTTTCCTGGCTGCAGCACTTGTTCGATCCATCTCTCGTTGCACTGCTTCAGGATGCTAAGAACGTAGATCATCACTCACCTGTTGTCACTATCCTGACAGGGCTAAGCAAAGGGTCAGAGAGGAAGAGCCCGTGGAGGGGATGGGAACGCAGCTGCTGATGGCAGAAGGTTGGAAAAACTGCAGCCAGGAAGTCAATCTGCAAAGGTTGTTTTACAGCCCAGTACTGGACTGGTAAGAGCTTGCTGCTCTCAAAGGACCAGATCATTTTCATCTTTTTCCTATCTATGTTATTACTGCTCCTCTTCCCTGCTTCCAGCCATGCACTCCTGATCTGGGCATTGCTCAGTTCCTTTGTGAACACTCATCTGCACCCCCTTCAGAGTCAAGGACTGCCTGAGACACTGGGGTGACTGCATGCACACGTGCAGCCCAACAGGAACACTCAGTATGAGAGAGACATGGAGGCACAACCATGCAGCTCTTTTCTTTTCCATCTCTTCTTCTTTCAGCTGTTTTATCAATGGATTGTAATACAAACTGCAAATAAGTATTATCAATAATGAACAACTAAGCAACAAATTTGAGTTGCTTTTCATATACCAAATCACTGCTACTCAGTGTTAAAAACAATATACCAATTTAATTGTTCAAAAGATACTTAGGAGTTGGGAAGATTTAAATTATTCACTCATCCAGACTCCACAATATGAGCTTGTGGTAATTGTAATTGCCCAGTGGGTCAATTAGGAAAGCTCAGGGAAAAAATATGCCTTTCCTTCAGAAGAAGAGAAGAAATATATTGGGTATATTTGTGGATACCACTCTGCAGCACTGAAATAGGCATTGACCATCTTGTCACATTAGAGTGCAGGTATACTTGCTGATATAAAAATACATCATTCAACAAAGTCTCTTGTCCAAATATTTATGACTTAATTACTTACTTTTATAAAGACAAACTTCTGCTTTAAAAAAATCATGAAAATTTAATGAGGACAGAAGGCAGTAGAGTAAGACTTGTGAAACAAACTCTATCTCCAAGGTAGCAGCTGAGAAAACGTCCCAGTTATTACATGACTTGAGAATGGAAAACAGGTTCTGACACAATTAACCTTTTGGCAATACAGAAAAGTTATTAAAAAAGACTAAGTGGTGTTTTCTTGAAGGCCAAAAATTGTACAACTTACAAACTCACTCAAACTCAGCACTACTTCAAAACGGATAAACACACAAGGAGCAGTTACAATTAACTTCTGTTTTCAAAAGAGGCACCAGAACACATTCTTAGTCTGGATGTCAATTTTCTTTGTTTGGAATAAATGAAAAAAACAGATGACAGGTGCCAAATACTAATGTAGGAAATAGACAACAGATGAAACAGTAATAAGGGGGAAGGACAAAACTTCTAAGCATAACAAGGTAGCAGTTAGTACCTGGCAGATAAACTTATTGTGCTCTTAACCAAGTCTCCTGTTACATGTAAAGTACTGTTATGAATCTGTGAAATGGATTCCAGGATTAAGACTTAACAAATTTATCTCCTCCTGAGCCACCTTAAATCCTTATGAAAAGATATATTTTTATTTCTATTTTAATGGCATGCACCCTGCTATTGCTGTTGCAGGTAGTTGTACAAATAGCAATCAAGGGCAGTTTTACCAATCAAAATGTTGCTGTTCTTCCATTGTGATTTAAAATATTTTCAGAGTTTTTGCTAATTTAACACTTCATCTAAGTACTGGGATAATCTCATCTGCAGATACATTATCTAAAACAAAGATCAGTAGAAATTCATATCACACACACACGGATGCACACCTACAAAAAACAGCAGGATGGAAACAGGATTACAGCAATTTCTATCCAGGATGATATACAGAAAATTAAGTGCTAATGAGTTGTAGATCTCAAAATGACTTATGTCTTCTATTCCTCTTTCTAAAATACCTTTGTATTAATATTTCTTAAACCTATAGGTGAATTACTGATCACACTGAAATCAGTAATTCACAAATTCTCTTCAACAAAACGAACAGTTTGTCTAGGTTTTTACTTATATATGTCCCCCAGTTTTATATGTATTATGCATTATGATTTATATTTTATTATGTATTATGTACATATCACTTTTTTTTTTCTTTTAGCTTATGGGTAATTTGATTTCCAAGCATACAAATAGAGTTTACAATAGGCCTTGGAAAAGTGACTACGGCATATGCAGTAATTGCTACCCTGAAAGCCTCCATTTCAGATTTTTCATGGCTTCAAGAAAACCAATAGTAAATTTCTCTTTCTACAATTTTAGTTCTGAACCAAATCGTGTAAAACATTTTACTACAACATCTATCTCATTCACTACAAGTATGTTTGGGAATGATTTGTCAATGAAAGTGAGAATGATTCTATGATTCTTTGAGATGTTATCAATAAATAACTGCAAATAAACTTCCAATTAAGCTCCATGATGCTGATGCTAAATGTTTCATTTCCACAATCTCTTTAGAGAGCCAGTGCATTATCCCACTGAACTACTGAAATACAGAATCACATGGTATTAAAGGTGAGGTATGTGTTCATAGAGCCCAATGAATGCATTGAAAAATAAAGACCCATAGTATTTCATTGTTTAAAAGCAGTTTCTCTCTTTCTTTAAATCCTTTTAAAAGTCTACAAACATTTTTATATTCAGAGGATTTACACAGAGGTAAAATAATAGAAGTATGGTTCTCAGACAAAAAGATTTTCTATGTATTATAGAGCTCTTGAATACTAGAGCTCTTCTGAAAGGGTTGATTAATCATACTATTTAAAGGTTGTGACACATTTATGCCCAAACTAATGCAAGCAAGCTAGTAATTCACAGTTACAAACCTGTGCAAGAGACAGCTTATGTGCTGGGACACTTGGTTTTAAATTCTGGACCTTTTGGACCCTGCCCATTTCTGGTATTGATCTCACTTAATTGGCATAACTTAACTCTCCTGTGTTAAGACATGAAGAGGGGGAAAAAACAGCCTAATTTTTTGTTATTTGATTTGCTTCAAAAATCCTTTGCCACTAAGGCTGACACAGAAGAACCATAAAAACTAAAGAAGAGAGATGACTAAGGAGGAATGCAAATTATTAAGATCATAAACTTTAGATTCACTTTTAAAAAAAAAAAAAAGCAAGCTGCAGAACATTTATGTAAAGCACAGAAATAGGTGTTGATCATAAATATACTGAAGACGTCAGACTAACTTTAAATAAATATTTAAATGGGTTTTAGTAAATTATGGACATAGACCAAGTTCTGTAGAACCAAAATTTAGTCAAGGCAGACTTAGTCAAGGCTTCTCTAGAGACACAATGTATATTTGGTGCCATCAGCACCCTAGAACATTTGGAATACAGTTGTGCTTATCATGGGCAAAGAAAAAGCCATGCTGGTATATGCCAAGTAAAAGTTCTTCTCAACAGTTCGTCCAAGCCAGAATACTGACATTTCAATTTATTTGCCTCACAAGCTTCCAAAGCATTTACCCATGAAAAATATATGTACTTTGTTTCATCTCTTTTCCACCAAAAAGAAGAAAAATGGACTGCATCCACGATTTTACCTTTCCATGATTTAAACTGAGAAATGGGGTTGTAGCAGCTGACTCCAGGAGAGTGAGGGGCAGCTATTGCTTAGGCAGCTCTTACCCATAAGTGCTTCTCGTGCCTGTCCCATGCACATACTTTACTGCAAAGAAGGGAAATCCACAGAAACAGAGCCTATTATGCAGGTCTTAGGCTGACAGCAATGTCCCAGGCTCAGACTGGCCATGTGTTGAGCCCTAATAAGGCACACCACCAGTGTTTAAACCAAGATTTTGCCACAGACAAAGAACAGAATAGATCACACACAGACCTGCCCCTGATATCCTTGAAAGCGTGTCTTGCATAAGACACCTTGAAAGAGAAAGCAGAGGACTGGAATCTGCATCCCTCTGGATAGAAGCTAGCAAAGACAAAGACCAGAACAGTCAGTGGCAAAGAATTCAAAGGAACTGCTTTATCTGAAAATTAGGGGCAGGGTGGGAGAAAGCAATTTCATGTTCTTTGCACAGTCACAAAGAGGAGGAGAAAACTGGGCACAGGAAAGATGAATCTGTGGAAAGTGAGATTCAAAGCCAAAGGTAGTTTATAATTAGCTCAGTTAGGAATATTCAATTAAAGGCTTTTAAATGCAGTGTAGGCAGTAATGAAGTTTGGCTTCTCTCCAAAAGTACTTGCACTCATACCCAGAACCAGGATGGTCTCAGGAGAGATCAGTGAAATTAATGGAATTACTAGAATTTCCTCTCCTGGTCAAAAGTTAGTGCTCCTGCCTGATGTACCAAATTATTCACCATTTAGATTACTCCTGAGGCACATTTTTAAACAGCAATATTGAATTTCCTTTATGTTTAGTTCAATATTCTCCATGTGACATAACAGAAGTCATGACAAAAATATGTGTCCTGAGAGTACAGTTAGGAAAATATGAGAATGTGTCAGCAGTTTGATTTCTCCCTCTTCGACCCACGCATTTTAACTTCTTGGGTTTCCAGTTTGAATGTTATCACTATTTCATTAAGGCCATAACTATCTGTGTTCTGGTTCCTAAAAGCCTCTTTGGCATAACATTCAAATTAGCAATAATGAGAAGAATACGCTCTTCCATCATCAAGTTTGTTACCTTGATGAATATCTCTCTGTAGAAAAGTATGAAATGAGTTAATGTACCTGCCTATTAAAGCCACTTCAGGAGATGGCTGAACATATCAATGGCCTACTAGCTACAGAAAAATTCAACCTAAGGCCCAGAGAAGAAATACAGATGCATCTAAAAAGTGGATTTATTGCAGCTATTTCTTACAGAGAAAAAGTAGATGTCAGCAAAATTAGGAGTGCTAAAAGATCACACTAAGAAAAGTTAGGCAATTTTGGGGCTTTAGGGTTTTTGCATACAAAATAGTTAGGCTTATATGAATTTTTTTGTGCATTTAAGGCTTTTTTGCTACTTCCTTGCAGCTAAACTCAGATTATCTGTCACAATAAAAAAACCTCAACGAAAAACTCCAATAAAAACCACACAAACAAACAAACACAGAGGAAGAAATTTATGAGACTACTTGACCAGCTGAGTGAGGCTTCTATTTAGTGATTAAAGTGGCAGATTGGAACAAAATTTTGGATAAAATCTAATGCCTGACAATTTCTTTTAGAGAGTATTATCATAAAAAGGATTATTGTTTCCAGAACTATCTAGAGAAGTGGAAATAAAAGACTTAAATATGGATATTCATTTCCTTTCTTCTGGGCTTTCTGTAGTTCTGCTGAACTATTTTCATGCAGAGATAGGTAAATCACTACTCTATAAACACAAGTGTGAAATACTAAACTCATATTTGCTTTATTTATACTTACCTGGGAAAATATTGAGAAAAGCTGCTTTGACATTGAAAAATGAGTATTCCTGACAGCTGAGGAGTGAGGAATTTCCATTGTCAGAAAAATTCAAAATTATCAAAGAGAGTTTAATATATTTTAGAACACACGGATAAGGACTGGATTTATATAGAAATCTGGTAAGTAGGCTTAATCTCTGATAAGCAAAAAAGGACTGGAAAGATCTTCCAAAAATGTCAAGTTTAGCTTCGTCTTCTTCTGTAGGCATGAAGTCAGCTATTTGTAAACAGACCTCTTTTATAAATATGCCAATCAGTATCTTTGAAGAGGTTTTTTTTTGCTAGTGATTTATTTCACCTGAGTCATGGTTGATTTGGATTGATCTTGCTTTGACTTTCTACCCAAACTATTTCCACTGGAAATTTATCCCAGGATGTGATGACTCACAAGGGAAAAAAAAAATAAAAAACAAACAAACAAACAAACCCTAGACTTAAATTTAATCACAGCCACACACAAATTTTGTTCTTCTTCTACCTTTTCCTCATTATGTACCAGCAGGACGTATTTATCAGCAGGAATCTTATTTTCCCCCTGACTCTCCTACACTACACAAGACAAGGTTTTATAAACCCCTCTGTAATGTGGGCTCTGATGTCATCTGAATAGTATTTAATTGCATGTGTTCCACTTTGAGTTCCTATGATTTTCAAGCACAAAAATATCATAACTGAATTAATTATTCTAAGTGAAGTGGCCAGATCCTTACTGCTCCTGGAACAACTTTGAACAACAAACCTGATGCATCCTCAGACATATTTGCTTTCTTTTCACAGCTGTACCACCCTCTGAGCTCTTACCTCTTAATACAGCAATGTGTCCTCCCTCTCAGTTAGTTCTAATAAGCCCACAGTTTAAAGCAGAATTACATTTACTGGCTCCAAATGACTTTCCATCGTCAACTACTTAGAGTGTAATCCCATTTCTATTATTAAAATTCAAGCAGCCTTCCTGAATGATATTCCTATGTTCCTTTCAGCTGCTTATTATGGGAAAACCCTCCTCCTCCCATTCAACCTGTCCTTTGCCTTCTCGTCACAGTGATGACATCAAAAGGCTTATTTGGCACTAAACAATAATTTATATTATCTACTGCATTTTATATGATACTTTTAAACAATTACCAAATAGTTAATTTTCTACAAAATGTAAGTTCCTCTCTCTGGTAATTACAATTCCCAATTAAATTATTAACTCTTAATTATTTCTCAGCATCAAATGGTCCTGGTCCTCACCAGGTGTCAGTCTTGTAACAAAACAGATGTTAACTTTCTCTGAAAGTACTTATCCCTGTTATTTTTTCAAAAAAATATTGATTTCATCCCTTTTATTATAATACTGATTGGAGGTAGATGCTGAATGCATTCTTTTGGAAACACACCAGTTACACCATAAAGGAAATGGTCAGTATTACCAAACACTGAAGATCTTATTTCTTGCTGTAGACATAAATTAAAGGATAATGAATAGTAATGCTTCTAGTGTTCCTTGAGACATGTTGTGAATTCTTACAATTCAACAGTATAAAGCAAACAAGCCATTATAGTATTGAAATAACACAAATATTCTGAAATATTAAAAATTGATATTTCTTAGCCAAGACAAATGAGTTCTGGTATCTATGTGATCTAATTTATTTTGCTTCACCCAAAAGTATTCAACTAAGTCAAGACAAGGACATGTCAGCTTTACCACAGCTGTCATTTTCCCATGCATTTAACAGTCAAGGAGTTAGAGCAAAAAATCCATAGGGACAGGCTGCTTATTAATTGTACACACAAACACACACATAAATCCCTTTGAGGCACATTAGCTTTAAAAGTAAACTTTTTTCACTCAAAATGTCTCATGAACTATGAAACATAAATTACAAATAATTATTCATCAGATATATCAGCAATAACTGATGACTTAAGTTCCTTAATTTCAAAATAAATTGCCATTAACACACATAAAACATAGGGGAAGTTAATTTTCTATAGTATGGGTTTTATTGTCACATGACCCTACAGAATCCAGGGCTTTGTAGACCTTAAAAAATCGGGATTTCCATCTTTGTCTTCCATTTTCTATCCTGTTTGGCAAAAAAAAAAAAATTAACTAAAAATACTGATAAACTAATTCATATAGTAGAACATGCTGAATAAGAACATTTATTAGCCAGCAACTTCATTTCCCTACAGATTTTTGGTAATCTTTTGGATTTCTACATTTCTCTGACACTTTGAGCTTATTTGTGAACATCATCATCTTTGAGGATACTTTGAGGATACTTTGAAATCAGTTCCAAGCTATTTAAATACTCATACTTTAAACATATCAAACCAGATTCATCTGGCTGTACTAAGGTAACCTTTTTGTTCCTGAGCATATCAGCTGAGCATACATAATTGGTAATAGAGGGGTTATTAATTCAATTGTTTGTTAATACAAGTGTTTGGCCAGCACAGAATATATGTGCTATTCATGTAGGGAAAATGTGCTCACCCAACTGCAAGATACGTATAAATATGGTTGGGTGTGTATTTGCAGTCAGGTCTTACACTGCACCTGAATTTTGCTAAAACAGACTCACTTTCCAGGCAAAGGTTTGATCAACTGTTGAATGCAGAGCCGTCCTTGCAGTCTTGTTTTATCCAAAATCATGGATAGGGATTTTTTTTCTATTTTGATCTCACACTATGTTTTCTTTCAGGAAATGAAAGAAATTTGTTGCTACCTAAATGGTACACCAGATTTTTCAGATGTCCTTAAAATAGAGGCATGCAAAGTACAGGAAGGAACAAGATCTGCTTTCCCTGCCTAATTTATTAATATTTTCACGTTGCTTTTTGCAGGAACAAAAGAATCAAAATGAACATATATATACAGATCTCTCAAATATATATAGATATGCACACTTTCATAAGCATGTAATACAATACCCTATATTCCACAAAGATGGAGTAGTTTCATGCCTCTTTTGTTTCTTTTGCCTCTTTCTCAGTGCTATAATGCAATCCTGTGTCTGAGCACCAGACTTCAAATGAGAAATCTATTCAAAACATGCACAGACAAAATAAGTGGTTTCCTTAGTAATGGAAATTATGTGAAAGCCTCTGAAACAACTCCTCCTCCAGTATGTCATGGTGTACATGTTCCTTTCTACCCCCAGCTTATTGATTTAAAGATAGCTGTACATTTAAATAAAAATATTTAATGTGTACATTTTTTGGCAGCGACACTAGAGATGAGAGGGAAGACATTTACTGCATTCCTAGTTACATTGGGTTTTAATCAGTATGGATGTTGTATGGTCCAGTGACTTTTTAATTAATATTCTAGATCTGCAAGTTGAAAAAAATGAAATTGTATAACTAAACTACTAAGGACTTGTATCCATTACACTCCTATAGTTTAGTGTACTTTATTTAAACTAGCATTAGGTAACCATATTCTGAACACACACTGCACTTATCTGTGCTGTTTCTTGTCACCACCAGGACAAAATCATGTTATTGATGGCATGGGAAAATAACTGATACTCCTCTGCCTCAGAGTAAAAGCAACTAAAAGCAAAATTACATTCTAGTTCTACTATTTAGCTGAGTGACTCTAAAGTTTTCTAAATCACCAATACAGCTCATGTGTAAACAGTTATGAAAAGCAGATAATTTAGAATTTCTATTTTTTCCATCCATTTTAATATTAAACTACAATAAAATTCAACAGGAATAGTTTGTTTAGTTTCATCAAAAATGTTAAGAAATTCAAGTCAGAAGTTCTGCCCTTGAGAAACACACACTATAAAATGGCATTTATTGCCACCAATGTGGCATTATCAGGGAAGGTGGCTAAATTTAAAATAAAATTCTTATTGGGAGAAGGAGGCTCCCTTTCACTGATCACATACTATTTGCCACACCACACAGTGTCAACAGAAAAAGTACAAACCTGCTTCAGATAAAATATCAGTTAATGTTCCATAGAAAGGCAAATAAATATGAGCAAAGAAATGGAAAATGGATTCTCTATGAGGACAGAAATTCCAAGACCTGTCAATTAAAACAAATTGACACCAGGATGGAAATTCTAGGCCTTACATTCAAACCATTACTGCCACTATTTTCTCCATCAGCCTTAGATAGAGATTAGCTCCAAGAGCTATGGCACTAACATTCCATGCACATTCTGGGTCTGGCAAACAAGGAGACCCTTAAGATATCAGCAAGGGTACCTCAGTCTTAAAGATCCACTATAAAGGGGTTCCCAATAGGTTATATCCGATTAATGAAGGCTACAAAATCTGAGATGTCACCATAAGTAAGACATAAACTTACTGTGATGAAATAAATTTTTAAACATATACACTGAGCTTGAAAATTGCTTTACAGATATTTCATCTGCTTTATCCAGCTGCATATAAAGATTCTCTAGCTGCTTTTCACTAGTCTGTCTTCATTAAAAATCCCATGTGACATAGCAAGGTTGTGGTTGCTATGCATGACTCACTTCCAGCCTTCTGCAGATACTGGTATGTCAGGGATTCTTGTCTGTTAAAACAGGGTCAAGGATGAAAAGTAAAAGAACACAGGTACCACCCTGCATTGGACCCAATAAGGATAAAACTTGTTAAGATTTTTCAGACCTCAAGCCACTCCTGCAGAAGGCTGACTATGGCTCTGGGACCTATAATGAGGAAAGCTTTTGTCTGGGATCTCATACTTTTTGTTCATATAGAAAACAGCTGCTACATGAATAGGCAAGTTTTCTGGAGTAGGAAATATCTCCTTGATCACCAAGATCAGCTCCTCACCCCTTTCATTCAGCCCCATCACACACGACTGAATTTGCCTGTCCTATAAGGCTCTTTACTATGCAGTTCCAGATTTTGCCAAGTCATATAGCACCTACTACCTACACAGCATTTAATCAAGTAAGTGGGGCTTTGTGTATATGTGAATTTTTCCTTATGTGAAATTCTTTACAGATTTGTTTCCATCTGCTTTTGCTCTATTGTATCAACACTAACTCTCAGATCTGGTAAAAGAAATTTCATAGCAGGTTAAGTAATCTGATATAGCATTTTCCATTATGAAGTGCAACTCTAGAAACTTGAATTCATTGTTGGCAACAAGCCTTTCATCTTCAAAAAAGAGAAAGAACGAGAGCCAGAAACGTTCCTTTTGTTTATCACTGAAAAAATGATTCAATTTTGGACAGTTACATATTAATAAAAATTAGTCTGTATGGGAGCATAGCCCTTTTAGGAAAACGTCCATAGTCTGGCCAGAATATCTACAAATGCACATGACAATGTCACGTTGATGACACTGCAATGAAAATGCTGTCAGAACAGGGTTACATGAGCTAGTGGCTCTTTTTTCTCTCTTCCAGACAAATCACACAATGACAACTGGCTACAATTAATAAGTCAATTAATAAATTAACTGATGACACCACAACACAGATATCTTTGAACCTGACTTACACTCCCCACAACCCACATGGAAGATACAATAAGGGTGTGCTTTGCAGAACTGGTGAGAATTAATCTGTCAAATAAACACCAGCTCACCTCTTTTTTTTTTCTCTATGGGCTACAAGAAAAAAGTGAGAAAAGCCACCACTGAGCCTCCTCCTTGTAGTCATGGTGCCTCAGAAACAAAGATAGGAGCACGTGTAGTCATAAGCGATAAAGCTGTTCCAAAAGTGCTGTCTCTTTCACACATGGACATAATCTGTGTGGATACACACTTTAAAAAAAATTTAATTGCCAATTTCTGATATAAAGTGTGTCATCTTAGAATTTAAATCAATAGTTGTGGGATTTTTACTGTAACTGCATAGTATGTATTACAGTTTTTAACTGTATTCTAAACAGAGCTGTGTTCTCACAGACTGAAAACAGTAGAAATGGTCATGGTTAATTCTGAACCATAAAGAAAGATACAGAGGCCCAAGGATGCTCTGCCTTTCTACATAATGAAAAAGGGGAAAAAGTTTTGAAATCATCTTCCAATTTTGAGAAAAAGGCAGACACAGAATCATTTTATTTTAATAACTAAGGGGTTTATGGATTGTGTTTATTGTCCATTACAAACAAATAATTACTTAGTTTATTTACTGTGCACTCAGTAATCAGACAAAATGCATGCTAAATAAATTGCTGGAGTTAGTCTACATTAATTTCATTGTCTCTCAGTCTGAGAGAATTTTTTTTGTATCCTGTAACCTATTAAGCTATATATATGATTTACATAAAATAGATTACATTGCCATTTTAAAACCTCCAAGCATCATAGTGAAATCAGCAGAAAAATAACTTTAATAATCATAATTGTTTTGGTTATAAAAGATATTTTTCTCCTGCAGGTAGCTTGAAAAAATATTCTTTAGCATTACTTAAATCATAAAATTCAATTACTTCACCTTTTTTTATGAAAAAGAGTTTTATTATGATTTAATAACATTTTAACTAATATGTAAATTTATGCCTATCAAGGAAGTACTTTAATTGCATATATAGTCTATCATAAGAACTCACTTTCTTTATACAAGTATACTTTCGTTGATTTAATTATCTAGCCCTCTAATTACACAGTCCATACCAATCAACCAAAATGAAGCACTTCTCTAATCTTAATTTCACATGTCAAATCACTGAATATGTTTTTGCATGATTCTCATGTTAATTAGAAAGCCGGATTTTGAATGAATGACAGTGAGTTCATGAGGAGGCTAGGGGCAAAACCCAAGAAAGATTTCACACAGGGTAATGCTAGTCCCTACCTATTTACCTTTCTCCAGAACATCTGTTTCTCCACTGGATGAGATATGAGAAATGGCACTTTTTACTTGTCTTTAAAAGAACATCTTTGTCCAAACTTTTTGAAATTTTCTTGTCTCTTACTCCACCCACAACCCCACCCCTGTAGCATGGGTTAGTATCTTTTGCAGGGGAGAGGGAGGAGAGGGCTGAGATCAGGAAAGATTTCCATTTTTCTTGTGGGAGCTACAATGGCAAGAAATCTTACTTTTCTTACTTAAAACATCCTGAGCATTATCCCATCCATGATGTTGTGCAGCAGGGAAGGCTTACAGGTTGACGTGGAAGTTGAAAATGGCTTGCATTTGCAGCTCATGGTGGTGACCATTACATACATCAGAGGCTCCAAGAGCCATCTCGTGGGGTAAAGGAGAAACAAGCTTTCACCAGTGAGCCCTGAGGCTACAGAAAGATGACGTGACATCCTGTCCCAACCTCAGGCAAGAAGACCAAAAAGGTAACTAAAGAAGGGTTAACCCCAACTTTTTCGTTATAACTCTTTAACCAACATCAGAAAAAAAAATTTGAATATCCATTACAAAAAATGAGAGAAAATGGAAAGGCCTCTTGGCCTTTCCCTGGCTAGAATATCTCACCTATTCTCATTTAATCAGTCACTTAAATGCTATTATTTCATCTATGAAACAGTCCCACTTAGTTGGATGAGTGAAAAATGAACACCACACATCTTTTAAAAATTTAACACTTTGTTCACCTCAGTTAGCTTAAGTGCAGTATTCAAAAATTTGAGGCAGAAGGAAAAGACTGCTTTAATAGAGCCACACTGTGAGTACTGGTGAGACTAACAGGAGTAGTTTCATAAAATTTGCCTACTACAACGACCTGAAATTTATTCAGAATGGTGGCATTAATTTAATTCTCTTTTTATAATAAGTGATTTTATGACAAGTAAAATTATTTTCTTACCAAATAAAAACAACAATAATGCAGTCCAAGATCTCAGACTCAAAGTAAATTGAGATGAGATTCATAAAATAGCAACCATTTTATTGTAAAATTTTGGTGCTATTTCTGTTGCCAAAAGTACATTAATTCAAATCATTTATTAATCTTCAGAAATTTTTCATACTCTTATTAGACAAGACCGTGAGCCTTTCTTCAAAGTAGATGAGTGTGAAATGAGAACCACATCTCCCTTCAGTCCACTAGAGGGTGGCCTGACTTGCTCAGGGCTGTGGGACTGAATTCACGCAAGAGATCCAACATTTTCTTCTTTTTGACCTGTTGATAACCAAGTCTTTGTGCTTCATTATTTATCAAATCTTATTATAAAGTAATTTCTTTTATATAAACAGTATATATGATGAAAAACCTTTTCCTAACAACATCCATCTCATTTACCGTTTTGTACATCTAGGAGGAGGGGTGGTGATAATCACAAATTATTTTACAGTTTTCAAAACCTTCATAGTTCATATGCTCTTTGGTCATGGACACAGAATAAATAGGGAAAAAAATAAATCATTCACCAAAGAGCATGATATAAAGAGAAAAAGAAGAAAGAAAGGGAAGGGAATATCTGGGCATCCTATTGTTATATAATTGGATGGCCATGAAAGACAGACTCAAGCACAGAGAGATTGAGAGAAACTGACTTTTTATTTGACCAACACCTTTCACAGTTCATTCTGAGATGTTATTTCTCAGGAAGATATATTATGCCCTTACTTTCTACTGATAAGAAAAGATAGTAAAATGGAATATTTGACAAAATTTGAAAAAGGAAGAGTAGTAAAATCATTTCCTTACGCTTTAGAAAAAGGTACCAAAACTGGGGGGCAAGGCACAACACATTTGTCCTGAATGGTTTCATCATACAGCATCCTCTGAACTACAGCAGCCTTTACAGAACTTCAGGGATGTCTAATAAGTTGTTCTGAGTACAGATAACAGCCCTTAAAAGAAAAAAAGAGAAAAAAGGAAAAAAAAAGGCGGGGGGGGGGGGGGGGGGGAGGGGGGAGGGGGAGAAAATCTGGACCTCCCGGTCTGTTCTGTACAGACAGAAAGCATGCCCTGCAGCTCCCACAAATGGGAAGAGCTCTCTGGGCGCGTGCACAGGCTGGTTCCGCGCTCCCGTGCCCGAGCGGCGGCGGCGGGGGCGCGCACAGGGAGCTCCCGCGGGCGCGCAGCCGCGCGGTGTGCGCGCAGCCGGGCGCGCCGAGCCACCCGCTCCTCCCCGGGGAGCCCGGCTATTAATGACCGCTGAACAGGCAGCACCGTGCCCGGGTGACAGCCCAGCGCCGAGCCGTGCACCGCTAACCACCATGGAAACAAGGAGAAATAAGAGCAGCTAGCCAGCTCCTCTCTCTCTCCCTCTCTCTCTCTCCCCCCCCACCCCCGCCTTCTCCCTCCGCTGGATTGCGAGCCTCAGACAGGCAGGCAGCAACAGCGCCTGGCAAACGCAAGGGATCTCAGCTGGCAGCACAGAGAGTCTCTCATGTTGTAGGATATCAATAGATACATCTTTGTATTATAGACTGTTAGACACACGCGTGCACACTGACTCACACCCGTACATGCATGTGTGCTCGTCTCTACAGACTCTGGCTTTCATACAAGTATGTCGCTACCTGAACTAAGGATTCAAAATCATTGAGATGCAAGAACTCCTCCAGCTCTGAAACTACTCTTATTATAGGGTAAGTTCCTCTTTATTTTCAATTTTACCCTGACTTTTATCTTAACTTCTAGACTCTTTCCCCTTTCTTCTTCTTGTAAAGTTATTTTACTAGTGTATTTTCACATTTTACTTTCTGAATAGAAATGCAAATGCAATACGCTTTTTATGCCAGAGATAATCTAAATATGCTTGCAATAGTATCAGATTTGTGCATTTGTTAGCTTGAAAGAACATCAAAGGATAAAAAAATATAAAAGGAGAATGTTTCCACTGATGTTTCAGAGGCAGTATCAAATTAAACACTTCCTCTGTGTTTTGAAACCAATAAAACAAGATACAGGACAGCCTCCTTTCTTCTCTCCAGTGCTAGGATTAAGGGAAATGCTGTTTATGTCAAGACCTAAAAACCACTGAGCAATGAGGCTGAATGAGCATATCACAAACAGTTATTGAATTTCTGCCAGGCTACATCTTAAGGATTGTGGCAAATGACTTCGCTTAAAAACATCCCCTTTCCAGTCAGAAGGGACAGTGTGAATGTCTGATTACTGATGCAGCTGGAACGGAGGCGTTAGGTAAAAAGGATCACATTAAGCAGAGGAGTTCTAATCTTCTTTGGTAATTAACAGGATCTCAGCAGGGTGCCTCTATTTACATGGAAGGAGAGTGTTTGAATCCATCACTATAAAAGGTTTGCCTGTTTTAGTATAGCAAGGCTCAGAACTATTTGTCTTTGCTTTCCATGTCTTTGTTTTCACATGTCTAGCTGGAGTTTTTGCCCAGCACTGCTGATGAGAAAGAGAACCCAACACAGGGGGAAGGAGAAGGCAGCAAATGCAGGGGGCTAGAAAAATATCAGTGATTTTCTATTTAACCAATTCCATCAACTTAAAATTCCAGGCTAGCAGTACAGTTGTCTAATGTGCTAGTGCTTATGCATGTGTATGTCATTTCTTCCATGCAGTACCAGAGTACCTCAGTATCCTTTCAGAGGAAAACACATTCAGTAAAGTGCATCAGCATGGATCTATGATTCATGCATCAGTGAAAGAGAGAGATAGATTTTACTTTACACCATGAAAAAGCTCAGCCCTCTAATGCATCCTTCAAAGTGAAAAAAAAATACAATCTGCCTCTTCCCGTATGTTTTTGTTTGCTTTTTAGAGTACTACATCTGTATTAAAAACACCTCAGTATTTTGATTATTTCTCCTACCCCTTTTTCTCCCTTCAGCCCCCTCACTCCCATGCACTCTGGAGAACATCATAAACATTCTGTTCCTTTGCATCAATGTAATCATTTGCTTGTAATTTTAGAGCTACTGTGTTCTGAGAAACAAACACTGTGAAAGAACCATCAACAGATAGCCACTGGCTTCAAGTCTGTCACCTTTCCAAAAATGTCAGGAAATGGGTAGCTTAACAATATGTATGGTAAGAAGTCAATTAATTCAGGTGACCTTTGTAGATGGTGACAATAAAGCAGCTCTGACAATATGCCACAGCATTCGACATTCCCTCTGGAAAATGAATGAGCTTAAGAAGAGGTTTTCTTTTCAGAGTACAAAATGAAAGGTATTGAAGCATTAGCTCCTGCTATTGGCAAGCTTGTTTCCTATATTTTAGGAGGTCTGTGAAACCTGTTTGAAGCAAGCTGACTTATTTTATTATATAAAACACAATCTCTGGTCTAATTAATTAAATATCCTGTTTTCATTCACACTGCATGTGCGCTTTAGTTGTTAAAACAAGCATTTCCAGCTCCTGGTTTGGATATTTACAAAATGTGCTGTAAAATAAGCAGAGAAAACCTGATTCTGATCTCTTCATGCTATGTGCAAAGGACTACTCAGAGGAAACTTTTTCTACATGCCTTGGTAGCTGCTCAGCTTTTCTGAATGTTTATCCTTATTTATTTTTAATGTAGAAAATAAGTAAATATGAGTAACTTTACAAAAATGCATCTTGGGTTTTGCCACATATACTCTAATGTGCTACTTCAAAATATTATATAGATGTGCCAAAGAGCTTCAGAAAAATGTGGCCATTTCAATCCTACATGTACAGAGAACATATGCTGTAGATGAAGCATCTCTACACAGCATGGACATTCTTAACCAGCAAAGCAGGCAAATGTATGGTGGCTGTGTTTTGGTTAATACTCCCTCCAAGCTCCTGCAATAATGTTGTAGTGGCAGCCAAGGACTGGCTGATGTTGTTATGGTAACCCCGAAGTCCCGCCTTTTAGGGTGGCAGCTCTGAGCATGACATCAGAGCATGCCTGCTTGGAGTACCCTGAAGTGGGTGAGTACTTCATTCCTGCACCTGAATTAGACCAGATCAGCTAAGCAACGTTGCTACCTGTAACGCAGATCAAAGATATAATGTATAATCTTTGTTAACTGATCAAGATTGAACAGTTTATGGAAATACTCATGTCCTGCTTTTCACTTGTAAATACTGGTCACTAGAAAACAAAACTTAAGTGTTTGCAAGAGTGAACCACTTAGGAGTGTTGGAGCCACTTTCTTTGACTCTCATCCACAACCTTTATTATATCAATAAAGCTGACCAAAAGCTTTGCTGCTTGCTGACAATCACTCTTAACTAAAGTCGGACTGGTATTTAATAGCCAAGTTTTAAGAGTATTAAAACAATAGAGAAGATAAGCAGTAGAAAAGAGTTTTTCAAGGCAAGCTCTATCTACAATTGAAAGAAAAGTCATCACAGAGAAAAATTATACCTTTTTTGAACCATATATAGATGGTTTTAGTGATTCATGGTGCATTCATGTTTTAGTTAATTCATGTATCGTTTCTTCAGATAGTACCATTAAAAGCTGAAGGAAAACAAAACTCTTGAGAGTCATTGTCAGAAACTACCTCTAACATACTCTTCCATGTCAAATACCACAAACTTTACTTAATATCAAGTAGCAAAATCTGACAATGAAAAACCAATTTCATATGTAGCACTCAAGGAGCTATTTTCTTAAGACAAAGGAATGGACAGTTTCTAACATTTTTCTGAGGATCAAAAATCAGACAGCTTCTAATTATTTTTTTTTAACAGAACATGCCTTCTTACTTCATGCTACTTTAAAAGAATACCAGTTTTCATTCTAACAACACAAGCAATTAAAATCCTTTGCTTCACTGAAAGAAAATGCCAGTAGAATTTGAGAAGAAACAGTAGTGACAGATGTCATTAGAAAGGTCATTAAACACATTAGTATTAAGAGAAAAATCAATGCTTCTCATTAAAACTGTAATGTAACTGTAAAAAGGAATTACAGTGCCTTTTACTTATTCAACTGACCAGTCCACAAACTGTTAAAAGTCGTCACAGTGAAATGGTGTAGTTCATAAAGAACTTATTTAAATAAACAGTATGACCTTCAGCGTTATACACAAAATCCATACATTATTTCATCAGGTTTTCCTCAATAAATTCATATCCTCAAGTGAACTGATAAATGTTTATTAGCACAGCACATGGAGCTATACTCATCTGCACCAGAGAAAGATCCAATATGGATGTCAATAAGATTATTTCGCATTGGGTTCTTTGTGGAGTAGCTGAATGTGACACCTTGTGAGAAAGAGAATTTTCATGAGGGCCAAATACAAACTACTTTCACAATTTTGCTTGATCCAATTACCCTCTCCCAACAGGATTTCATATTCTTTATACATGGAACATCAGCCATAATACAAGCTACAGGCATGTCCTCACCCCTAACATTCACCAAACTGCTTACTTTTCTTCAAAGCAAAAACAAATGCAGACATTAAAATGAAGGGGAAGTTTCATTTTATAAGCACAAATTTATACAGCATATTCTTGAAACCATCATCCTTCATTTAGAAATACTTCTTTTTCACAAAAGATTTATCTCAACTTTCTTTCAGCTTGGCCACAAGCAGCAGTGGTCTAATTCAAAGGAAATAAGAAATAAGATCTCTGTAGTCACATTATTTCTATTGAGTTGTTGTATTTCTAGAATATATTAAAATATCTGCCCCAAATTTAATGGTAGTTTAACTCTACTGACCTCTGTATTAGAATAGAAAAGATTTTTTGCCTCTTTTGTCCTCCCAGCTCCCACACTCTCAGTCAAACTGGGAAATGCTTTTTGACAACATTGGCACAAAAGAAATCATTTACCTTTTCTCTTTCCTGAATAAGCATCTGTATTTAGAGGTAAACACTGCAAAGCAGAATAAAATGCTACAGGGAATATTTTTTCAAAATGTCTACTGATTATTAGTATTACCCCAAGAGAAATAGACATTGCTTGTTATGCAAATAGCAACCAGTCTGCCAGGAAATACTTTAAATTCTCTATAACATTTGGCATAAAAAAGGTACAAATCTTAAGTTTAGCTGTAGCAAAAATCCCTGGGCATCCAGCTACTAGCATGAAAAAATGAAGAAAAAATATTTTTTATACAATTATATGTCTAGAGATCAGACAATTTCAGAAATTACCTATTTAATAAATTATGGTATAATAAAAAAAGTGTGGTGTAATAGAATACACAATGAAGAGCAAAGTTGTGCATTGACACATTGACACATAGCACTCTATGCTATAGTATTCTATTATACAATCATCCTGAATAAGAAAAGATGACTGAAATTGTCTTTTAAAAAGCAACATGATGGTCAGACATTACTAGGGCTCTTCTAGTGTGATGTTGAGAGGTTAAAGGAAGCTGGGTTGGTTAGTTTTCTCATGGTGCTAAAAGAAAAAGTCATTCTTATTTGAAATAGAATGAGAAATATATACCAGATTTGGGAGGCATTTAAATAAGTGCAGTTATGGGACTCATGCCCTGAATAAGGATAAATACAAATGTCTCCTACTTTACAATAGTAGCATATCTCTGCTGGAAACAGATATATATGTGTCGCTATTTATATCATATTTATGTGATTTATTCACTACCTAAAGACCTAATAAAATTTTTCATCTTGACAGGAATAATTTTTATGTGAAAACAGAAACTTTTCTCAAAGATTTTAGCTAGTGTCACTGTAGTTATAAATAGAAAGAATAGAGAAAGACATTTGTTTCTTCACCCCAAGCTCATTCCTGTTGCCAAGTTCTCTCAAGTCACTGAACTTCCTCTCCCCTCTGGAAAGCAGCTTTGTCTAGAGGTCATGTCAAGCATCAGCAATTTTTGCAGATGACACTTAACAGTGAGCTAATTCACCCAAGTGCAGCACAGTGCAGTGCAGTGTCTCCACCAAAGTGCAGAATTACCTGCTGGGCGCCCCATCCCAGCTGGCTCCATGTTGCATGCCATGGAAGGAGCTGAGAGACAGGAGAGCTCACACTGGTCAAGGCTCACATGGGAGCTGCATATTCCAGAAAAACTCTTTTCTGTGTAACAACAACTCCAAACTCACTGCATAATACTAAACTGCTCTCTTTTGCGTGTTCCATACAGAAATCAGTCAGTGCTGTAAGAATTCTCCCTCTCTCTGCACTGCAAAAGGATGTTCTGAAACAATTCAATCAGTTAATGAAATACAGTATTTTCTCCTGAAAAATTCTAAACAAATAATAAAAAAACCTTTCAGTATGAAAAATATAATTACAGTCAAGTGGTGCTTCATTACTACTGTAGCTTGGGGGACATTATCTGCACAACTCCTGTTTAATATCACTTTATAACAAAACATACTTACTTAGGTTATTCTCCTAAGTATAACACTAAAAGATGATCCTAGATATATGGCGTGTATTGCACCATTTTTTACATACATTTCTTTTTTTACACAAGCTGCACCATGTTAACTTTCTCAAAAGACAGCTGAGACTGTAGAGCTGCTATTTCATCAAACTCTCACAATACAGTGATTTTACTATTTCATTTTAATGTGTTTGCCCAGTTACTTGCTGGTAAGCCCAATGCAAGGCTAAAACTCAACAGCACATGAGAGAAATGGAATGATTGGTAACGATTATACGTTTTTATAGAGGCATCCTTATGAGGTGAGAGAAGACAAAATGAGGTAATTGCAAATATAATGATCTGTTAAGCTAGAAATGTTTGTCTGAATAGCAATTTCACCCAGCATGTATAATTCAGGTAACATATTCTTCTGAATGTTGCTTTGATATAGATTATCCAGTCATCAATATTTTGTCAGACAAACACACTTTCAGTAATTTTGTTTTTAGTGTAAAATAAGAGACAAAAAGGATATTCAGCATACTATTCCAGGGTTAGACACTAAACTCTAAGCTCCAGAAACGCATAAGGAAAAGTCTCTGCCTTCCAACAGCAGCAGCCAAACTGCTAAGCTCTTTCCAGGGCAGAAAGAAGAGCCAGTCAATCTGAGGAACTGCAGAGAAAAATTTCTGCATTTCTCACTTCCAACCAAGGATAATATGCATGTTGGGGAATGCATTATACAAACTCTACACTCCCTCTGATAGGAAGCAATCACCTTGGATATTAGTGCATAGAGTCATTTTAATGAGGCTACTCAAGGCAATGCAGATCCAAGTGACTTTATTAGGCATTTAAATACTGCCTTCAGCAGGTGTAATTTAACAGTAAACTGTAACTAGAATAGATAACTAAAATTACATATAATTTCAAAGATTTAAATGCTGAAATCTTAAATTACCCATATATTGGCCAAATTATTAAGTACATTTAGGATCTCTGGTCATTTCAGTTCAAGGTAAGTACAGAGATCCATATATCTGGAATTTGCATACTTGGAGTTCCTGGCCTTCTGCTCCATACTGAAATACCCTTTGCTCTTTAAGGGTTGGAAAATCCATAAACTTGCTGGTTTTCAAATGTTATTCTCATTACTGCTCTGACAGCCTCTGAGGTTTACTAAAAATTCACAAAAAGAAACAAAAAAATCTCCACTTATCTTAGCTAGATTAAGTATTTGTGATCTTTTTTTAAAATTGGTTTACATATCAGTTCTTCAAAAAGCATCTTGTGTTGGTATGCCATTATGTCAATCCTAGCAACAACAAACAAGTACAGAATACATTAAAAATTAAGAAAAAATGATAAAAAGTTTAAATAAACACACAATATCTTGCCTGAGACAAATATGGTAGGGAAACTACAATAGTTATGTTGAAATTGTAGACTGTCCATTTACAACTATTCAGTGGCAAGCACATTAAAAGTTGTGGCATAAATTCACTATACTACTATTTAATCTCTCACGTAGAGGTTAGTCAAACTTGCAAGAAGTCGGATTAAATTCTGTTAAAGCCATCTACTCTGTCATTAATTGCAATGTAGATATTTATTTTTACAATAGAGAGTAATCAATGCTCAGGGCTGAGGAAAATGTTCAATTCCATAAAAATTAAATTTGCATTAGCATTGCTTTAAAATAAATTTTGTTTGGCATGTCAAAGTACAATATTGAATCCACCATGATCTGTTTGTAATGGAATGGTCAAAGAACAAGATTTGCAAGTAGTAAGCAACTCCAGTTTGATTTTTACCTTTCATGAGCTGGTCTGGCATAAAAGCAGCCTTTGCTTTGAGTGGGAGGCTGGAACTAAAGAGTTGGTGAGGTCCCTTCCACTTGACTATCCCATGATGATCCTCTCAACAGAAAGGCTTGCTCCTCTGCCAGCACTGCCTTAGTAACAATGCACAGCACCACTGGCATCAGAGCCTGCTTAGATGTCTTGGTATGACTGCATCAGATGAGAGCAATTCAGATGTTCTAGAGGTGAAGGGCACTGTTCAATCTGTCTCTGAGCTAGCTGTATGGAGTTGAAAATTCTGAAAAGGCAGACAGTCTGCTGGAATGCTAAAGGAAATAAAACTCCATTTGGTCACATGGCAATATTTGCTTTGCTGTTACCTACCAAGAGAAGAGTAATTCAATGAAATCCCAGCAGGACACTAAAAATGTTTTAAATGTCCTACTAGCTTGTTTAAAATTTTTAAAATAACACACTATATTTATTCACTTAACAGAAAGCAACTCTTTTCTAGGAAGAGAGAGGCATGATTCCCTGAAACATTAACATCTTAATTTGTAATCCCTGTATTTCTGCTCAGCCAGGTGTTCAGTGTTTTCCACAGATCTGGGGCTGAATGCACTACAGTTTTATGCACAGCTTCAAAAATACAGCATTAGCAATCATGAATTAGAGGTAGCATAATAACCACTTCATATTAAGTGCTAAACTTTGGCTTTAACTTCCCAGAGTGGTATTTTACCTCACTTAAACTGTTTCACTCTTTCCATGTTATAAACCTGCAGTGAGTTTCATGAGAAGTGGTTCTGCTGAGAAAACTCAGTTTGAAGGTATTTTTTATGCTGAGTTTCCACAGTTAGCACCAATAACAAGATTACTTACTCCAATATCAAGATTATCAAGATATTCTACTAGAGTAACTTGAGAAACATGAATTGGTCAATTAATTTTGCCTAAAATTTAGAGTGCCCTTTTACAGATGATTAAATGGACATTGTTTTAAGTCCTAATTTTGGAAAAAGCAATGTGCAAAGGACAACGAACTAGAACCACACAATAATACTAGCTGAAACCTCACAGAAGCCATGGAGTGTAAAGCAGGACAGAAATAAGCTGCAGCACTAAATTCCAGCCTTTGCTCAATCTTATCAGTGGATAACTCTTTCTGTTCTTAGTTCTGCATATGCTAAAAATCATTGTCTTGAGATTTACTTAGTACTAAGTTTAAAGGGAGGGTTGGGAAATCCTTTAAAGCATTTTTTTTCATATTAGAACCATCCCATGCAGACAGACTGCATTTCTATTCTTTAGCATGGGTAAATGCTATAATTTGATAATGTTTTAAAAGAAAAATATTTCTGAAAAAAATAAATTATATTGCTGGTATTTATTACTGGTATTATACCAACTCCCTAAGTAAATATTATAGCATTGGAATACTCTAAACTCAAAAGTATGAAGAATAAAGAAGTTGTAGAAGAATAATTTCAACAAAATAATTATTATAGACTATGTTTATCTATGACTGTTACATCTGCCAGACAAAGTCTTGCATGTTGGCATTCACTGGGGTTAAGTATTTGAATTGTAACTCAAATCAAAATGTTAATGATTCATTATAAAATTATTTTTTCTTGTAACAAGGATGCATTTCTCATTATGCAGTGATTTGCAGAATTTATTAACAAACATTTTCCAAAACAAGCACAGAAAGGTTTGCTTTAACAAGAATTCCAGTTCAGTCCTAAATGGGACTCTTGTGAGAACAAGGAAATCTTGTCTTTCTAAACACCTGCTGGCTTTTTAACTCAGACTCTTATATTCAAGATAGATGCTTAATGGAATTTGAAAAAATGGAACAATTACAAGAAATCATATTTATGTGCAAAGGACAACTTAAAAAATTCAATTTAATTTCTGTTTACATGTCCCAGTAATCACACACAGCAAACATGATCAGCACTTAGAGCAACCACAGCTATATCTTATTGACAGTAAATCTAGATAGTTTGACAGAGCAAAAACCAGTTTAAGCTTAGCAGTTGAGTGCTTAAATGCCTTTCATAGTCATGCAAAACTCAAGTGTATGGGAGATTCAAATTAAAAGATGAAGCAGATCTAATTCATTGTTATGTAAATAGTATAGAGGAAAACCATAAAGAACAAATTGAGAATACAAGACTGTATGTGATACTGCTTTCCACACTGCCAATTTACTTGTGTTTTATTCTTGGACTTTTTCTGCAAAATGCAAAAACTGGTTACCCTAGCAACTGCCACATGTTACTCAGTTTATTTCTGAGGTACAGAGCAGCCTATAAAAGAATAATATTGTGCACTTCTATTAGGATCTCTCCTAGAGGATTCAGAACTTCATGTGCCAGCATGTGTATGTATTTTCTGAAAGTTTTAAGAAAGCATATTAAAGAAGGAGTATTGTTTGTATTTTGTAAACTCATTTTCTTTATTGTTTATGTGCAAACTACAAACAAAGATTAGGAGCTGTATGGAGAAAAATGTATACTCTGTCCAATCTGATAGTTGTTTTCTGCATTTTTATTTTTTTTAAATTACAGTTCTAGTAGACATCTGTAGCAAATAAGTAGAGCTTTGAAAACTTCTTTAATGATGTATAGGATATCATCTTCCAAAGCATAATAGGGATCTGAGCAAGCTGCTATAGTGGAAGGTGCCTCTGCCCATGGTGGAAGGGGTGGGAAATAAAATTATCTTTAACGTCCCTTTAAACCCAAGTTATTCTATGATTCTATGATAATCATTATGAAGATCTCAAATTCTTATCATCTGTTAAAGGTTAAGATTTAGTTAAATGTAAGAATTAAAGGATTTTGCAGTTGCTCATTAATTATATGCCCTCCCTCCCCAAAATGCAGACCTCCTTATTACATGTCTAAGCCCTATATAATTTATGAAGAGATGTCTTGCAATGTAGTACAAAATAACTAGAATGATAAAAAGGATGTCAACTGAAGTTAGCCATTAATGAACATATCTTAAGGAAAACTCTGTCATTCTTTCACTTTTGAAGCCTGGAAAGGAGCCTCTGTGTCCACTGGAAATCCACTGACCCTGGTCCTAGAGACAGGCCTTTATCCAAGCATTCTGCACAGCTACCAAGCCAGGACTCCTAATTTAAAGTTTATAGGTCAACATTAAGCATTTTTTCCCATCTTCCAGTGATTTTTTTTTCTGGTTTCCACATGAAAATATTTTTTAATAGAATAGAGGAAAATATTTGGTTACCTCCTGACTCCTAATTCCAGATACATGATTTTGCCCATTAAGATAACAAAAATATTTCTAAATTTGTACTTGAAATGGAATAATCAAAAATTAAAAAGTCTTTGGATTTAAATAAGCATTTGTATGTTTGAATATTCTTCCTGTTAGCTTTTTCACAAGCTCTAACCAGTAAATGGTGCTCTGTCTGTTTTACTTATCTCTGCTGACTTCTTCTATATCATCACATACCTGAAAAGAATACAAAAGCTAAGGAACATGTTAGCAGAAGAAAATAAGCCCAAATACATTTTTTCCCTATGGTTATCAGGGATGGGGGTTTTGGCATGTAGCTAAAACTGCAAACTATAGTGTTAGATTGACAAGCAAAACAAGAGCACATGTACAGCTCTTGAATAGGTTAGAAGTTTTGAACAGATCTGGCAGCATCCTCTTGGATTGGAAGTGTAAACTAATAGAGGCTAATTCTGTCTTTAGGCTTCAGGAAGCATTCAAACTAAAAGTGCCTCAGACATTACTGCTATGAGCAGCTGCTTCCCTTTGGATTCTTGTGATGCTTGGTTTAATCAAACTACAGAAACACAATAGCAGGGAACATATAAACAGACCTTTTTGCATCCCCTTGGGACATACTATAGAGTAATCAATTGTAAATTAATTGGGGAAAATTTGTTTTGCATAGCATAGAGAGGAAAAACATTAATTCAGAATCATTTGCTTAATGGCAATTCTAATATGTTATGCATGTATTCAACTTTTTTATAGTGAGATGGAAAACAATTATCAAGGATGTAAATATCAATAAACTGTAATCTACACAACTAAATCTATTACAAGTGAAAGTACCGTCAAAATACTAGATAAAATTTAATTTCTACTAAGAAATATTCAGATTAGTTATTTGAGTCCATCAAATCTTCCATCAATTTATGAGAATTTATAACTGTTTCATTACATTTAGACACACTGGGTACAGATATGCAAAGCCACTAACAGCACAGAGGTTTCACATTGTAAAATCTATCTGTATGTAAGCATTCAAGTCAATGCTAGCTCTCCATCTGTTACTTTAGTTCTTACGTAAACAATACCTGTTCTAAGTACACTTTCAAGAGAAACAAATACTGAGCTAATAATGGTATAAGTCTAAAAATAATTCTCTTTATTTTTAAACATTTGGTTTGCCTTACATTGGTCTAGGTAGATAAACAGATATAATAAATATATTAAATATATGTGATAAAGGGACAGAAAGGAATTTTTTTAAAAGTCACTCTATGGTTAAAGTCCCCAAGCACATCTTCAAGTGAAAGCACAACCACATAAACTAATAAAAGAAAAATATGTTAAAAATATTTTGCTGCTTATTTGCCTTAATAAATAAGTCACCTTAATTTGAGACTTAATGAATGTGAGATTGAATAAATGCCATTCTTCCTCTGATTAAATGTCAGGGCCATAGGCTTGTTGTTTCAAGATGAGAGAGCAACAATTTTGTGTCTATAATGAACCCTCCAGATGATTTGTCTGAGCAATACTTTTCTTATCAATGAAACATCAAAGTCAGTCTCTTAAGCTGTATGTTTTTCATTACGATATGCTTTGGTTTAATAGAAATTCGTTTTTATTCTTAACACCAGAAACAAACTGATGCAAATTTGACCTGATTGTTGACTAGATCCCTGACAGAAGGCAGAGAGGAAAGAGCAGTCAGAAATCTTATTGCACATGTGGAAAAGAGTGGCTTGTGATGATTTTTGCTTTTCATACCATTAATGAGGTTTGAGACTTCCTTTTTGAAGTTCCTGTCCTCAAATCCACCATTTCCACAGCCAGAGGCATTGTAGGTCAATGTGGTTATCTCAGAAAGATAAGGTTTTTGTGACTGTACAAGCCTAAGTCCCAGAGGCACTCTATGTCCATGTGGTTATCTTAGAAAATAAAGCTCATCACCACACAATTCTACAATCTATGCCTAACCAGACACAATTGAGCCCTCAGGAATTAATGGACTTTCCTAAGTGACATAAAAAGCATCTCTCAGCAGAAAGAAAACACTGTGCACTGGATCATTCGGTTCAAATTCCTTGCATTTAAGAATTCAATAAATAGTTTACAAGTAGTTCTAGAAGTATTCCTGGTATATTGAGAACTTACGTCTATAACATAGAAATATAAACATTGAAAAAATTGCTAAGGATTTTTGCAAAAGTTACATTGCATTCAGAATCCAGACATTCTGAATCATATTTGCGCTCTCTTTTTTTCTGCTTTTCAAATTTGTTTGCAGGAATAAATCTGTGTTCACACAAAAAAGCTGTGCAAAATGAATTCTGAGTCTATTACTTGAAATTGTTCAGCTGTAAAGCATATTCTGGCTTGGATTCAACAAAGTTCATAAGCAACAGTTTATGAAAAGTGAGTCATTTACTTTGAAAGTACCTCCAACACAAAGTATTACACAGAGGTAACAGTAAATGCAGAATATCAAATAACAAATATGAATTATTGTGTTTTTCAGACTGGTTAAATGGAAAAAGGAAAAAGTGTTGAAAAAAACATGCAGTTAACTACTATAATCAAGAACTGGTAAATGAAATCTTGTACATATGACAGCACACTGCAGAAAGTAGGAAACATCGATAACCCAAGGAGACAGAGAGCTTGGCCTAGAACTTGAGACATTTCAGATTATGTGTGATAAACACTGAGCCCTCATAACAGGCTGATGGCATTGTAAATGCTGGTTTCATTCATCTCTTTTAGGCCTAGAGGATTGAGAAGTCTAATTCTTACCACATGGGTCCCCAAACAGCCATTAGGAAGAGAGCCTTAGTCTGAGTGGAAAAAAAGCCCTCAAAGGACAAAGCAACAAATGTTCTTTTTTTTTATTATTATTTTTATGAGAAGTACTAGAAATCACTGTGTAGAGCAGAATTAGAATTAAGTTAACATCAATTTGGTTTTACATCCAACTCAGTTAACTTCCAAAGATGGTGACCAAGAGAATGGAAAGTAGGAAAAAAACCCCAACCCTTCTCTTTGCCCTCATCTTACTCTCCCATCTGCCTCTAGCAGACAAAACCTGTTTGTCCCTATTCCTTTCAGCATAAATAAACAATTACCTGTAATAATACTATATTATATTTTTAAATTGTGCTCAGAATACTAGCCATCAAGGAAGCAGTTACCTAATTCCTTATCATTCCACAGCTATTTTACAAACATAAGGTGCAACTGAGATGACCAAATTAAAAATAAAAATATTAAAGAAAACCATAGTCATTCTGAATACTTTGACAATTTTTTATTTTTTATTTTTTTTTTTTACCAAATACATTTCTTTTAAACTCTGAACCTGGCTGGCAGGAAGACTATGAATATAATGAATGGTACATAGCAGCATCCCGCAAATTAGGATGTGAAAGGCTGGGAGACATACATGGAGCTACTTCAAATTGATTTCCAGTCAGTAAGTATTCCGAATATTTTCCAGGCACAAAATTAAATGAGACCACAATTAACCTCAGCTGGATTCTGACACATGCCCATACTGCAGAATGCTCTATCTGTACCCTCCTTTCCTGCAGCCAGACACTGAAATTTTATCTTTACCTCTACTGACAATGTCTACTTTATGAAGAAATAGATGCAGTTTTGCAGTGGGTGTCAGTGCCCCCATGAACATTGTCACATCGGACAGAAGTCACCAAAAGTTAATAATTTTGAATATTAAAATAAAAAAGGATATATAATAAAGACTATTAAAGCAACTGTTGCTTTAGAAGTGTGTTGCCTGATAGACCCAAAGAATTACATGTAATAGTCTGTTATTGTTTTGTAACCCTGGAAAATTATTTCTATAACACACAGAATGGAAAGCCTAACACTTGTAAACATTAAAATATCAAACTAGCATGGGTAGCCTCTGGAACTAAGGATGTTTCTCCCAGTGAAACAAATTCTGTTTCATGCTGCTTAGCTATTATTATTTTTAAAAGAGAAAGCAATTAAAACCATGGTGAAAAATTCATCGAGAGTGACTTTCATAACAAAAGTATTACAGACTCAATAGCAGTAAGATAGGAATGAGCCTGTTCCAAAACAATCTGCCTAAACTAATTACCAAACTAATGAAAGCTAATCATTTCAAACCTTAATAACAGCTTGAAAAATATGCTATTTCACAATTAAGCAAATGAACCAGAAAGATTTTTTTTCACTAGATTGTGCTGATTTCTCTCTCCATTGGATTTCAAGGATCATATTTGTGCATAATCTACTACTTTATTTATAGAGTAAAACAAAATAAATCAAAACAAACCTTTTCATTTGTCAAAAATAGTTTGTCGTAAGTTTCTTTTATATTCTATTACAAATTCAGTGGAGAGAAATGTTGCGTCCTTCTCCTTAACAGTTCTAGAAATTGATATAGGGAAGTATTTGGGGACATTAATAGGAACATTTCTGCTTTAACAGAATAGAATTCTAACTTCTCTGACTGCATAATAGCAATTTCTGAAAGAATTAAACCCCTGAAAATAGCTTGGAAGACCAGAAAGGCCATTAAGAAAAAAAAAAATGAAGCTCATCAAGACTTCTTCACTTTACCATTTATTAGCAATTAGTTTGGTAGCTATACAGTATTAAAATGAGATTAATTAGCCTACAAAAAAACAACTATGAATGCTTATCAATTAAGCATACCTAATAGTTAGCCTTTTTATTCACAAACATTGAGCATTAGCTATAACCAAAACATCCTTGATATTTATGTTATTTATTAAGTCATCATCCTGAACAGTCATGATAAAGGAAAAAGATGTCTAATCCTTCTGGAGAAACATTCAGATGTTTTGCTAACTCTCAACAAAACACCAATTGATTTCAAAGCAGGAGTTCCCTTAACCAAAAAGGGTTTGGTAATAGATCAAGCAAGAACATAACCTGCTCAAAATTTTTGGACTGGTGCAGATCCCTACAGGACAATGTACAGGACAATGTTTCACTGCTTGGAATACCAAGCCTTGCCTTATCTTTGTCAACATGTAATTCTAGTCTTCCATTTTTATTTCTTTCAAGCTAATTATAGGGGTTTGTAACTAAGTATCTATGTCTCCACCTCCAGTAGAAATTCCATCTTTCTTTAAAACATTAGGCTAGTGAATATTGGTTTTCTGTGTCCAGATGACTATAAACTGCAAGGACATTAAAAAGGATTGAGACATCCTGACTTTGGAGAGAACCCATCTCAATAAATCTTCAGTATTTGGTTCCAAAACAGGCTTCTATTAACTACCAAAAACATGTTAAAATGTTTTTAAAATTGACCCTTGAAAAATAAGTAAGTGTGGAAAAAAAGGACCTAAACAGCAAAATTATTTGTATCTTATCAATTTACATTCAACTTTAATTTTTAACAGTAACCTGGGAATTATAATGAAACTAAAACTCAATTTTCAAGTCAAACATTTTTATGGCCTTTAGGGTATTTTCCTTACTGCTTGAAATGCAAGTCCTAAAAGCCTGCTCCTGAAGGACTGCCAAACAAAGCTATTCCACCTCATAACTACTCGACTTTCTACTCATTACTTCTATAACTTTCAAATGCTATTTCATCTTCCCTGGATGTTGCTCACATTATTGCTCATGAATACCAAGAGACAGAAAAAAGCATTCTTTCACCTTCAAGGGAATGTTTACAGGACTTTTCAAGTTCTCAGGCATTCAGATGTGATGCTTTGCCTATTCATTTAATCACAGAATAATCTCAACCTTTAACCAACTGAAAATTGCTGGATGGCACCAGAGATTCAGAACTGAAATTTCAGAAATACATCAGGATCATTCTCCACAACCAATAATGGAAAGTGAACCTGATTGGCCAAGATTTTTAAATATAGGAATTAGAAAACTCAGTGTTCCACACTCCATTTTCCAAACCTGGATTTACTTTCAAAATTTGCATTTCCCACATACAACAGGATACAATGATAAGGACAGTTTAAAGCATACTTAAACAAACCTAAGGACCACTATAGTTTTTGATCTTCCATGTTTTATTTTTTTCATATTAAGAATGTTAAAGCAACTTAAGGTGACATTTCCTAGCTCATTAACAGAGGACACAAAGTCATTTGCAAGGAGACAGACAGGTGGTTTATAACTTCCATCATTATAATATCAAACAAGGTGACAACTATTGCCTGAAGGAAGGATAATTACACTACAAGAGAACTTAAACTGTATATTTAGTTCACATGTATAAGAACTGGCAGAACAAAGCCACACACCAAAGCTGAATTATCCTCATTTACCTGTTTATATTATGATTAACCATATTAACCCTCAATTCCCTTTTATTGGTATTGGTTTGTGCACTGCATCAGCTAACTCCATCAAGCAAATTATCTTCAAAGTATCTGCACTACCTATTAAGCACTGCTGCAACATAGAAGACCTATTAATATTTTTAGAGAAACACCTCAGCATCTTAATCTCTTTATTTAGATGGTCGATCAAATGCTATTGGGAGGCTGTCTGCCTGGTTTTAACACACTAGCTGAGGAAGGACAAGTTAAGAAGTCTATACACCCTTTCAAATATCAGTGTTCACTGCTTTAAACTCTTCCATGCTATTTGCGTATTTTTCTCCTCAACTACAGCAACATATATAGTTTTAAATACTGCAGATTGCATGTAGGATTAAAAAAAAAGCAACCTTAGTCATCACCTTCAGCATGTATCTCAAGATTATGTATCTAGAGGTACATAGAGATTTTCTATGTACTTTCTATGCTTCTAAACAATTTATGTAGGACACTAAGTACTCTTTGATTACGTTTGTCCACAATGTTTTCTCTATATATACTCTTAATTATTTTTCATACATGGCTGTATGTATTTTCAATTAGTTCCGGTTAGTTTCCATACATATTCCTTGTTAATTGGGGAGAACCATTTATTCATCAACAAAGACCACCAGCAATAAATCTTCATATGGCCCCTCATAGTTGACATATTTCTCTAGAATTATGATGCACATACAGGGAGAAAAACAACTCCATGTTTATTCAATGAATATAACTAGTTCTTATCTAGCTGTAAATGATTTGTCACTCTACTAAATATTTGTACAAAGAACTAACAACTCTTTCTACTCTGTTGTCAACAAATCTAAAACTGTTTTACAGAGAAGCAACCTTCACTTCCCTAGTCTCTTTCAGACAATTTGTTATAATTTTCCTCATACCAACTGATTCTGTCCTAATTCCAATTTGTTGTATTGAACCTCAATGACCAGCAGCATATACTCCATTTCATGAGGGTTCTTACCTGTAGCAAATAAGCTAACATGATTTTTGGCATCTGCTGGGTTCATAATTTTTGTTTCACAGACATTCTGGTGCCAGTGGTCCCCCTATGAGGAAGGAAGCATCCTGTGTCTTTCTCCTTACTTCTGATAATCAGTCTGATAACTTTCAGCTTCGAATCAGAAATTACTACTAGACCCTGAAAGCATAACTTGTCATTTTACATTGTTGAAATATCACACTATTGCAAGATCTATCTTTACTTATTCAAGTTGTTTTATGGCTGAAAAAGACAACCATGCCATTATCTTAAAGCATGAAGGCTGAAGTCAGGCTTAAAAAAAATGTCTCTGAATAAAAATGCAGGTTGTTTTGACATAACATCATTACAAAATTATGCCAAATCCATTTTTGGAAGGACAAACTGGAAGGACAATTTGAAATGGTTTATCTGTCCCACTTTAATACATGTGATAAAAAAAGCTGTTCCAAAATTACCATTAATAGCATCTTTTCAGTATCTTAATTCAAATTTGCCTTTTCTTCTGTCTGAAGAGCAACTTTTCCATAGCAAAAGGCATTTCATTACACAAATTTCATCTGTGCATCTCCATCATTCTGACCATAAAGTGTGAGGTAATGTTTCTACATGTCTCTAAATAAGCACCTACAGCAGATATGTCTATCCAAAGTCTTGAGATCATAAGTAGGAATCACAAAAAAATGCAAGAGAAATTATGCCTGTCAAGGAAAATCTAATGAAAACTTTTGATTACAGTGATTGCAATCTGGTTGATTGGCATGAATTCTTGAACAATAAATACTGGTCAAAATTCTTTGGAAGATCAGAATGTCAGATATGGCATCCAAAATTCAGAAAGCAGACGCAATGATAGATTCTGGAAAACTAAGAAAGAAATACAAAATTAAGATGTGGCTATATCATGTAAGGTTCCTAATTGAAGTAATCGTGTTCAATGCTAATGAGCCGAATCATTTAACATTAAGGAATTGAGTCAATCTTCCACTTCAGACAAAAATTAAAAGAATATTTTTAAATAACAGTAAAACACTAGAAGAGTTATACATTGGAAAATAATGGAGTGGGATTGGTGGGTCTTGTATCTACACATGCTGAAAAAGTTTAAATAAACTTTCAATTTTGAAAGGAAATTAAAGCACTTGAAAGAGGATTCAGTTAAAGTTCCAGGAACTATAAGATTACTTTGCTGTAGTGACACACACTGTAGAAAGAATAAGATACTTAATTGTAAGTATTGATGTTTATCTGTACTGTATTTATTGTCTTTCTTCTGGTCTTATTTTTAAAACTCTTGAGAAGATTATAATATCATTTTAATGTATGTATTTCTGGGGAACTAAAAAGTGAACCACATAAACATAAACATATAATGTGGATTGGAGCAAACGAATGGGTTATAAAAGCCAAAATACCCCATAATTTCAGGTCTAAATATAACATTAGTTTTGAAAATTCCATAAAAAAACCTTAACGCAATATTATTAATGACATGCTCAGTTGAGCAAAGACTGTAATGAAAACTAAATAAAAACCCAAATACCTTCTGCAATCAAAACAGTATATGACAGTATCTCTATGAGTTTGTAATTCATATAAGAGTAGGAACGGCATAAACACAGCAGAAAAGAGAACTTTTATTTCCTGATCTTTACAATAATATTCTGGTTTATGCATTGTCAGTTCATGCATCCTGAAATATTATTTTTTATCAATCCATTTCTCTACACTGCCTCAAGCAAAAAAGAAAAAAATTACAAAAAATTACAAAGAAATTATCCATTTTTGTTGAACAATACATTGTAAACCTGGTTCCCCAGGTGTCTCTGAATGAAAGTAATCACCCAATATAGTCACAATTATAAAAAAGCAAGTCAGCCTAATTTGGTAGGAATATTCATGACATAATAAATATCTCATCCACTACTGGCACTTCAAAAATAAACCATTTTTTGGTTTTTAGTTTCTGCTTACTATAATCATAAGCAATAAATGTTTTCCCTTCACGTATCTCAAACCAAATTTCATGTAATATGTTCTAAGTATACATCAATTACTGGTTGTGATTGTAGCAGAATGTTGCTGATATAAGTACATTCATTAAACCCATTTATATATTTGGATTATTACAGTTGATATTCAGTACAAGGCACACTGGACATAATTTTTTAAGTATTATAAGAGCATTTACCTTGATGTGACCATGTCCCAAACAAACCATAACTTGTCACCAATAAACTAAAAGGTGAATTCCCTAAATATTCAGAGGCTGCCATTAAAGACCAACCATTTAAAACAATTTAGGTCTTCCAAACCTAAAGTTCTGTTATTGACAAATTATAGAATAGAAATTGTAACTCCTAAAGTTACCATGTTTATTATTATGCTGGTTGTATTACAGTGAGCATTTTCCCCATGATTAACAAAAAAAAAAAAAAAAAGACATTAATTCCCAAGGAAAATATCATGTGGTAAGTATAGCCACTACCTGCTTCTGTCTTTATTACAAATATCTGAACACACCTATTTCTATGGTTTAGGCATATTTAATATTTACATTTTAAGAGCCCCAGAGGAAAAACATATGCAGATTTTGCCAGTAGCTTTCCTGGATTTTGGCTAGGCTTTTTTACTAGTCAAATGTACTACAGACTTGCAGAATCTGTATGGTAGCTTTCTAGAAAATCAAGCCAAAACTGGTCTGAAATCTTTAGTTCTGGCCATCTGCTAGAAGCATCTGGTAGCTGGGTACATGCACCCACATCCAGAACGTGACTGCTCTCTTGCCAACTATGTGCCTAGGTAACTGCCAATATCTGCTTCTCCACTGCTAACATGACAACTGTCAAAAATGAGCTGAACATGTACAAATAAATCTAAATTAACATATTACTTTCCTAAGTTACAGCCATCATTTTTGTAGATAATTGCTGGATAATGGCAATGAAAAATAAGCTGCACAGTGAAATCTGTCTAAGGCCAAGAACTACAACAAGGATACCAAGGATCTAAGTATTTTGGAGAGTTATTGATAACATTTTAGTCTGTTTTCTCTGACAACTAGAAAATATATATGTAATACTAGTGATGTGTTACATCTCTATATAAAAACATCAGAATTATGCATGCAATATCTGGTTCAGGAAGAAGAAATAAAAAACAGTTCAGGTTATTTTTAAAGTTTCTTTTTCTTCATCCAAGAACATAAAATTATATGTAGTTTAATGGACATGCACTGAATGAAAGCAGTATTACAAATGAGAACATAAATAACAAGTTAAAATACAAATGGTAAAGAAATGTGTGGCTTCCACTGAAATTCATTCTCTTGTCATAGAAATAAAATTTTCTAAAATCTCTGCTCACTAAAACAAAATATTATTCTGTGCACTTTATATTAGGAAAAGTATAAAATAGGTGGTAACTGTAATTACTGAAATTATTAATTCCTTTGTGAAATCAAAGTAACTTTTTGTCACCTTTTGCTGTGACATTTGTGAAAAGGAGAGATGTATTCAATGGCTAGATTAAAAGTTAAAATCACATGAAAGACAGAACAATAGAAAGAAAATCTAAAATCTAAGATTACTAGAAAAGTAATGCAGGATCATGATAGTAAACTACTAGACCCTGGCCAAAGGAGAAGAATAAACCCAAGAGATATTCAGAAATTGCCACAGTGTCTTTTTTCTCTTACCTGTCTGAATCATCAGTTGTCCCTTTCCTTGCATTTAATCTTTAAGCTGTTTGGAGTAAAGATCATGGTTTTGCTTAGCAGCAAGTGAACACACAAGGTGATGTGGTCCTGATCCACTGCTTTAGATCCAATGTGCAGTGATGTTGCTGACACCATATTAATAATTGTAATAAAAATACTATTTCTATTAAGCTTTTTGATTTTGATTGACAAACATCTTACTGCACATACAGGTACTTCCAAAGTTGTCTGCCATCCAATGGTCAGTGATGGTAATCCCATTTAAAATAGGCTAATAAACATCCTAATATTTTTTCATCCTCTGTTTTTTAAAAAAATATTTTACTAAATGTTCATTTATAGCCATTGAAAAGTAATTCTAGATTGGCATATACAATAAATTAATATATACACATTTTCCTTTGGATTCCATTTAACCTTTTCCTTTCACCATATCTACTTTGAACACTATATTTTCTAAGCTGTAAGATTTAATATATTGCAATGTTTTTCAAAATACCGGAATGTAATTTTTGATTGATACAGGAATGAGAACTATAGTAAGATCTTAATGAATTGTATGTGGTGATAATCCCCCTGATATCTGCTAAACTCCATTAAGAGACTGTAAACAAGAACAGTAAAATAGTAAGCCAGACAATTAGTGAGAGAGAAAGGTTAAACCTCATGTAAATGTAGCTGATCATGTTTTCCTTACTCTATCTGTATTCGTAAATTAAAGTAACCTCAAATCACACAATGTCCATTGATATAAAATTTTTTTTCATGATTTATAAAACCTTGTCATTCTTGCAATTGTCTAAGGTGTGAGTACATGTCCTGTTTTACAGGCATATTAAACATTTCAAGATTGTGGCTTTCCCTCAGGCAAATTTACCCCACTTAAGGAGAAAAATTAACAGGAGGTGTAACAAGTTCACAAAATAAATATAAACACATATGCTGAAATAGTTATTCAGATAGTTCCAATTGCTTCCAGGGTTAAATACCAGTTTTGCCATTTCTTTTACATCTCACAAATAATGCTATTCAGGGCCAACCTGAAGTTCTAAAAATAAATCATTAGGAAAAAAGTAAAGTGGATTTCCAAAATTAGTCAAGGTCCCAACAGAAAGCCCTACCCAATTTTTTCACAAATGCCCAGATATTTCAGGTACTCACTTTTGAGATTTTCAGCCTAAGACATTTGACACTCTCAGCTGCCCAAGTTGAACACCTCAGAAACACAAAATTTCCAGAAAACCCTCATTTGTCTTTCAGTGTGAGGCTATATCTTAGCTACTTGTAGGAATATAAAATATTAAGAGCATATTACAGTGAACTGTTAATTCGTATTTGTAAAGAGAAACAGAATGAAACACTTTGCTCCAGAGAGTGGAATGAAAGCAAGACTGCATAGGCTAGCAGAAATGCTTTCCATTTCTATAATGCCTATATAATTTTCAGGAATCCTCTCAGATCAGCTAGTATAGCTTACTTCTATAAATATTATTTCAAGACCAATTCTGTTTATGTAAATATATCTATTATATTAACTTTTTGTGCTTTAATGAAATATGTCAAATATACAAGATTTTGCATCTTTTTATTAACTGTAGTGTAATAAAAAATCCCAAGGAAAAAATGCCTTATAAAATTATCAGAAAGATATTAAGTGTTCAAACTTCAGTCTGTATATTTCCATAACCAACATTTAGAAAACCCAAAAAACCTCTAAGTGCCATAACTAAAATCAAGTAAGTTATGGAATGTCTCATGCCCAATTTTTGGTTAGTGACATTTCCAGATTTCTGTCCATAGAACTGCTCAAAGTGGTTATAATGACAAGAATTGAAAAGTGCTCGTTCAGTTGATGTGTTTGAAAGGTAGCTTTGTATGAACAGCTGTGTTTTCAAAATGCTTGCCACCTCTAAATTGGTCCTTGTGAAGTGCACTGTTCGCCTTACTGCCAGCAGGGCACATTGCACTGTAACTGCTGCATTTTTAGTTTTTATCACTGTCTCTCTAACTGCTGAAGTGGAAAAGAATGATTGCCAAAACCTGACGTGTTTCTTTTCCTTTCTGCCCACTCTGACTTGGTTCTTAGCTGTCTGTTGCTCCAGTGATGAGAAATGTTCCTCAGTTTATTCATTCACTGAATGTCTTTTCCAGCTCAAATAATGGTGATACCCTCTTGTAAATCATCTCCAGCTGTCAATAGCAGTAAATCAAAGAAACCTAATTAAGGCATAACAGCCATTGTTTACACAAGAAATAATTAGGCTGCAAAACGTCACACACATCAGGATACATTTTTCTAAAAGCAAGAGATAATACCTTAAAAGCAAGAGACACACCTCATTTAGTAAGACACTAAGTATGGGTGGCAACAGGGATGGACCTCTAGAAAAAAAACCAAATAATCTGTTCACAAAGATTTAAGCAGTTTTAGTACATAAGTTCTAGTACATGAAAACACTAGCAAAAATCCTGAAGCACTAATAAGGAATACCAATTTATTAGATATAAAATATTTAGCCTTTTTATTTGCAGACTTTAGGAAGCAAACCACATTATTTCATCTGGATGAGGAAATACAAGTACAGTCAGAGTGCACACAAAGATTTATAAATGCAGCTGGGTAAAGAATTACATTAAAGCCTCCAAAACCATGATGGACATTTCTTCCTGCTGCTTGTGTGGAAACATCTATCCCACACCTCAGTTACTGGTGGTAATCTGCTGTGGAGCCTTACCTGTACAAGCTTCTCTACTATGAGAAAGTTCTAAGAATAGTACATGTTCTAAGAATTGCTTAGAACATCACATCAATAATCCTCAGAGGTGACCAAAATCCACTAACAAAGAGTTAATGCTAGCATACTTGCATTTTTCAAAAGAGCTTATTTTTTAAAACAAGAAAGAAAATGGTTTCTTGGCACAGAAACTTTAAATACTGGTCAAAGAAATAGAACAACTAACTTTCAGGTTCTCTGTGTCCTGTACCTTTAAAAATACAAAACTTTCACATAAAACTCTAGATGGTACAAAGCACTCAGCTTTAAAGCACAAGAACACATTAAAAACTTCTGAAAATCACTGCTAGTAAGAGCATTTACATTCAATTTTTATTCAGTATTTACTATTACTAGTACATTAATGAAGAAAAGGAATCAATGCATTCCAGAAGTTGAAAGTAACACAAAGGTAAATGCTTTTTTTCCAATACAAACACTTATCTCTGTGACACCACACTCTTCAAGGAAACTGAACTTCAGATACAGTTTATGCTGCTGAGTGCAAATTACAGGAGGTTTATTTTGTTACAGTGAATGATAGCTCACTTTTCACTTCAAAATTATTTGAAGACATCTCAAGGTTGGAAACTAGTTACATACACACAGAGACACTCACATAAGCAATGCAATAAGCAGTTATACTGCTTCACTTGATTCTGGACTTTGATCAATTCAAGTGGACCTGGAAAACTTTCATCAACAATCTAAATTTTCTTATATTCTTAGTCAAGATGCATATTGGAGTCATATTATAATACTGTTATAAACAAAAGACCAAAAAAATTTGCCACTCCAAGCATAATATACATTTTTTGCTGCTGTAATATATCACTTTTTTATGTACTCCATCCTGTGAAGAGTAGTACTGTCATATGAATTAGTTTTGGGTTGTCCTGACAGAAGCAGATGATCCTTATGGGTCCCTTCCAACTTGACCTATTCTATGATTGTATGATCTCATAAGCCACCATGGATGTCCATTCTACTCCAGAAACATTATTTTAGTCCACACCTTGAATGATAGTTAAAAACAAATAACTTTTATATAAAGCAATACATAGATGTGCCACAACTTAAACAAAAAATCTTTCTCAATTGAAACAGTGTATTTTGGAATGATAGCTGCAGGCTGGAAATGTCAAAATTATTCTACAATCTGTTATTCAGGCCACTCAACTTCAGTGAATATTTTACACAAGACAGAAGCACTTTAACCAAAGAAATAAGAAAGATTTATGCTAGAACACCATATGAGATTGAGCTGGTGACTTATTAGCTAAAGCATTCACCAGAAAGAAAAAGGACATCAGATTAAATCATAACGAAGCAGAATTTCAACCTGGATCTCAGCTCTTCTTTTTTCTGCTGCCTGTTGCAGAAAGCCTATCTAATATATATGACATGAAAATATCCACTGGTGCCTTTACTTTTGGTTTGAGAATTCCATAGAAACTAGAATATAAAATCAGGAGCATAAATGCAAATACTTGGCTCAAAATGTATATGAAAATGTAGTTTATGTACTTTAAATGGTACAGCTTCTCAGGTGTCTGGAACACACATGAAAACTCCATCTTGATCTGTATTTTATGTTTCACAGTGGCCAATAGCAAATTTCCAGGGAGGGACAGAAAACCAGGTCAGCTGTATTGTTATGCTTCCCCAGAATGCTTTCACAAGTACCTCTACATAGCACAAGTCCCTGAGCATCATAGTAGGATCAAAAGGCTGTGATAAGATACCTGCAGTAGCAGTCTCTTGAATCTCAATTAATTTACAATTCAGGTAAGATTTTCAATAATCTTTCGATGATTTGAAGCATACATTTTGTATTTGTCATGCTAAAAATACATTTTTAATATACAATCCAACTGAAAACACAATAGTCAGTACAAAATGTGCTTCAAGAATGTGTATCGAGAACATGACAAAAAATTCTCCCCCACATGGCCATCGTCTTTTCCCCTTACACAGGAAATTACATCTGTGCTTTTGGCATAGAATGATTTCTACCAAGATCTTTGGTAAATGTGACAATACTCCATGTGGGGGTATCACCTTGCCTCCTGGTGGAAAAATTAAGAGTAAGTTGCAGGCATTAACTTTTCAACGTAAACCTTTATGTTTTCTGCAAGCCTCAAGTTCATCTCATTTCCCAGAACAAAGGAACAGATTATATTTTTATTATTTCAGTCAGTATGTCTTAGTATTTTAGTATAAACTGGGCCATGTGCATAAAAACATACTATTGATCTTCAAAACAGCAGAATGTTTTCTGTATGTTTATCTCACACATTGTCTGTTCACTCTATTAATAAACTTACATGTTAAAATAAAGTATTAAATGTCCTTAAATGCACATAACACAAAGAACAGCCTCAAAGAGTTGCCAAATGTACTTCAAATTGGCCCAATGCTCATATTACTTTACACAGTCCAACACATTTCCTCTGAACTGTTATGGAATGCATAGGTGGTCACTATGCCAAAGTCCTCCTGGGCCTGGAAAGGACACCTAAAATCCAAATGCTTGACACTTAACTTTCACATTTCTGTCTGTCTATACCAGCAACCCCTTCAAAGTTATCTATCAATGTCAATTAAGCATTGATCTTATGGTTTGTAAACAATGTCAATGTGAATTTTAACACTAAAGGCAAGGGGAGAAAGGGCATAAATGTGTATGGCACAACAGTCTTCAGAAACAAAGTCTGGGTGAAGTGTAAATTCCATTTTCTGAAGTAAATTAAGTGGTGAATGTGTACTACTTTATGTAAGAAAACACAGAAGCTTTTGTATTACATGCCTTGGAACAAAATGTACACTCAAAGTCAGATTTATTTTACTCCACAAAAAGAAAGTACATACCAAAAATCTGGGAAATACACATTTGATGCCACAAGTGGCATTGGTGCCACAAGGTTTCAGTCCTTACTGTAATTTGGGACCTGAAGGCAGTCTACACATTCCTGCAGAGCTACAGAGCAAAGAAGCAATTGCTAGTGTATTTTTTGTCCTTATCACTCCGAAGACACTTTTTTGCTAATATTGCTTGCAACTGAAGTTATTGAAGCCAGAATAAGAAAGCTAGTGATTAGCCTAAATTTGCCAGGATGACAAGCTATTTATTGTAAGATACATTTTTTTTTCTAAATAACACTTTAAAGAAAAAAGTTTTCTTTCTAAACAGCAGCTACAAATGTATTTAAAGTTATAAAATCTATGGATTTTCAATTTCATATATTTCTGTATAAATATCTCACAGGCTTGCCTAAGAATGTTGTTAGGAATGTGTATTAATCCAACCATTCCATCTCCCTTTGATTATACATAAATTACATTCTTTATAGTTACAAACTTTATGTAAAAAGTTAAATATTCATGCTCTGTAGGATTTTTCTCAGTATTTACATTTTCAAAGCCAACAGAAATTAGTCTGCTTCTAGTGATAACTGAAAGAGAAAAGAAAATATTTTAAAGGAGGATAAAAGATGTAGAAAAATCTCACTGATATATTTTGCTTTATACTCTGTGGATCTTCATCTTTCTGTAGAACAATGCTCCACTGGATGTATGACAAGCTAAATTCTAAAGACATATTACTATATTAACTTAATTTATGCTATCTGGATACCACTATAATACTCCAGACACTATAGTAATTTTCTTTTCTTACTTGCAATAATTAACAGTAGAGAGCAAAAGATGGCTAAATTAATTTATAACTTTATAGTTTCTTATACTAATTATTTCCTCTTCTTGTATTTTAGGTCATCCTGTCATTCCTGCAAACACTAATCAATCATGGGATTTGAAGTTAATACTACTAAATAAATGAATTGTTTAATCTCCTATGACCATCTATACATACTTCATCTTCACAAAGCTCATCAATTTTATGTCATCAAGGACAAAGTGACCTTTGTTTCCACAAAATGCTTCTTACTACTGGACAAGTTGGTTACAAATTTATCACTTATCCTCAGGAAGGAAGTCCTTCATGACGTCATTTGATAAATGCAAGATCGTGCTTTATTAATTGACCAGGTCATACTGAATTCCAAGACCATAATTGTGGAATACTAAAGGGCCTGCTACTTTCCTAAACATTTGAGCTAAGATGAAGGACTTGCAACTCAAAATTAATTTACTGCTTGGTCTAGTTACCACTGCTCTACTACAAGCTGTAGGAAGAAAAGCAGACTGCCCAGAGTCATGTATATGTGAAATCAGACCATGGTTCACCCCCAGATCTGTCTACATGGAAGCTCCAACAGTGGACTGTAATGACTTAGGCCTTTTTCATTTTCCAGCCACACTGCCTGCTGACACACAAGTTCTACTTCTACAAACTAATAATATTGCAAAAATTGAACACTCAGTAGACTTCCCAGTGAATTTAACTGGTCTAGATTTATCTCAGAACAATTTATCCTCAGTGACCAGTATTAATCTTAGAAAGATACCACAGCTGCTTTCAGTGTACCTTGAAGAAAACAAACTTACTGAGCTCCCTGAAGAATGTCTCTCTGGACTCAACAATTTACAAGAGCTTTATATTAATCATAATCTGCTCTCTGTGATTGCACCAGGAGCTTTCATAGGCCTCAATAATCTTCTCAGACTTCATCTCAATTCAAATGGTCTGCAAGTGATCAACAGAAAGTGGTTTGAAGCCACTCCTAATCTTGAAATTCTCATGATTGGAGAAAACCCAATAATCAGAATTGAAGACATGAACTTCAAGCCGCTTAGCAATCTGCGCAGCCTAGTTTTAGCAGGTATAAATCTCACTGAAATACCAGATAATGCTTTGGCTGGCCTTGACAACTTAGAAAGCATTTCCTTCTATGACAACAGATTTGTTAGAGTGCCCCACATCGCTCTTCAGAAGGCTACGAATCTTAAATTTCTGGATCTAAATAAGAATCCCATTAACAGAATACGACGAGGAGATTTTAGCAATATGTTGCATCTAAAAGAGTTAGGAATTAATAACATGCCTGAACTGATTTCTATAGATAGTCTTGCTGTGGATAATTTGCCAGATTTAAGGAAAATAGAAGCAACCAATAACCCCAGATTATCCTACATTCACCCCAATGCATTCTACAGACTTCCCAAGCTGGAATCACTCATGCTCAACAGCAACGCGCTGAGTGCCCTGTACCGCAGTACAGTGGAATCCCTGCCTAACCTCAAAGAAGTCAGCATACACAGCAATCCCATTAGGTGTGATTGTGTCATCCGCTGGATTAACATGAATAAAACAAACATTCGTTTCATGGAGCCAGAGTCACTGTTTTGTGTAGACCCTCCTGAATTCCAGGGTCAGAACGTGAGACACATACACTTTCGGGAAATGATGGAAATCTGTCTTCCCCTGATAGCTCCTGAAAGTTTTCCATCTACACTGGATTTAAAAGCTGGCAGCCATATTTCTTTGCACTGCAGAGCAACAGCAGAACCAGAACCTGAAATCTACTGGATAACACCATCAGGACACAAACTTTTGCCTAATACTGTCTCTGATAAGTACTACATTCATTCCGAAGGAACGTTAGACATAAGTGATGTAACACAAAGAGAAAGTGGCTTATACACATGTATAGCAACAAATTTAGTTGGGGCAGACCTAAAGTCAGTCATGATTAAAGTGGATGGCTCTTTCCCTCAGGAACACAATGGGTCTTTAAATATTAAAATAAAAGACATAAAATCTAATTCTGTTTTGGTTTCATGGAAAGCAAGTTCTAAAATTCTGAAGTCCACTGTTAGATGGACAGCCTTTCCGAAAGCCGAAGACTCCCGAGCTGCACAGAGTGCTCGAATACCATCTGATATAAAGGTATATAATCTTACACATCTAAATCCATCAACTGAGTACAGAATTTGTGTAGACATTCCCACTATCTATTCTCAGTATAGGAAACAATGTGTCAATGTAACCACAAAAGGACTGGACGTGGAAGTGAAAGGCTATGAAAAGAACAACATAATAGGATTCCTTACCTGCCTTGGTGCTCTTTTGGGAATCATCTCTGTGATATATCTCTACAGCTGCATCTCTCAAGATATTAACTATGGCATTGGACACAGCTATCTAAGGAATTACCTGAAGAAACAATCCTTTTCACTCAATGAGCTTTATCCTCCCCTTATAACTCTATGGGACATGGGCAAAGAAAAAAGCACAGCAATGGAAGTCAAAGCAACTGTAATAGGTGTACCAACAAATATGTCATAAATATGTCAGTATATCACTTAATTTCTGAAATAAAAAGCACATGACTTTATTTGTGCTGAATAAAAAGGCAACAAGAAAAAAATATTTCGCTTAGGAACTAGATGGACTGGACTTTGTTGCTGCCAACAAACGGAATATATATGACTCAGTATAAGAGAAGAATTTTAATTAACTGGCTTCTAAGGGTGTTCTACCAACCAAATAAAATTAACTTCACATTCTAGAACTTTCATGGGACTTTTAAGTCTGGAATACAGTGGAAGTAGCCAAGAACATTTTCTGTATTTTTTTTTAAATTATTATATAAAAGTAGTGGAACTGAGCAATACCTCCTCCTGTGCTGTATTACACAAAATAGCCACGAGTTTTTGCAGTGAACCGATATACTAGGATTGACATATGGTGTAATGAAATGGACAAATTCTGTAGAGTAGACACAGTGAGTATGTGAATTTTTTTTAATGAGAAAATACATTTTTGATTAAAATCGAAATAATTTTTGTCTTGTTTGTTTCTAAAGAAAACACCCCACCATTCTGGGAGTTCTTGTCCAACAATAAACAAACACAGTCCAAAGTCTGATAAAATATCTCTTTGCATATTCTCCCATTAAATGCTAAGCTGAGCACAAAGGATATTTTTTGCTGATTTTAGGTTGCATGTTTCTAACAAAAATGTAAATTTAGCGATAGTTTTTTATCAAATTTTATTTACTCCAAGAGCATTATAAAGGCAAAAGAGATGTTGGAGGTGAGGCCACTTAAAACCACTTTAATTAGATTTCAGCATGGATATTGGTTAATGAATAGTTCTTTGATCCTTTTATTTTATGTATCTGTGTGAAATAATTCTGTTCTCTTAGCAACATGTGAGCCTGCAGATCTTTATTTCATTATAGCTGTATTATATCATTTTATTACTAGGCAAATGTAGTCTCTTCCAGAATACATGGCAATGCTTTCCATGGCAGTATTGTGAACCACCATCCCTATAAACATAACATCTTTAATCTCTACACAGAAACATCTCCATAATATTAGCCATTTTCCATGACCAAAGACATTTTTCATGTCAAAAACCTCACAGAAGCAACATGTGAGCAATGGAATTCATGTGTAGCTGTATATAAAAATGGACAGCTATTCCTTCTACAGTTAGCCTACATAAGCCTCAAGTCCTTAGGAAGTAATAAATCCACCTTATAGCTTTAATAGCATAATGCATATTAACTTGCATTTTTTGCACAAACATGCCAAAAAAAAGTAACAGCAGTTTTTTCAGCAAAGTAGAATTTCTTAAAAATCATAGAAATAACTTAGTTGTACTAAAGTATACTTCTTCATAACCTCCTCATTTACACAAAGGTTGGTTGCTTTTTTTTTTTCTACACAAGGCATAGGGCTAAAATTTTCATGTATTTCATTAATGGGGCTGTTTACTCTCTTTAATGGAGGTAGAAACTGATAAGGAACTATATTGAATTTCCTCAGAAAAGTATTGTTACACACCTGTGTTTCCATTTATTTCATACTTTTCTCTCAGGAATGCATTAAAATGCTTTAATGCATTAGTGCATTAAAAGCAGTACTTACTGGTTATTCAAACCAGAAAAGACTAGAAATAGCTTGACATTTCTTTGGCATTTGACAGCGAACTTCATTCTGAAACATACCACTGATGAAAGAGAGAAGGCAAACATAAGTATTTGAAATATCTGGCTAGGAAATACCCAAAATACAATACTGAAAAAAACTTTTAAAATTATTTATATTACTTTTTTTCTATCAGCTACTAGACCGAAAGATCATCTTTTATTCATAAAAAGATTAAGCATTTACTTTTTGGTAAAAAAATTCCTGTCATTTAAAAAGTATATTGCAATATTTCATCAGCTAACACAGTCAAATGCTATCTTATATAGGAACATTTCAGTTTCTAGTTTAGCTAAAATGCTGTGAAATTATAACTTCTAAAAGTACCCATAAAATCTAGATAAGAGATTGGAGAAAATTATGTTGATTTATATCCGAAAAGGAAATTTCCATTTCCAAAATTCTCTAATAAAGCTCATTCAACTTGTATAGCCTGAAGTAGTGACCTCAAGATAACTTAAAACAGAAACTGAGATTCTTCCCCTAACCTTGTGCTGGCTAGTAAGACACAATGGTCAACAGTAATCTTATAAGATATTCTTTTTTATCTGAAGCCAGAAGAGACATTTCTGCAACAGGTTGCTATATAGTACAGAAAACAAGTTCACATACCCCACAATTTTAGAAGAGCTGCTAGAAAAAAGCTGAAAAGCAACACTGTCAGACATAAGGAAGAAAATAATTCTTATTATTGAACTGGATAGAGTGGATGTGTGACACTGGCATGACAAGAAACTTTACATGGAAGAAAGTATACTGTAAGTATGAAAAGTTCATTATTAAAACATCAGAAGACATTTGGAAGCATATAGCTAAATGGAATAAAGGAAACAGCCATTGAATACAACTCAAAAGAGCCAAAAAACCCTGAAAATTCACCTCATGCTAAAGACTAGAAAACATACTTGAAAAATATTAACAATTGCATGCAGCTTTTACAGAAGTCAGAAACCAGATGATTAGAAATATATCCAGAGTAATAAAAATTAATGGTATTTCCTGCTAAGTAGGAAAAAAAAAGCTCCACATCTTTCTGGAATATAGGTTAACTTTCCAAAACTAGTGTTTTGGCAGGTCAGTTGATTGATGTACCAAATGTGTAATTTGAATAGCTTTTCCTTTAGTATTAGTGAAATAATTGGAACCAATTTTCTCAGGAAAAGACTACATAGATTCTCAGGGAAAATGCTAAACTACAACAAAAAAAGAGAAAGATTATCAAAACAAGAAAAACATTCAGTAAACATGAAATCAAGACAGAGAACAAAAATTAGGCTAGATGACAAAGTTTGTGAAAATTAAAAAAAAAAACCCGCTGAACTTCATTTCCACATATGACAACTACAGAAGTTAGATATTAAACAAGTGAATTGCCATTACTCATATATATGGATAAATTCAATATATTACTGAAACTTGGCAAGTTTTGCATGATTGGAATGTTAAAATACACAATCATAACCTGTCTAGTCAGAGCTGTGCTTTGAAACTGAGACGAGCTATTCCCTTCACCTTCAATAAAAATGCTAAAGGAGTTGCGTCCTCTTCAATGTTTCCATTATAGGGTGGTGTGAAAATGAAGTACCAGACTATATTCCATCCAGGATTAGCTGCACTTCAATATTCTGAGACAAAATGTACAAGCAACCTTTGTAAATAGCATAGGAATACAGTAAAACTAGTAATGAATAATGAAAACAGACCCAATGGTGTTTGACTGAATATGGTTATGTTATTTTTCTGGTCACATGAAGTAGTGTTTAATTTCTACAGCTGGAGTGACCAAAAAGAGATAGAAGGTTAAGCCGATTGGACATCATGTTTAAAAGACTTGTTCTTTTGACCCATCATGAAAAACTTTAAATGTGTTGTACATCTACCTATTCAACTACAATATTCTCAGAGAGTTATAAAGCTGCAGATATATTGAAGTACCTTCAAAGCAACCTTTTATTAAATCATTCCTTCTTTCAGACAAAGCTGAAAACTACAAATTAAATTCCTCTTTCAGGTAAAAAATGCTTTCTACAAATGTCTCACTTGCTTGTCTTTCTGTCTCTCAGCTTCAATTATTTTTAGACCCTTTTTCCTAAAGCCCTTTTCTTTGCCTTGATGCAAATTCTCTGTTCCCTTCCATGCTCCCTGTGGGTTCTTTCCTTATTTCCTGCTACTATTGTTGCCAGACTGTCACATCATTTCCAACACTTCCAGTAAGGACAGATGTTGTCTGACTTATTAAAAAAATTATCAATGAAACATAATACTTGGAGGCCAAATATTTGAATAGAGAAATACAATTATTAAAGAAAGACCTGGCATTCTTAGAGAAAAACCTAGTTGTAAAGCTGCTCAGGTAATGAGATGAAGCATCTCTCAAGGAAACAAAGCAGAAATAATGTAACAACATTCAGATGAAAATAATAATATGGGAGTTAGATAAAGCTGGAAGGGCACGCAATTTGGGCAGATGGCCTATTCCTGATCCTAAAATAGCTGATGTTCTTTTTAACATTACAGTTTAGATAAGTGGAAAACAACCCCATCTGCCTCACCCTTACATAGCTATTGTTCGTTATCCATGTTGATGACAATTTCACACTGTGCTCCAAATAGCCATAATGCTTTTGTGAATCACAAAAATATGTCAAATTCAGTGCTGGTGTCTTCATCTATAAACATTTCTTCCACTCCAGACCTAGATTCTACAAAGAAAGCCTTTCAGCATTCATATACTACACTTTACAGGTCAAAGAGTTTACAGTTTTGTCATTTAGCATGTGAGCACAAGTCAGATTCCTTGAGATGGCTGTTGGGAATAACATTTGAGGGCACAATCTTGTCATATAATCTTATTTTTTTGTATGAAATTTTACTCTGTGCTGTTAATATTTATTACTTCTTTTTGTTTTGTTTCAAGCATGAATGTCAGCTAAACTTTAAAACATACAGCTGAATACTTCATAACGACAGAGAAAGTGGATTATTGTCTGAAGTCTACTAAAGACAGCTACACAACACACTTTTTACATAATGATGGAATGATTTCATAGGACACAGAAACAGATGATGAAAATTTTAAAATTCCACTTAAATGGAATATAAAGGAGCTAAAAATAGAGTCAGAATTATCACTTTTAATTAAATGCAAAGTGCCCATTAACTATGCCAAAAAAACCACAACCCCAACCATTTAGTCTCACTACAGTAAAGCAACAAACATCATTAACTTAGAAGTAATCAGCTATGTTTTCCTTTATGTACCAGGTAATAAAAGGATTAAGTTAAATTGTTACTATCGATTATAGTCTCTTAGATTAATCTTACCTTAACAATTAATATAAAATGGGATATTGAAGTCTTACATAATTTATTTCATAATGCTGTGAAGGTATTCATGATAAGTGCATGCCCAGTTTGAGCAAACTAAGTTCTATACTGAATATTCATGTGTTACACAACAGATTCCAAAATATGAAATAATGTTTTCTCCTATTTGCTTGCACAATGTAAACTATCAGTACCTAAAATATATAGCACATGCACACCATTATCCCAATTCCATTTATTCTGCAGGAATGTAAAAGGATTTCTTTACTCAATCTAGGATGACCTGTATCCCAAGACTCCCAGACTTTTAGTTTAACAAGTTCACAATAGTACAGACCAATGTCACGACACTTAAAAATGTATCATGTCCAATTCACCTTGTTGCCTTTCAGCAAGGAAGTCCAATTAAAAATTACTTCCTTTTCTACCTTCCACAAAATTCAACCTCTCTTGTACCCTTCACATTTCATTCCTTCACTCAGCAATCATCTACTGTTTGCTCTTACACAAAATTACATCAGCAGCAGCCCTCCGTTTTAACTACTACTTCATTAATACTTCATCTTTTTCCCAGCCTCCTATGAACTACACTACATCCAGAGCATCCTACTTGCTAGACTACTTCTAGAGTATTCTTCTCTATGATATTTGTTATCATTTTGTAATTATCAATGACATGGGAGAAAAAAAAAACCACAAAAAAAACCAAACAAAACAAAACAAAACAAAACAAACAACAAAAAAAAAAACCAAAAAAACAAACCACCACCAACGAAAAAAGCTGAATTGCTCTATGGATTTGAAGGAAACTTTCAAGTGTAGCCAGAGGAAAATTGCAACCCTGAAAACTCTGCAGTCTATTCCCCAATCTACTTCAGCAGTCAGCTCTGCTTTAATAGCATTATGCTAACTAAAGCTCCCTTTCTCCCCCTTGGTCTTAGGAAAGCTCAGTAAAATGGAGGATGTCCACTACAGGTAATTTGAAGTTTTTTGTAGCTTTTGCAATATCTGGATTATTAGAAAAATAAAACAGAGAGAAAATAATCTTATAATTCATTCAGCCTTTCAAAAGCATACAACAATTTATAAGCATATACCAATAAACACATCACACCAAACCACATACACCAAGGATTAAACACCTCTGCAATTGACTAAAGGTTTAGAACAAAAGAAACAGAAATATATTGTTAAAGGGGTGTAAATCTTTACCACACTGAGAGGTAGGCAACTACCTACCAGTACTTCCTCATATAGTGAAAGCATTTAGGTGTAGAATTTCCACTGGATTTAACAGATACTAGTCTCCAACCTATTAAGGTGGTTTGGACATTACAAAGAATGTCCCTGAATGACCAAAAGCCTGCCCATATGAACCTATTCACCTGACTGAGAGCCCTCAAGGATTTTCATCAGCACAGTAAGCTAGTCCTTATACTAAAGACAGTATAAATGCAATATACATCATTCATTTAATTGAAAACATTACATATATTTTTAATTAAGACAAAATGGGAAAAGAACAATATTATTTATTCAAAATGCTTAGAATAGAATATTTTGTGGAGAGCATCTGTTTCAGGATTAAATAATTCAATATCCAGCAAAGAAATGCTGGATAATGTAGAAAATTAAACACCAGCAACAAAATTTTCTATATATTCAGATATTATCTAGCTACAAACAAAATAATAGGCCATACAATAGATTCTAAATTACTTAATTTTAAAATACCACAAACAATATAGATTTATCTCAGATTCCTACTCCTCCTGACCTAAAAGGTTTTCAAGAGTCTACTCCTGCTATTAATTTCTAACTAATTCTAATATAAATTATCATCCTACAGAATTTCTTAGGCTTCAGCTTGACTTCTTCTTCCTTTTGTCTCCTTCATTTGAAATATTTTTTGCTTCAATTATCTCACACATGAAAATTCTGTTCTTGTATGTCATGCAACATTGTGATCACACTATCAGCATTTCTTTTTTATCATTCTAGCAAAGAGCTCTACTTTTCTCTTACCTAAATTTATATTCCACCACACTGGTTGTGTATAAATAATCTAAATGCTTCTTGCTAGAACACTTACATTAAAATGACAAACTTTATGTTTAATGTGATGGCTTTACAGTGAGTAAGGGGTTTGCCTTAAACAAGCACGTGAAAACTTTCTCAAAAATATTCAGAAAATTGACAAAATATTCAGAATAAAATACTTAGAACAAAAAATGGTAAATTAGAAACCTTCATATGTTGCTAACAAATAAAGTGCAAACCATGTAAATATCACAGGTAAAAGTGAAGAAAAATTAAAAACTTTAGATACTCAAAGGACGAAAAGTGAACAGTTAAAACCAATTGTAACATAAGATGGAACAAATACATTAGAATGAACCAGAAAAGAGCTGTAAAAGTGTGGCCAAAGGGGCCAAAACTGCTAAAAGAACAAGTTTGCACCACGAGCAAATCAATAAATAAGAGAAAAAATAAGTTGAATGAACAAAGAGATGCTACAAGTAGGTTTAAAGACAATGAAGGAGAAAAATAGGATAGACAAGGTATAAGAAAGAAACGGAACAAGAGAAGGCACTTTGTCTAACAACCCATCCTGGAAACACAATAGTTAAATATAACAGTAGAGCAGTTAGTAGTCAAGCAAATTTTAAAAAAGAAGCGACAGTATTAGCAGAAGTTAAGAAAAATTAATGATAAAGACATAAAGAAAGACTCAAAGAAAAAAAGTGAGCTTGAAGATACCCTGATATATATATATATATATATATATATATATAACCCTGAAGTATATATATAAAAGTTTCAAATTAATACAAGACTTAAAAAAAATGGGGAAGGAGAAGAAGACAGCAGCCCTATGTGCTTTGATTTGGCCAAAAATATTTAGTACAGAGAAAAGCTATATACATTTTTTAAAATTTGTTTGTTGTTGTTGTTTTCTTTTCAAAAATATTTCAGATTACTCTGAAATAATGCTAAGGAGACAAACTATAATTTCCACACCTTATAATCATGTATCAAGGAAAAAGTTACAATACTAATCGTAAAACAAGAATAAAAATATGTATTAGAAAGTGAAAAAAAGTGCTTAAGCAATGGCAAAGAGCATGTTGGGAAATTCTGGCTAATATGCAGAAGGCAGTGACAGGTAGTCTCATTTGGGAGGTTTCATTAAGAAGACAATTGAAAGCTGATAACCCTGTGTTATGAAGCAAAATACTTTCATAAGGAAATCTCAGAGGGAAGGAGACACTACTGCCTCTAATTAAAGAGAGAGCTCAAGGTCCAGGAGCTGCTTAACAGTATCAATTATAATGCCACTAACACCCAATGAAGGTTTGTGATTTTTCTTAATATTACCAGAGCCAAAGCAATACCAAATATTGTTTTTAAGAAGCCTCAAAGTTCGTTAAAAATAATTATTTCTGAAGGATTAACAAAAAAATCCATTTAAAGGCAACAATGAAAGACACCAGAAGTTATTTGAGTTTGCTTTAAATGATGTTGAAAGCAAGTGTATTCCACCAAAAATAAGCCAATCATTGTTATATAGAATAAAAGCTTGAAGAAAAAGAAAAGAGAAGATCAAGAGCAGAGGGAAAAACAAAGAAAACAAAATCAATTAAATTAAGAGGAGAAAAGAGGGAAGACAAGAAGGATCCTGTTTAAAATTAAGTTATAAAAGTCAAGTTAATATATTTAAGTTATATAATAAAATAATGACCAATACAAAAGAGTCAGTCAGAATACAGTAATAGAAACCTGGTTTTTTTTAGAAGAATTTTTTAAAATCCATTTTAAAACTCTTAGCAAACTAACTGAAAAATCAGTGAAATCCTGGAAGAGAGACTGTCTGTATCTTAAGCAGAGCTGATCTGCTGAATCTCTGACAATATATTTACAAGTAAAGCTGCCTCTCCAGTGCAATTTGGAGAGATCTGAATTAGGAGGTCCATACAGTGCTGTGAAGCCCTTCAAGAGTTTTCTAGTTCAGGTCCAAGTATTTGGACATTATTAGTTTGACAGAAAGGCACACTAATATCATTCCCAGATAGACTGTAGATTGTATAAACAAAGGTGCTAAAATACACAGTACTAGCCATGGTAGTCTGGACGACATCACTCCACACTAGAGTCAATGATTTGTACAGGTTTGAGACAAGTTGCAAGTGATGTTCCTCAGGGTTCTACTCTGGGATTTAACTTGCTTATTAATGACCTGGTGGAGGAGAAAAAATCTTTATCAATCTGACAATACTAATTGGGAGAATGGAGTCAATACATGTAACCACAGGGCTGCCATTTATCTAAAAATCTAAATCTAAATCTAAAAATGCTGGAGAATTAGGCCAACAGGCTGACACGAAATTCAGCAAGGACACATGTATCTAGAAAGAACTAACATCTGAATGAGTACCAACCTGTGACTGCCTCACTGGGTAGCAGCTCTCCTGAAAATGACCTGGGGCTCCTAAGCACAGCTGGCCAACAGGATGCTGGGCTGTATTAACATGAAACTATTAGAAGACTGAGGAAAAGAATGCCCCTTCATTCAGCACTTGTTAGACTACCTCTGTAATACTGTGTCTAATTTTGGTTCCCTACTTGCCCAGCCCCATATGAGAAATTGATCAACTGTAGCAGGCTTAGCAGGAGGTTCCCAGGATGTCAAGACCCAGAGCTCTACTCCTAAGAAGAAATTCTGAGGCAGCTGGGCTTGTTCAGCCTGGGAAAAAAAAAAAAGGGTTTGAGAAGAATAAGTAGCAACCTTCCCGTATCTAGGAGGTGGCTACTGAGAAGATAGAATCAGGCTGATTACTGAGGTGCACAGCAGGAAAATGAGTGACAAAAACCTAAAACAGAAGTTAGGGGGAAGGGGATTTACCTAGATATAGGAAAAATAATTAATTACAAGGAAAAAATATCTTGGGAATAGGTTGCAGCAATATGGTACACAATTATAAACAAAATTATCTGAATCATAATTGACCCTGTTTTGAGCATGAGGTTGAATAGATGACTTATCGTCCAACCAGAATAATTCTGCAAAGAAACTTTATCCCCAGAGACTATACATGCAATGTAACCTGTTCAGAGAAGCAAAAATTTTTTAGCTGAAATGACTCTGAAGTTTCACACAGGAATATCCTCTCATTTTTTAAAAAATTATTCCAAGAGCTCTTGAAGAGATGTTACAATTTCAGTAGGTGTTTAGACCTCTTAAATGTCCAAATTTTAAAAATATATTTCTAATGCAGACGGATATTTCCATATTCATTCAACATGTGGCCATACTTTATTTCAAATATATTTACCATACTTTTTTTGAACAAAATCCTTAGGAATTTCTTACATGCCTTTTCTTATGCTCTACCATTTTCATTATGATGACATATCTAAATGGCATGATTTTGCATAAATGGAGAGCAGCAGACGGTGAAACTGAATATATGAGTGTTTTCTTCTTTTTTTACCAACACAGACATGAGTAATCAGCTATAACTAGCATATATTTTTCTGAAATGTAAAAAATTTTGAATAAATCCATGAACATGAGAAAAAGATTCAAATTCACCAAGAGCCAAAGAATATTCAGAGTTGGAAGGGACCCGCAAGGATCATCAAGTCCAACCCAAATGGAATGTTGCATGCAGGAATTGAACTCATGACATTACCATTCCTGGTACCATGCTCTAATCAACCAACCTAATCTCTCTTCCAAAAAAGCATGAAACTTATAAACCAGAAAATCTTTCCTCATGTACTGTTTCAATTATTATGAAATTTAATTTCTTTGGGGTATGGTTTTGTTCCACACCCCAATCCTACGTACCATAGAATCCTTTGTGGCTTTACAGCTACATCAGCCAATTCCCTCAGGACTCAGATGCATCTTGTGAGGTCCCATAGACTTATGTACATTCAGGTTGTTCATGTAGTCATGGATCTGATCTTTACTTACAGAGGAGGGATTTTGCTTCCCCAGTCCCCCCACTGTCCATCCACTCCAGAAGCATAGAAAGAGAGGTTGTTATTGAAGACTGAGGAAAAAACTCACTGAGTACCTCAGCCTTCTCATCATCCGTTGTTACCAGTTTGTCAGCATTGTTTATCAGGGGGTTTACACCTTCTTTGACCTTCCTTTTCTGGTTAACATACCTGTAGGAACCCTTTCTGTTACTCTTTGTGTAGCTTGTCAAGTTCAGTTCCAGCTTCTCCTTGGCTTCCTCACGCCATCCTTGCACAAGCGACCTTCACCTCTGTGCTCATCTCAGGTTACCTGTCCTTGTTTTCACTGTCTGTGGATTTGCTTCTTTGCCTTTAGTTTGACCAGCAGGTCCCTACTCAGCCATGGCAGGCTTTTGCCTTCCTTGCCCTATTTTATGCTCCTGGGCATTTCTACCTCTTGTGCTCTATGGAAGACTTCCTCAAAGACCTGCCAGCTCTGATCTGCTCCCTCGTCCCAGAGGTCAGTCTCCCAGGGGATCCTATTGACTGTCTTCTTGAAGAGCTGGAAGTTTGCTTTCCTAAAGTTCAGGGGCCTAACTGTCCTGTATACCTGATCCATATCCCTCAGGACTACAAATTCCACCAATGCATGATCACTGCCACTCAGGCTGCCTCCAACCTTCATGTCCCCATTTAGCTTGCGTATGTTGGTGACCATCAGATCCAGGAACACATTCCCTCTGCTAGGGTCGCCTCTTACCTGGCTCAAAAAAGTTATGGGGAACATGTTGCCTGGACAAGTTTCATATTCTCCATCTTTGGAAGCAAATGAGGTGAAGTTGGATAGTGCTTTGAGCAATCTAATCTAGTGAAAAATAACGCTGCCCACAGGGATTGAACTAGGAGACCTTTAAATATCCCTTCTGACTTGAACCATTTTATGATTCTAAGGAAAACATAAGGTGAAAAGGGGCCACTCACATGCAAACCAGTGGCTAGTCAGTACATTTGCCTGGCAAAATGTTGTACCTGATCACCACAATGTCTTACTAAACTCTAGTCTCAACTATTTTCTGTGTAATTTTGCTGTCTAATCTGTGTGCGTGTGTGCAAAATCTACTACAGAACCCCAGGCTGAACTGAAGCCTCTGTTGGATGGGATGTTCCAGAAGGACTGCAGATCTGGGGAACCCATAGCTCTTATTGCCAGTAACTGTAAGACATTGAGACACAATTCTGGATGGAATAACTGATTGTAGAAAACCCATACGCTGTGGATGAGTCTGAATGCGAGCAATAACCAACTCTGGCCCTTGTCAGTTGGCTATCCATGCTGTTCATGTTTCTGTGCTTATGCTGGTGCTGATACAGAAACTATTCTCTCTGTGTTACCTATGTGGTCAGTTAAGTGTGTGTACTGCATGGTGCGTGCTTCTGCCTGTGCAGGATGTATGATTAGCCTCACCACTGGCTGGACCCTGGGAGACAGAACCACAGTAACATCTCATTTATGGCATCAGGACAAGAGCCTCCCTGAGTCCTTCAATGCACCAAAGTTGGTATTAGCAGACTAAATAAAAAAATCCTGCCAGCAACATGAAGTTCATAAGATCCAGCATCTCTAACACAATTTCTAAGGTTATCCTATCAATAAAAACATTATAAGTAACAACATCTGAGGTGATGACTGATTTAATCCAACAATCACTATATATGTAAATAAGTGCTTTTCTAGTTTAAAAATAGCTTCTAATTAAAAATATTTCATTAGACAACTTTCCCAAACTTATTCACATTTTTCCCCTGTACAGCACAAAATAAACTCTCACCACAACATCACCACCACAGGCAATAAAAATTGATCAGGGGTAGGCTTATTGGATCTGACGTATGCTGACAAACACTGACTAGTTTTCTCTAGGACTTCAAACACGCTACACCACTGAAATCATTTGCTTTTTGACCACAGGCAAAAGAACTGCATGTTACTAAAATGAACAACCTGTGCTTCTACCTTTGAGATCCTAATAATCATACAAATTGATAGCACCAACCAGGGTCAAAATGTCCTAAGGAACCAATTCAGGAAAGCCACATCTTAATTAGCTTTTTTTAAAAAGCACCTATTTTCATTTTACCTTCTGATATTATTATGCTCTTTCACTTGAAACAATAAATTAAAACATTGACTTGAGTTTGGTATCCTCCTCTCGGAAAAAGCCAGTTTAGTAAGTTTCTTTGACTACTTCTGTAGTCTACATCTACAGCTGATGCCCATGATCTTGACATCCCCTCTGAAAGCACTTGCCAAAGTTACAGTCTAAACTCCACCTTCATCTCTACTCCTGTTATTTTCTTAGCTTCCTTCAGAAACTGAATGGAAAATACGAGAGGCAATGACTTAATTATATTTAAAACATCTGTTGCTTAAAATTTTGAGTCATATAGGTTTCCATTAATCCTTTGTTCCTCAAACTAACAAGTGAATCGTGCTACAGCAGCAATAATTCATTCCTTTTGTCAAATTGCTAATGATAGAAGAACTTGTAATATTTAAGTCCATATTTATTCACAACCTTTGACTTGTGTAGTCTCCTCCACAGAATCTATTTTTAATTCCACAATAAAGCATCAGATAGGTAAGTGACAAGGAAATCTCCATTCTCTTGCAGATTCAGGTTCTTCCTGGTCCATACTAGTCAGACTAGTAAGTTCAATTTATTTAATGTGATTTCATAATAAACATGCATTCAGTTGATCATTCATTACAATGAACTTGTTGAGACACTAGCACAGGTTGGCCAGAGAGGAGGTGGGGGTCTCTTCCCTGGAAACGTTCAAGGTCAGGGTGGATGGAGCTCTAGCCTAATCTAGTTGAAGATGTGCCTGCTCATTGCAGAGAGGTTAAACTAAATGGCCTGTAAAGCTTCCTTAGAACCAAAACTCTTCTGTAATTCTTTTTTTTTAACTCTTTGAAAGCTTGATACTTTGATATTATAGTCAAAATAATGACTATAAAGGGTACTTATTAAATGTTTCATATAACTTTAGGAAATATCAAAGCTTTTAAAGATTTGTCATAGTTCTTAACTTATTTAAACACAGAAAGTCAAAATATTTGGTAATTTTTGAAAATTATTTTCCTATATACTTTACTCTTACACAGATTTCACACTTCAACTGATTTGTAGATACTGCTAAAAGAACCTCTTCCCCATTTAAGATGGTCCAGTGTCACTTTTAAAATATTTTCCTAATAAAACAGCCACTTTAATGTGAACTTTATATACAAATTTTAATTGCATTCATTGCATATAGTGCAATGAATGCCCAAGTTTCCAACCCAGTTTACAATACTGTAAAATCAATTGTTCACTGAATGACTGCTCATATCCACTCAGCATGAATTACTGCTTTATAAAGTAGATGGATATTTTTCCCTTGTGTGCAATACAATATAGTGTATCTAGTTAAAAAACAGCAGAGAGAGATTCATATTTTCTAGTGCTTATTCAAATTTTGTGTACTAGATATGTCATTTTTTTTAATTGCCTCAAGATGTTACACTGAACAATTCTCTCAATTTTTATGAGCTACTAGTTAGCTCATACTTGTTTTCTTCCTTTTATTTAAAGCCAAAGGATTGATTCCTGATCATTTCCTAGGAGAATAAGTAACTCACAATCTCTTCCCTACTTATTACATATAAAAAATTACAGATACATATTTCCCGTAGCATACATTAATGTTACTTATAATAACCAGTTACTACTACAAACAATAGAAGTTACAACTTTGATTCCCTCAAAATCAACAAAGAACAGCATGTAAATTATGCTTATAATGTAAATATATATAAGGACATGTTCACGCTTTTTAAGTCTAGTAATCACTGACTTTAGATACTAGAATAAAGTTTAGCACACATTTAGGCATGTAAGTGCCTATAAACTCAGAACTGGAGTTCTGTGGTGACTGCATCATTTGCTCCATCAACTTCTGTTCAGAGTAGAAATCAAGCAGCACTATATTCAACATGAGACAGTCAAGTGTTCAAAAGACTCTGAGTACATAAATGCACAAGCAGCATTATCGATGCAAAACCTTACTAACTAAATTTCTCATTCCTAAAAATCAGGAAATGGTGAATTTCACACACACCAAAAAAACCTGATGTACTTTGGCTAAAAGTGTCTTATGAACTATATGCAGCTTGGAAAAGCATTTTGGGCAATACGCAAGTACTTATTCCACATGGATCACTAAATTCAATATTAAAACTGAAAAAATAATAGCTTTTATATTTACAGTCAGTTAAACTGCCATGCAACACCATTTTCTCCCCAAAATATTAATATCATAGTGTGTCAGATTTTTCTACAAGCAAGAGAAAAAGAGCAGGAAAGGTAAAAATGGCCATTTTAGAAATCAAGTAACTATAATTACATTGAAGAATAGAGATGTTTTTTCTAGATTAGAGAGTTTGAAAAGGTTAGTAACATGGCTTACAGTAATAACTGCTTTAATCACTAGCCTCAAATTGATGCATCATAAAGCCTTACACTCTACGCCACCTACAAGGATGCTACAGAAAGGGAATTAGCCTTTGAAAACTATTTCACTGAAATCTAATTCCATAAAAGTATGAATTCAGTGGTATCAGTTTAACTATCAATATGCAAACTAAGCAACACAGACACATTAAAAAATGAAAAAGGAATTTAATGAAACTTTTTCAGACTTTGAATTAAAATTAACTAATGCAGAGGAAGATATTACTTTGAAACGAATGAGTCTCAAGCCCAGCCGTGTTTTATAAATCTCCCTCAATCTTTTCTCTCTTATTCTGATAAAGTGACATGCAATGGCTGCAGAGGTAAGAGAGACATAAGTACATAAGAAAACAGAGGTTTAGGAAAACTTAAAAAAACACGGTGTCTACTATTATCAAATGACATAAAAAGATGGTAATATTTGGCTTTTATCTTGGAAATGGGTCTTAATTATCCCTCTGCATCTTTAGCATGTATTTAATTTATTTATATTCATAAAATGACTACTTTATTGCAGAATGGCTACACAAACACTACTCTTACCATGAAATCAAATTACTACTTTTGTATAAAAAAGAAAATTAATGAAATTTCCAGCCAGAAATTCCTCTTCTAATCAGATCAAAATCTTTTATTTTAAATCACTTTTTTAAATAAAAGCTCTTGCTAAGCAGTTTATATTAATAAATAGCACATGCTAAACGCCCCCTTATTTACCACCTAGTAAATACATTTAATTTGCTCTTGCTTTCCTCTAAGGAATAGCATTTATGCTATGCATTTATTCTGTATTAAATGTATATTTATCAATTGCCCCTACGTATGATTAAGTACACACAGACTCAGACACAGCTTCAATTTGACAGAGGAGCCAAACAGGCACAGCATGTCTGCTAAAGGCCACTTATTTACAGTTGCCAGTATATCTGCACTTAACAGAATTTGTCCCAGAACAGAAGGCAGGAAGAATGAGCAAATAAAGACAGTATTTTACATCTGAGTAATTGTCCTCAGTATCAGTGATGCCCTGTATCCCAGAAGTTAAGAACACATGTGAAAAGACAAAATCAATTAATTAATTATGGAGTTTAGAATTTTGTGGCTTTTGAATTTCTCAAAGTTATCTTTGCTAATTTTTGCTATTGTGTTTCCAGAGGCAGCAACCAGCACAACTCCATTACTTTCTTTGTAACAATCATTATTTTTTAACACTTCTCCAGAGAACATTTTTATTCGTCTACTGACCAAGTGAAATAGTTGCAGTTTTTAAACTGCAAGTTTCTCTCTTCTCAAGAAAATCTCTCTCTGTGTTCATCATTCTACCTGACTATACGGCAATAATAAATTTAATGAATTCACTTAGGAACTCTTAGAGTAACTCAGCTTACTACTTCTTTATTCATCTGTTACTAATGAATTTCTACATTCCATTAGTCTGCCTATTCACCTTGGCTGTTTTTCTGGAGTTCTTCCATCTTCCATAATATTTTCTCATTAAAATAATTTTATGTTACATATAATTTTTTTTTCTCTTCTTCAGTAGTGTCATTCCTAAACAGCCCAAACATTGTTATAATATTAATTTACATACTGAATTTCTATACTAAGTAAAAGATCTCTCAACCTTAATCATTCATTTATCTGATCTCTCCAGTCTAATCTTAGAATTACTATCCCAGTATATGAGCACCATCTGTACAAAATCAATAGCAATAAGGCAATTTTAATGGAGCCTGTCACATTTCCTTGGGAATAATTAAGGTGTCACTTGATCTTGAAAAAGTCCTTCTGTAGCAATGAGTCTGGGTTTTTTCTTAAATAATGTAAAAATTTAGATCTACTCTCTCTCTTCTGAGATAGTAAAATCTGCATTATTTAATTTTTCTTCATATGAACTGTTTCTCATAATCTTCAAAATTTCATAATTTTATATATTTGATATGTTTGTATTCATACAATTTGTGCTGACCTGCTAGCTGCATCTAGCAAAAAGGCCATATTGTTTTTTGCTCCAATGACAACTGCAGTTATTTAAAGAACCTGTTTGGCCCTTTGAAAAAGGAAGGAAGTAGATTTAGAATATCAAAAGAAGAAAAGTTTGTGAAAAAGAAACAAGAAATTATGACAGAAACTATTCTGCAAGAGTAACATGAAATTAGTGCTGTGGTCATAAACTACAGCCATCAGTATTGTTCCATCCTGTAACTCCTGAGCACAGCAATTTATAACACCAAATAAGATGTGGTATTGTCATACACCAGTGTCATGATCAGAGCAATAAATTTTGGAACTGTAAATTATTTATACATCTCTTGTATTATAAAGAACAGCTAAATGAGAAAAGGCATCTGATGAAGGAAATAAATCACACGTGAAATTCTTGTGAGAAAGCAATCTACTTGTTTCCATGAAGTATTTTATTACTAAGCAGACTGACCAACTACAGAAGGAAAAAGTGACCCCAGTTTATAGCTGTCACATTTTGATTAAGCCAAATATGCAAAAAATACATTCTGTGTGCTACTAAATTTCAACTGTTGTAGAAATTTTCTAGCTTAATTTCCTTCAAACTTCTCATGAATTACCTATTTTTCTTACAGGACTATGTACGGGTAGATTAATCTAAATATAAATAAATTCAACCACTAAAAATGAATGTTACCTTAAAGAAACAAAATCCATATATATATATATTTAGTATAAATTTATTTGAAATTAGTCACAGGAAAATTTTGGTTTGTAGACACTCGTGGAAATCATACTGCTCAAATTAACTTCATAGCTTGACTGGGCTTCACTTGGCCTTACCTAGAACATCTCTAAAAATTTGCTAATTTATTGTATCACATATCTTCTGAAGAAGATATGTGATACAACAATTTTTTAAATTCCTTAGACTACCTTGGGCCATCAATCATAGTACTTTTCTGTATTGTACCAGCCTACAAATTGATTTTTTAATATATCTATTGTTCTGAAGAAAACAACTGCAGACACAACTAAACTGTCAGTCAGTCAACTAATACATTTTTCTGCACAGGGATATGAAACCTCCTTCTGTTTGAAAATACCAGGAAATTCAGAATTCAGTGCAACTTTTTCCAAAATAGTTGCCAATGTTTATAGAAAACAAAAAAGGATTTTTGACGGTAGAGGTATGACTGACACTGAAGAAGGCCTCAAAGCGTCTTAGTAAAGTTAGTAACCTCTTAGTGCACGGACCTTTTCTCTGTACTCTTCCCATGGGCAGCTCCACACAACATAGACTCCTTCTCCATACCCTTTAGGAACCCTAAAACACCCTCAGGGAAACTTCCAGGCCTTGCCCTGGAAAGATTTATCAGTTTTCCCTGCTTAGGCTGATAGAAAAGACTTCCCCTACAGTGCCCTGCAGAACTATCGCCAATCTACCTTAGACTGCTTCCCCCATTGGCAGGTTGACCCTGCCCACCCCAATTATTTATCCTTCATCACCTGTACAGGTTGCTGCCCTTGCTACTGCCCCTGTGCCCTCAGACCACTGCCTCCTGACCCTTACTTAACCCCTGAGCACCACATGGTCCGAGTCTTTTGTCCCTGATCCCTTTGGCGTGGTGAATGTAACAAACCCTCACTGGAATTCATCATACAGAAGGCCCTTCCTGTCTTTCCTCCACTGAGCTATCTGCAATGTGTGTGTGTGCAGGGACCTGAAATGACTGTTCTTGTGGCCTTACTCCAAGCAGCTTCTGAAGGAGGTGCTTTGCAGAAGGTTGCAGCATTTCCACATCACACCATGCTGCAACAGCACCCTTTCCTCTGCAGGACCAGGTAACTCCTTCCTATCCCTTACACGACTGCCTAACCCTGTTTGTTCTTCACATAGCATCTCACCCTTTCTGTCCCTCACACAACCTCCTCTCCCTTCCTCCTCACAGCACAGCCAGCAGACTCCAACCAAGTGCTCTATCAGCTAACTCACCCTTTTATCACACCCATGGCTGTGAGGGCCAGGCTGTTCCCACTCTTTGGTAATTAACTCAGCTGCAATACATCAGGGGCAAGATTGCCTTCAGCACTATCTCTATCTGTCCTCCCACAGGTTTTTCTCCATGATGCTGAGAATATAAAAATATCGGAGAGCACTGACTAACTTTAAAAAAGAGCAGAGGAAATATTTATTTATTTATTTAGGTCATCAAGTGCTGAAAAGTAATTAACGTGGGTATTTCTATAATAAATCTCACAACACTGTACCTTATCAATGATCTGGACAAGGGGATCAAGCGCACCCTCAGTGAGTTTGCAGGTGGCACCAAGTTGGGTGGGAGTGGTGATCTGTTGGGGGGTAGGAAAGCTCTGCAGAGGCATCTGGACTGGTTGGCTCAGTGGGCCAAGAACTATTGCATGAGGTAAAATAAGGAGAAGTGCTGGATCCTGCACTTGGGTCACAACAACTCCATGTAACACTACAGACTGGGGGCAGATGGCTGGAAACCAACCCAGCGGAAAAGGATCTGGGAGTACTGTTTGATAGCCAGCATGAGCCAGCAGCTGAACATGAGCCAGATGTGCCCAGGTGGCCAAGGCCAATGACATCCTGGCCTGTACCAGCAATAGTGTGGCCAGCAGGACCACAACAGTGATGCTAAGTAGAGTCCTCCTCTGCTTAGCACTGGTGGGGCCACACCTCACATGCTGTGTCCAGTTCTGGGCCCTTCACTTACAAGAAGGGCAATGAGGTGCTGGAGCATGTCCAGAGAACAGCAGTAAAACTGGTGAAGGGTCTGGAGCTCAAATCTTATGAGGAGCAGCTGAGGGTTGTTTAGCAGGGAAAAAAAGAGGCTCAGAACAGACTTTACAGCTCTGAGAGGAGGTTGTAGCAATGTGGGTATTGGTCTCTTCTAACAAGCAACAAGTGATAGAACAAGAGGAAGTGGTCTCCAGTAGCATCAGGAAAAGTTTAAATTGGGTATTAGGAAAAAAATTATTTACTGAAAGGATTGTCAAGCACTGGAACCCAGGGTTAGTGGTTGAGTCACCGTCCCTGAGGGTATTCAAAAGACACGTGGATGTGGCACTTAGAGTCATGGTTTAGTGGTGAACTTTTCAGTGCTGGGTTAATTGGCTGGACTCAGTGATCTGAAAGGTCATTTCCTACTTATATGGTTGTATAATTCTACTATTTCAGGGAATGTTTTCTCTCTAAAAAGATATTTTAGCTAAATAGATTCAACAGTAGGTGTATTATTGATACTAAACTAGGTAACCCTTCTCAGATAATAGTAATTAAAATACTAAACCCAACAGAATGTATATGTGCTCCACTTTAGCTTCATGTGAAGAAAAATCAATAGCAACAAACATGGCAAATTTTTGGGGAGAGGCTGCAGGGGGCAAATAAAACAACCTAAATCTAAGGCATGACTTCCACATCTATGATAGTCAGGATACAAAAATGCTGAGAATAACTCCTGAGGGACAAGCCTTTCTCAATCATAATCTGTTCTCAACTATCCATAAGAAAAAATAAAAAAAACCCAAACCTGGATAATCTATAATCTAATCTGGATAATCTGCTCAGGTTCCTCAATTATTCATTCCAGCCTCCTCACAAGGAAATCTAGGCATTAAAGAGGGCAGTGAACACAACCTGCAGAGAGGATACTAAGATGAAAGAGGGAAAGGCATTTTTGCCTTTTGACTCCATGCCTAATGAAAGCAGCCCATTTTCAGATCCAAGCCAAACTTTGAAGTACTATGCACATGGTTTTTCAGCACTTCATGTAAAATAATATTGCCCTGTAACTGAGTTGTTTCTGCACAGAATGAACTTGATGACTATCTTACAACAGTACTAATAGATTTTCAAAGTGATGCTAAGTTACTGGCATAATCTAGCCTCACATCCTACAAATCACACAGCTTCAGTCCCTGAGCTCAAATTACTGTTGAACTATAGCATATAGTTCAAACAGTATATTTTTTTTAATTAAAAGAATAAAATATGGAGAACCTTTTGTTTCATGTTATAATGCAGTGTCAAAAGGTCACAAAAAATATGTGTTTAACCATAATAAGTTTAACTGATTAATATAAATTATGAAAAAATAATGCAAATTACCTCCAAACAATATCTGCCACTATCTGTCACTTGAAACTCTGCAAAACCTCTCATTTAATAAGTTTAAAAAAAAAAAAGAGATCATGCCTTTAGAAAACAAATTGAGATTTGTATGTAGGAGGGAGATTTAGAAAAAAGATTAACTAAAACTTAATTTAGATTTCAACTGTCTAAAAGTACTACTTCCCCATATAAAGAATTGGTTTCTGTTTTGATTTGTATCTAAGACATCACCTAAGGCACCACATAAAACATTTAAGTAATTTTTCTTCCTTTTTAATTTAGTGGTCAGGCTCATAGAAAACCTTTATTAGATAGCAATTTTCTTGAAAGACTAACAAACAGAATCATGGACAATCATTATCAACAGAAATACCCTTGCTTATTTCTGCCAGGCTTTTAAAATCTTTTTTGTCTCACTCATTTTACTTTCAAAAGTTCTTTTCATCCAAGAAAAGAACTTCATTAAATTTGAGAGGGTAAGGGGGATTAAAAGTAAAAAAAATAAGAAAAATAAGATAAAGACTTTAGGATAATAAAATTAAGAGATGCTTATCTTCCCACCCTTATAGTAAGAACTTTTTTAATATATATCTAGAAAGCAAGTGAAAGGAGCTGTTTCTGCAAAATGACTCAGTTTCAAGATTCTGTCAGACAAAATGCTTTCTTCTCTTCTTTTTTCTATACCTAAACTATTGGTGTTTCTCTTCAGCATTCTACACTCATTTAGCTGTAAGTCTAAATTCCCTACGGGTCCATTAAGTATGTTGCTAGGCAAACAGTCCAGTAGCAACTGTGAAACAGGAGGTTTGGATGGGAGCCAGTTTTATAGGTCACTACACTGTAAACCTTCACATCATTAGAGTAGAAACTAGTCTTGCAAACTGCAACCACTACTACTGATATTCTTTCTTTTCTCTGAGAAGACAGTCATTCATACTACACTTTTTCAATATTGAATATTTCTAAATCAAAGGCATTGATAAGGATAGTATTTCTCCATATACTAGAAGGATAAATTCTCTACTTATTGAATGTTTTAATGCTATCTTATCCCATGTTTAGAAATAATATCATAGCCATGTTAGAGATGTACAATTACCATGGGACAAATCTTTATCTTACAAACTCAAAGAGCACATAAATGTAAAAGAGGACTTAACCTTAAGGCAGTAGATTTTTTTTTTTTCTTTTCTTTGTCGTAACAGTAAGAAAAAGTAGACTATTCACAAAAAATTACCCAGACATCATATTATCTGATTCAGGAACGTTCCTTCTCTTTGACTGAAGTATTGTATCTTTGCTGTAATGTAGCATTATCTTGAAAATGAGCATATAAGCCCTTCAGTGTGATCTTTACATTAATTCAGTTAAAGAGCTCTAGCTGAGAATAGCAAACTGCACAGTCCTGCTGATGTGACCACACTGCATTACCCTGCGGAAGACCTGCTGCTCCAGTTAAAAACTTCAGAAATACATGGAAGTAGAAGGTTCCCTGCCTATGGTGGGGCAGTTGGAATTTGATGATCTCTAAAGTCCCTTCCAACCCAAACCATTCTATGACTCTATGATTCATAAAATAAATATGATCCCAGAAACAAGAACATTTCCATATAATTGTTTTTACAGGCTGGAAACACAGCAATGAAATCAGCACACAAAATTGCAAAATGAATGAAGATCACAAGAAAAATGCATAGCTTGGGCATGTATGTTTGGGTTTCTTCAGTTAGTAGTTTGACATTGGCACACTTCTGAGCTGAAGAAAGAAAGTGAAGCAGAGCAAACTAAAAACATTTCCTCTGTGAAATTTATATTCACAGGGATTGTTTTAAAATATATATTATTGGAATGAATGATAATGATAAAAAGTCATTGAGAAAGCAAAATACTCATGATATCAATCAGTTCTTGAGTTTCTGTGTTCTTATTTGTTCATTATCAGTAACATTTTAACTTTTATGGTAATAGAACTACATCAATAATCCCCAACCTTTATGCTTTCATGTACAAGAAAATGAAAAATGGATTTAGGTATAAGAAATGGAAATGCACAAGCTGAAAGATCACCACTGTAAAAGGTAGGGAGATCTAAGCAGTGACAGTAATGCCAGGGATTTCTCTTCACTATCAGGTGAAAGGCAAATAGTGACATTTTTCCAATTAACCTCTAGATAATCTTCTGCAGTTCCTAATTTAATGGTCCTTATAGGAATTTTTCAGTTTTAACACAATTCTCCATATATATTTATTTCTCCAGAAGTGCAAAAAATTTGAAGCCAAGAAATTGATTGTTATAATATTACTATAATCTTGAAAGGTTTAGAATTTGTCTACTTATCCTGTCAAATCCTAAGCAAAAATGTCATCAGATAAAGCTATCAGCATTATTTAAAATCTCTGATTTATATCTGTTTTGACTTGAACAAGTAAGATGGTAACTTAACGTTTCTAGTTTTACAATTTCTGTGTGTTATTTGGGCTGTTTTGGAAACAAGATCAGCAGAAGTAGCTCATAAACTCTTTCTGATTCTATTCAAGAAAATTCTTAAACCCACCTAATCTATGTACATAAATAGAGATGCCAGAAGGGCTCATTAAAGAACCCCCCTTTTACAAAATCCTGAGTGCTTAAAAAAAGCCTGCTGGGACTAACAACCTGTTTTTCAACTGCTTTTAAAAACTCGGCATTACAATTTGTGTTCAAAAGAGAAAGATTAGGTACCAGATTCTACTAAATTCTATGTTGATATATACTTCAGAATGACTAGCAAGTTTTTAAACTGAAGGGTAAAAGCTGGTACCTCACATTTGCCAGTTTTATGGGAATTTTGTTAAGAAACTTAATTTACATGTTGTGATAAAAAAAGCAAGATGCCATTTGGCTCTAAATGTACACTTAAAAAATACAACCATCCGACTGTTAGTGGTGCATTGCCCTTTTTTGTAGACAAATGTCTGGGCCCTGAGGGCCCACAGGTCTTAATGTCCTGACTTGACTCCCCTTACTCAGCCCCAGCCTTATTTTATTGCAGTCCCTGTCCCAGCCATTCTGAGGACACGTGTCCCAAGCCCTCTCAAAGCACAGACTGTGGGCACTCCCACTGCAGCCTGTCTCCAGACCTTTCTCTGGTCCCTTCAGTTTTGCTGTGACAGGACTCTGTGATGGCCCCTGGCCCTGTATTAGTGCTTTTGATACATCCTTGCTGTATTAGTGCTGTTGATAAACCATTATCCCTGATCTTGGCTCTGCCCCCATGTTTGCACCTTTTGATGAGGTCACAGGGTGCTCTTAGCTTGTACCCCTCAAAAATCTGCTCTGTTCTTGCTTCTCTCTGACAGCAGATACAGGAACATGCTTGTGCTAATTCATTGTTTTAACAGGAATGATGAAGGCTTTGCTCTTAAGCCTAGACATGGAGTAGGTCATCCCTGGACACAGTGAAGCTGAGAAAGTTCATATGTAAACATCAGACAAGTTCCTGTCTAGAACTGAACCAGATTCTGCTTCCCTATTCATGCATTTAGGCACAGAAATATCTTATTAAACCTCACCATCAATGTTTTGCTAATTCATATTTTTTAACTGACTAAATAATATTAAACAATATATTTGGCTGTTTCCCTGATAATTTCTTGAAGTTCACAAAGATACTTTCTTGTTTCATTAATATTCTTGCCTCTACTTTTCCTGAATTAAGAAAACCAGACAAATAAAAACAAAACAAAAAAATCATAAACATTAATTCATGAACGGAAGTTTGAAGTTGTACTGAGGCAGTCCATTTCATCAGAATTTGAATAGCCTGAGAAATCTACAAATTATGCCCTTGTTGAAAACAATAGCAATGGCTAAGGAATTAACTCCTTTTTGTAGATATACAGTCTACTTGTTTTGGTACATATTTAATACAGATAAACAAAACATATAACATTAATTTTTGCAAGTAATTTTCTTCTGACAGTGGATAAAAAAGATGCCTAAAATAGTTCTAAATGTGCTCAGTTGCTGAGGTAGCATAGTCATGTTAGCACAGATGCTGCATAGTGTACTTCAGACCACTAGCTGTAACATATTTTTGAAGATAGTGGTATATTTAGAAATTGGTTTTGATAAGCTGTATGAACCCAAAGAAACTCAGTTGCTTCAAAGAGGTAGTCCCATTTTGGAACACAAGAAGACAGGAAAGAATATGATTTGGACTCGTATTAAACAAAACAAAACAAAACAAAACAAAACAAAACAAAACAAATCAACCCCAAACTTTTTCTAGATAAAAAGGTTAGTAAGTAAAATATACTTTAATAAACCATAAGATGAGAATAAGATGAGAATAAGATGAGAATAAGATGAGAATCTTTGCATGTTACAACACTAAATGGAGTCCACTGCTACAGTCTAGGGTATGCTGCCTAAATCAATAGAATTTAGAGGAAAAACAGCTTTCTAACTGTCAAACACACTCACCTAATCAATATCAGAAGTAATTGAATTACCATGCAGCTCAGATTTCTAAAATGATCTTTATGAAAGTATAAAATCATTATACACTTTAAATCAAACCACTATTTATTATTATAAAAAAAAGAGGTGAAGTCTGAAAATTCATTCAAACAAAAACAACACACTCAAAATATTTGAATAAAATACAAGTTTTATGCAACACAATTACATCAATGGCCTTATCTCTTAAAAAAACTCCATAAAGATGCTACAAAAGATTAAATGGAAATTTAAAGACAAGGAATCTATACTACACACTCTTTTGTTGGAAAACAGGAACTACATTAACACTGTGCTTCATGTTCTAAAGAATATAACAGCCTCCCTTAATTGCATTTTTTGACATTTCCTTCATCAATCACAATCAAATCAAGAAAAAACACTGATTTGATTACTGCGTCTGCCCAACAAAATAGCAAACTTCACTACATAAACACTACTCACTGCTGATTGAAGAGTTAAATTTTATCTTGCTCCTCTTCATAATAGGCCAAATTAAAATCTTAACCTCACAAATGTTGGCCATGTATCCATGTGGGGATAAACCCTCCCCTGAGTGTTTCCACTTACAGATGCAGCTCGGAAACAGTGAGAAATTAAGCTAACAGTTGGAGACTTGTAAATATATTTTATAAGCATAAGTTAGATTTTTTTAAAAAATTATATATACTACGTGACATTATAAAGATGGCATATCAGACAGAAGTTATTTTTAATCTGTGGTTGTTTTCATTTCAGGGCATATTTGGTGTTCTATTTTCTAGAAGACAATTTTTATGTTTATCAATTTCCATACTTAGTAAAATGAAAACAGCAAACATATTTATTCCTAAAGCCTTGAGGTCATCCTGACTTTGCCAGCTGCAAGAGAAACTCACTCCAGGCAAAAAGCTGAAGTGCTTTTAAATGTAAAATGTGCTCGCTTTCACATGAGCAAGCAGCCTGAAGGTAAAAAATGCCTGCCACAGATTCAAAAGATAACGGTGGGATTTCAAGCTCTCTTTACAGAATATTTGTAACTAAATTTGTTGATCAGAAGACCACTGAATATCATAACAAACAGTACTATAATATGCAATAGGCACAAATGTGAGATCTGACAACAGGATGCCATTTTCTTGCTCACATTTTTTTAAATTAAAAAATGTAACCTTTTAGTCTCATAGCTGAGCGTATGTTGGATAATTTATATTTAGTGAAAATGCAGAAAAAGGGGCGGGGGAATGACAGAACAATGATATCACATAGCTTAAAGAACGCTTTTGGCCTGAAAGCATTAGGCTATTTTACAAGAGTTGCCACCTTCACCGAGCATTGCTGGCTTGGACTGGATGGTTCTGAATCTGAAAGCTGTTACCATGTAGATTTCAGCCCACATAAAAGTACGACTGAGTGGCACCATCACTGAGGAGACAGTGTAGATAAAAGCCTAAAAAGCTTCTAACTTAGTTAAGAATCTCTAAAAAGCATCTAGCCTTTCTAGTAAACAAATGGAGGCAGAGGGGCAGCAGAGAGAATGTACAGCCATTAAATACTGATAGGTGCTCCTGGGTTTCTGTGCTCAAGAACTCAACATCACACGATAATTCATTTCCAGTTCTGCATCACTGAAAAACTGTAGTCTATAAAGATGTAAGTAAAACTTTTATATCATTAAAAGTCCTTTTAACTTGTCAGTGTAGCACAGACATTTTTAATATACACATCCATTAGGTTTCACAGATTTCACCTACCTGAAGGGCTTAGAGTTTTATCTCAAGCTCCAGGAAGAAGGTACTCCAAGGTTTTCTCAGGCATTCACTATTCTTATCGAAACTTAAGACTTCTTAATTTTTTAAGTGTTATTTTTAACATATATATAGTTAGTTGAAGGAAACAAGAGCCTTTGGTATTTATGGCACCATATTATTTTTGTTCACTAATACTGAGGAAGACACCAGGAACTAGTAGATATGGTTGCAAATCAGAATGTTTCAAGAATCAATTCATTTCATAAGTCCTGTTAAACACAAATGCTAGAACTATTTCACCCATAGTTTCTTGCCTTCTTTATTTGGCAGATATGAAAAAAATCAAGAAACCTTAATCACTGACTGAAAAATTAATGAGTAATTAATGATTTCTAAATCCAAGAATTGATATAGTTCCTTTAAAACTATCTGGATAAAGAATGAAAACACACATTAAAAAAAAAAAAAGTAGTCCACAAGTAAACTGCTAAAAATATTTAATGAAGTTTTACATTTAATTAGCAGTTTGGAATATATGCCTTTATTTCTGGATACCAGATATTCTCCTACTCATTTGTCAGACCTAATGTTGGGAAACATCAATAAGCAATGACTCTCCCAGGTAGAAACAAGCTACATGGATGAGTGTGTGGTTCACTACACTAAAGTCAGGGTTAGTTACATATGACTGAAGCATGAATTCCAAAGAAGATGAAATGTCTCTCACTATTGATGAGAAGGATAACATGCAATTTTATTCAGGGTCCTCTCTATGCATTTTTGCTATTCAAGCAGTATATTCAATCCTTGCATGGTTCAAGAAGTCCAAGACACACAGCTGGAAACTAAGAAGCTAGACAGAAACTAAAATATCAAAGGTACACTCAGGTTAGATCACAGTCTTCTACAGAAGATCTTTAAAATATGTAAGAAAAAAAAAATTTCTACTAGGTCAACACTTTTCATTGACTTCAGTGAAGCAGTATTTCATCCTGAAAAATTAACATTAGAGGAATATACAGTTCACTGGTTAGGTAGCCCAAGTTCTACAGAGAGATGAATTTCCCTTTGGCTACCATTCCCTGTTCGACAATCCTCCTAGCCAAGCCATCATGTCTGAAGTATTTTACTTATTCTGCCAAAACTGCCAAACTGTATCTCTTTTCCCAAACCTGGCCAATTCTTCACACTCTCCAACCTCACTCTTCCAAGCCCTAATTGCTGTCATCTTCCTAAAAGAGCCAATCCACACTACACCAAATAAATTTACACTTGTATTTTAAAGGCTGATCTCACACAAACCTCAGATCATTAAAAAAAATTTAAACGCACTGAGTATTTCTTCATTAGAGACCACAAAATGTATTCTGATCTAAATCTAAATATGGAAGAAGTAAAATAGGAATACGTCCACTAAGATGAAATTTGTCTGACTTAAGGTACCAGTAAATTATCCACATAGCCATGAACAAACAACATTGTCCTGGCAAATGTAAAATTGAGGGATTTAATTCATGCCAAATAAGGATCCACAGTTGCTATGTTGTTCATAAACCCCAAGGGAATCAGAGTGGGGCTGTATAGTTTCGCAGAGTTATTTTTAGCTGTCCTCAAAGAAGGCCATTACTTGGACTGTCAGTAAAGGCAACAAAACGTGGAGGAGGAGAGCTTGGAAACATCACCTTCCCTAACAAGAGCACAGTGCTGTTATGGGCTGAATGAAATGGGCTGGCACATTATGGGGCACAGGCTTTGGTAGCTGTTTTCCTCTAGTCTATATCCATAGCCCATGGAGAGAGATGCTGAGCAGGTGACCAGGGACAGAGCAAAGCACCTCTTATGTCCCTTTCTTATCAATGTCCCTACACTGTGCAAAGGTGTGGAGTACAAACATCTGACATTTGCAGAGGCTGGGATACTGGCAAGCACAGCTGGCTTGTTGCTGGGGCAGTGAGTTCACATAAAAGAGGCCATCGTGCCAGTGGGTAGGGGAAGGAGGACAGGGAACAGCAGCTGTTCTGCTTCAGCAAAATTTTACAATTCATTAGATGAATGCAAAAAAAAAGGCATTTTATCTTTGCTCTCAAGGGGGCAAAATTCAATTCTTCCAACACTGCTGAGCAGCTCTAAGATGTGGCACACCTAAACTAATGAAGACAAGAAAACTGTTGCATTTTTTAAAAACCACATTTTCTACACTTGGTTAGTGATACTTTGAATCACTGCATAATTATAGACCAATAAAATCTCCATTAAATTCACACCAGTAAACATTTCTTTGAACTAAATGAAATAAAGCTTTTTGATGTATGCTATTCTCAGCATTTATCGTAAATATTAGAAATATATTCAGTAAATTAGATTACAAAAGAGTAGTAATTCCACAAGAATCGAAGTAAGAGGGTGTTTAATTGCCTCAGTCCAATAAAGGAAAAATGATGGCAGAATCAATTAAAAATATATTAAATGAATGTATTTTAGGTGGCAGCAACCCAACTTCGTTTTAGTGTATATTGCCTTGGGCTTTATAAGCTTGCTAGTTTTCCATCAGATAGAGCAGGATATAAAGAGAGAAACTACAGTCATTGTCCTATGGATACCAATATAGGTAGAAAATAAAACCAGCAAAAAAACAAAAAAAAAACCACTTTCTGGAGCGGATAGAATTTTTCTTTAGAATCACTTTACACCTCTCCTCTAACCACAAAATATTGACTTTAAGAAAGTCCTCTCTAAATAAGAAGCACCAAAATGCCTGTTTCCTAAAGCAATGGATATTTAAAATGTTCCTGGAAGGTCCTGATCAATGACAGGAATCATTTGCAAGTGTCACATTTTTCACACTGTCTTCTGCTTTAGAGACCACGCAACCTTATCTTTTAATTGCTCCAGGCTGAAAAAATTCCTTATGACAAGCACAATGATCCACTCAGAGTGCTGCTAGCTAAAAAACAGTAAGAACAAAGAGTTCCTGGAGGACTTAGGAAACCTGAGTTGTTTTTTTATTTTTATATTTTTTAATTTTATTTTTATTATTTTTATATTATGTGACTTTTTATATTTTTATATTCTAATTTTTAAATCATTTTAAATTTTAATATATTTTTATTTTTTATTATTTTTATTACTTTTTATGGGGTTTTTACTTATTTACTACTATTTATTATTTTTATTTATTATTTAATTTTTTTATTTTAATATTTTTCAAATTTTATTACTTTTAATTTCTATTACTTTTTAATTTTATTAACTTTATATATTTATTATATTTATTCATTTTAATATTCTTAATTTATTTTAATTTTATTTTTAATTTTTTAATTTTAATTTTTATTAATATTTTTAATTTATTTTTAAATTTTTTTTATTTATTGTTACTTTTGGGGGGGATGGGTGGGACACAGAAAACCTTTGAGTTTGCACTTTTCTTGAACAGACAGAGACAGTTTTAATTTCCCAGAGGATGTTAAGTCCATGAACTCATCTTCATTGTACCAGTCACAATTACAGAATTTAAAATTTGTGGCAGACCTTTCTCTGATATGCTCTCTCCCTTAAAATATTCAATACATACAAGATGGAACATTAAGAGTTAGTGCAAAGGGAATACCTGGAATCAAAAGGATCCTCACATACATTTTCATGGTATCAACAACAGATGGCAACATCCTGTTTCCAAATTCTCATTTATATGAAATTTGAGGAGTTATTTTACTCTTTTTTCTTAAGCCAAATAACATGACATTTAAAAATCAAAGCAAAAATCATAGGTAAAGATATTATTTGTAAATGTATGAGGATACATAATTATTTACAGAAGCACACATGCATTCAATCAGTAAAGATCCTGGGCCCTTATTCAGTAACAATATATCTGCAAAATCATGATATTGAACACTGAATGCACAACCTTCACAAGGAAATATTCACAAACAATTTGGTTGTTTTTTCAAATGCATGGAGGGAGAAAACAATCAGTTAAACAACTGGTATAATTCACAAGCTGGAAAAGAGGACACATTTGAGAGAGACAGAATTATTTATGCAAATATTAGAATTTAAAACAGAAAATTCCAACATGAAAACAAAATAAGAAAGATTTAAGCTAGAGTCAACACAAGACTTTCCATTTTTCTTGAGAGGGAATATGACCATCTCCAAGGACACAGCTGTCTGCACCCTTCTTCCTACCCCTTCTCTTCTCTCACTAAAAAATAAACTCCTACTCAAAAAGTCCCAATATATTCTAGTAGTAAATCTTTATCAAAGATAAGGTTGTATCTGCAGTCAGTATAAGTTATGCTGCAGAGGTTTTCAGCAACCTATGCAAAAAGCTGTGGCTGATGCAGTGGCATGCCAGCCACGGGCTCAGCTGCCAGGTGCAACTCTCCAGCTCACAAAGGGATGCCCTGGGTGTGGATCACAGAGCACTGATGTCTTCAGGGTAATGTGTGCCCAAACACTGCTGTACCACTGTGCTTGCTGTTTCACAGGGCAACAAAAGTATCACTTCTAGCTCTTCCAGTTAAACATCAAGGAATGATGCAAGACAGAAAGGGGTAGACACTCTATCATAGACAACAATCCAAAACACTATGATAGGTAATGAAGAAAATGGTTTCCTTGCCACTTAATGTATACACATTGAATCACTGAATTGCAGGGTATATCCTGTTTCTTACTGATAGGAGAAGGAACTAAGCTCTTTTTTTAGTGTAAAAATATTTTCTCTTCTTGTTCTAAAAAGGAATAATTTTTAATTAAAGTAAAATAGTTTAAATTTACAAAATTGCCCTCAAATATCAACAAGAAGTAGTAGCATTAGATTTGGGTTAATAACTTCATAAGGACATGTATAAAAAATGCTATAACTTCAAAATAACTCTGTGATAAAATATATATATTTATTGCGTATATGTAATTCAGTTTCCCAAGTGCAAATATTGCAACAAGATGTTTTATCACTGATTGCTGCTCTAATAATATACCAAATGCCAGCTTGGAAATTAAATATTCACAAGAATACAATTAAAATGAAACCCTCATTCCCAAAATAAATCATAAAAAAACACCCCTGTGATAAATAAAAGAAAATAGTATTCCTGCTGCCTTTGTCCAGTTCTTTTTTTTTCCCCATATGCTATCTTATTTGTCATATGGAGGTTGCAAAAATACCCTTTAAGAGAATAAATTAGAAAAATGAAGCATAAACAATAAAGCCTGCTCAGCAGTCGTGTTTTCCATTGCTCTGTAGGGTAGCTGCAGGAATTTTCCATGCTGTGAGTGTTAATGAGACCCTTCATAGGCACCATTAATACATAAAAGCAATCACCTATAATTCACCTTTTCAAATCTGTACTTCTTGAATTCAGTAACTAGAAGCAAAAGAGGTAGAATCATGCAAATACTATCCCCATTTACTGATATACAACCACCAGGCCAAAAAGAGGCGGAAAACAGAAAAGATATCAGCAGACATAAATGCTCTGATAATCATGCCCAGACTCCAGAAGCACTTGGAGAACACGTACAGCTTTCAAGACTACAAAACTGTCCCTAAACATATGGTTTTCCTGATAGAAACAAACATACTTACAGGAATTACTAATTAGCTAAAACTGGCTGGATTCAAGACACTTAGGCACTGAGAACAGAATGGGTATTTGACCAAACTCTGTAATGAAAGCAATCTGGCATGAAGGAAACACACAAATTTTATAGTTTATTTCCAAGTTGCTGCTTATCTTTTATAACATTTATTTAAATTAAACTGTGGAAGAATTCAAATTTTCTACACGGATACCAATAAAGTTCTGGTTAACAGTTGCCAGCATGAGGCAATTGTTGCTAACCAGTATCTCACACAAGTAAGCTTCCAAGCCAGGCACTGGACTTGAGCCAAGGACAGCTTCACCAAGCAGTGAAGGACTTAAAGCTTTTGGTAGGAAGCCCCTCATCTCTGTTTCATTTCTGAATGGCCAGCCCATGGGCAAAGACATGAGTGGGGTCTGTGAGCCCCTAATACTTAATAAATTTTCAAGTGAAAGAATATTAGTTCATTCTGCCAAACGCACTATTTTCTAAGTTTAGTGACAGAAACAAGAAGCAATAGCATACCTGATAGCTATCTAGCACTCTGATCCCAGTTCAAAGTGATTTCTCTCTTCCAGGTACAGAGTTTCCATGCAATTTAAACATGCACCCAGAAATGAGATGATTTTTTTTTTTAAAAGACCCACCTCTTCCACAAAATGAACACTGATTTTTGGTACAAGCCTGCTGTGGGTCATCCTTTCTCAGTTACATTTCTGTCTCTCATAGTTCTCATTACCATCAACCAGATTTAGGCAAGTCATCCCTTATCAGTGAATCTTTTTTGTAGAATGCTATCCATTGCCAAGTAAAAATACCTTTTTGAATAGTACTACCTCCTGGATGAGCCCAAGCATGTACTTTGGGCTGCAGATCTAAATTGAACATAGCAAATATATATCAAAGATACGCTTCCCTACTCTTTTTCTGGTTTTGATGTCCATCAGGCCCATTACTGAGAATTTCAGCATGCTAAGTTATCAAAGGTACTTTTATTTTGGTGGCCACATTAGCTTCCTGATGCCTTAGTGTGCTGCAAGAGCTTGTTCAGCATCTGATGTGAACTGAAGCATTTGAAAGAGAGTAGTAAGTGAAGGGGGTGAAGGCAGGCAGTGGCCAGCAGTTAAAGGGGTTTGACTGCTATGACACTTATTTACACAATGAAATGCACTTCCTAAGCACATTTCACTTTCATAGAAGTGAAAAACCACTGGCTTTACATGAAATTTTCATCCTTAAAAAAATTACTTCAGAAATACTTATGCAAGCACATAACATCAAATAAAAAATGCACCTCATTAATAGCTTTTCCTAAAATCAAAATAGGATGATGGACAAAGTTGAGATTGGCAATTTATATGAGATAAATGTGACTTGCTAGAAGGGAGTGGGAGGAACATTGTGGCAGCAGCCATTTCCATCTAAGACTAAAATTCATTTTGCTTCCAGTTTTATAGTAGAAAATCGCTAGGAAGGAATCACATCCTGATATTTGGTAGTTTCAGTGAGAAGTTCATATAACTGAAAGATCATTTCCTCTCATCTTAATTCCATCAAATAACTTACAAAAAAAGTAAATTCTATCACTGTTCATGTACCCAAACTGCAGTAGCTGAAGTGCAGTTTCCAAAGGCAGAAAGCTTTATACACTATCCCAGTGGCATGTTACAACACTGCATCAATTAGTATTGTAATCTATTTCATCTACTACATCATCCTCACTTACTTTTTTTTTATATCTTTCTCTCTCCTTCTCTTTATTTTTAATGAAAAAGTGAAATACTGCTTGTGCCTGCCAGACAGGAAATTAGCTCAACACTAAGGACAAGTAAAATTGCACTAACACTAAAAAGAACACAGCTATTTTCTGAGTTTTGCTTATTGCTTTTCTACTGTGTGCATAGACATTTGACTAAACCAATAAATAAACAAGTTTAAAAACAACCTGATCCACAGGACAGAAAATACAAATACCCAGCAAAGTCAAGGGGGGAAAAAATCTCACAATATTTAAATTTAAACATGTTTGCTATAAACTCCCACTTCAAAACAACTTTGAATTACTGTCAACATCAGTAGTACAACTGTTATTACCATGACAAGCTCGTTGCCACAGGATGTTTTATAGACCAAAAGTCTTAAGAAGTAGAAAAGTGGTCACCAGAATTATTGGAGGGTGGATAATGAATTGTTTGGAGGTATTAAACAAAACAATACAAATGTAACTTGTGACTCAGACAGTCCCTGAAAGTCTACCTCCTGGAAGTGAGATTCACCAGGGGAAGAAATGCATGATGCTTCTTCCACGTGTTGCAGTTTGGGCAGATTGATGTGAATTTGCTTCATTCTTAAATAATGTTTATGTGTTTATTCTGTTAAAAAAAAAAAAAAGTTCCTTATTTCTTAAAATTCACGTAGTTGAAGGAAAAAATAATGTGAACCCCATAAAATGCAACATCTGCAATGCTTTCTGTTTTATTTATGTTGGGATTTCATTGATTGTTAGTGATATGGTACAAATAAATGGGGCATTCTGCTAGCAGTAGACTTTTTTCCCTTGTAACAGATTCAGTAAATAATGTTCCACATATTTTGACACCAAAACCACTAGTGCTCTTCATGTGTTGTAATATTGTTTCAAAGGCTGCTGTTCTCAACCCAAATTTTGCAGAGATATAAACTGCTGTGGTAGATTAATCTCAATATGTCAAGTTATATACATGAATCATTAGATCGTATAATGGACATTTCTAGATATCAGCTTTCAGTGACATGTGTGCTGATAGTCTTTTTCTCCTTGTAATTACCCCCTGAATTTATTTGAACTCATTTTTTGCTAATATGCCAAAATAAAGAATTACACTAGAATCAGCAAGTTTATGCTAAATTATGTATCTATTTAATGCCGATGGAACTATATTTCTTGTGTTCCAAGAAAACATACTGGGATGATTTTCTCAGGACTTCAGTCCTGGTATATAATATAAAGTTTATACTCTTAAACTAATTTTCATTTAAATTAGGCTTCTGTGATGGCTGTGACCTAATATATTGTGTGTTCTTAATTGTCTACTTTGTCTCTTTAAATAGAGTGAGTCAGATAAAATTATATGGAGCTAGGAGAAGAGTGTGCCCTCATAATGGCCAAGTGAGCATTAAGGGACAGAAGGTCCCCAGGCAGAAAGGTATGGCAGAGCAGAGCAGGCCAAGGGAACAGGGCACATGCAACCAGGCATCAGAGAAGAAAGAAAATTAGTAAGAATCAGAGACATTAATTCAAAATTTTCTTAATCTCAAAAAGTTAAGGAGTAGTTGAAGCCAACCATGAATGAAGAACCTACTTGCTGTCCATGGGAAGAATAATATTGGAACCTTGTTTATGTTGTTTTGCCTAAGCTAGCTATGTGGTGTGTTTGGGGTTTTGGGTTTTTTTTTCTCTATCAATAAAGTAATTACCCAGTATATGCTGGATTTATAACTTTAAAAACCTTTTGATCTTTTTCAGGAGCACCTTATAAAGAGATGGTCAAGAAAGATTCTCTTCAGACCTCTCACCTTTTCAGAGAAGCACAAGAGCTCACTAGAATTCTGCATCAAGGCTCCTTTTATTAATGTTTCAATATTATATTTTTATATCTCTTGTAGATTTACAGTTTCTAGATTTACACAATTTACGAAGATGTGCTTTATATAGGGATTTAGAAAAATATATAAAGATAATTTTATAGGTCTGTAAAAGTCTTGAGGTAGATGAGAAAATACTTCTTTAATTTATTTGATACCTAATATTTGTGCCAGCTACTTAACAGAGAGCATAATTTTCAGTTGATATTAAATTTTCTCTTTGTGCAGAATTTGTCCAGGAGAGATTATATCTCTATCTGATTTATTGGATTAATGCTGAATGACAAGAAAATATAACATATATTCATCCAAATTTCTATCATATTCAAATGAAGTATTGTAAATAAGCTTTTTTTATAATCTATTACTATGAGTAAGATCATGATTACTCTTCCCACACAAGACAGCATTCAAATGCTACTTGAAAGCTAAAAAGAGAGGCAACAGTCACCTACACATACTACTCAAAATATATAGCACCTCAAAATTACTACAAAGTATACCTGTCTGGTGTTCACTGAATAACTAGAGCAAAGTATGAGGACAGGTCAACTTTTTAGCTCTAAAAGAAGCATTTACTCCAGGAATCCTCAAAGTGAATCTGAATCTACAAGGGTATAATCTGGGAAAATAGGTTAAGAACAGGCAGTATTACTATATTTAGGCACAAAGGAAATCTAAGAATATGCACACATGTGAATCACAACAGAGACCAATGTCAAAAAATAAAATAAAGCAAATGAACACAAAGATAGAATAAATGTTTTTGTCAGGTGAAATGTCTGAGAACTAAAATGATCAAAAAAGCTCTAAAAAATACTTCTGTAACAGAATAAACTACTCCATAAATTAGGACAAGTAATCTTTTTTTTTCCCATTATTTCCATTGACTGCAGAAAGTGTTAAAAAAGGGAACAATTTACCTATCACACTGAAGTTTTTTGAACCATGTTTATTGTTCACAAAATGCTCAAAAATGTAAAACAGGTGCCTAGACATTTATAGTTATTAAAATGCTTATAACAGACTGAAATAACAAAATAGTTTTGAAGGCTCTCTGGTCAGATGACCAGACTTTCTAGTTTTGTGATAAGCCTCATGCATTTATCTGTGGATTTTGGTTCTAGACCTGTTTTGTTCTCATCCCTCTTATCTTTGTATTTTCTTAACAGTTCTTTAAGTCAGCTGATTTGGTGTCCAGCTCTAACCGAGTAAGAGAGTAACAGAGTAAGTTATCACACAATTACATAATTTTTCCTGTCTGCCCACCAGTCCCCTAGCCAATCTGTAAGGAAAAAAAAAATCATCCTACCAATTCCATTGTAGCTTAGTTTAAGCAAATAAGGATTGTTCACCTAAACTAGTATCCTGTCTGACAACAGCCAAAAATGTTTAGTGAAAAGTATAACAGGGTAGCTGTGTATTCAAGCTACCCTAGAAAATTTTTGTAGCTTTGGGCAATTTTCAGTCTGAAGAAACCTAAGCCAAAAGTGATGTATCAATAGATAGATAGATAGATAGATAGCATTTGATTCATGAAGTAAAAAAGGAATTAACTCTTATATGATTGCTCTGCCTAACTTCACACACAGATCTACCTGGCTGAAAAGTTCCTTTTAATTTGTTGAACAATTTTCACCTAATTTAGCAGAGGAGTATGAAATGTCAATGTATTGTTTCACAGTGTTAAGCTTTTGCAAATATAGGAAAATCAGCATCAGGGGAGACACTGAACTTAAATACCCTCATGGGAGAAGACTATAGAATAACTAGAATCATTCCATGTTCCACATGGATTTTGCTGGGGCCAGAGGAGCCATGTCATAGTTCCTCCCCTTTGGGGTGGAATTCCCAGCATGTATTATAGTAGTTACAAGGCAGTGGCAACCAGGGAAAGACATGGAGTTAGGGCTGTGGGAGATGGCAGAGAAAAGAATTTAGAATACCACCAAGGAGAAGGATAATGTGGGAAAACAGGGAGGAAGCTGAGATGTCTAGGGGGGTATATTGTAACTTCACAGGAAACCTGGCTTTTAGCTCTGTGTGACACCTAAGTGCAAAAAACCCCAAAGATCTTCCATTTAGTTCAAAGTGGAAAAAGTAGAAGACAGCAGTGTTGAAAGGAGAAGGGAAGGACAGCAAAATACAATGTACCAATGGCAAAATGGAGAAGGCAAGAAGTCTATACAGTAAGGCAGTTTGAAAGACATATTCCTGTACTATTTGAACATAAAGTCCACAAATTTAAGTATATGTGAAAGTATTTAAAAGGAAAATTCTTCAAGTTCAAGCTTTAGGCCTACTCCCTGATAATTTTCAGAATAACCAAAGAAATCTCAAAAGCCTTAAATACCAGCAAAATAACTTCCCCCCCACCCCCCCACATTATGTTGTACAACAGCTTTCTGTCTTCCCCAGCATAAAACCCAACTGTAGCCCCAACTGGCTCATCTGCCCACTCCTGGAAACTCTGTGTGGCTCCTACATACTGCCAGACCATGCTGGAACATATTTATTGCCAGCTTTCAGTACTACAGAGAACCTGGGAAACCCAAGGTTGAAGTGGAAGCAAAAAATGTTGTTCATTCCAAAAGTCAGAATTTGAATAGAAACTCCTTGAAGGGCATTGCCTGTCAAAGGCATGAGAGGCTTGCAGCTGAAAAAAGAGAGCACAGTCCCTCTGCTTTGACAAACAGAAAGCTATGCATGTCACAGTGCTTTTTCTAGCGCATTCATAAAAACAGGCTCAGGAATGGACAATCAATTACTTGAAAAAGCACTTTGGAGGAAAGGATACTCATCCTGTGTCTCAAGAAGAATCCAACTTTGCTATCATTAGCATAGGAAGCCTTGTCCCTTAGATGTGGACAGAATTCCTGACAACATACAATATTTGCCATCTCTATTAATGTCTAAATTACTACTCCTCATACTGCGTTGCAGAACTGTAGGTACTATACATAGCCCTGGCACTATTGTTGTCATAGTTCCTTAGCCAACAACTGATTCCACACCTTGTAGACCAAACTGTTCCACACGATTTTTACACTATGACCATTGTTTTCAGCCTGCTATTTCACTTCATGCCAACCTGTACTGACCTTTAAATTCATCAAGAGAATAAACGAAGTATTAAGCCATAAGTCACTGCACTGTTCTTTTTAATACCTAATGTTGTGAATCACTTTAAAGTGTGATGTGTTTTACCATTAGCAGCATATACCCAAAAGCCAAGAAGGCCAGAATTTTGAGAGTATAATCTGACTCCCCTAAAAGATGCTTAATTTTCAGAAAATGCTGCTTTTATAGTGAAGCGTGCCCATAATCCTTTATATCATGAAAACATTATCTCAAATTTCTCACTTCATAAATAACATTCTGTGCCTAATGAGATATTACTTTGCTTTTAACTACACATAAGTTGTATTTTGACCTATTCACAAGTGTTATAATACCTAGTTTACTAAAGGACTTTAGCAGTAATCAAAAAGCTGTGTGTTACAAGAAGAAACTCAAATTTAGAATACCAGCTAATGAAAATACTAGTGAATTTTATATAATAACATTAAACATTATCACCGATTTCATGATGACACATCTAACAATCCATATTAGGAAAATAAATCTGACAAGATTTATCTTCTTAAAGAGCACTTTAGTCACAAATTATTCGAGGTTCAATAGATACAGATGATAAATTTTAGATATCTTTGCTTCCTCTTTAATGAACCATGAGTATTTGAGTACTGAAATAATTTAAATATAAATTTTCTTTTATCAGAAAGAGGCTATTTTCCTGGCCAGTACTTCTTAAAATAAAACAGTATTTAATATTTTTCATAGATTAAAATATTTTTAAACACACTGGGTAAATAATTCCAAGTTTTACTTTAAAACTTGCTATGACATGCATATCAAAGGTGCTTTTCTTACAGCTGTCTGAGCTTATTTACTGTGATTTAAATTATACAGACAGGAGGAACTGAAATCTCATTAATACCTATGGAATATCTGCTGCATTTTGGAACTCTGTCTTTTATCTGACAGCTCCTACTGCTTATCTTGTACAAAATGGGCTGACAGAAAACCAACTGATTCTAAAGATTAATTTCATGACATCATGTTTTTACATGTTAAAAGACACAGAAGGCAGTTTCTAAGATCTTCTGATAATACAAAATAAATCCTGTACTAATCAATGATAAGAGACTCAACAATTTACCAGATTTTTGGTGAGATTTTTCTTCACCTTTAGCCAAATAAAAAAAGCACCTTTACATAATTCAAGCCATTACTTGGATGGGCTCAGCCTCAGCCAGTGGCAGGCCTGTCTTGGAGTCAGCTGCCACTGGCCCTGTTGGACCTGGGGGAAGTTTCTTGCACCTTTTCTCAGAAGCTACTCCTGTAGCCCCCCTGCTACCAAAACATGGTCATCCAAGCTTAATTTAGTGGTAGGTGTCTGATCACTGGTACCAAAAAGGACTTTGAATAGTGTCAGATAACACATACTTTTATTCTTAACTTCCTGTGCTTTTCTCTCTTTCAAACATAGAGAAAGGTTTGTCCTCTGGACTTCATTCTTCTTCCTTTCATACCAATACTGGGCAGTTCATACACAACAGTTGATTCTTTTCCATTATCTGTTCCATCTAAATCAGTGTCCACATACCCATCACTATCCTATTTTCCTTCTTTCCTTGTCTGTCAACACATCTTCATTACATCTCAGTCAAGGTATGTGGGTACTCAAAGAGTTAAAAATATTCAATGGATTAATTCAGCCAGTAGTATTAATGTCTATATTAATTTCAGGAGACCTCACCTTAGACATAAACCCCTTGCAAGACATAAAATGTCACTAGTTTATCCTTTAAGTAATCCAGCTCCATCAGGAAAGAGGATAGTAGTTTTAATAAAATGGGACTCATAAGTTTTTATTACTTTTACAGTGAATGCTTTTCAGTTTTATTGGCTCTTGGAAGGAGCAATTTAGTTTCTCTATTTAAACATGACTTTTTATCCTTCACAACTTGCAGGTTTCAATGTTATGTTTCTAACATTATAAATATACATGCAGATACTGAGGTTTTAATAAAGGTATGAAGTCCTTTTCTCTGATACATACAACCTAGGATTATGACTATCACAGAAAAAGAAAAAAAAGACTTAATCACTTTCCTAGACTGATACAGCTAACAGCATTTTTGAGAATGGATGAATGTAAGCATTAGAAAATGGTTATCAGCGATCACACTGAGTTAAGTAATACATACTGTTACACATTGATTTCAGTGCTTCTCTCACCCCTTGAATTTTCATGGGAAAAGAATTCAATGTTCTCTACAATATGTAGAATGTTCTCTACATATTAATATCATGGCCCTAACTGACATCAGTGAGAGTGGTACTATCAGATCTCAACATAGAAAGTTGGGACATCAACATTTTTCTATTACGTGATCTAAGAAGCTAATACTGATTTCAAGGGGAAGAATAAAATTAATCTTTTGTTCTATGGTTTTTTTTTCCTTTCACCATGGCTTAAGTAGTTAAGCATCAGAAATTTAAATATTATTCCTGAAATGCTGTCTAATTTTGTTTTTCTACAGTTTTACAGCAGACAGGAAAGACATGCTCTGATATAACAAAACTGTATTTTCTCTTCTCTGATTTTATCTGTGACTGGGAAAACAGAAAAGAACAGTGTCTATAGAACCATGAGAAATCTTCAATAAGTTATAAAATAATGGCATCACTAACAAACAATTGACCAAAGTAGATTGGCAACCTGGAATTCTACTTAATAACTTAGATGATGTAAAGATGACAAAGTTGTCCTGGTATAGAAACCATGAAAACTATTTTTTTTTCTTTTGCACTTTCCTGTTTATCAGAGTGAAATTATATCAGGAAAGTGTTTATAATAAGATGAAGAAATGTTTACAGAAAGCTTAAGCTTTAGCTGTAAAAAAATAAACAAAACCTTATTTTATTAATTTAGTTATAACTAAAGGGGTGATGTCAGAAAGAAACAGCAACTTGCAACAACTGCAAATTGCATCCCACTATTTCTGCAGCATTGAGTTGGCAATAGACTGGCTAGCTAAAGACATAAATTAGACCTGTCTTCACAACTACACAAATTATAACAGAGGCTGTCAATAGAAGCTGATGCATCACCTCTGAAATAACAGTAAGCAGACTCTTGTGCAACAACATACAACACATCAAAATACTCTGGCATTCGCATATGGAACAAGAGCAGATAATCATTCAAAAAATTCTCAGTATCTGGTTATGAGCTAAAAAGTACATAAAAAAAGAAAATTATTAAGAACAAAATTTAGCAAAACTTCCTTTTGGATGTGACATAGAAATCTCAAATTTCATACTTACTTTTTTTAACTGTAGCTGGCTGCAACAAATTTGAGATTGCTAACATGTTAGCATTACTAAAATAATTAAGCTTGGGAGCAATAGAGTTTTTAAAATTAGCTCTCTCAAAGAAATTACCATTATAATCACCTAATTATCCTTTGATGTAGCTTTATTCATAAATGCTTTAAACATTCATCACCTTACTACTGAGGGCTATGCCTCAGTTTATATACTCTGCGAGAAAATAAAGTTACTATTATGCACTGAAGAACATGTGTGAACAGAAAATGTGAGAATGCTGAATGCTGCAATTTTGTCTATGTTTTTATTTCAAGACTTTCTAAGGCTTAAAGAAATAAACCAGCTTATCCATTAAAATTAGATATTTTAAAAATAGCTCTTTTTTTTCAGTTTATGCAGTTTACACTGTCTACATTTGACTCTTAAAGCCTAGCATACCACCACTTCTCATATAAATGATTGAGCTATAAAACTGTTAATGAGTGGATTTGTCTTTTGAGATTTGTCTCATATTTAATAAATTAGTCCTTCAGCAAAACCACTTCTTTAGAAGTCTTTTAGCAGTTTTGAAGAATTGTTGGTGTATCTCCCCAGGCAAAAGAACGTTGGGCTGCAGTATGAGACAGCACAGCCATCAAAGGGTATCAGCAGAGAAAATGCAGAACACATTAGCAACAAGCCTGCAGCAGACTCAGTACACAGCAAGGATATTGGCCAAAACCAAAACATGTGCCAGCATGCTTTTATTAATATTGCTACTTTCAGCAGATCCAGGAAAGGCTGAAAGAAATCTGTTCATCAGTGCAGCAATCAGACCTTCATAGGACCTCATGTCCTGAGAGGGCAAGTTTTACATAGTCTCATTTGGCTTGATGGAGACTTAACATTTTAGGTACATAACACAGATTTCCCTGGATTAACATGCAGCTGGCATCTGTTTCAAACTAAGAACACAAACAAATACATTCAAATAAGTAGCTTAGTACTCAGTTTCTCTTTTCAAAGAGTACATCAAATAATATTTTTATGATCCTATAATTTTACACAGCACGATCATTTTTCTATATTAAATCTATTGGGGGGGAGGGTTAATAAATTTTAAATAGTGCTGGAACTGAGATACCAATAGAGGCTAGAATCATTCAAATATTATGATTTAAGTTTGATAATTAGATTCACTATAACTTTTTTATTAAAATGTCATTCAAATGAGAATTAGCTTTGGTTTAAAAAAATCCTTTCTTCCTAACTGGTAGATACTAGGCAAATCTTCCTAACTAGCAGATATTTTAGGACAGATTTTTTTCTTGTTCTCAGATCACCCTCATTATATCAGACTTGAACTTTGCTCACAAAATATTTGTCTTTTTTTCTTATTTCTTTAGTTTTCATCAAAATCCTGCTAATGACCATTACTTCCCCATTCCTAGAATTTTGACAGAATTCATTCTTGCTTCTGAAATCCACATTATTTTGCAATAAAACTGCCTCATCTCCATTTTACATTTTATATATGCACCACTCTTGTGCCTTGATGCTAACAGCATATTTTAAGAACTGTAGAGATAGCAGATAAACCTCACAATTCCAACATGCTGGTAATCAAAACCAGGTAAGTACTTTTTCTTATTGGCTGTTCTAGGAGGAGGCCCTTCCCAGGAAATATCTGGTCCAAAAGACACATCCTAAAAAACTCAGTACTATCAGGCATGGAAGACCATATGCAGAAATTAATGCCAAATAATGTCTTATCTGCTACACTTCTGAAATTTAACTCTGAGGACAGAAGAATAATCCAAGTTTTATTAGCTGATGTGTAACGGCACTAGAAGGAAGAGACAGAATTGTGATTTGTCCACAGACATCTTATAATGTAGCTGATTTTAAAATTCCACTAAAATACATCTTTACTATAAATGCCTTTTCTACCTAATTCAATTTTACTCATTACGTATATTCTATATAAAGGATGGAAAACATTTCACTGTTATCAAATAACATCTCAAATTTTAAAAAGGCCTAACAGAAAAAAAAAAGTTACTCAGAAGATAATTCAACTTCAAAAGGCTTAATTTCAACATCTCATGCCAAATACTTAAAAAAAAAATCTGAAAATACATATGGAGTCCATGAAGCAATATTCATGGATTTTCTGGATTGTTATTTTAATAGAAATATAGGTATTTTTACCTTAATAGGGTCCAATCTTCCACCATTGTTATTTATATCAAGCTCTTGTAATACTGGTGAATTGCAACTGAGAGCCAAGTAAAGCAAGTCAAAATGACAAAAGGTATTTATGAAATATGATTCTTGTATGTTAATTATACAAATTTGATATTAAGTTAGAGCAGTAAGATGGACAAACACACAGAGCATTTCAAAGTATTAGACCAATAAAGTATTAGACCAATTTACCATAACACCAGAAAAACTAATCTGGACCTATTCCATGAACATACAAGTCTTTTCTTGAATTGACGATATCTTCAAAAAGAGGTTGTTTAGATGTAGCAGGAGCAAGTTGTTGACACATTCTGTCTCTGGATTTTCAAACAGAATAACAAAACAAAATCAATAATAAACTATATTTTCTAAAGAGCCCTAGTTGTAGGCAATATTGCTAGCAAAAAAACCCAAAAAATTATAACTAATGTTATTTACTCCAGATATGGAAGCAAAACAAGTATTCTGAAAGTTTTGGTCTCCATAGTTTCATCTCTTAATAAAATCAGAAACAATGAAAAACAAACATTTATCAATGTTCTGTCACTTCTCTATTTTAATGAAGAATTTTAAAGAATCCAATATTCTGTCTCATGTTTTAATTGCCCAGCTGAGACAAAAAAGCTTATATGCACATCCATTTACATTCAATCCATCTACCTGCCAATGTACTTCATGAAAATAAATGTATTCCTCAGGAGAGAGGAATGCAGATCTGTTGAGGCTGTGTCTGGAAGGTTTATATGCCCTACTATATTTCCTAAATTCTGAGAAACAATGAGAGTTGTTGATGTGTTGATTCTTCCATCAACACATCAATAGTTATCAGAACTTGAAAAGTACCTCCCTTTTGAAAACAAAATGGAAAAGGTTTTTTTTCAAAACCTCATAACAACTTTACAAAACACTGTATCTCTATTCAGCTAGACTTCCAATACACATTCCAACCCATGATAGAGGACAAAATCCTATAATTAAACAATTTCATTTGGAGTTAAAATCTTCTATGCATAAATGCCTGAAAACAGTCAAATTTCACTGGCCAAGGTGCATGGAACAGAAAATAAAATTTCTTTCTAAGCTGTATGAGATGTGAGTGCAAGATTAGATGTGTTTATTTTCATTTAATTTTCTAAGTTGTCTTTATATAGAGAGACAGAAGACTAAAGATTAAGAAATACCTTTTTTAATTCATAATTTTAAATAACTATTCAAAAGATATATGAATACAAAAAAATAATTTCCTGAATTATTTTTCTAAAACTCATTTACAATGTCTATGCAATGCATACTTAAGAGATTACTTTGTTTCTAAAGTTGAACTACAGGTAACTGAAACATCTGGAGAGAACACAAATGCCACAGTTAATCATGGGTTTGCCTGGAGAGAAGAGAATCTTGCTAGCTGAAAAGCTAGCTCTTTTTACACCTATGTGTGGTTTTTTTCTTGATTAATTGAACTGGGAAAGGCAATACATTGCAGGGGGTTTAAAACCACCTATGTTAATTATCTATTCCAGGATGAGATAAATTGACCTTTGAGTGAGTCCTTCCTCTTTTTAAAGCAAACCTGGATTATTTTCCTAGACTGCCTTGGTGACCAAAGTACATATTCAACTGGAAAAGGAATAGAGATGACAGAATTATTTGGCTACAGATTAAACAAGCTATTTTTGTTAAAATGCCAAAACAAGCACCAAGGCCCCCCCAAGCAGACTCACAAGATCTGCTACCCCTGTCTCCTTCATATTGGTTTGACCTTCCAGAGGGATGTCCATGGAGTCTGTGTCACCATGGGTCCTGCAGCAATGGGTGGTCCTCCCTTGTCTGCCCTTGTGCTGGCTGCAGCTCATTCCTGGCTACCAACTTGCCCCGTGGGGCTCTCTTTAGATGGCAAAGGTGGACTACTTTGACCATTAACTGAAAGAATATATTTGCTTTCAATGGGATGCATCGCATGTTTACATTTATGCATCAGTTTTGAGTTACATTGGATGTGCACCCTCTGACCAAGTTCAAGAAATGTTTGAGGTTGCAGGATAACCTACAGATCAATAAACCACCCAACAAATGGTTGGAGTTGTTTAATATTTTTATCAGTTTTCCTCCCCTTATCATTTTCAGTATAAAGATTTCCATACATAAACTTGCCATTGTAATTCAGTGATTTGTTTCATTAAATCCACAGAAAATATCCAGTTATCTCACTCCCTTCTATTAGTCAAAGTGGTCATAACTTATTGGCAGCTTTTTTCCATGCTGTTTGTGCTTCTGTAAACTCTGTATCTCATGAAGTAGAGATCGTCCTTATCTACCTCACTGAGGTTATCTACAAGCTGTGGGCTATTTGTGTCACCAGTGCAAACAGACAACCACACAAACACTCTCCTGATGGATTGTCCTGATGGATCATCTGGGATTGTCCTGATGGATCATTTGGGACCTCCTTGAGAGAGCCAAGGGCAAGCTGCCAGATAAAAATCAGCAGCAATTGATTTCCAGCAGAATCTTGAAAATCAGAGACATATATCTCACTTGTCTCTCCAGACGCAGAACTACAGATTCTTCTACGGTGTACTGCAAAAGAAAATACTCATGAAGGACTGGTGGTTTCACTCAAAACTTAAAATAGCCATGAACTGCTATATTTTATCCTTGAAAACAATAGCATGCTGTGTTATCAGTTGTTTCAACACATTAGTATGTATTTTAATTGAAGGTGACAACGTATTAAGGGTTTGACCTTTGGAAACTGAGTATTTCAAGTTGGGGATCATTCACACCACCTACTTTATAAGCTTAATTTGCATATGTATCCCAAGCTTCCTATATAGATAGCCACTGAAGCACAGTTCCTTCTGTTTTAAGCAACACAGCCACGTTTATTATCAAGCCAAATGCATTTGGCTTTTACATAGGTGTTGTGAGAGAACAGGAAGAACTTTAAAAGTGAACACAAAGGCCAAATGGTATTGCCTTGGAGATACTAAAGTTACAGCAGAAGGCAGCAAACTTGCAGTAGTATGTCCTCATGCAGTGACAAGTAGCACGGCAAGATAAAGAACTACTCAGCAAAAATTAATTTTTAGAAACTGAAATACTAGAGAATGTTCGCAAATAAGATGTTGCCTGGTACTACAGTATTATCAGACTCTGAATCTGCATAATTTAGACATTAAAAATCATTCTGTTAATTCTATCAAAACCAAGAGAGACTGCAGGCAAATAAATGTTAAGCTCTGCCTATGCACTTGTAATTTTTCAATTGAGTAATCTCGACATTTTTACAGCTTATTTCATAGTACTGTAGGAGTCTAACAAGCCCTGTTCTGTGGCATTAAAACAACCCTAGTAACTGTTGAGACTGTTAAAAATACTAATAACACCCACACACCAGAGAAGATTCAACCTGCTTGTAAAGCCTAGAAAGTAGTTCACTCCTGTTCTTAAAAACTAAAAGTGATAATAACACAGAAAAGCAAAAAGTTTCTTGGATTTTTTCTATCTTGAAATATATTCATGTTATGTTTCCTAATATGCTAAAAGGAAACCAAATTATTAAAAAGGAAAAAAGGTGCACGAAAGGTTGAGATAAAACTTTGAAAATGAAACTCCTAAAGGTGTTATTATGTAAAAATGCTGTTCTTCCAAAGTAATATAATATAGATAAAAAAAGTGCTTCAAGATGTAGACATTCCATTATCTTTCTAACTGAGAATTTACTATGTCTGCAATGGCTATTCCAGCATATGACATTATTATTTATTTTCGTTTGAATGCTAAAATTTACAAAAAATAAAATCATGAAAATAAATTCAGAAATCCATGCAACTACAGGAACAGACAAAATATTCTCTTAAGCAATTTTCTGTTTAACAATGGTTTTAATAATACCATCAAAAGAGATGAATTCAACTAATTGTGCATGTCTGACATTGACATGATATAATACTTTCCATTATAAACAGAAACCACATGTGGTCAATTGTAAGAGCTCTAGATGAAAAAAAATAAAAGTCAAACTGGTCCCCCATGGAGCACAGAAATCAGCATTAATTGAAGTTACACACAAGGAAGAACAATATGTGGAGGTCCAGGCAGAAAGCTGCATAGAGAGGTTCCTAACATATATTACTGTATTATTGGTGCAATATTTAAATATTATAAATATAGGATCCAGGAAATATAAGGTATCATGGGAATCAACTGAGATAAGAAATAGTCAACACACTATTAAGAGGTCTCACGGATCAATTTCTACTGTGATTATAGAAGTCTAATAATTATGACTCTGAATAAATTTTCACAATAACTAAGTGAATTAGGAAAAAGCTCTTTAAAACATTCAGCACATTTGCATAATGGTAACCATGTTAGGTACCTAATTCAGATATAGGCACGAAAAGCCTTAAATGGCCAAGTGAGAGTCTAAGAATACCCAAAGTTCAATATGCCACTATGAATGATCTGTGCTATACATTTTGGAAGCCTCCAAACAGCTAAAAAGCTGAAACACTTTCAGCATGGATGTTGAGTTTAGCTGATTAGCACCAGCCAGTATACTGAGAGGTGACTAGGGCAGTGAGAAGCATTAATAATGGTGATTTCTCAGTAGAAACTGTCCAGGACTGACTGGTTTTGTAACTGGGATTAGAAAATTAGATGGATGATGTAGTTTCCATAATTGTGCCCCACAGTGGTTATCAAACAATTGCAAAAATCTGAGTTTAAATTTGTACTAAAGCAAAGAATACAGATCCCTGAGTAAAGAACAGAAACATGCCTAAACTATAATGGAATTATATGTAACATTACAGTACAGTTCAAGAATGTATTTCTGACAATAAATAAATATGAGAATGCTATTAGTGTCACCATAAACCTGTTCACTAACACAAGTTCTGTGTGAGATAGTAAAAAAAATATTGCTACTATTTCCATATTTCTTTACTTAGCTGTACTGAGAAGAAAAAACTTACCATTAAAATAATATTAATGATTAAATAATCATGGGTCTCCACTGTTCATATTCTTACAAAATTAATAGAAGACTGAATCTGCATTTCAAAAAAAAGTACACAATGTGAATTTTTCATCTGTCAAGTTATTATTTATATTATTGGTCTACAGGACCCTAGGAAAAAAAAAAAAGGAAAAAAAAACAAAACAAAACAAAACCAAAAAAAAAAAAAAAAAAAAAAAAACCAAAACCAAACACAACACACCACAAACAAACAGAAAAATTAAAATAATGGAAAAAGAACTGAGAATTTTGCAAATATGTTTAAACCTACATATAATTGCCAGAGAATTAATTATAGAATAGAAATTTAGGGTGGCCAGACAACATGTAAGTTACATTCCATAGTACAAAGAAAATACAATTTTAAAGAATTCACTGCCAAAAACTTCAGAAGTAAATTTTGTGATCTTCTCACTAATTAAATAGGAGAAATTGACAGAAGTAATCCCAGGTAATTATTTTTTTTTCTGTTGCCAGGTACTTTCTAAAAGAGATATGTAGGATAAAAGAGAGCAGTAATCACACCAAAGTCCCATATCACAACAAGAGAAATGAGTACACCCTTGTCCTTTTTTTCAACATCAGGAAATTTGAAAAAAAGTATAATAATATAAACTTATCTGAGAAAAGATAGTGAACTTTTTCACATCAACAGATTCAAAGGCCTGTTAAAAATAGGTTGCTCTTAGCTCTCACTATGCATATTGCTCAGTGAAGAAACTGAAGTAAAATATGATTTGTGTGTATGGAGTTTCATAATGACATTAAGGAAGAAAGGAAAAGCAATATTCAGAAGTTGCTCATCTCAAGCCCTGCTCCACCAGAGCATTCTGGCTATCTCATCTTGCCACAGAAGGGACAAAGACCTTTACTGTATATTAAAATACGTTTTAAAATTATATACATGATTTTCTAATTTTCTGAAATCTTCTACATTAGATTTTATATTTTCTATTTAAATTTTACATCCCACTGTGAGCCAAGCTATGGCTGCTTGCTAATTTCTCTAAAGCACCCTGACTGGAACTCATCAGTACCCAAAGTCCACTTTTCAGGGAGGAATAATTCAATAATTTTATATTTTTTAGAGCTCTGGATCAATTCAAACATGTAATAAGAACAACTTTAAAAGGCATTATTCCTTCAATTAAGAAGAAAGAAACTCAATTTATACCATTTCTTATACTACCACTGAAGAAATACAAGTGTATGTGGGCTTAGATAAAAGAAATGCCCCTGTTTCCTCTCATGCTTCAAAGCAGAAGACAAAAGCTTTAGTAAGGGAGCCATAAACACAGAAAAGTTATTGGTACTCTGTTACAAAAAATATTTTTTCTTCTGATAAGATGATGATAAATTAGAACCTGGTCCCTAAACCTTGGTCTTCTCTCTTTGAAGTGACTGCAAACACTTTCCTCCACATAGTGCTTATAGAGTTATCTACTGATGGTTCAAAAACCTACCTGTTCCACCAACTTATCTCCTGTACCTAGTTAATATCTCTCCTTAGGCCACTGTCACTTTAAACACATGAGCCTCCCATCTTCACTTTCAAATTTTCTGCTCTTTTTCCCATCACTGTTACAACTATTATTATCTTACTCTTTCAAGACTACAGAATATATTTCTTCTATCTCCCCTCATTAGTTATCCAAAAATATATCTCTAGTACCTATCATTTTATTTCCATACACATTTCAGCTAGCACTGACATTCACCAACTCATCACTTCTATTAATAGGGCCTTGTTCTGACGCTGAGCTATTCTCTCACCAATCCTTTCTGTCTCAGTGACAATTTTAATGAAAGGACATTGTTGTCAAACCACAAAGCTTTGACTCTTTTTGGTGAGACTTTCCCTGCTGCCATCTCAAAATTTAGATTAAGAACATGGTCATAAAGTTTTTGTAAACACTGTGTTTAATCTGCTTTCCTGAACCCAATTCCTCACCATCCAATCCACTATAGGTTGTCCACATATTCTTCAAATCTCTTTTGTTAACCTCCTCCATCAAAGGCCTCTTTTGTTAAGACCTACCTTCAGCCTACATAAAACCAGCCACGTGATTCATTCTGACAAGTATGTGCTCTTACATCCAGCTCCACTTACTCACACCTGTGTGCAATCTGACATGGCTGCTGAGGCGGTTTACATCAGGAATGAACCTGAGCTATATGAACTGCAATATGGCAGAAGAAAGAAACAGCAAGTATTATATATACTGCTCTTTTTAGCTCATATACAGTACACTCACACCGTTTGTAGTGATTATAGTATTTGTCCACTCTTGTACCCATGTTCTCCGTGTTCATATATGATGCATGACAGAGTTTCATTGCTTCTGAACTACTGAAATACTGTATTATAAATTAGGTGCAGCTAGTAAGTAATGCCTATGATCACTGGGTAATGTGGTTAAAGGACTATTTCATCTCAGGAGATACTTCTCTGCCTGCTACATCTGATACTCATCCTCAGCTTAACGAATAGATTTATATTCATGGCTTTCTCAATGGGTTTTTTTTTCCTAAATGCTGCTCTGCAGTGGAGATACTTGATATTGTCCCCACACTAGCATCTGTTCACCTGATCAGATTTGAGACAAGAACTGTGCCTCATTTGTTTTCTAAATGAGCCCCATACACATCATACACATCAAACATTAGCTCATTCACCAATAAAGGGGTCTGCTATTCCATTACTCTAGGATTTTATATAAGAATTAGACTGTATACTATTGTTTGCTATCCTTGTATGTATTGTTTGGAGTTTTTTCCAGATGAAAATTAGATCAAATACAAAGAAACTCAAAATATGAACATGCCATCTATCAAACATGCACAATTCCCTACTAATGTGAAAAGATTTAGAGCTTGCTACACTGTGGGAATAATTCAGTTCAATTTTTATCATTGGGATAGTTATATAATCCGATCTAAACAAAGTCTTGTTCAGACTGCTCAGTATGATTGGCTGTGTGCAGAAATGACACAGATGGAAAGTAGAGAGCTCTAGAACAGAACTACCATACTTTTGCAGATGCTACTCAACCCATTACACAACCTGCAGAAGGTAGCTTGAGAAAAGGCAGAAATTACATTATCATGCTGTCAGCACCTCAGCAATCTCCACCACAGAACCATGGAGTTTGTTTTTAAAAAACATAGTGAAAAGCCTGTATTGAAATGTAGAGCGAGTTTCTATAACAAAAGAAATAACTGTAAAATTTATAAATGAAGATGTAAAGGACATTTCCTGGTACAGACATCACGTTAAATTTTAAAAGGCCTACTGCTGAATGTGAAATATGAGTATTAGGTGACCAGAGCATGGAAAATGCCCTTAACCATTCTATGAAATGGCTTTTCTCCTCCAGATCATGAAGAAATATACACTGAAAGAGCTGTGTATCATGGAGTTGAATAAGAGACAAATGGGACAAAGAAGAAAAAAAAATGGACTAGTGGTTTCTTTTACCATAAACCTTCCTGAATATGCTTTAGGGAGACAGAGACAGCTACAAAACAGGAGAACAAGGACAAGTGTGGGCTCCTCAGTGGGTGTTCAACTGAGCTATAACTCAGTCCCTTTAAGAAGCTATAAGCTTAATGTACAGCCAAAGTACATCAGCAAGGAGAGAAATCCAATCTCCTCAGAGATTATTTATGACAAAGTGCACCTAACTGAGGCCCAATTTGTTTGTGGAATTGTAGTCATTCCACTGCAACTAAACAACAAATGAATCTGCCTTGTAGAGGATTCGTTCAGGGTATAAAAGAAAACAAAAGAGAGAAACAGATACAACACTTCATTTACACACCGATGTACAGGCTAACTTACAGAAATGATTGATAAAGCAATTTTTGAAAGCAGAGAACTCTCTGAAAGAGAAAGCCTTTGAATCACATCTGTCAAGTGAGCACTTTTTATTTCAGATTTATAAATGTACACTCGTTGGTTTAGAATCCATTCTTTGTCTCATTATATTACTGTTTCCCAATTTACTTCACATGCTTAAATTGAAAATTTTGTTGAACTCAGAGAACTAGCATGATTCTTGTTTTATATAAAAGTAAAACACAATCTAAGATAATTTTTTTTTTAAGTACCAGAGCACAGGGTGTGCTAGCAGCTTCCTGTGGGCAAGGATACCAGCAGCAGTGGGGGCTTCCACAGGCCACATCCTGGTAGCCAGAGCTTTTCCCAGTATCTCTGGCCAGGGAGCAGAGCATCCAGGGGGCAGCTGGGTCAGCCCTTGCATCAAGGCACCTCCCTGTGAAGGTGTTTTTCTAATTATTTATATTTATCTTTTATTAAATGTGCTATTTTAAAGCAGTGTGTTTGAAAGTGCTTGTATTTTTAATTGGATTTACTGCGAAAACATTAAAATCATGTAATATTGGCTAACATATCAATATTTTATCACTTGGATTGATTTTATTCAAAATTAACTTGAAGTACATTCACTAAAAATTAAAAACTGGAAAAGAATTTTGGTCAGTAATTACAATTTTGGGTCAATTTCTGCTCCTCGTCGGGTTCATATATACAGCAAGACTTTTCATTTCTCCATTCAAACATCATATGAGCATGAATCTAGTCAACAAAAATGAGTGCAGACCAATTAATAAACAAAAATATTCAGGGACAGACTGGACAAGATTACAAGACAGGCATTGCTTCAGACTTTAAATTAGAGTAGGAAAAAACAGAAATTGTTCAAAGACAGTAACCAGTCATTCTAGAAAAACTCCACAGGTCCACAGAAAATGAGAGAAAATAGCCACTGTCAAGCAATTAAAAGCAAAGGTGTAAATTCCAGTTCTTAAATACTACCAAAAATGACAAAGCAAGAGTGCTTTTGAAAAGTGACATTTACTTTTCACATACTGAAAAAACACTGCTTAAATAATAAAAAACCTACCCAACCAAAACTAGTGAGAATACATTTCTCTAGATACTTCCAAGCAGAAGGGACAACAGTTATTGCAAACATTCAAAGAGAAGAAAGGCAAAAGGCCATGACTAGAGAACTAAACAATTTAGATAATCTGTATTTGAAATAGAATAAATTAGCACCTATAGAAGAATAGTGCAGAATTATTTACAAAACAAACCTACCATAAACAAAATATAAAAAGGGAGTAACCAAATTGCTTGTCCAAAAGCTGAAGATAAAAAGAAGAGCCTCTATCAAGCATTAAAAAATAATCCATAAGAGAATTACAAGAGGTGCATGGAATTTTTAATTAAGAACTTCAAAACTTTAAAAGACATAGAAAGATAACTGAACTTTGCAAAAGAGAGGGAAATTTCTGTGGTAATGAAACAACAATGAAAGCGGAAAATTGTATGGAAAGAATGCAGTTAAATGAAGCCAAAGCAGAGAGATGGAACTAACTAAGATTGACATAAGTTGCATATGAGAATCATATATCTATGTTTTCAAGTAGCTACCTAATATCTTGATGCATTGAAAAATATCTGCTTTATATACTACGCAAATAAAATCAGTAATACTAATACCACTAAATTTAACCAAGTGCAAAAGTGTGTAAAATGGAGCAGCTAATGTCAGAAAAGGTAAAGGAGCAAAAAACCTGACCACCAATTTTAGTAACACTACAGAAGATGTTTTAACTTAAGAGTTTCTTGTTTCACAAATTATGCAAAATATTTTGACTGTGATTATTGTACAAAATTATGTATGAAATGGGATTTCCTAGACACACCATAGACTGATAAGTAATATATATATTAGCTGTAGCAAAAATGTCAATAGATGTGTCAGGACAGTTTAAACTGAGAAATATATTTGCCAAAAACGTGTACAATTGCCTTTGGCTTAAGTATGTATGTCTAATTAATATTGTGACACTCACTGGAGGATTTCAGTCAAAGAATGAAACTTAAAGTAGTTATAAACTACACTATAGTATATAATTTACATGAATACTGAAGCAATGAAACCCTGTTTAGAGTTTAGATTTAGCTGTAACAGGACACTTTTTCAAAAAAGCTCCGTTTTAAAATGTGTAGAAACAGTGTATATTGTTTTGAATCTTGCTACTATACATACTGATTGTAATATTTGGAAGAACTTGCTTCCTTCTGGAGAAAATATCCAGTACTCAGCTGAATAACTGTGTTACAAGATGAGTGAGCAGCTGGCTCATGGGTCAGGCACGAAGGGTTACAGCCAATGGGGTGACATCAGACCGGAGACCTGTCACTGGTGGGGGCTCCATCCTTGGCCCTGTGCTCTTCATCATCCTCATGAATGACTTGGATGGAGTACAGGAAGGGATACTGAGCGAGTCTGCAGACAATACAAAACTGGGGGGAGCTGTTGACTGTTTTGAGGACTGGGAGGCCCTGCAGAGAGACCCTGACAACACAGAGAACAGGGCAATCACCAACCCTGTGAAGCCCAACACGAGAAAGTGCGGATTCTGCACCAGGAATGGGGCAGCTCTGGATGCACAGACAGACTGGGGAATGAGATACTGGAAAGCAGCACCGCGGAAGGGAGCTGGGGCTCCTGGACGACGGCAAGTTGAACATGAGCCAGCAGTGCCCTGGCAGCCAGGAGGGCCACCTGTGTCCTGGGGTGCATCAGGGCTGCATTGCCAGCCGGGCAAGGGAGGGGATTGTCCTGCTCTGCTCTGCACTGGGGCAGCCTCACCTCGAGTGCTGGGGGGAGACATTTTGGGTGCTACAGTACAAGAAAGATATAAAGCTAGGAGAGAGTGTCCAAAGGAGGGCAACGAAGATGGTGAAGGGCCTTGAGGAGAAGCTGTATGAGGAGGGGTTGAGGTCACTTGGTCTGTTCAGCCTGGAGAAGAGGAGACTGAGGGGAGACCTCATTGCAGTTACAGCTTCCTCATGAGGGGATCTCTTCTCTGTGATGACCAGTGACAGGACACAAGGGAATGGCCTGAAGTGTCAGGAAGGTTTAGGTTGGATATTAGAAAAAGGGTGGTTGGGCAACAGATTCCCCAGGGAAGTGGTTGCAGCACCAATCCCGTCATCGTTCAAGGTATTTTCGACAATATTCTCTAGCACATGGTGCCACTCTTGGGCACGTCCTGTGCAGGGCTGAGAGCCGGACTCAATGATCCTCATGGGCGCCTTCAAACTTAGCTTCTTCCGTGATGCTGTGAAATCATCGCTCAGTGGAGGTTCCTGCTGCACCTAGGCAGCAGGCAGACACCTCAGAAAATGTCCTTGTTGTATCTGTCATTTTATTTAGTGTTTTTAATTTCCACTCATTTACAAAAGATGAATATGAAGCTGCAGCCAGAAGCGTTTTGATATGGGAAGATATTCAGCCCAAAACACATAGTCTTCATAATATACAGCACAAGTTATAGTAGCAAGGGGAGGCTGTTAATAAGTTATAACAAAATGGTTTATCACTGTAGCATATAACAAAAACTGTAGCCAAACCTACCGAAAGCCTCCTACAGTGCAATTGTTAGACCTTCCAGTCGCTCTCAGGTAACACAAACCTGCTCTACAGGTTGTGTCCCAGGCATGTAGTTTTTAAATGAGATTTTTTTTTTTTTTTAATCACTGCCGTCCAATCCCCAGTTTTTTTACTGGAAAGACTTTCCATTATGGATTAGAGTGAACCAATTCTAAGCATCACTATGAAATTTTCATCAATTCCTTGAAAGTGCATTGGTGGCATTGCGAAATGACACAATGAAATTTAAATTTTGCACATTATTTTTTTAATTTCCATCACATCCTTAGGATTTTATGAACAAATCTATGTGAAGAATTTGTCTGAAGTTCATGTATTTCAGACTCAGATTTGTGGAGTAATTTGTTTGACTTGATCCATTCCCCTTCAGTTCTTCAGCACCTTCACCGTTTCCTAGTTTATGTAGGAGCTATTTCTTTGTTTCCTCCAAGCAGATGTGGGCTCACTGTGCCATCCTTTGTGCAAACCAAAACCTTGGTGCTTTCCCATCTCAGTACTTCAGAGTAGCTCATGCCAGGGAGGGCTCACTGACCAAACTTGGCAGTGTGCTCGGCCACCCCTGCCCTCCGGGAGAGCAGCCTGGTGCCGACCCAGATCACGAGCAGACCAAGCCTCCACAGGCCTGCAGTGCACAATGGATTAGACTCCACCTGCACCTCTGCCCAGCTGCGGGAGACTTTGTGCCAGGAGGGGCAGTCAGAGTGGGATTAATCAACAGTTTTGTCTGTGATGGCAGGCACGAGGGAAAGTATTGTGAACACAGCAAGGTAGGTGTTTGAAGGGGAGTTGCAATTTGAAATGTTGCAGTTAGAGAGATTCTCCCGGAAAACTTTGGCAACTGCGTAGGACTGTATCTTTAGAAGATAAACCGTTCCATGGGTCTTCTAGGGTCACGGGTTTGAATTCTCTGCTTTTGTAGTCACTTCTGTCTCACCATAGCAGAGTTCTATCTGCCTGACTACCAACACCAGTTTATTTTGCAGCTGTCCACTTTCAACCATGATTTGCTTACCACCAATGTAATGGTAATTTGTACTACGGTATGGTTTTATTTGTACAGAAGTAAATTATCTGCCATATAGTTGCATTCATACGTCTTTGTACTAAGCTGAAGTAAAGAAAAAACCCAACCAAATGCAATCTTCATAATGTCAAATTGAATGGGAGTGCTTGTGGAATACACACATTTTAAAGGACATAGATATTAAAGAAGGAGTAACATGCCAAAAGGGGAGATTTCCTGGACCCTTAGTTTGGGGAGGTTTACATGACCCTTAGTGTTCAATTGGTCTGTCAGGAAAGGCAAGACCCTTGTGCCCAACCAGATTGTCAGCATTCTGTCAGGGGGGCCCTTCACTGACCAGTCAGGGTGGAAGAATCCTGTGGGAATTGGGCTCTGTGGGCATCCTCTCTGCTTTTAGCTATTCCCAGTGTCCTTGTCCCATAGACCCTGTCTCTGCCAAGTACCCCTGGCTTCTCTGGGTGCCAAAGGGTGTCCAACGGAGCAGGCACGGTGGTGCGAGGGACAGTGATCTTCCTTTTGGGATTGCTGGGGACAGCTCGGAGCAGAACAATATCCGTGAGAGGTGGCGCTGGATGGGATTCATCCCGATATGTCCCAGCAAGAAGGCCCTAAATCACCTTTCCAAGGTCCTGAAAGCCCCAGGAGGTCCGTGCTGGCTCAGTGCTCTCCAGGTGTATCTGACTTGACATGAAGGGCTTGGAACTTTCCAGCCCTGTTAATCTAATCTTGATAGCCGGAAAAATGGTGGAGAAGGTCACACTTGGCACTGCTGGGAAGTGATGGAAAGATACACCAGTGTCAGCCATGGGCAGTGTGAGATAACAGAGGGAAATCCCTGTCTACCTGATGGATTATCCTGCCGCCATAACGTCACCTGGCTGACGGGTGATGGGAAGGCAGTGCAGGTTCTATTTCAGGATTTGAAGAGGAGTTTTGCTCCTGTCCCTCAGAGAATCCTTCTGGAGCAGGAGTCCAGGTGTGAGATGAACGGGGACAGGGTGTGCTGGGTGAAGAACTGGCTGATGTACTGGTTTTCAATGGAATAGGATCCATTTTGTTGCCAGGAAGTGGCACAGAGCCGGGTTTGGGTTCAGGATGGGAATGTAGTGGATAGCACACAGGTGGTTTGGATGTTGCTGAGCAGGGCTGGTCCTGTTCCAGGACTTTACAGTGTCCCATTGGACAATCCATGTCCCACGTGCTGCCAGCAGGGACGTGACCCCATCACCATTGCCCTCCTCATCCCAGTGTCCTACTGAGACACAAATCTTCCACGCCCTCTGCTCCAGAGGGCTCTCAAGTGCCCACAGGGAGCCCCTTGGAGCCTCCCGCGGCACTGCGGGCCCCTGAGGCGGGTGGGGCTGTGACGGCACAAAGGGGCTGAGCGCTGGTGCGAGGCAGGGCTTGATGTCACACAGCTGTCCTGGCCACAGCACTGTGACATCACCGCGCCAGGCCTATGTAAGCCGGGCCAGCCCCCGCAGCCGCCAGTGCAGTCACGCTGGGACGTGCCGGAGCCATGGGTGACGGAGTTGTCCTGCTGACTGTGCTTGTGCTGCTGCTGCTGCTGGCCGCTGTGGCTGTCTGCTGGGCCCTTGGCCAGCGGCAACCACGGAGGCGGCAGGCAGCAGCGCCGAAGAGGCGCGAGCGCCCCGGGGTGCGGCCCAGAGGCTCACGGAGGAAGCGAGGAGCCCCTGCGGCTCCCAGCGGCTCCAGGCCTCGGGCCACCCCTGGCAAGCGGCCGGGTGCTCCCGCCAGCCCCCCGGAGGGCTCCTGCAGCTGCGGCCCCTGCGTGGCAGTGGCCCGAGAGCTGCAGGACCTGATGATGTTGCTCTGGGCTGGCAATGGGACATCTGGGCCGCTCTATTCTGGGATGTGGCAGGCGTTATGGAAAGAACTGGAGGAGCTGGGGAACCGAGGCCACCTGCCCTGCTGTGGCTCGTCCAGCACCTCCAGAAGCCTCCATCCCTTTAAGAGGCTGCTCCCATTCTCCATCCCTGGGAGAGCCTCGACCTTTGCAAGGATGGCGCACCACCAGCAGAGACCGGCCATCCATGCAAGGAGCTCAGGCTGTCAGAGAACGTCCATCCTGCCAGGAGCCTCCACCATCTCTGACAGCCTCCATCCCTCAGGGAGGCTCAGTGAGACCTGTCAGTCGGAAGAAGGTGCAGGGCCCGTGGACAGGTCTCCCAGCTCCCTTCGACTCCTGGACATCAACAACACGGGCACAACCCTGACGGCTGACGTGGCCAGGGAAAGCCCACGAGTCCAGGTGGGAGCCCAGCCCGAGCCAGGGGAGCCATCCCAGGAGCAGGTGGTGGAGCAGCAAGTGTCCTGGAGCCAACAGTCAGCGGCCCACGGCTCCCAGGACACTGTGCAGGCTGTGCCAGCTGGCAACAGCCCGTGCCTGGAGGTGGAGACGATCCTTGAGAGACCAAGGAGCTCCCTCCATCTCCAGGAAGCTGCTCCAACAGAGCCACCAGCTGCCAGTGAGGAATTGCTGGAAGCAGGTGAGATCTTCTGAGGAGCTGTCTGAGGCTCCTCTGGGGCTCTTGAGGGGTGGGTATTCCCAGGCCAGGCCAGGGCCTCTGAGAGCAACCAAGGTCCTGCCTGTTCTCAGTGCCTCTGCTGCCAGGCCTTCAGAAAACCCCGCTCTGGTTTGCAGCCGCTCCTGGGACCCCTCTGCGCGAAGCCTCGGGCTGTAGCCTCGGCGTTCCAGAAGAGCAGAGTCCAGCCCAGGACGCCGGGGACAGCGACGGTGCCGCCCTGCCCCGCTGCACTGCAGCTCCTGCAGCCGCCTCTGCCCCGGCTCGGCTGCAGGACATCCCCAGGGCTGCAAGGCGGTGGCCGCTGCCCGACGCCTTGCAGCAGGAAGCAGGTCGGAGCAAGGTGGCCCGCGGTGGCTGGGTCCGCTTCCCTGGCGGGCACTTGGGGGGTTGGTGGGCACAAGGCTGACGGCTGGCTCTTGGCCGCAGGGCAAACAGAGGAGCTGCAGGAGGCGTACCAGCTGGGTCCGGAGCTGGGCAGCGGTGGCTTCGGCACCGTTTTCTCGGGCACCCGCCTGTCAGACGGGAGCCCGGTAAGTGGCTGGGACGGCCGGGCACAGGAGAAGGCTCAGGGGTGGGGCGGGGCAGGGCTTGAGCTCAGCCCCCCTCTCTCGATGGCTTGCAGGTGGCCATCAAGGTCGTGGCTCGGGAGAAGGTCGTGGAGTGGGTCGAGCTGGTGAGTGAGCGGGGCCAGCGGGACAGAGCGGGCTGCGGCGCACAGGGATAAGCCCTGGGGCCCGAGGGCGGTTGGCGGGGGGAGCGGGGCCGGGGCTTGGCGTGCAAAGCCGAGCACAGCGGGCCCGGGAATGCCAAACACCGGTGGTGGGTCCAGGCCGGGGGGCACCTGCCAAGCATCCCCCGGGCGGGAGGAATCTCAAGCACCAGCGAGGCTGCCCAAACGGGGCGCTGGGGCATCCCAGGCAGGGGACAGCGCTGCCATCGGGCCTGCTGGAGGCATTGTCTGCTCCTCCTCACAGCCCGACGGCGCCCAAGTTCCCATGGAGATCGTGCTGATGGAGAAGGTGGGCTCTGGCTGCCAGAACATCATCCAGCTGCTCGACTGGTTCGAGTTGCCTGAGGGCTTCGTGCTGGTGATGGAGCATCCGGAGCAGTGCCAGGATCTCTTGCACATCCTGCGGCAGCAAGAGTTCCTGTCCGAGGAGGCGGCGCGCTGGCTTTTCCGACAGGTGCTGGATGCCGTGCAGCACTGCACCGCCTGCGGCGTCCTGCACCGGGACATCAAGCCAAGCAACCTCCTCGTGAGCCCGGAGACTGGCGAGCTGAAGCTCATCGACTTCGGTTGCGGCACCTTTCTCCAGGAGCAGGCCTTTATGGAATTTGCGGGTGAGCCACAGCCCAGGCCCTGCTCTCAGTGCCAGGCACAGCACGGCCCCATTCCCTCCTCGGCTGTGGGCCGCGGCATTCAGCCGGCTGCCGGCTGCCCTACGGCACGGGGCAGATGCTGTGGCCCAGGAGCCGGCTGCCGGCCCTGCCGCCACAGGGGGGCTGCAAAAGCCAGGCCCGGCCTTTGGCCAGTTGTCTGGGGGATGCAGGGTGGCCTTCAGGGGAAGTTAGGGCTGCCGGTGCAGCCCCTGCCTCTTCCAGGGGGCTGGCTCCAGGCTCTGGAAGCCAGCGGCCACACCTGGACAGCGCTGCCCGTGTCCCCTAGGAACACGCCTGTACAGCCCACCCGAGTGGATCAGCCTCGGCTGCTACCACGGCCATGAGGCGACCGTCTGGTCCCTGGGTGTGCTGCTCTACGTCATGGTCTGCGGGGACATGCCCTTCGAGGAGGACCATGACATCGTGTCAGGGCCGCTCTTCTTCAGGGAGCAGGTCTCTCCAGGTGGGTATGCGGCCTCAGGAAGGCAGGGGCTTTGGCAGACGGCCCGGCGCAGCCCAGCAGGGCCCTGACGCAGCTCCGCGCCAGGTCAATCTGCCCTCAAGGGCCAGCTGCAGGAGGGGGCCCGTGACGGGCTGGGTGTGGCATGCCGGGCTGAAGGAGGCGGCGCCTGTCCTGCCGTGCCGCTGTCCCGCCCAAGGGCAGCTCTGAGCACACGCGGCCTGGCCCGGGTTCTGCGGGTGCCGGGAGCAGCCAGGCAGGAGCCTTGTGCAAGTGACCGGCGCTCTGTGCCTTCTCTCCCCAGAGTGCCGACATCTGATCCGCTGGTGCTTGTCCAAGCGCCCCGCGGACCGGCCAGAACTGGAGCAGATCTTGCGCCACCGCTGGGTGCAGGGCAGGCGTCTTGATGCCTTGGTGGACCCTCTGCAGCACCCAGTAGCCGAGTCCCACGCAGGACTGGGGGCCTGAAAAATCAACCAACCACCAACCCATTCCGGGCCGTCGGGGGTGGTTTGACTGATTAGACAGGGAAACGCACCGACAGCATAAGGGAGACTCCTCAACAGGTCTTTCCTTTTTATGACCCCTCAGTGGGTCTTCCTCTATTTGAGTATAACCCACTGCCAGCAGCTGTCAGTGCTCATGAAGGCCTCACACTAACAGCGTAACGCTCTTTATTAATGTAAAACTGTGACAGGTCAATGTTCGAGGATTGTCGGTGTGTAAGAGATGGTCCCTAAGTTCCTCATCTGCCTCACAAGCAGCGCCAAGGATGGAGACTGAAGACTCCAAAAGGACTGGGATTAAGACCCGAGCCCCCAGTACAGGAATTCTGGCCTGGTTCAAGTGGGATGTCTGCCAACCACTGCCTGCAGGTGAACTCATTGGACCATTGCATCTCCATGGGAACCCGGTGGAAACAATGGGCACGACACGGTGGACTGGTTTCGAACTGGTTTTGGACTGGTTTGTCCAGTACTTGCCCTGTACTCGTTCCCTGATTGAACATTTGCTCTAAGCATCGGAGTGCTTTGTCCTGTATCAACACACCTGCTGATGTTTCGCTCACCTCTTGGCCAACTGCCTATAGGTTCGGAAAGGACTATAAGATACCACTCAAAATGACTCGAATTTTGAGATCTCCCCATGGAAGAAGACGCGTCTATTGCTCAGTGTGCACCACGAGGACTCCGTCTCTCCGTTGTTAGCTATACCCCCTTTTTTCTCTCTCTCTCTTTTTCTCTCTTTTTCTCTTTCTCTCCTCTTTCACCCTCTATTGCATATAGTGCTGTGTGCACTTAATAAAGTGTACTGCTGTTGAGCAAATTGTTGTCGTCCCCTGCTGTGTCTTTTGCGCCCTGAGATCACTTGAACCATCATGACTCCCGCCTGCATTACCTGGTCGTGACACAGTCATAGCAGCTGACTGCAAAAATGCATTCCAAGCAATAGACGGAGAAGCTCCGATCAAATTCTCCAGCTCAGAGAGGAAGGCCAATAGGCATCCCTGTGAGGAAGAAGACAGCTTCAGCCCACTGGTTGATCTCAGCAGTTGCAATGGAGTCTTCCCTAACTTTTCCCCCTTGTCTCAACTTACTTCTATATTATTTCTTTATGTTTAGAAGTGACTTTATTAATAAATACTTTGTTTGCTGACGGGTGTAAAATTCTCTTGCTTCGCTTTTAAAGATACAGTCAAAAAGAATATAGAGTGCATGCCCAGTGGTGGGTAGTCATACCTTGGAGGTGGGTAACTTTGGGATAAAGGTGTGTGTTAGGATTACAATTAGGGTATCATCTGAGGAGAGTGATTTTGCCACAGCTGTTGGCGCAATAGCAAGGCATCTCCTATCTCCCCTGCTTGACAGGTGTTACGCAGCTTCTCAGCCACAAAGTACCATCTGCAAAGTACCTCCCTGCAAGGATTCCAGCAGAGCCTGGCCAATGGCTCTCTCCGTTCTGCTCCACCCTCCATTCCATCCCCCTGAGCAGGTGCTATTGTTGCAGGCTGTGGTGTGGGGAATCATCATGGAATGGGTTTTGAGCACGCCAACGTCGTTCCATCCAGGGACCGGCAATTGTATTTTATAATTTCTAAATCATTATCATTTACAGTAGGATGCAAATAAAACTCTTGGTTTCCTCTAATTGTATCCCCTGCCATCTTTCACCAACTGGGCATCTGAAAAGGAAGGTGTTTTAAATATAGCTGTGATGCCAGACAAGAGGAAAAGAAGGTCAAGAAAGAGACAAGATAGGCACTGAAACGTAGATGCAAGTTTTTGTTACTGATTTAATTTAGATTACCATTAAATTTTATTTCAAAATACCGTCTCTTCTCGTGCACTGAGGCCTAATCATGTTAACCTAAGTATAATAAAGGTCTCAAGTGCTTAAAACAAGAACCAAGGGAAGGTCTTAAAATTTTACTGCTAGATTCACCTCTTGGGGTCATAACTTGTTGTTCTCAGAGGTAGCATATCCCTGTGCTCCAAGCAAGGACTGTTAGAAGAAAACCCAAGAGTAGCCTAATGAGACTCAGCCCATTACAGGATGAGGACGGTCACGTCACAAACAGGGACATGGACAGGGCGGAGGTGTTGAACATCTTCTTTACCTCAATCTTCAACATGGGTGATGGACCAAGTGGGTCTCAGTGCCCTGAGCTGGAGGGCCATGGCTAGGAGAGAGAATGATCGACTCTCAGCTGACCGCGAAATTGTGCAGGATCTGGTGTTCCTGCTGGAACTCTGCTAATCTATGGGGCCTGATGGTATTCACCCAAGAAACCTCAAAGAGCTGATGTCGTTGTAAAACCTTTGAAAAAGATTTTTAAGCAGTCTAGGGAATTCCAAGAAGTCCCAGCTGACTGGAAACTGGTAAACGTTGTCCCAGTTTTCAAGAAGAACCCTGGACTCCAGGCCTGTCAGTCTCACTTCAGTGCCTGGCAAAGTTATGGAGAAGGTTCTTTTGGGAGCTATTGAAGAACACCGGAAAGGCAACGCGGCCATCGGTCACAGCCGGCACAGCTTTGTGAGAGGAATGTCCTGCTTTTCCTTTTACGACAAGGAAATCCACCCAGCTGACCAAGGGAAGCCAGTTGATGTCATCCCTTTGGATTTCACTCAAGATTTTGATCCTGTCTGTCACAGGATCCTTCTGGACAAAGCACTGAGCTGGACAAACACTTTCTGGGATGGGTGAGCAACTGGCTCATGAGTTGGGCACAAAGGGTTGCAGCCAATGGGGTGACATCAGACCGGAGACCTGTCACGGGTGGGGGCTCCATCCTTGGCCCTGTGCTCTTCATCACCTTCACGAATGACTTGGGTGGAGTACAGGAAGGGATACTGAGCGAGTCTGCAGACAATACAAAACTGGGAGGAGCTGTTGACTGTTTTGAGGACTGGGAGGCCCTGCAGAGAGACCCTGACAACACAGAGAACAGGGCAATCACCAACCCTATGAAGCCCAACATGGGAAAGTGCGGATTCTGCACCAGGAATGGGGCAGCTCTGGATGTACAGACAGACTGGGGAATGAGATACTGGAAAGCAGCACCGCGGAAAGGGAGCTGGGGCTCCTGGACGACGGCAAGTTGAACATGAGCCAGCAGTGCCCTGGCAGCCAGGAGGGCCACCTGTGTCCTTGGGTGCATCAGGGGTGCATTGCCAGCCGGGCAAGGGGGGGGATTGTCCTGCTCTGCTCTCCACTGGGGCAGCCTCACCTCGAGTGCTGGGGGGAGGCGTTTTGGGTGCTACAATATAAGAAAGATATAAAGCTATGAGAGAGTGTCCAAAGGAGGGCAACCAAGATGGTGAAGGGCTTTGAGGGGAAGCCTTTGAGGAGTGGCTGAGGTCACTTGGTCTGTTCAGCCTGGAGAAGAGGAGACTGAGGGGAGACCTCATTGCAGGCTACAATTTCCTCAAAGGTAAGTGGCGGAGGGGATGCAGGTACCAATCCTTTTACTCTCTTTCCCTTTTACTGGTCTCTTTTCCTGACCACTGACAGGACCCAAGGAAATAGCATGAGGTTACTATCAAACAATTCTGTTTCTGATCCATGTTCATTTAAAATATGGATCAGAAAAGCCTTTTACTCCACTTGTCACTTACTTTTCACCAGGACTCTTGCTCTTCAACTGATTTATGACACACCTAATTCATTGTCCTCGTCTTTTTCTTGGGGCATCAAATGTGTCAGTTCTGAACTATTTCCCAACAAAGTTCATTTCTAGCCATAATGTGTGCAGATTCGAGTCAGTCTCTGGACTGCTAATCCCAGGATTTATTTTAGCTTGGGTAGCACTCATACAGCTGACATAATAAAACAGAAGAATATAAATTATATCACAAACAAAAATTTGCAGTATGTAACATCTTTCAGTAACTCTAACTTAAAAAAAAAACCCCATGAACTTAAAAAACCAGCTTTAACAAAAATCCCACAATTAGCAGTAATTAACAGATCTGAAATAATTTACACCGGTATGACTAAATACATTTGCTTCCCAAGTTTTTATCTCCTGCCTCTACCTTTAAGCATAAAGTTATCATTTCTTGTAGGACTGCTATTTCAGATCAACAACAAATATTTTAACCTGAAATAACATTTAACAAAGCAGGGAGAAGGGGGTTAGTCTAGATATTTTCTCTTTAGTTTATATTTGCATTCATTACTGCAGACCAAGTGCACGTAGAGATGAAATGTACTGCAGGACATTGAATTTGATATTGTCAAATCAGTATTTCACTGAACTTTTTGACACACTGCTTCTAGCATCTTTTCAGGTTACAACTTTTAAAGGGCTCAAAACATTTAACTACAGGATAGAAAATATTATTTTTGGAAACCACAACATAAAATATTTTCATTTTCTTCTTCATATATGTGTTCAGTTTTAAATAGTTTTATTAATTGTCTCTTCTATGCAGTTTGAATCAGGAAATATACACCAAAAACTACATGAAAAAATGACTACATGACAAAATTCTCTGAAGTAACAGTTATGGAAACAACTTATTGTATGCAAAGTAAAACAAATCTGTCTTTATGGAGGACTGTCAGAATACACAGTAACTTACTGACTAAATAAGGCATGAGTCTCACATATTGACACTTTGTTGCAACCACGCAAATCACTCACTATGCTTATCTAGAAATTGGCTAGTTCTCTATCAATGAGGAGTTCTCATCTCGTCTGGTGTTTTCTAAATTTGCTGTGGGTTCTTCAAATAGAAAGATACATCTTCCATTCAATGAAAACCAAAAATAATCTAAGTGACATTTTTTTCAACAGTTTTGTAAAAGAAATATGCTTCAATTTAATATGAAAGTTCAAAATCAGTCAATATGTCTGTCTTTCCTACTACCACTTACCTAAAGAGCTTCTCTAGACAGCTCATCTTATTTACAAGAACTGACAAAAGTAGTTATAATGTAAGAAAATGGCTTCATTATGGCCAAAACTGTAGCCCACAGACAAAGAAGGCATCAATGAGTGAGGAAAGGTCAGGCTGATGTAAGTACTAAAGCAGTTCCATTGCTATGAAGAAAAGTTTCCAGAGACAATAGAAAGCTTTAAAAACTCTTCTCTTGATTACACAAGCATGACCTAAAAAATCAAACCAATACTCACTGAGAGGTGCAGTTTTTTCACTGAACAACATAAAGTGAATTTGCTCACTATAAAAAGCAGTAAATTCTTATCATGTTTAAAAAAAAAAAAGAAATTAAAAGGCTTGTCATTTTGCAAAAAAAACCTGATTTAAGTTATGTGTAAATTACACATTTCTCTTTCACAGTGTCTCACTATATGTAAAAATGCAAATTTAAATAAGCCAGTGCCATACTGAACAAGAGTTCAAGCAGCACAGATTTCAAAGGGTGAAGAAATACTCAATTTTAATATAATCACAACCTTTTGTCCAACAAAAGCATGTTCATTCGGGGATTTTACTGAAGCAATTCTCAAGTTTTTCTATGAGGCAAATTCTTTCAAGTTTTGTATCTCTTTTTCAGCCCAGTGATTAACTTAATTCTAAACTAAAAGCTCTTTATGTCTTTTTATGCCAGTCTGTATTATATATTTCCATAAAACACTGAATTAATACTGTGAGAAAAAAAAAAGAATACTTGTTTTTAAAGATCATCTTCCTGTTATTGAAACTGCACTTTTCCTCATCTTTTCTAACTTATTTAAAATCTTCAAATTTTTAAAATAATGTGGAAAAAATGGATTGCTTCAGCTGTAATATGCATCAAATCCAAAAATGACTGAACAGAATATTCCTTTAAAAATCTGGAACAGAAACTACTCCCCAGTTTTCAATTTCTTAAAAATTCTTCATTTGCTCATAAAGCTTTTTCTAAACTCAAAACAAAAGAAAATGAACAAGGAAACAAAACAAAACAAAAACCCCCAAACAAAATGAACAACACAAAACTAAGACCTGAAAAGCAAAATAAACTCATTTGTCTTTCCTGTTAATTTGCATGGCTTGTTTTCCTTAGTTTTTCTCCTGGCACTTAAAAGACTTTGAAATCTGCATGGCCTATTTTCACTGCCATTTCAGGAAGGATTCATGTCATCTACTTTGGAGGCGTCTGTATGTCAGCTGGTTCCCTTATGTTCTATAGTGAATAGAGAGCAACTGGTCACTTTTAGTACCCAATTTACGTAACTTATTTTAGATGTCTGCCTCAAAATGAGATGGTTTACTCACCTGGGAATGCCCATTTATCTCCACTGACTGCAAGGGAGAGAAGTATAAACAATGAACTTAAATTTAGACACCTTCATTTGTTCAGATGAAACCCAGGCTTATGGTCCTTCCAGATACAATCTCTATTTCACATGCCCAATGGGCCTTTTACTTTTAAATCCTGTATAACAGAACCTTGTTTCCTGACAAAGGTCCACTGTGCTACTCCCTGAGCCAGTCACCAGTAATTTGTTGTAAACTCTGTAAATTATAGAATTATCCCAACAGTGACATGGTTTGCTTTTTCTTGTCTGTATGTTTTTGATTCTGCTATTACAGCATCATGTAGCATAAGTTCCACTAAAATTTGGGCAGATCTAGGATTAGCCATTTTCCCTCATTTTTTCAATTTCTTAAATTTGTATGGAAGTTGGTGTACTATTAATTCCATGACTTGGTTTGGGGTTTTTTTGACACCCTTTTTAAAGGGCAACTCATTAGGTTTTATTTCCTTTTAAATTAGTTTCATTCCCTGAGCTATACTGCACTTAGGATAATTTTGATATCTTCAACTGTATGGATGTCATCCTAAGCCACATTCTCTTCTGTACTTCACAGCTTTCTTAGAGCTCCTCAATTTAAAAATTTTCTTGCAATCCTCTTGATGTTAAGTGTCAACAGTTTGATTTTAGGTAAGGTCACTTTCTCTTACATAGGTGCCCTTTATTTGGAAAAGTCCTTCACATAATGTTTCTTCCACAAAATGTTAAAAATGTTTGCATATGAGCTTCTGAGTTTTAACCACTAGGTTGATGACCAGAGCTAATAGTCAAAAGCAATAGCTTTGGCTTTATTTCCATATTTCTAACCTATTTTGGATTTTGGACAGGTTACTTTTGGACTCATTTACACTAAAATAATTATTTAATTCTCAGACTGGCATTTGCTAATCCCATTGCAGGACACAGATTATCTACTATCCCTCAAAGGACTGTTACTAACAAGCATTTTAAATTAAAATTGCTGTTATGGTGCAGAAATAAGTCACTGATATAGCTAAATCTCAGTAACCCAAGATGAGGTTGTTCAAGTACACCACAGCTCTCATTTTCTTAACAACTCTTCAACAACACTGGATCAAAAAATAGTTTTAAAACAAACAAATATTTAATTCAAGGCCTAGGAACAAAACAGAAAGGTTTTTGTTGCTTGATTCCCAAGAGAAGCACTAAAGACACTTATTCTTTAAAGTATTAATTCTTCAGAGACACATTAAAGACTCCATCAATATGTAAACCAATTGTGCTGTATCATTTGTAGCTTTGCTTGACATTTAGTTTCACACACAAAAACCAAGGGACAAAACGGTTCTTCTTGCGTGTTGATATTCTAAATTTGAGGTACATCAGACATAAACCTGGCATTCTTCCAGTTTATTTCAGTCTGGTCACACTAGGGAAAACATGCTCAGGTTTTAGCCTCCCAATAATTCTCACAAGAATCAAAGCTATCTCTCCAAATGAATTGTTAGCAACAAAACTCGCTATCCAAGGTCAAAAAATATTGCTGACTGCATACGAAAACATTTTAAGGACGCTCATGAACAAAGACAGTAACCTTGATATTTTTCATTTACATGCTTTGATAAATCCCTTTTGGAAGATCAGACACTTAGTATTATCAATTACATTATCTGCACAGATATAATAAGCAAACTGCATTGATTTCAGCCATGCTGTATGGAGCAAATCACCTCATAGCTTTTTTCCATACTTAGAGCATTGTATTTCAAGCCTAATTTATCTACATTAATTCTGGTGCTACCTTTCTTGACTACAAAGTGACAAGTAGAACGAAGGGATTATATTACTTTTTACCTAAGTTCTTATCACAAAATTTATTAGAGATAACCCTCATATTTCCTGGAAAGAAAGCTCAGGTTCCCTGTAGAGACATTGAACAGTACAGGTGCAGAAGGTACATAATCCATGCATGCAGAAATAAGCCTGCTAGAATGACTGTGATAACCTATTCACAGCAGTACAATGTCAGCAGCTTTAACTACCATCATTGCCAATCTCTACCATTCTGATATATAGATGTGTGTAACTTTTCAGGCTTATTCTAACCAGAGGTTAGATAGAATTTGGTTATTTACATAATGATAGTTCATCTGTCACACGCAATTTTGAAACAAGGTAATTAAAGCCCATAAGTAAGGGTACTAGGTATGCTGGGATTCCAGGTGAACTTTGAGAGCTATCTCAAGCTTGTCTCTTTTGTAACATAGGAATTTTTTTCCACACCCATAGCTCAGTACCACTTGTGCAATATCACAGTGCTTCTCTGCCTGAAAAAGTTGTTTGGAAAACATTCACAAATTTTAGTGAACTTAAACACATTTTACTTTAATGACATTAGCTATATGTGCATTAAGATGGCAAGAAAAGTGAAAGAGGCACATCCAAAGTCAACTATGTTTGCAGACAGATGACTCTGGAAATGATGAGACAGAAAAAGAGGATATGAGCCCTACTACATCCATTAGCCAAACCCTTGGTAAATTACAGGCATCAAAATAAAGCTGGCATTGGAAGCTGTAACTGCCCACTTATCCACTGGCAGTCATGAAAAAAGTATGTATGCAGTACTTCCCACTCTGCAATTCCTTCCTGAGAAATTAATGAAGGTGATTTTGCTTCCAAAATTGCCAGGTCTTTCAAAAATTCTCAGTATATACAAAAGTATCAAGGAACATCACACTCTCTTTATTTTCCAAGGAACAGACACTTACATGTGGCTATACATTCCTGCTAAGTACCTTCTAAAAAGTAAACTTATGGTACCAGCATTGCTGAGAATGCATTACATTAAAAAAGCAGTAAAGCTCACATTTATCTACATAATGCAACTGTCCTGTGAGCAAAAAATGTAAAAGACTTTTGCTGGAGAACAATTTCTCTTCTAATTTAATACTGAAAGATCTGAAGAACGTGAAGACTGCAGTGCCACATTAACTGATACCACTTGATCTCAAAAATAGTTCATAACCTGTTATGATGGCTGGTTATGATTTTGTCATGCATTTTAAGTTCATCTTCAATACTTAATTTAGACTTCATGAGTTAATATATGATGTTATATTCTCTAGTTTTCTAGGGGATTTCTTTACATTTCTTCATAATTTAGTTGCTTCATATGCTGTGGAAAATTCAATAGGATGGAAAAACCATTATGAATATTTCCAGGCTACAGTGCAGTGTGCCTAATGAGAAGCTTAAATTTAATTTTCTCAAAACCCAACATATGTAGTACTAAAACTCCTTGTCAGTCTTTAACTATAATTGTACTCTGCTCACTTATAAGAGTGTCTAATTAGTCATTACTCACACTGACAGAACACATCCCCTATCCTTCAGAATCAAATATGACACAGCAAAATATTTTAGGCATGTGTTGTTAACTGTATTTTTAACAAACTCAATATTCCAGGAACACAGCCATCAGAGACCAAGAGATTCTGGTCTCGTTTGAATTTGCTTGGCAAGATGGAAATGGTTAGAATGAATCTTTTTATTGCCACCCATCAAGACCAACAGACAAAAATCTACAGCAATGTTGAGCTCAGACTATTCACAATTAGAAGTAGGATTTCTACCCATTATTTCTTTTCTTTGGAAAGCAAATAGAGTAATGAAGGAATTAGCATGAATGTTTATGTCTGGTATCTAGCAGAGCTGAGTAATTTGTAGAGTGCAGGAAAGTGAAGATTGGCTGATGGGTCTAATTTGGGCTTGTTTTTACACTTAAAGTAATTTTAGCTAAATTGTTTGGATACAAAAATCTAAATGTTTCATTTTCCAAGTGTTTAGTTTTTTCAGAACCTCTTACAGAAACATTCACACATAGTATCATTTCCTTAAAAGATGCAATTCTAATGAATAATCTATTTGTTAGTAAACTTTGTTTTGAAGCAATATGATTTACAGCCCAAGACTGTGCAGTTTGGAAAAACTTTGATATGTGACAGAAACTAAGTTTTCAATAAAAGGTGGCCAAGAAATTCTTTGCTATGATATGTAAATCATACTAGTGCACTTACAATAGTGTTGCCAGTACTGTCCACTCTCGCCAAGTACCATTGTCACTGTTGGAGCAGTTCCAGAGAAGGGCTCCAAAGATGACCAGAGGGCTGGAGCACCTCTCCTACGAAGACAGGCTTAGAGGTTGTTCAGCCTGGAGAAGGGAAAACTTTGGGGAGATCTTGTGCCTTCCAGTACCTGGAGGGGGCCTACAGAAAAGCTGGAAAAAAACTTTTTGTGATGGCATGTAGTGAGAGGAAAAGGGTTAATGGCTTTAAACTGAAAGATCAGAGCAGATATGAGGAAGAAGTCTTTGACTGTGATGATGGTGAGACACTGGAACAAGTTGCCCAGAGAAATTGTGAATGCCTGGAAGTTTCAGGGCCAGGCTGGATGGGGTTTTGAGCAGCTGGTCTAGTGAAAAGTGTTCCTGCCTATGGCAGAGGGATTGGAACTAGAGGTTCCTTAAGGTCCCTTAAAATCCAAACCATTCTATGAGTCTATATGCATTTGGATCTTTCATACAACTGTATTAAGCACAAGAGAGGTAAAAATCTTTATAAAACATGCAGTCCTGTAGTTTTTGTGGTCAAAAAGACTGTCTCACTCCCAAAATTTTCCCTTATCTTTCAACAGATTTCTACTAAAACTCTGTGACAGGCATTTACAATAAACTTTCATTCCCTTTAGACTGCCTGATCGGTATAATTTGCTAACAGCCTAAGCCTGAAGTATTCCTAGCAGATCTCACTCCCTTCACACTGCTTGACTAGCACTAAAAAGATATCTGGAGCATATAGTTTCCCTAGGTGCTTACATAAAACTGCAAGGAAAGGGAAACATAATTCATGCTGATATGCTTTTGGCCACTAGTCTAACCCAATGCGAGCATTTTAGATGTTTTACCATATCCTTTTGAATAGTACCTAAAGCCACAGGCATTTATCAAGGTGTAGGAATATATATATATATGTGAATATATACAGTATTATATATTCTGATATATACTTCGGTATTTTCTTGTGAATTCATACCAGTTGCTTTGCTTTTTGTTTGCTAGTTAACATCTAGTTTTCAAAGAATTGCATGACATAATCTCATGCTTCCATTACCATGTGATAACTGTCAATTGAAATCCATAATTTTAGATAGAGAGCCAGGATTCCTTTTTTCTGCCATGTGCACCACCTTAAATTTAACTATACTGATTTTCATTCTATTTGCCATACACTCAGTTCAATAAAGTGCCCTGGCAAATTTTTATTGTTGGTGCTACCTTACCTACCCAGAGTATGTTAGTAAGTCAACACCAGATTGAAACATACCACTGCTTACTGGTTTGGTTTTTTTTCCCTTATTATTTATGAATATATTGAAAAGCCTATGTTCAATAAAAACATTGCAAACTTCACGGGAAACCATTCTTCACTGATCAGAGAACCATACCTTTTAATCAAGTATTTATCCTTGCAAACTTAAACACAGTAACTATTTATTTTCCCTTATAACCTCTGGTAAAGTACCAGAGTTAACACCTTTTATAAATTCTATAAAATGTATTTTTTTACCTTGTATAAATTTTATAAAATGTATTATTTAATAGAATACACATAACAACCAATTCTCTCAAAGTAGCACCATATATCCAAAATGATATATTTGCTTTTATAACACCCATGTTTTCTTGTACAAAAGCATATGATATTTACCCATTCATTCATTAAATCTATTATCCGCTCAATAATCAATAACGGAAAGGAAAAATCATGACTTCAAATGCATTCACTTGGTAGTAGGAAGAGTTTTTGTTTTCCAATGATTAATTACACAAAATGATGGAGGCAATTGAATGTTTTCCTTAGAATAACAGAAACACCACAGTTATAGCAAAAAGTGCTTTATTTTCCCCCGCAATTTGTTCTGTCTGTATTTCTGTCTAAAGATTATGTTAGGCATTTGTAACAACTGCATAAATGGTCTGCATTAATGAACAGACATTTCAGTCATTTATAAGAGTGCTAATATTTTAGCTTATGAAATCATTATGTAAATTAAACTAATTTCCACCACAGTCATTCAACTTCAAACAGCTGCACAAACCAGGATTTTGCCTTTTCTAAAGAAATCTGCATACTATTGTGTTTTGTATCACAGTTATGCAGCACCAGTATTGTCCTTTACTGGCACAAAACAGACCTTGAAGCCATGGTCCATATTTTAGGTGCTTGCTGTGATGCTCACCTTACCATCTGTTCACATTAATCTCTCAAATGAATCCACTCAAAAGCATGCCAAATATAATCAGATTTATGGTAAAAAATATTTGTAATTAAAGGCAGAAAGGAGCACTTGATCACTAGTGAAGTTCTATGTACATCTTTAGTCAGTCACCTTTAAGCTTGCATTACCATAATTGACAGTTTTTCTTCGTTTGAAAACACCCACTTGACAAAGTGGAAAAGATAATCAGGCTACTATATTAGCTCTGTAGCTTTATGACCAAGTGACTACAGAGAAAGAGCATGACTTAGCTCTTCATTTCTTTCTACTTCTTATCACCCCCTACAGCAGACTAGCGAAACAACCTATGTCTTTGGAAAGAGCATTAAAATGCTGTTACTTAATGAATACTGCTGAAAACAACACAGGGAGTGTCATAGACTCTCAACACCAAAAGATCATAGAATCATAGAATTGTTAGAGTTGGAAGGGACCAAAAGGTCTTTTAGTCCCATCGCCCTGCACTGATTAGACATCTTCAGCATGATAAGGTTGCTCAGAGCCCCACCCAAACTGACCTTGAATGTTTCCAGGGATGAAGCATTTATCACCTCTCTGCGCAACCTGTGCTATTGTTTCACCAGCCTCATGGTAAAAAACTTGCTTCTTATATCTAATCTAAATCAACCCTCCTTGAGTTAAAAACTGTTACACCTTACCCTATTGTAACACACCCTGCTAAAAAGTTTGTTCTCATCTCTAAAGATCCCCTTTAGGTATTGAAGGGCTGCAACAAGGTCTCCCTGGAGCCTTCTCCAAGTTGAGTAGCCCCAACTCTTTCAGACGGTCTGCACAGGAGAGGTGCTCCAGCCATCTGATCATCTTTGTGGCCCTCCTCAGAACTCACTCCAACAATTACATGTCCATCTTACACTGGGTGTGCCAGAGCTGGATGCAGCACTTCAGGTGAGGTCTCACCAGAGCAGAACAGAGACAAAAAATCACCTCCCTCAACCTGCTGGTCATGCTTCTTCTAATGCAGACTGGGAATGAAGACTGAGCAAATGAATTTGAGCAGCAGGAAAGACAGGAAGCCAGAAAAAAAAATAGGGCTACTCCCAGATCTTTAAAATGTACAGCCTCTCTTGTACCCTGAACCCTCTTAAATTATTCTTCCTATCTCTCTCTCTCCTGTACAAAAGACACTCTATAATGATTATGAAACTGAAATTTCTTTCTCTCAAAAGTCTTGACTCACTTCTAATTATATAAATTCAGAGGTTATAAAAGTTGTGGTTACAGATGATAAAATTAGGAGAAATAGAAAATTTAATATAGAGAAATTGGAAGAGCAGGAACCAAAAGGCTCAGTGAAAGAAGGTTTATTCTTCGTGTAACAGTTATCAAAGTTTTAATCTATTTTTAGTTAAAACGCCCCCACCCCCAACAAATTGGTGAAGTGCTTTTTCATTGAAGGCTAAGACATATGGTAGAAAAATATGACTAAGCAGAGACCCATATAAGGGCACAAACATGTGTTAAACATCAGCTATATTTGGTACAGCCATAAATTTCAGCACCTTGCACCTAGCCAGGTGGATGAACACAAGCAGGTGCAGATTAGAAAGCAGGACAATGTAATACCAAAGTCACATTTGGAGATCACACAAATACAAGTATGTATCAGTATCTCTGACTTTAATTCAAAAAATAGGTTTCTGTGTTTACTAAAATTTCTGATACTTGTTATGATATTTGATTCTGATGAATTCTAAAACTGTGTATCACTTTCATTTTCTAATTACAAGCCAACATGAGTCCCAACAAAAAATTAGGCAATCACAAACACCACATTTACATTCATCTATTTCCCGTTTCAAATTAGCAATACTAGTTTATACTACAATCAACAGGTTTAAAAATTATTTTTTATTAAAGAAAGTCTTAGATTCTATTGCATAGGCATACAGCCATGTCAAAAATTATGATCTCACTCCCTGACATACTTGAAGCAGGTTTTAAAGGTACCATACTCTCCTGAACAAAGATCTCTAACCCATGCTCATGAAATGAATGTTGCATAATATATTTCTAAACTGGGCTTCTACCTATTTCAGAGACATCAAATAGGTCAAATAGGTCAATAGACAAGCCACATTAAAACATCATCTTCCACAGCATCTATCTTTATCCATTTGGCCAGCAAATTCAAATGCAATTCAGAAGGATGATGACTTAAAATATTTCATTTAGAAATAGTACTCACTCCAAACCATTTTAGAAAGTAATCTATTTAACAAAATAAAGGTCAAGTGCCAATTAGTATTACATGTGATTTATAATATTACATTTCAAGAGAAGGGAGTAAAATAGACCTGATGTATTTGCGATAGCTTTTCTCAATATATCAAATTGCATGAATAGAAGGATAATGATAATTAGCAGGACCAGGCCCCAATTGGTTACTGTGCAAAATTCTAAACAATGGCAGATCTGTGTCTGCCCAGAGAGCTTCCAAGGCAAATGATATAAATTTTTTGCAAAGGAAATACAGAAAAGTATGGAAACAAACAAGCAGAAGTATTTAGATTGATAAGAAGCACTTTCAATTAAAGGGGCTTTAAATATCCAGTGCAAGTTTCCTGAAATGCTAAACTCAAATTGATGCAGTGAAGCACTTGTCAATGAAGGTATTTCACCCCTGATTCTATAAAATAAACTACAATGAATCAAATACTTGTTTGCACTGTGTCCCAAACTGTATGTGGTTGATACCTGTATTCTTCAAGTCCAGCAGGCAGCACACAAGTGATTAATCACAGTTATCAACTTAGAATTGTCACTGTATCTTTTAAATATCCCGCTCCAAACTAATGAGAGGAATTATCTGAAGCATTACCACAGTACCATTTGCTGCTCTGAATGGACTATAATTAGCTTGTAAATTGTTTTAGTTTGTTTGATTAGCCTCTACAAAAAATGGGTCATCTGAAATATTTCTTCCCTGTTTTGATACCTAAATTACTTTTTCCTTGAGATCATTACAGACAGCATGTACAGTGACACCTTAGTTGTAAGAGTCAGCTTTTACAGTGTCTGCTATTCAGACTAGAATTTTCCCTGCTGAGCATCTATTAAAAGCTGATTTTTTTTCTTTAACTTTCCAATTAAAATTGCTCAAGTATTATTGGAAACCAGGTAGAGACAGAATATATTATTCTGCCAATACTATGATGTTCTTACAATGATTTCACTGAGAAATTTAAATGACCCTTTCTTTCGAACCATATCGTCAAATCTGTGAAGAGATTTAATTCCTATAAATTTATAATATCTTCTGAGCTCAAAAGACCCTATTTATATCCTGCAAAGCAACAAACCTTTACAGACTTTGTTTTGCTTATACTGGCTTGAGGTCACCTATTTTACCCTAAGACAACCTTGTTTATATTGAACACATTCAATCCCCACGTAGAGCCAGCATGGTTCATCTACTCCCAAAGGAAAACTGGGCACATTTACCAGCTTTATTGACTCTCCAAATTAAACTAATCATGCCAGAAACCAGTCCTCGATTCAATATTTTCTGTAAATAATACACTGAAGACTATGTGTATCATGCTAGGTTACTAGTATCATGATCCACTTCAGGGCTATCAAGCATTCAATCTTCTTTGTGCAATTGCTCCCCATGCCTGGTATTTGATGATGCAGAGGTTCAACATGAGAACCAAATTCAAGCAGGATGTCTCTCCTGTACTTTCAGCAGCTCCACTAAAGGCACCTAGGGAAGTCAGACAAAGTAACAGTAGCTTATCTTGCTGGAGGCAAATAATAACCTCGGGCAAAGGTGTGGAGACAACAGAAAACAGGATGAAAAGACACACAGAAAATCGTCTTCACGAGTCTACATACTCCTTTTCAGAACACAGCTTGGGTTTGCCAAGTATGAAAACTAGTCCTATGGCACCAATTACTAGCAAAAGCCACAAGCAAAGTTAATGTCTCATCCTTCCACATTGTTGCTTATACAGCCCAATACTAGCTTGCAATTACTAAACAGCTTGAAATTCTTTCAACACAATAATAGACAGCAACAAAAACACAGGCTTGTATTTGCATGGACCTCTTGTTTTTCCATATTTCATAAACAATAACTTTCTTTGGTGAGAAAAGTCACCTTGTTTAATTTCAATGGTTATTTTGTTCTTCTCAATATTTAACTGTGGTCTGTAAAGAAACAAAATGAAGACATCACAGTACCTTCCTATTATTTCAAACACTAATGTCAATTTGATTGGCCTGTTTGTTTAGACAACTACCACAATAACATAATTATTTTAGAAGAATGTATTGTTAATGTGTGTCTTAAATAATGAAAGTGTTGTTATTTTGAGTCTCTTTTTTAACCATACTCAGTTCATTTTAGACACCACCCAATTTTGCTGAAACATCAGTTTCTGGATCAGGCTTCATCTTTCTTTCTTTCTTCCCCAGACCAATCTGAAGCTTATGTCATCATGGTATCTTACATCTCTCCATCAATGCAGGAGTCCTTGCTTACTGAATAAAGCACTGCCCCAGAAGTTTCATTTTGTTTGAGTAAGTTTTCCCACATCTCTAACAATTTCTCTTTACATTCATTTCTAGGCTATTTTAGGACCTGCATTCTCAGGATGTATCTGTATAGGATGATGACATGTCAAGATTAATCCAGAGCCAAAATACTAAGTACACACATCACCTGTAAAGGATTTTACTATCTTGAAAAGATCACACTATCACACTTTCTAGCTTGCAGCTTTGATTGACAAGAGGTTGTTTCCTGTTACAAGGAATCAGATCTCAGAGTAGGAACAACCACTCTGAGAGGCACTTCATTTAGTGGTGTTCCAGAAATTTGAGATTAAAATTAATTTATGTTGGCCAATACTGTGATGGCGGGATCAAACCAGAACATTCCAGTGCTTCCACTGTTACAACAAATTATTGAAATATATCCGCTTTTACAAATACCATATATTATTACAGTAATCAAAAAGAAAACACACTGCTCCTGGAGCCTACAGAGTCTTCATCACTGGAAGTTTTTAAAGATAGGTTAAACCATTCCTGACAGTGTGATAATTCTACTTGGAGAAACATCCATGGACACATGGGCAAGAGGCTATCAATGTAGACAGGAAGTCAAAACCCAGCACACAAGCATTAATGTGTCTGTGCGCACGTGTGTGTGTGTCTCACTAATAGAAATCCAGAAATATCCAGTGAATAAGGAGTTTTGATTCCTCTGCTCATCACACAGGACACAAAGCTGCAGATTGCTTGTCTTTCCTTCTGCAGGCAGCAGTCTTGCAGTGAGCACCCAATGGACAGTTTTATTGTTCAGAAAACGGGTTCTTTGATTCAAAATGGTGCTTAGAGCACTGGGGTGAACTACACAAAGCAAATTTGGCTAGTTTGCCTCCAAGGCAACTGTACAAATTAATACCCTGCTATGCTGAAGTAGAAATTACCTAATACTCCAGCTACATATTATCACAGATTTAATGATCTTTGCAAAATAAAGTTATATCATCCAGTGATAATGATCTCCACATGAAGTAAACTTGCTCAACATTTCCAATAATTTATCAGCTTTCTGTAATTTCCTGCCATTCTTTCCAAAGTCTCTGCCTTTCTTATGATAAGTTAATTTTTAATTTAATGTCAGTGTTGTGGTTCAAATTTTGATTTCCTCAAATCAAAAGTGTTTCTCATTGTTCAATAGCAATGAGTGTTATGTCTTACTTGTTCTTTAGGTTTTTTGTTTGTTTGCTTTTAGAACTGCAGATTGGCTCCCAGAAGGGAAAAAAAACCCTGCAACATGAATTCAGCTACACAACACAGTGTAATTATAGCTAGCCCGTTTCATGTATTAGTACTCATTCTTGAGTCTGGTCTGATTCAAACACTTTGGTTGAGTGGTTGTAACTTTAGGACTTAGAGACATTTCTAATAATTGCCAATGATGTCTTGCCCTGCAGCTATCCGGACGAAATTCTATTGCAATCATGCCACGCCACTCAGCTCACTAAGTCAGCCTGCTAGAGCACTTCACAACCTTCCCCATTTAAGTTGCTGAAATAGTGTTGTGTCTTCTGCAAAGTTTGCTACTTCTCTGTTCATCTTCCATTTTCTGGCTAATAATAGCACGTTAAGTGCTAACATGAGTCCTAGCAAAGAACTGAAGTACACTGCACTATTAATATAAAACTTGAACATACATACTTACTGACTACTTTCTTTCTGTCAGACACTATCCATTTGAGAAACCTTGCTTCTCCTTTAACATCTTCTGTTTTTCCTAGGCTTTTCTACAGAAAAGCTGGAAAAATACTAAAGGAAAGTAATATATATTCTTTGGGTAAATTTTCTCGTCTCCTTTCCAGTTCATTTTGGAAAAGATTTAATGTTTTCTTTCTGATATTTTTCCACCTACTATAGCAGTTAATATAAGAAATACTATTGCCAGCTTAATTATTACAGAACAGCTTGATTTTTCTTGGAATAGGTGTTAAGCCTTTTTCACTGCTGGAGCCTGCATACAGAAAAAAATTCTCCTGCTTAGACTGATTCCTACAATGCTAAGATAAAGCATGCATGTTTAAAACTGGGAAAAAAATTCAAGAGAAGACCTGAAGTTTTGGAATCTACCTGCAGTTCCCAGAATTTAAGGAGAGAGTGAATATTTTTAAGAATACTTTGTAACCTATTGAAATGTAAATTTAACCATCCCCAGGACAAGGACTAATCTCATCATGGGTTTATATAAGCAGTATTATTCATTGCTAACATATTCTTTACCAGCACTCTTAAGTAGAATTTTAATTTTTCATAGCTGAAAACAGAATTTGATAAATGTCATCACATGTGCTGCTGCCAATATGGGGCTGCTCTGTAGGCCAGATTAATGCAGTAAGGTCAAAATCCATAGTGTTGTTATAGCTATGGGGAATTAAGGAGATAGGTAAAGATTTGGAAGAAGTAGTAGTATTATCTTTTATTGAATTAAATCATACAGCTGGACTGCCTGCAATTAAGATCTTGTATTGGGCCAATATTCCCAAAAACATGTGGGGTTTTTTTCTGTATTGAAACAAATCACTACCATTCTCTGTAAAATCTTGCCTTACTGATATGGAAAAAAGATCAAGAGAGCATAGTTCTGAAGAAGAGCTTGGTTTTGGAAATTTTGACAAACTAGTGGCACACATGAATGCGTTTCTTGGCTGCTGCTTAGAAGGAATGAAAAGTACTTCTTTGTTAAACAAAGACTGAAGATTAGGAAAAAGTGGTCCTTTTGTTGCCTTTTTTAAAAATCACGGTGGGTGTAGAAAATCTTTCACTACCACAAAGACTTAACGAAATAGTTATTTTTTTAAAATATCACTGGTATACCTGGTATTTTACTGGCTGAAAAACACCTTAAAAAGCCAGCCTAATTACAGACAGTGCTCATAGTGAAGGAATGAATACAAAGGCATGTCAACTCAGATGCACAAATGAACCTAAAATTTATACCGACATGTGACAATTTAGTAAATTCTTTATGTGCATCAGAAAATTTACAGTAAGGATTTGAAAGTACAGAACAAAAATGCTTTGCAGATAGACTGAGAAAAGTGTGTACAGTTGAGTAGGAGGCAAGGTATGGAACATTAGGACTAATAAATAAATGCTAACCTTGAGAATGAATGCCTAGAAAATTATGGCATTCAGAAGAGCAAGTACTGAGGCCTGCTTGTTTTTGCTAAAAAAAAGTTACAAAACAAAATGGAAACTATGTAACTGAAATAAAGAAACGGGCAGGAAGTGTTTTGCAATTAGAGAAGAAAACAAAGAAAATCAGTTAAAATTTATGTGAGGCAATATGTTATTCAGATACAATATACTAATGGCACTTTATCACTCCATATAATTTACTGTTTCAAAAGTTTCATTTATGATATAATGATTTTGTATTTTCATATATTTTGAATCCCTGCAGGTTTTCTCATTTATTATATGAAAGTGTGTATTTAACTATAAAAAACAGAATGGGTGCTTGGCTCTAGCACCAAGCAAATGGATGAGCAAAATCTAACAGAATTATTTTGCAGACCTGGTTTCTGTAAGCAGTCATGTCCCTTTATAGCACGTAGAGTAGGAATGGGCTCTAGTGACATACAAAAGAAACTCTTACTTTGATTATGCCAGTATTAATTATACAATACAATAGCTCCTCTGAGAAGAATAGAATTGTTGTAGCCCGTGAATTATGTGCATATCTTTTACTACTGAGAAGCACTGCAGAAGTGTAATAATTAAATTAACAAATTAGAAGTTTTGCCAAGCACGTAGCAGGATCTAGGTTTATGGATAAGAGTCAATGAAATGGTAAGATTAAAAAGTAATTTCACATTTTAAACTGAGACGTTCTGTCATATATGGCCAGAAGCATCCTATTTGTGACAATTTAGTCCCACACTGAGCAGTTTTTTCTGTTGTCGTAAAAGAGTAAGAACAACATCGTTACTACTCGCCAACTATATGTATTTTTCTACTGTCTCTATCTTATTGCAGACACCTTTCACATTGTTGTCAAAGGCTAAAATCGCTTCTTCGTAATGATAAAATTATTGTAACTTGTTTTAAAATAACATGATCCTAGATCACTGTACTTTAATAATTTTGAAAATAAACCTGTTCTTGAAAATAATGTGTTTGACTCCAGTGGTAATTTTGTGTAACTTCTTTTTGTACTTAAACATTTGTTTTGGTCATATGTGTGTGGTTTTTAACCTCTTTGTTTCATCTCCTGTTTTCATGAATGATTAAATGCAGGAGTGGTGAACCATATTCAAAGCTGCATTCAAGACTTCAGTAAATAAATAAATTTAAACTTTTACTCTTGTGCTCTAAAAGGACAAAATGCAAAGTGGTAACAGTTTTTTGAATTTTGTTTGGGTTGTTGTTCTGTTGTTTGATCAAAATCAAATCAGAATCAAAATAAAGAAAATCCCTAAGAACTAAGAAAGATGCCTTTTGGCAACTTGTCTTATAATCTTTCCTAATTCTGGGGAATGTTCTCATCCCCTGTCTATGAATATAGAACAAATATAGCACTCACATAGCAAGTAACATCTTTGTTATGTAACGGTGTGACATTTTAAATAAAAGTGAAAATATGCACAGCAAGATAAATATGCAGTGGAAACACCTCACGAAGCCAAAGCAGAATCTATTCACCAGTGAATGGAGGGACGTGTGATGATCAGGCATTTCTAAAAATAACTTGTTGATTTACATCATAGGCCTCACTTAAGATTGTACATGAGAAAAGTTAAGCTGATGAAAGTAGTTTGATAAAGACAACATATTTAGTGTTACCTTTTAAAATACATTGCCATTTTTGTAGTTGCATTTTTAATATTTTAAATTATGCTTTAATTTCACCATTACAAAATACCTTTGCAGACAGAAAATGGTGACACCAGCTGTTAAATCAGCACCCATTTAGTAGATACTCTTTGCCAGAAAAAAAAAGTATTATATATTTCCTAAGTAGCACATATTGCATAAGGAGTCCTACTCGCCAGGGAGCAAATGAGTGGACTTTTCCATTTTAATTACAATGAAAGAAACTTAGTTCTTGACTGTGTATCTAATATGCTGTGTAATTGCTTATTATGACAAATTGCTTAAAAATTATTGTCTTTCAAGAAAAATGTTATGACGGCAATCAATTCTCCCAGAAAAAGATATACAGTTTCAAAAACCAGAACTTCTGCAGGTCATGCTAGAAAATTCCCTATTGGCTTCTGACTTTAGGAGACAGTACTTCATTTCACAAATGAAGAGAAAGACACTGCAGAAGAAATACAGCTTTTATCTTATTAGGCTATAGTACACCACTATTAGGCTATAGAAATCCACTAGGTATGATCACAGCTATTTCATAGAATTGTATTTTAAATTAAAAAGAAAGATCTGAATTAATGTACAGGTTATTTTTCCATTTCAAAATGCTTCCCTATTTCAAACTGCTATACCAATTACAAAAGCATCAATAAAAGTAATAAACAAGGAATCATCTAGTCCTGATTTTAAATAATCTTCAAATATTAACCTAATAGAAAAGCATGAAGTTAAATCTTGTGTAAAGGGTTTGGTATTTCGAAACCAACATGATAAAGTGTCATGTTTTTATCTACCTACATGGAGATGAGGGATGTAAATATAGGGAGGCTATTCCAGTTTGCTGCTCATTATCATTCTTGAAATGACAAAGTTTTATTCCAGATAGCAAAAAGGAGCAAAGGAAAAGGATGCTTACCACCCTGGAGGCATTTTGATAGTGAACTGCTTTCTTCTACCAACTTCAATGAATTTGGGCAGTAGTTAATGTAAATTATATCCTTCTTATCCAAACTACGACAAAGGCAGCTTAAGGTGTTTCCCCTCTTACAAGGGCATTTTTACTTTGATATCTATGTGATTAGCATGGCCATTTCTGTATTTCAATATCTCTGCAAAACACATGCTGCAAAGAAAAAGTCATTTGAAATATTTGACAATAACAAGGTCTGATATTTCAATCTGATTATTTTATGAATATGCTTTAAGTAACAGGTACTAAATTTTGCTATTAGTATTATTTTGGAAATGTGGACTAAAACTAAATACCATACCGCAGAAAAAGCCTAACAAGTTATTGGATCAAGTGGGACCAGATTAACACAGAACCTTCCTGTGCCTTCTTCAATTTTCCAATACATGAAAAACCTCACAGTTCATGTGACAAAGCAGCTGGCTAAATGCAGACTTAGCTGTCAGGCAGAAATCTGTGTATAGCTGAGCTCAAGACAAGAAGTGGAAAATAACTCTTCAACAAAGTTTTCCATTGCAACTATCTCCTTTTAAGAAGTAAAAACCAGAAAATCCTGGTTACTATATAGATCCATACCGTTAATTTTACCTGTACTATTTTTCAAAAGAACATAAACAAAGTCAGCTTCTTCTTTGTGAGGACGTAAAGACATCTTTTATTTTTACAGACTTCAGCCAAATTTGAGATTGGCATTAATCCCCAGAAACTGGAATGATGCTTCTGTACTGCTAACAACTGTTCATTGTCCTATGATTTCCATTTAGGAAAACAGAAGTGCAACAATGCATCACATTGTTAGTCTTATATGTCAATTTTAAGACCTTTGGTTCTCATCAAATGAAGAGTGGGAAGCATTTGACTGCATGTTAAAATATATTAAGAAGGAATATACAAAGAATGAAGAACATTTCAGGTGAAAGACAGTAGTAACAGCAGAACAAATAAATACAAAAATGTTAACACACTGTATGTATGTATGTAAAATATTCAACTGATACTCAATAAACTCTGGCAAAAATGTTAGTATCTGATCTTGCAATAAGATATGCTGAAACAATCTTCCAATTAAAGCACTGGGCACACAAAGTTATAAAAAAATTATATGGTGTGACAGCTTGCAATAATGGAAAGGTATTGGCTGAAGTGGTCTTACTAACTGTATATTTTCCAGCAGAAAACTAAGAGACAACTCCTTGAATTCTAAATCTCACCAGGATAAGTCAAGAAAAACATCTCATATTTTTAACTAGTAAAAATGAAAAGATTAAAAGCAGTTTTCAACAAAGTAAACTTTTAATTAAAAAAAAAAGTTTTTTAAAAAAGGCTTAAAAACTGCACTGGAAATGCTGACTATAAAATTACTTACTCTCTAATTTAAGGAATATCAAAGAAAATTCCAAGTGAAATCAGATACTCAGATTCACTAGAGGGAGAATTTCTTTCCTGGAGGAAACAGGAAAAAAATGTAGCTTACAGAAGAAGAGCATGGAGAAATAAGCTCTATTTATTTCACTGGGGAAAGTCCATATCCATCCTCACACACCAAAGACTCAAAATGAAACAATGTTTTAAAATCCTAAAGGTAAATATAAATTCTTACAGCTTTAAACATTAAGGAACTATGTCAGTCTGAAATGTTTCTATTTTATTTGCTGAACAAAATATTTCCATAACTTTTTAAATTAAAATTGTAAAGCAATAGCAAAAACCAAAGTCTTATACCCAGACAACACCTATTCTGGCTTTGACTACAAAAAATTTCTTAAATTATCACAGCATCTTAATCATTTAGTTGGTGTAGGGCAGCATGCAGACTTGATATTTGCTTTCTAAGGTCACCATCTAAACAGGATCACATTAAAAAAAATTGCTTCTCACAAAGAGCAAATTTACACAGAGGTGAATCACTTATGTATGATGTTTTATAAGACCTAATGTTGCACTGCTGGCACTCCAAATCCTCATATTAAAAAAGAACTAAACTGAAACATACCTCATAGGAGGGTCAATGTTGTCTCTGGAGACAGAAAAATTACTGACATTTAGGTCCAAAATTCTTGACTGCTGTTTTACATTCATCAGAATACTCTTAAAAATTTAGACAAAAGGAAAGCAAATGAATTATAGGTCAAAATTTCTGTAAATCTGAATTTACGTCCAAATGTCTGAATCTGAATTTTAGCATCTAAATGTCAACTTTTCTATATTTATACTCTCTTTCTATTTGAAGATATATTTTTCCAGAATCTAATTATGTTTTTGGCAGAAACATTGCTGAGAGCATTCTGGAGTTCTGCAGATTTTTAGCACCAGAACTTCTGGCAAAATCTCCATATAGCAGATAAAATTTTAGTATAAAAACCAAGAGAAAAAAAGCATTAAAAATCAAAATTCTCTCCTCATCTCTTACATAACCAATGTTCTTTGAGCTTACTTTCTCCTCTTTGGCCAAAAATGAAAGACTGTAACAGGGCTCAAAAGTACCATTTCAGAATAGTGCACTTTTCATTGGAAGCAGTTTGAAGTTTCTGCAGTCAATTGTTTTAAATACTTTTTCACACAGCAAGATCCTTTGAGAGGAAAAATAATTAAAAAAAAACCATGAAATCTTTTAGTATTTCATTACTCATGTATATAAATTCAATGAGACTGAAACTTCAGTTATAACCTCCTTTTCCCCAAGCTAAACTCCAACACATGGAATTCTAACAAACATTATAGAAAATTAGACACTGAAGGCAAAAAAAGACAAAATTTTATGTTAAACTGTAAAGAAAGGCAAAGGATTTGTTAAAGAACATATAAAAAGAGTTTGAAATATTCACTGTCTTGATCATCTCCTCAGTGCAAAAAACCCCAATATTATGAATCACCAGCATAGAGAATGAGTGAACTACTTCTGATTTCTCCCAACTAATCTTCTTATAATATCATCTCACAAAAAGAGAAAATTACGCAGTATTCATGAGAAAAGAACATCATTAACGCCATACATCATATTATAATTTCATAAAAGAATTTCACAAAGTCAGTATAAGTTCTTCAATAATACTGCAAAGACTTCTTAAGAAATATTTCCTTAATTTCTGCAAATTGTTTTGTAAGGACTATGGAACATCATTCCAGAAAAACCCTAATTCTTAAACAGAATCAGAGGTCTCCAAATTTGTCTTGATGCTGCACAGTAGGTGCATTTCAGATCTTTTCCTATGCACCAACCTAAGTCTGGAGATCTGCATCTTCCTTAGCCAATATAAACCAGTGCTTTTACTTTATTGTCAGAAGTGCTGTTGTCTTTTTTCCCTAATATTCAACCTAAAAATCCCCCACTCTTCTCTAAATATGTGTTTGAAAAGCACGTCAGAAATCTCCAACTGAGGTCATTACACTTGAGTTAACTGATTATAAATAGGTGTATTGTTAATTTTACAGCTGATTCTAGTTCTAGCTGCAAATTATCCTAGAATAATATTTTCAAATTGTAACATTCACTGAGTATATATATACACATCTAATGTATATACATCTAGTAGAACAGCACCTACCAAAATTACACAATTAATGCCTCCATCAAGAAAAGTATAAATATTAAACCTCCAAAAAAGATAACAGAAAGAAGTTAACTTTTTGAAAGGGGGAAAAATAAAATTCAGAAATTATTTTCTCTGAGTGTCCAAATCTTGCATTCTGTGGCTCAAGAACAAAAGAAATACTTTTTAAAGTTACAAGAAAAGTAAACCACAAAAAATGTTAAATTGGGAGCAAGGAGGATATTCAAGTGGCATAATTATTCCTAGAAACAGCATGGAAATTATGGGCACCAGCACAAGATTTAAATCAGAGCTTGTGAATGTCACAGGAGCTCATAATAAAGAGTATAAGAGGATCACTTACAAGGGCAAGGTTGAGATCACTTACAAGGTTGAGAAGCTAAAAAAGAGGTTTAGATGAGGTCAGAAGTAGAACAATTGTTTTGTTATTGTTTATAAAGAATGAAGACTTGGATTACTGAAGTTGGAAATAAACATGATGGTACACAAGACATGCATAACTAATTGGATCAATTCCTCAACCAGGTGATAGGTTTTGAGTATTATCTCACAACTGTAGGAGAACAATATATTCAAAGCATATAAAAGTTTTTACTCAAAAGCTTTGCAACAAACTTTAAATACCACAAAATATTTTTTAATGAATGGGCCTTCCTGCTGGATTCATTTGGATGAACATTTATTGAAGCACTAATTGTCAGCACTACTTTCAGATCTCCATCAGTTCTCATAAATGTCCATATGTTCTTTGGTTTAAAAGTGCAGCTTAATGACACAGGAAAGTGCAAGTCAATTTATCATCCTTCCTTAACCTTTTGAAAAATAAATTACTTTTTATGAGAAACAATCACAGTAAATAAAGTAAAAAGCATTTCAATTCTATCATAATGTGGCATCATTTTACATTGTCTTAATGCAATTGCTTAACTTCAGAATTATTCAAATCAATCACTTATTTTTTCCCTGACCTAGAGTTTAGTATCTCTAAAAGGGCAAAGACAAGGACCAACTTTCCAAATAGCTTTATATGTTTGAGATGTGACTGCCCACCAGGTGTTTGTACATCTCTCTCAGCAGAGCCACATTTCTGCAGTACAACCTCTATTTTCAACACATTTATGCTAGTATAAAATTCTTTGTGCTACGGGGATGTATTGTTCCTTTAAAAACCTACACTTATCTGAAGGATTTTAACCAGTATAACTGAATCCACACTAGAGGGTGCTGCTATTTTAATTGTAAATGTTTTTTACAGATATTGCAGCTTCAGAGCAGTACGTTTTGTAATGTTTCAGAAATGTTTTCCTGCTATCTGGGACAGTAAATTACTACCAAATGAGAATTAAACTTATGATCACAGACAGGCTTTTGTGCTGAAGTTCAGGTGTTGGGATGTGCTGCCCTAGCCAACCATACATAAAATAAACGCAAGCTACTAACTCATGTGGTGTGTTAGAACCTGTACTTAACACTTCAAGGCAACAAAATTCGTAATAGACACAGGAGAGTCTTTTTCCCCCATCTGTCTCACTATAGCTCACCAGACATATCACTGGTACATGTCAAGTCTTGTTCCAAATCCAGAAGTTGGTTATTATTTGCTATCATAATTGCACATCAGTGCTTGTACTTAACATTTGAATAAATTAGTAAAGAGAATGAAGAATTTTTAGCATCAGAAAAACAGTTTGTAAAATGAATGCTGACAGATTTGAAACTGCACAAAATTGTATTGACTCTTCCAGAAACAAAAGTATATATTTTTCCATGTTGCATTAAGACTGAAAAGGAAAATACACTTCACAAAGTACAAACAACTTGAAAGTTTCAAATAGAATTTTGCCTCAAGCTGCAGAATAGCCTTTGCATGAGCTTCCAATAATTCCATCTTCCTTGATCCATACGAAGCAACATTTATATGCTGCCTCTTATCTGATCTCCCTGCTCACTAAACTTTCTGAGAACATGGGTTTTTCTGGGAGGTCTAGTGTATCATGGCAGGGGCCATTTGTTCTGGTTCACATTTCCATTGTTCATCCAGTACCAAACCTACCTCAGAATACATATTATAGATAAGAATGAACTTGGAAGAAATAGTTTATCTTCTTACTTAGCTTTTACTTCCCCAGAGACTTCTGTCTCTCAGGCTCTATCCAAAGAATAAGGGGAGAGGAGAAGATATTACTCTGCCTTCTTTCCTCTACCTTTTCCACAAACAAAAGGAAAAGATTCATAAATACAAGCAAGTGAAGGAAAAGAGTTTGGTCTATGGCAAATAACATGGCAAATAACAAGCCTGAAGACACTGAGGCATCCTACGAGAAAATGTTCTGTGAGCTAAGGGCTAAAAATCCAGTTGATCAGTGCTGGACTGAAAGAAAAGAAAGATTTTACCCTAATTCCAGTTCCTATGCAGAAAAGAAAAAAGGGGAAAAAAACCCCTCAGAAATTTATAACAAACTGATGCACTGATAAAGGGGCGCTATGTACACTGCACAGTAAATCACTGTACAGATCTTTAAAAAAAAATCTAAAAAAATCCAGGGAAAAAAAAAAGGTAAAACTGAGAATTTGAAACATTTCCAAGACTTCTTGATTTCCAGTGTCTTGCCCCACGCTCTTTTTCCCTATTTCTTCTGCCCCTTCCTCTTCCCTTATCCTCTCCATCCTTCTGTCTATCTTTGAGGAAAAAAAAAACAAAAACAAAAACAAAAACAAAAACAAACAAAAAACAAACAAACAAACAAACAAACAAACAAAAAAAACAGATAATGAAATGCTTCATTTAGTTGCCAGAAAGATAAAAGCACTATTTAAAATTTTCAGGTGCATCTCTACTTTGAAAAGCTTAGTTTATTCATCCAAAGAGAAAGCAATTAGGTAAAACTTGTAAGTAACAAATAGCAAATATTCATATTAGAATAGCTAGCAAAACATTACACTAGAAAGCACTCATTTAAAGGATGTATTAAAATTTTTAATATAATACATTTGTAAAAAAATAAATTCTCTGTTTACTAACAACTCTGAAAATCTAATCTTTGTACAAATAAATGTTGTGAATCATTTGCACAGCTGCAGGAATACCCCCAGTAGTTAAAACTCCTTTAATTTTTTCTGAGAACCTGAGAGTAAAGAAAGATTTTTATATCATTATTATTATATTATTATTTATATCAGCATAACTTTCACAGTCAAAACAACTATCCACACATTTCACTGGTATTAAGACCAAAGAACTCTAAACATCCCATAAAACAACCTGCTTCTGGGCTACAACATCCAAGGGAAGACCAACATTACAGATCCCTGAGGTCCAATTTCTTGCCCACTTTTGTTATTCAACAACATGGGTTGAATGAACATAAAAATGGACATTATGAAAATTGTTCTTTGAGGCAACTAAAAAAATTCTTTCAAAAAAAAGTTTAATATTATCTCATAAATGAGGTGACTTCTTGTTTTACTCCATATACTAACTGAAAACCTAATTTTTAAGAAAATCTATCATTAAATACAGATTTGTTATTTAACTACTGACAAGGTAAGCAAGTAAGTTTTACCATTTCATAATAATTCAAACTATACCCCTAAGAAATGTTTTAGAAACAAGTCACTTAGCAATTCTCTCCACCACTCAGCCAGAAGTCTGTAAAATGTTATCAATTAATATTATTTACCACTATGATATAGCTAATATGTATAATCCATGTCACCTGAGGCATTTTCTCTTTGCTGTAAGAGTAATTTTAAATCTCATAAGAGATGCAAAACAAATATTTGTATGAAGAAATGAACAACAATTCACAGAACCAAAATGATTTGGGTTGGAAGTGACCTTTCATTATTGAAATCTTTTCCTAAGAATGCACTTTTAATGCAGTAGGAAAAATATGTCCTTCAAAATTTGTTCTGTTTATTAGAAAAAGCATTTGTGACTCATTTATTTCCATCTAGTCTGTTTGACTTAAATTTGCCCTTAGATTTTCCCCCAAATACTTGAAAATTCTATATGCATAAGGTTCTATCAAGTTCAATTAATTCATATAGACTTCTGTGGACAAGTAACCTTGCTCAGTTTATCTGTTTGCACAGCTTCTTGTATACTGATGTCATGTGGAAAAAGGAGGGGAAGTTTCCAAGTGGCTGATACAGAACCAACCAGTACAGATAAATCATTTTACAGCTGTAAATACATATTTTGGCACAGTTTGTGTCTCACCATATAATGTACCTTTTACACAAGAAGATATTATCTGTCTGTGATAATGGAAGGAGTACAACACAAAGAATAGATAATACTTATGAGAAGGGGTTGCTGAGCTAAGCAGACCTTGCTGTGAGCCAGCACAGTCATTCCTGTACTCTTAGTTAATGTCACTTTGGAAAAAGGTCAGTTCCATATGTACATGAAAAAAATATTGAAATGACAAAGTAAGAAAGCATACTTGGAAAGAAAAAAATATTTTAAAATGCAAGCTATGTGCAGTACAAAGGAAAACACAGAAGTACAAACTCCGAATTTGATCTTATTTTCCCTAGTCATTATGGCCATTTCAAAGACCTTTTCAAGTAGTCCTGTACATAACATTTCTTAAATAATCTTTTTTTACAAAGACTGCAAAAATTCAAATAAGATCGCAGCCATATTAGCATGCTGCAGACATCACCACACAGCAAATCTAGCACACCCTGAAAACAAGCATGCTGAAGGAAAGGCATTTGTAGGTGTATTGTCACAGAATTTCACTTCCTGTTCCCCTTGCAACTGTTCCTAGCAGTGAATCATTCTAAGCATTCAGAAAGTACTCCAGAAACTTTCCACTCTGGTGAAAATTCATGGGAAAATATAAAGAGCTTCTGCTTCTTCATTTCCAAAACCAAGGAAATGTAGCCATGACTAAGATATGAAGATCAGAGATGTATGGCCACACCTTAATGTAGCAGGACGTTCCTCCTGTCACAGGAGGACTTATCTGTTCTGCCTAGTACCTGGTGAAATAGCTCAGAGCATCTTCCCCCTCACATCAATTTGCTAATTGGTGAAATAACTCCATCAGCACAGCTTGCCTGGCAGTGAGTTGTTTTGGTGCCCTGGAGGTGACATTTCCAGCTGACAATAAACATCTTACCTTGAAAAGGAGATTGTAGGAAGATAAACTGGAATTTCTGACTGACAGACACTTCATTTTACAAACTATAAAAGCTACACCAAACTTTCACAAAGCAGAAGTCTTCTGCACATTCCCTGGAAACGTGTGGGGTCCTTTCCCCAAAGCTGGGATGCCCACTTTCATGGTTACTCTCTTGAGTGAAAGGACTCTCTCGAGTGAACCCCATCATCAATTTGGTGGTAAATTATATTGACTCCTAACCTATACTATTTCTCTGCTAGTTATAATCTACGTGCCTTTATGTTGTGCACTGTTTTATGTAATCTACAGTTCATTTTATCCTGTGTAGTAAGTAGCTCTGTTTAAGGTTTTCTGTCTGTTAAGTTCTATTCAATAGACTCATTTTATAATAGACCTGATCTGCTATTCTTGAAAACTTATGAGCCAGAGCAATTTAGGTGCAGGTCACCTGAGGAGAGCTGCTGCCAAAAATCTGAGCCTAAGGCAGGACTTGTCTAAAGCTCTCAATCCATAACAGTTGTGCTGAAGATGATGCAGCAGCATTTAGAGATGTATATTAACTGCCACAGGGACAGGTCCAAATGAAAAACACATGGCTGGGTAGAGAATAAGATATGAAACTAGGATGGAAATTTATTATCATTAAATCAAAGTAGCTAGAAAAATGCGGGGAAAGCCATCTTGTTTCATCTGTGCAGAAAGAAAAAGAAATCTAACTTGGAAACGTTTTATCACCTAAAATTTGTTAAATTTACATCTTAATGTACAGGTGGCACTGAAGTAAGATTTTATTTAGCTTGGAAACTGCTAAAAATGCTTAGACGGGTAAGCAATTGGAGATAGTGAAAGGCACAACAATCAGCTACCAACGATCCCACTCAAACAAGTATGGGCTGGCACTGCAAATACCCATCTGAGGCTGAGACCTTGAGTCTGCATAGCCAGGAATGGGTAAATAATTATCAAAGGTAGTGGCTGGAGTAGACCATAGCTAGATATCCTTTTTCCATAAAACATATCCTGAAGCATTACATTTTGTAACTTCAGGACAACATTTTGGTTTGTATCAGTATTACAGTACTACAGCCACACCTAAGTTTGTCTAACACATTCCCTTGCCTAAAAACTTGCAAAAAGTTTAGCTTTTCATTAACTTTTATTTTGATCTAGATATGAAAATTTTCTATTTCTTTTTTGAAGTTCTAAAGTCAAAGTCAATGATAAAATAAGGCGCAGAATGATGGAAATGATACATAGCAAAAAGAAAAATTAAGTCTTTTGAGATTTCACAGGGAGACATTTATTGCCAAAAGTAAAGAAAAGAAAGAAAAAGAGCATGATATTTTGTATTCAAATATAGAGATACAGGCATTGTAGGCTCTTCCTTGAAAATATTGATTCAAAACACATTCTCACTATCCCTACTTACCCCGTCAACTTCAGACATTTCATGGAATGTTTCTTCCACAAAAGCTCACAACTCTATACAAGCAGGACATTTATTTTCTAGAATCTAGGAATACACATCATTATATCTTTGACTAGTTATGTAATGTTAATCATCTAAGGAATGAAAGATTGATTTCAAAGTTACCTGATATTTAGATATCATTTAAATTAACAACATGCATTAGTTTTTCAATCTAGTAGAAGTTTTTGAGATTTTCTAGAGACCTTGGGTATATGACTTTACCCACCACATAGCTAGTGTAGTGCTAGAACTTTCAAAAACAGTATTCCCCTCACCCACACTGTATTCTGCTCTACACTGCCACTCAATCAGAGGGCAGGCTAAGACAATGAACACAAGAAAACCTTGTGATAAGAAATCTGAGTTCTGCAGAAGGTAAATCCAACTGCCCTGGCATAGGTTGTTATCTGGATAGAAGCACCTTGCTAGGACTTTCTGCAACAGCATGTACTTTGCCCACATTTATAAGATACAATAAAAAAAAAATAAAAAATGTAGGGATGATGGTATGGGATGAAAACATACAAAATCCAGTGAAAAACATATTAACATCTCTGTAACCTAAAATAAACACATGTACACACAGAATTGTGTTTCACATTTAGTGCCCAACCCCACAAAGCTAGCTTTATTTTCTATTTATTAGTATTGTCATAACATGAAAAACAAATACGATTTGTTAGGAAAGCAGCCGTTACACAAAATTAACAGACATATTCTGCTTCAGGGCAGGAATACAAGAAAATTGTCAGACATTAATAATGTAGACAGAGTATTTTCCTGGGAAAATGAAGATCCAGTGGAACAACAGATAAATCATGCCCAACTGCTCACTGTTTGTTGTTTCACAATCTGTTGTATTTTATTGAATATGACTAGTACAAGTCTGTTACAGCCATAAAAAAATTAGCAGAAATTAATATGTAAATTACTGTAGTGCTTGTGTGGGAATCCATTTCATTAATTTGAATTCACTGACATGACTGTGTAATCTAAATTTATGAGGTTTTGAACTGCTACTCCATGGAGAATTCTACATTTATTGAATTTTACTTTAGAAGTATTTTGTGCATTAAATAATACTTGTGGGGCAGTAATGTACATGAATGGCTTGGAATTAAATTTATATAATATATATCAGGCATTTTGCCTGTGAGAAGACATATAACCTACAGTGCCAAAAAGGAGAAGGTACTTAGATATTTCCCTTTAAAACATTTATGGACAGCAATGAAAACAAATTACTGGAAGAGGGAACAAGAAGTTTTTGAAGTTCTCCATGAAGTAAATATTGCTCAATTATTTTGTTGAAACAAATGCAAGTCTTCTTCTTGTTAGTATAAGGGATTTATGATACATAGAACTCAAGCTGAAGAAAAAAGGCATAGAATAAACCACATACAAATCTGAACAAGGAGGTTTATCAATACTCAGGCCAGCTTGAAGGTTAAAGCTTCAATACCAAGTTTTGGAAAATAGCAGCAAGAAAATAAATAAGAAAATTCCTTACCATTCAACACTTAATATTTGGATACAAAGATAGCAAATGCTTTGCGTCATCTTGGCTTTAATATCCTCCAGTTTTTTAGATGTAAAACAGGTATCCAAATAACATGATGCTATCAAAATGTTTCTCAAGGAAATACTGAAAATAACATGTTAATCTGCTTTCTGAAGAAAAGATGAAATACAATAGAAAAGACAGAACAAAACATTTACTCAGTTATGAAGACCTAATTTTAGAAGGACAAAAATATGAAAATTAAAAAACATTTATATGATCAAAATGTTTTATTTTCAATTATTGACAGCATTGTAAAGTGGGGTTTTCCCCCAGTGTGATTCTAAATGTTTTGATATGACCTATTTGCTGGTGGGATGCACTACTAGGTTTATTATTTTGCAAAATGCAATTTTGTTAAGCAATGGGATTGTTTCACTACTATTGCTTAAATGTTTTTTACTATGGCATAAATATGAAGTATTTTTCTAGGAGTGCCTATAGTGCAGTTCTACCCCTACACATTTCAGTCTTTTGCACATACAGACATGTATCCATAAACGAGTTTTCATGTATCATCTAGCCTTTGAATGAAGAAAACTGCTTTGAAATGGGGATTTGGGGGCAAGGAAAGGGAAAATTTGGTATCAGATTTGTTTAAACGTGACACAATGAGGAATATATTCCCAACTAGCAACGAATCTTTCACACCTGTCAGATCCTCCTGTCAGCATCCCCTGCAGCTCTGCTGACTACCAGAACACCTGTCTGCTCCAAGGTCACTGATTCAATGTCACATTGCAGTGAACATGTTCATACACAGTTATGATTTCAGTATCATCTTGCAAGAGATTTTGTTGTCCCTGTCATTTTACTTATAACTGATTACTGGGTAATTATACTTTGTGAATTGGTATGATTTTGTAAATCGGAACCTTGACATTAGTTTATCTGACTAGCAAAGAAGCAAGTAAAGATATAACCCAAAGAAGCATGTACAGACAGAAGTGTCTCTTAGATGGAATGGCTACAGTTCATTTCTTTATATCGCTTATACAGAGATAGCATTTCCATAGTTTTCCATAGGTTTCTTTGCACTGATTGCCTACCAAAGGAATCTTTTTTTCTTTTTATTCTTTTTCAAGAGATACATTTCATAGTTAAAACATCATCTGTTTTTTGCCTCCTAAAACATTTCCAACTATTTGCTATTTAAGAAGCTATCTGTTTCATGCAGAGACTTAAAAAAATGATGTATTTTTTGTAATATTGAATAAACATATAAATTAAGCAACCCTTACATGCCCATAGACCTGAATTAAGGTGTAAATTATAAAGGCAAATAAGAACTACTGCAGCAGGTTCTCTTTTGCCTTAACCTTGGCATTAAAGGAATGTAATACATAACTTTGTTCTTTCCCCCTGAGTAACTGTAATGTTAGAATCATACCCTCCAGTTGTTCTGAGATTGAAACCTTCTGTTCATGTCTGTAACTCTAATTTTTCTTCCCTAAATTTTGCAAAACATAGTAAGCAATTGTCAGGAGATACACATTCCTCAACAGCACTCAACCTACTTATTGGACACCTCTTCATAAACTCAGGTCTTTGAGATAAACATTTCCTTTTTACTATATCAAGTTAAAGTGTTCTTTTATCCTATCCACAAATGGAACAACAGATTTAATGGGTCAGAAAAGGGGAATGGTTCAACTCTTCAAATGCTCAGAGGAATATTGATGCTACTGCTGTCCCTCACAGAAAAATTCCATTTGTCACTGCAGAAATCCATGTAAAGACTCACTTATCACGGTTCTTGTAAATCTGCTGCCTCTGGAATTCTCTAAGCATTGCATGATTCTGCATATGCTGAAAATTTGTTTTCTGCTGAAAAAGAAATAAACACATGCATCCCAGTCTCAGTCAAAACACAGCTAAAATTATATCTCAAACATAAAAACCTGCTAAACCCTCCCCAAGCATTGTCTGAACCTCTGACTGTTTTCACAGCACTGCCTAGCAGTTCATTAGCTCTACACTCTCTAACTACTGATAGTCAATACCAGGCAGAGTTGAGTGCAGAGATCGGAAGTCATTACAGAGGAGCAATCACGATGGGTATTGACTGCTGTGACTCTAAGATCCTTTACCTCTGGAAAGTGGCATCTGAAGACTTGCTGCCATGGCTAGCTGTCTTATGTCTCCAAATTTGACCTACCAGGCATACCCAGGCACAGGCTTCTCAAAGTGGAGTTATTTCAGTAAAAAGTAGAGGTATGTTTAATGTCAGCTCTCTCTCAAGAACCCTTATAATCCTAATTCTGCAGTCACCAGCCAATTTTGCTCTCAGTAATCTGTATAAACTTTTCATTTAAAGTATCACAGCTTGTAAAAGTTCCCACTATAATTTTCTGAAATGTAATTCAAAAGTTATCCTTCTTCACAGAAAGGAAAGGGATGAGGAAAGGAAATAAAATCAATCTCATGAATTACTTACTTTGTTCAGTCTCACATTTTCTTTCCCTCTCAGCTGGAATCTTATCATGTTAAAAGATGAACAACTAATCTTTCAGATACACAAGTCCATCTTCATATTTGATCCCTCTTCTTCTACGCTTATCTTTTCACTGTTGATTTAAGAACCACATCCAAGGACTTTATAGATTTTTTTTCAGTGGGAGAAAAGTTGTAGTCATGGCTAGTTTTGCTCATGACCTCATCATTCCTTCTTCTGTTGAAGTCAAAAGAAATATGTGATATTATACCACAAGCTGCAGTAATGATCAATTAACCCCACCTGGTACCAGGCCTTAACAGAGACTCTGAATCCTGCTTCAGAGTATTGTCAGTGACAGCAAACCCCATCCTCACCACCTCCTAGAAATAGCATACAATCTGTTCTGTCACTCGCAGACCACGCAAATTAAAGAAAACAAAAGGAAGAAAATCCTACCATGTATACTACAGACTAGAGAATACTCTCTTTGAAGAATCAGTGGAATTTAGAAAAACCGTCTAGCTTCCAATTGTTCAAGAGTTTCATTTCCTGGCAAATGCAATAGATTTCTTCCACAGCCACCATCACCTTGGCCAATTCAAAACACAAATCATTGTCTGCCTTCAGTAAGAACAAGTCTAATACTCAGATTTCCTGCCTAAACACGAATTGATTCCATTCTCACTCACAGCTACCTTATCTGCCAATACTGACTGATCTACAGTATAGCAAGTTACAAATGAAACACTAAATGCAGCACAATTTTATTATTCATGTAAAATACACAGATAATATTCTTATCTTCTGGACTCCCTCAAATTACTATGATAAATTTCATAATCACTACTTCTATATCAAATTGCATTTCAAATCCACCTACAGCAGTATCCTATTATTAGCCACCCTGCTCAACATCAAACAGAAAGCATACAAACTACTATACATGAAAAACATGCAAACTATCATATACATCATTATAAAGCAGGTGCTTCTTGAAACACCCCAAGAAAGCTATAATACACAGAAAGCCCTCAGACACCACTAACATCCATTGTGTATCATTCTCTCACAATGCCCTGCTCAGCAATCTTAGACCCTTAACTAAATAAACACACCACTCTAGAGAAATCCATCAAGTCTTCCCTGAGTCCTCTAAACCTCTCAGTTCTGACTCTGAGGGAAACTTGTAAAACCCAGATGATTCTGAGAGCTAAAACATAAACTCCAAAGGATGCTAAGCAACACAACAGAGAATATTAGGATTCTAATGCTTTATAATTCTCACTCATCCCTAACAAAAAGCTCCATATTCATCTCTGTCTCCCTGCCTGATAGGACTTAATGACTCTACTGTGTCTTCTCTGGGTAACATCCTTTCTCCTTCCTCCACCTCTACTCCACAGGTGTTCACTATTTTTTTCTTTCAAATTATGCAGGTCAGTAAACAGGTTAAACTCATAACAATTTACAGTTGTTCTTCAAGACCTCTCCTTCTATCACACATTTTAAGAGTCTCACATGGCCAAAAGGAAGCATATTTTCCAATTATTGTAATAATTCTAGGATATTATCATCTCCTTACAAAATCTATAAAGCTTTTATTCTTAAAAATCACAGTTACAATGCTATGAGTGTATTAAAGTATTTGTTGCTAACATAAAGACTTTCAAGTACTCATGTAAACAGAGATAAATAAAACAAACCATGTAGAGCTTCAAGAAACCTGATTACAATGTTCTTTTGTCTAGAGTAGAAAAATTATTCTATGCTGCACATAAAATTAGGATAATTATCTATTAGTTTAATTTAAGGAAAAGCATGCATGCCTCTTACTGAAGTAACAAAAGCAATTATTTTTAAGGCAAGTTAAATATTAGATTTGGAATGTTTTCAAACTAAGCATAATAATGTTTTAACAGCGGTTTACACTATAAAAAATTCAAGTAGTGTCCTTTTATGCATCTGCAAATTTAATTTTAAACGTGCTGAAACTTTATGGGTACAGCAGTATAAAAATGATGTTAACCAGCATTTAACAAGCACAGGAAGTGTACTAAGAGTTATGCAACTATTAGCTATAATTTACATATGCATGTAAATTACACAGTACAGAGGTATATAAGCAATTCTTAGAGTGGTTCAGTTAGAAGGAGAACTGATTTTTAGAAATGTGATCTATTACTGGTTTCTGTACTTGCTTTCATTAAGTCAGCAAGCCAAGCTCTTATTAAGCAAGTATGGTAACAAACTACTGAGATTAGCTTGGTAATAATGTTTGTAGTTTTGCATAGGGATATTAAACTCACACTATATTTATTTTATTATGCAAGCAATGTTTTTTATACATTAAAAATGTTCATTTGATTGTTTACAAGGACAGAACCAATTAAAAACCAAGCTTACTCAACTGTCTCATTTACATCTAAGAGATCTCTACCACATGATTTTCAAGTTGTTTGGGTTTTCCTATCACAAATTTACAGAATAGATGCAAGGTAATTTCTAGTTGTAACACCAGTTTAAGCCCAGAGTCCATCAAAGTTAGCACAGGAGAGGCATATGTTATACATTGTCACTTCTGGAAGCATCACATCATCCTGAGCTGCAACAGAAACTCGCAGCTGAAAAGGGCAGCTAAGGCTCCATCCTTCTCCAACAATTCCCTACTTGCTGTCCTCAAATTACACCCAGCATAGCCAGCACAGCACCTCACACAGCCCTTTTCCTCTCTGTAAATAATCAGCAGCTGTTTTGCATATGTCAAAAGAGTTTCTTGAAAGAGATTACAATACCAGGATCTATCCAAGGCTGCGGTAACACTGACCCTGATGTTTCAAATTATTTTGCAGAATATAAAAATATTTATCTGCAATTCTGCTTTTAACCATTAGAGGAATGCTGAATAATGAAATCCAGCAACATTTAGTACTTAGTCGCAATATATTTACTTAGTAAAAAAAAAAAAATTTGCTTTTCCAAAAGAAACATTCTTCCAGCAGCAGTATTTTAAAATTGCTATTTTAAAAGGGCTGATTTCCCTAAGACTTTCTAACCACATTTTATGCATTATTGAAGACTACTAGTTAGAGTTCAGGCTTTTTAAAAATTTCTATCAGGGATCATACAATTTGAATGTGGCTTGGGTTTTTTTTAGGTTCTTACAAATTAAAGAACAATTTTAATGGATATGATTAATTATATATGGCATTACCACACTATGACATAGTAGGCAGTTTCAAACAAAGCTCTACAATGCTTTTCTAAGTGTGTGGATTAAACAAGTAATTTTTCTCAGGAAATGAAATATTTAAATAGAAAATCTATGCAGTTTTCAATAATGTAAAGATAATAAATCAGTCTTAAGTGTGTTTCCTTCATCATCTGAAAATACACCAAGCAAAAGAAGTAGATATTTTCAAATATGTTCCAATACCCCAAAGAAAAAAAAAACTGTAGGAATTTCTTATTTCTCAGTCACTTCCTGTAGCTATTTCAACACAAATGTATCTAAACCAAGCTATGAATAAAATAAAATCCCTTATGTTAAAAATATTCTATTTAAAATATTGGAAAATATTTTAGGATTTCTTTTTTTCCCTATTATGTTATATTTATTAGGAAAATATTCTTATCTCTAATAGGGAAACAAAGTAAAAACAAGTTCTGAAAAAACTATAGGACAATTTCTTTAAGTGTTAGTTACTCGGATAACTTTTTCATAATATTTAACATGATCACCTCTTTCAGGTAACAATGAAGCAAATGAAGAAACTATCATTGAAAGGTTCTCGAAGCAGAACTTAGTTTTCTTGAACCAAGAGGAGAAAGGATCTCTTGCTACAATCAGTGGCAGCACTAACCTTTTCTAACTAGTGGGGATCTCAACAGTGTGTGTAACTTACAGTATTTCACCTGTGACTTTCTGACTCTAAATGTAATTTAAAGAGAACATTCAGCAAATTAAAAAGGAAATTCATATTCAGGAATATAGTTCAAAGAGCATGACCTACTGCATCAGCAACTCGGACAAGAGGAAGTGAGCGTGTGCAGACACAATTCACAATATCCTTGATACACTTGGATATCCTTGGATATCCTTGGAAGAAATAAACCAAATCTACAGCTTGTGTGAATCAGTACAGCTCCATTAATTTCAATAATAATAGGCTGATTTGCATAACTTGACAACGTGACACAAATCTGTTAAGAGTTTTTCAGGCTTTAGTTTTTGATATATAACCAGTTCTCAGAAGAGCTGACATGGGAGCTGACTCCAACATAGCATTTCTAATGGTAAATGTTAATTATAAGTATACAGATCTGAAAATTTGGTTCAAGTACTAAGGTTCTAAAATCTACAGTTAAAGGAAATACACTAATTGCTTCACTAAGAACATCAAAATGGAACAATATAAAAAAAATGCAATTGTTTTTAAACTAACAGCAATTTGTATGTATGTAATTTCATCTTTCCTTGTGTACTTAGGGAAGGAAAACTTTCAAGTAAGAACACAGGAGACCAGGCACCTCAATAATTTTAAATACAATATTTAAACATTCCTGGTGTTCTCAAAGCCCAGCAACCATCTCAGTTGACTCAGTGCCTAAAACTCCATTGCTAAAGTTTGCTGACGAAAAGAAACCTTCTCTTCAGCACCCCCTATGTCAGCACAGTCATAGTGTGATCCAGGGTGACAAATTTCCTCTGGCAGGGGAAAGGTGAGCTAAGCCCCCCAAGGCAAGGGGGCCCTAGTGAAAAAGAAAAGCTGTACTACTTTACTCCCTCTTTACCCATCCTTCTTCCATTTTTGACAGGCGGACTTTAAAAAAAACCTGAGGCTGAATCTTAGGGTCTTAGCAGAAGACACAGACACTGCTTTGCTGTTTTAGACTAGATACCTGAGTTCCCAGGCATTAAAGGCTTATACCAGTACTGACCAATTCAAATTCATGTCCTACCTACCATGCCAGAACTTCATATCTCAATCCTGGCCCTTCTTCATATGCACTGTATATGAAAGTGGCAAAGTTAATTTCACTTAGCAAAGGGTCTCTAAAGATTGTGATTTAAATGCACATTATAATGCTTCAGTCATTGTCTGAATCTAAGTCATGCAAAGGTCTCACATTATGGAATATATTCTATTCTCTTTTTTTTTTAGGTTGACATGCTCCCTCGGCCTTTTAAAAAAATATATCTAAAATATTCTATTGAAATAGAGTTTAATCACAATGCACATTTGTATGCCTTACACTGCTGACTAGATAATTAACCTAAAATATTAATCAGAAAGCAATACCTCATGGTTTTTCTGACACGTTGGAGTCCCAGATTGAGCCTCCTATCTCAAGCAGGAAAATTGCTGAAGCATTTACATGTCTCAAAAATAATTCAAAACTCAAGGCCTCGAGGACAAGGCAAAGTCTTCCCAACCCCCAGCCCATCCCTAAAATGCCAAGCAAACAAAAAATCCCAAATAAAACTACAAGCAGTATTGCATGTATCTATGACCTGTGACTTGAATCGATACAGATAAATTAGAAGTACATTGCTTCTTGGATCAGGTAATGGTTCGATTTTGGACAGAATTAATGTCTGGGGGGGTGACCTGTATACAATACTGAATGGCCAGAACAAGATATATAGCTTGGGAAGTGATGTGTGTAACTGTTTATCATTAAACAGATATCATTCAGAGGTGTTTCAAGTGGTAGGTGCAGGCTATGTCTCTATAACTAGATAGCAGAAAGTAGTTTAGAAATTACCCAGTTATATATGTTACAAACATTGAAATAGAGATTACTATGAAAGGAAGCCAGCAGGTATAAAATTCCTTAATTTCCTATGGCAATAAGGCACATTATATTCTCAGTCCCTTTTTTAAACAATAGAAACCCATATATTTTTTTACTAATTTGACGTGCACAATTTATTTCACGTCCTGCTTACGAGGCAGCACAAATCCAATCATAATTATAACCCAGGTGACATTTTAAACAGAATCACAGGAAGGATTTTGTGTGTTGGTCATAAATAGAACTCTAAAACATACTGATTCACATCTTGGGTCTAGTAAATGTTTAGCTATGACTTATTTAATTTTCTCTGATTTCCATTTCATTATGCTCATAAGATAATGAGCAGAGTGCATTTACAGAAGGACTAATGTACTGGTTCTATCTGAAATCTTTTATCCTCACACCTTTTAAGGTATGCAATAAGCACTTAAAATAAAACAGCCTTCATTATCACTCCTTACTGGCAAACAAAGCAGCTGAAGAAGATAAAAGCTATCATGCCAGGAGCAATAAAGTAAACAAGTATCACCTCCTCATAAGTTTTTTTGAGTCCAAGTTCCTATTTCTTTCTTTCCTCATTATGTGTAAGAAGTTCTCTAGAATGAACATGCACTGGCTGCAAAACTAGCCTGACTATCTGAAATTTTCTTTTATGAACCTGATTGCTGTTTTAATTGTTAGAAGCATATTTGAAGAACAGCTTATTTCAAAATCACAATGAGTTTCTGAAAAAAATAGTATCAGCTAATGCAAGTCTAAAACTGGATATAATAATATTCTTTAGTTGTAGAGAATTTTGTGAACAAATACTCAAAGTGTTCATGGTCAGAATATTTTCCAAATATGTAGGGATGATACTGAAAATATTCTCAAACTGGCACACGCAAAAATGCATATTCTTTGGAAGTTTACACTGTAATGTTATCAGTAAACAAAAACATTTAGAGAATCTGTTTGCACGTAACATTACTATATACATATAAATGCATGATCCCTCTTGCAAAAAAAATTCATCACAATATAAATTTTTATACTATAGTTACTCTGGCTTCATGGATGTTTTGTAAACAACTATTTCTAAACCACATGGGGATTTACCTCAACTGACCTTAAGCATTTGAAGTCGACACACCGTTTATGTTAGCGATCTAAATCTTCTCTTCAGTCAGTGAAGAAAAAGAGACATATCTTTGAAATTATTCATGAAGTTTTACTTAGCAATCTTACAAGGTGGTGAACTAAGCCCTGAAGATAGTATTTTCTCCCTGTTGAGTATTACAGGAGCCATGGTGACACTTCTACGTGTCTAGAGCAAGCCACAATAGATCTCATCTTTTATGATCAGAATATCATTGCCTCTAATACATCAGCTAAGACCAACTTCTCATTATCTGAATACTGATTGACACTGGCAATACCTGCTCTAAAAAGACTTGGTAAATACGATAACAGAATGACTTAACTTGTGCTCCTGATAATGTCTGAAAACACAATTTACATTGTAAGAAATATGTTTATGTCTTTGTTTCTTTCAGACCATACTTTCTGAAAGTATCATACTTACTTTTTTGATATCTGCATCTCTTCTTCATTATGTTATTGCACAAACATGAAATTCCATTTACAAAGGAGTGGGTGCCTACTATCAGAGATTAGAATTGTCACCTTCCACTTGAATAGAGATATTATTCCTCTCTGCAATGGGAAAAAAGAATTTGTGGCAAAGAGCTTTATGAACTGAACATGAATCAGCACTGCAATGTTGTTTTTAAACAGAAATATGTTTGATCCCCTAACAGGGATATTTTGGGACACACTGGGGAAAAACAAGATCCTGGGATCTAATTGCCTACATCCTAAATAAAGGGGTAAACCATGTGAAATGTTAAGGAAGATAGTGACAATCAAAAAAAGAAGTGAAGAAACCTCTCGAGAAAGTACTACGCTGTAACATTCTTGTTAGACATTATGTCATCCTTGTTAGAATGAAGGTGCCATTCTCATTTAAACTCTGGAAAGCAGTTTATCTTTAATGTCCCTTCCAAAAGCCAAATCATTCAATAATTCTATAACACATTAAACAATTTTTCTACTGTATTCAGCACTAGTAAGTACTATTCTTAGGTAAAATAGTCTGTCCTATTTAGGACCCTAATAGCTGGAAAAATTTGATAAAATGCAGAGGATCCAGAAGACCAGAGAAGAGCAGCAACTATAAACACAGGAAAAATATAAAGGTCTATAGGAAAAAATATAGTTAGTAGGTTTTGTTCAATAAAATAAGATGATTGAAGTAAAGACTTAAACTCTTGAAGTCTTCAAATAAACACAAAGGAACTGTAAAGAGGAAGGCAATAAACAGTTCTTCGTGTCTAGTAGTCCTGTCAGTAGACAGGACTGAAGGCAATGGGCTGAAATGGCATCAGTGTACAGTTAGACAAGAAAAAGAAAAAACCTTCATATTTGTAGCAATAAGTAGGGTTTGAAACAGCATGCCTAGGTAACTAAGGGATCATCAAAATAGTGAATCATTCAAAGTAATTTAAAACAGTACTTTACAAACCAGCACAAACACTGAGCAGGTCAAATCACCTTTTGTTGTCCCATCCCATCACTTCACATCATGACCTTATATCACTTGCTGCTCCCTACACCATCCAGTGAGAAATTCCTAGTTCTACTTCCCCAGATTCATTCCAGATCCTTTCTCCAAATATTGTGTCAGGCAACACAGAAGCCATCTCCATCCATAGGTTCTTCTTTTTTCTTCTATCTCTCTTTCAAAAGGAATTAGTGTCCATTATGCCTCATCAGTGTACACAGCTCAATATATAAGAAGTCCTTTGGACTCACAGTTTCAGTAAAGCTTTATTACATGTTCTCTCATGGTCTCTCCAGTTATATTTTGCTAAAAATCTATGAATTCAATTGCACCAACAGGATGGCCTTTCTTCACAAATCTCCTTGTGGCTGAAAGTTGAAGCAAAAATATTTTCTTCAAACATGCATCAACATATTTGATTGATAGCATCTGATCTGTTGAATTTTATATCCAAACCTTCTGTAAAGAAATCTGAAAACATCTGTAATATGTCATGCAAAATTACAGGCCCCTTCAGGCCATCAGTATACAAAAGTCTGCTTAAATTTACAAGCCTTTTAATAACTGCAAGAGCTTCCTAGATTTGGGTTAATTTAATTAATTATTTCATATTAGGATTGGGAAGCCTTCACAGACATCCTTTATCTTCATTATGTGCTTGCCTTCACTGATGCATATCCTTAATTGTGAACCAATTGATTATATGAAGCAAATACCTAACTCCAGAAACATCTAAATAGCCATATTTTTAGTTTACTTTATTACCTGAAAGGACATATCGATAAGCTATGCCAAAAATAAAAAATATTCTAGAAACGCTGGTATTTTCTGAAAACTGAGCATATGGGAAGAAAAAATTTACAATTAGACAAATAACTATTACTATGAAATAACTGCCAAAGTTATTTAGTATTATTTTTTATGGAAAATATCAATTGCAAGAAATATACACAACCACTTCATTATAATCTATTTAATATTTCCTAAAATATAACAGTGATTTTTTGAGATGTATTAACACTAAAACATAAAAAAAAAAACCCTATGGTATAAATTTGTGAGATTAATACAAGGCATCTTATAGTTTCCAAGCTGAAAGACATCTTCTGGGATTGGTCAAGTAAAAGCTTTGAAGTTATGAAGATCTGCCACCCTCATCCATTCTTAGCAGGTAATGATGACGATGACAAAACAGATAAAAAACTGTTATAAATATAAAAATGCCTCTTTCCTGACAACTGAGCAATTATCTGCTATATATTCACAAATATTCTTCTTATTGCATACTCGGCTTTACATAATGCTACACATGGGTCAATTATGAAAGAAAATAAGACTCCTGCTTCAAAGAACTGATTCAGAGGTTCCATCATGCCCTTTCAGTCCTGTGGTTTACAGGGATCATATTGAGTAACTGATTTTTTTTTTTTTTGGATACACTTTGAAGTCGAAAAGTGGTAGCAGTTGATGCACCAATCAGTCCTCAAATTCAAAACTTCCTGAACCCAGAATTCAAGAATTTTCCTTAAACAGATCTACTTTGTTGCAGTTCAATAACATATAATTGCTTTGTCCCCTGTACCTATGCAACTGTTTTCAAGGTCATCAGTTTACAGTGTGTTAAGCAGTTGCAGGTAGTTCAGCAAACAGAATCCAGGATCTGATGATAGGCATCTGAAGAGTAGAAGCTGAATTACAAACATTTAAAACAAACAAAAAAAGTTGTTCTTTGTGGATTCGATTCAACTAGTGGAGTGGAAATCGGGGGAAAATGTCATCCCTTTGCTGGTTAAGTCACAGAAGTCTGCACTTTTTCATCCAGACTTTTCCTCAGGCTCAATCTAGTTGAAAACACCAATGTAATTTTCTTCTACTTTTTGCCTCTATTTAATATTAAGAAACATAGAGAGAAGTATGTAATATGCTTACTATTAAAATATATCTGCTAATGCAAAGAAAATTAATACTTTTAATAGTCTATGGTATCTTTGACAAAAGAGAATAATAAGTGAATCAGAGTATTATCTAAGAAAAAAATTAGCAGCAATTGCTGTTCCAAATTGAAACTACCTTAGTTTTGTCTAAAAAATGAAAATGTAACTGAAAATGAATACTCCTACTTTCCACATACATAGTATCTGTCAGGCTAAAAAGGTTTTATGCTGATTAAGCACATGCCTGTGTTTGCACCCTCAAAAAGAAAAGCTGGGGACCTTCAGGTTCAGAACAGCTGCTTTGCCCTCCTCTATCCTAACCAGCTGTTTCTGGATTGCCAGCAACGCAGCCAGCTGCATGAGATTATGATGAAACAATGCTTCAAAGCACAGCTATTGCTGCAAGGACATGTTCAACACCCACCAAGAGAGCGGGAGATGGTTTTAAGATCCATCCATGCCTTCAGGAATCCCTGGAAGAGCCTATCAGCTCCTGGGGCGATTCACAGCCAAACTAATTTTGTCTTTTCAACAGTCTTACTGATCATGGAGGATTAGTTTCATACATTGGCAGAAGTGGGGGAAAAAATAAAAAAAGGAAAAATATTCAGAGATTCAGTGTATCTTTCCATCCTAATCAAGACCCAAAGACTCATCAAGGATCAAAAGGAAGTTTGTTACAGATAAAAAAAATAAGACAGTTTTAGTATTATTCTAAAACTGATGTGCCATTATATTACACACCTTCTTTGCAAGATGGGAATATTTTTCTCTTATCTTTTTTTCCTCATAATTTCATTGATTTTACAGGTACCAATGAGCCAAAATATTTGCCCTTAGAGAAAATATCACATCAATTGACCCACCATGGCAGCATTTCACTTATATTAACAGCTGAGCCATTCACCACTGACTGCAACGTCATTTTCTAAATTTTACTATCCTTGTAGTTCTGCAGGTACAGTGGTATAAAAAGAGTAAAAGCAAACACACACCTAGGAAAACACAGAGCTGCAGAAATTTGTAATTGTAATATTAATACTGATATGACTGCAGAATAAATGGGTATACAAAGGAAGGGAAGGAAATAACAAAAAGGAATTACAAAATGCCTATATAAATGTATATATTAGTGAAAATAGCATTAATCATCCTTAAAGGCCCTCCACACACAACTTCATAGCACATGCCTATTAGAAAAACAAGCTAAAAGAACAAGTTAAAAGGAGGGACAGACAAAACAAAGATCTACTGAAAGGTAAAGAACAGGGTTGGATGACCCAGCTAAGACAAGAGATAGTGAGTACATCCCAAGGGCTCAGAGAAGGGGCATAGGATGGAAAAACAAAAGTTCATAATCATTGTCAGCTCCTTGAAAGGCAAATTCCAAATCAATACAGGGTCACCAACCTAAGAAGAAGGAGCAAGGATGAGAAGAACTTATAGTCAGAAATTATAGTCAGTGTTACTATAAATATGACTACAGTACAGGTGTACCATAACAAAATTGAAAGAGATTAAAAAATCAAATTATATTTATAGATTACAGTATCTTTTCACTGTTTCTATCAGTCAGAGTGACTAATGGCTCATGCATCCACATTCACGATATTCTTTATTTTCTTGTCTCTTTATGGCTGACCTTTTAAAACAGCATGTAGTGTTTCAAAGAGGTATACAGATATTGTATGCTGGTGTACAGATTACATATAAATCATATAACTTGATACAAAACTTTCCAGTTGAATTTTGTTGTCCTGAACATCTTCTATGTTTCTGCATTGTATTAACAAAATTACATTTTAAAGAGCTATTAGAATATCTCTAGACAGCTCCCCTATTAATTTTTAAACCTATAATATTAAGGTATGTTTACAGCAAAAGATCAAAGTTTTTGTATTATAATGGATTAAAAATTTTAGTTTGACACTTGGTAGATGGGTGGTTGGAAGAAGAGAAAGGAACATAATGCACAATCAGTCCTGGGGTTTGCTTATGGCTTGGCAGTTGTTACAGTTCCAAAGCAACCCACACCGCCCATTCTCCTTTCAGGCTTTCCATGGGGACTATTTTGCTCTAACACTCTTTGCACAGTCTGAACTCCCAGGTGGTAACATTCCTATTCACTGAATTAACTAACTTCCAACTTCTCCAACTGCATTTCACATCCTGCTAGAGGTTTCCATTCCAGGGCACATCAATGCTTTCAAATGGCTGTGACAGAGAACAGGTGTGGATTTAAAACACCACTTTCGTATTTCTAACACAGCAAAAAGAGAAAAGGATTAAGATAACAGATGATATTTAACCTTAACTTTTGCACTTCTTTACAAGTTTGTAGATTCCTTTTCAGCTGGCTCACCATGCTATACAGTTCCAGAGAAGACAGACTGCACTTGCCTGTTGCTCTCAAATAGCATTTCCAGTGTACAAATCAGTCTCTCAAAAGATACTTTGTGCTGTTATCCTGCACTTCATAAAGCTGTTTGATTCCTGTCTCCAGTGGTAGATTTTCAGCAGTACATTTACATTTCAAATCAGGAAGTGAACACAAGCCATTTTCTGACCCTTTTCATTTGCATTTCCTCTGACAGGAATTACCCACTGGAACAAGGGCACCCCATTGAACCCATTGTCTTGCCATGCTCTAACAAACTGAATAGCAGCAATAACACTTTTTCCCCCCCAATACCTGATTAGAAGTAAAAACTCCATTCCACAGACAAGCTGTGCAAGGATGCACTGCCTAAATACAAGATTAGATAAGAGATTTTCCTATCTGGAATGTAACTGTTTTAGTGCATCAGTTGTCCAGCACTTTTACAATACACAAAATAAGACCGTTTTTTGCAAATAAGCAAAACGAGGAAGGTGAAATTCTCCAATCATTTTTTCTCCTAAATACTTTAAAACATAAGAACAGCCATGCTGAACTTGATCAAAGAGTTCATCTATCTTTGCATCTCATCTCTGACAACAAAAAAGGAGTTGCCTTCAAAAATGTTTTAAGACAGGAAAAGCCTATATCATGCTTCCCTCTCCCTTGACCCCATATTTTCCCAGCCTCCAACTATTTTTTATCTCAATGAATTTTGTAGCCTGGTGTTGTTTTCCTAGAATTCCATTTAGTGTAAAATATAAACTAAGTCTAGTGTTTCATCACACTGATGTTTTGTCATACTTGACTTCATCCTCAATCTCAGAGGATGGAATACTTTCTCTGTCTTAAATCTAACAACCAGTGAAACGAAAAAAGTCACTTACTGATGGTCTTTCTGTATATTCTCAACAGCAATTTTCACGTAATCAGAGAGCATTTTAATTGCAAGAATTAACAGCTTTATTTAGCATTAACTTGACACAAAATTAGCAGTTTCCATCTGAAAAATAAAATCTGAAGCAGTTTTTCAATAGTTGATCAAAACAAATACAAAAATTAAGGAATACTCAGGATTTAATCACCTCCTTGGCACAGCTGATAGTAATTGTAACCATAACATAAATAATTTGTATACACAGGCATATAAAGAAAGCACTGATGAGACCAACTATAAAAGTATTTTGGTTGCACTTCATTAAAAGTCAAGTTCAGACTGAAGTATGTTTCAGCCTAGTCAGGATCATTTTATATTTGGACATCAGAAGCATATTCTGTGGTCCACTGCTCTGCAATAAACAGATGTTTGAATACACCCTCTGCTATGGTTAACATTAAATTTGCCTCCTGGGATTTACAGGACATTGATTCTTAATGAGCAAATTTAATACGGTGGCAAAATACAGAATGTGTGATATAACACACAGAAAATAATGCAAAAGTCTATTTTTATCCATGCATCTTTAACAATACTTAATATTTGCTACAGTCTAAAACTATACCAAGAAGCAAGTATTGCACTGTGTGTCTCACCATTATATATTGTAGACCACTAGTTATGTACAAAGGAAAAAAAATGTTGGCTATTCTAAAATTGTTATTTTCTTCAGAGAAAAAGAAAAGGCAAATTAAGCATGGAATTCACTTTATGGCCATGAACTTACAAATAAATATAGGTAAGAGGATCATAAATAAGAAAATTAAGTCTTTCAGCAGGAATAGATGAGAAGAAGGTCCTGCTAAGACTGTGTTTTGTAAGAAAGTGCATCTCTGATCCTGGAGTAATGTTCACAGCCCACCTGAGTCACTGGCAAGAAACAGCAGAGTCCTGCCTTGTTTGAGGCAAGATAACTTCATTTAAATGTGGCAGACTGAAAACTTTTGAAAACATATACAAATATATCAGCATGACTCTAGCAAACAGATGAAGTATAACTCATAAGAGCTGACGATGGAAACATCCTTTTTGTAGGCATATTAACTAAGCTTGTAGATAATAAAACCTTTTTTTTTAGATAAAATGGCAGTTCTGGGAGGTGTGTGCCTTTTCCTTGTTACTCCTCTTGCCAATGTAGATGTCTGTCTGTAGACAAGCTGTCTCTCGGCTCTCTCCTAAATATTCAGTACAAATTTGTTTTTATTATTTCCATGGAACAAAGCAACTGAAAATCAGATATGGGCCATTTCACCCACTCACTCTGTCACCTCAAGGCTGCTGTATTTTAGAGCCACAAAGAATTTGCAGCTTGTTTACAGACTAAAGAAAACGCATTGAAATGCTGTTAACTGATTTTCTGACTAAGGGTAAACTATTGCTTCAAGCTGATGGTTAAATCTGCCCTTTAGCTTTTAGCTAACCCTCTAAGGCTTTTATGAGATTTTGGTTCAACCAGAATTGTCATATCAAATAGGACCTTTAACTTTCATCTGAGGAGAAATCCCAGTCATGGGTAGTTTCTGACTTGTTAACAAATCTCCAGAGTATTCAAAAAAAGCTGCTAACACTTCAGGATATTAAGCAGAACCACAGAAGAGAAAAATTATATAAAAGAATTAATTACACATACCAGAATGGAATATAAAACTTCTATGGAACTTCTATAATGTAATGACTGGCTCCAACACTCATCTATCCTGTTTCTTGTTTCTGTATTTTCAGGTCAGCATATCCCACATCACTTCTCTTGAGAAAAGCTGCTTCTCTTAATTTTAATGAATCTTCCATACCTTTAAAAACTGTTCCATTCCTGGAGCTATCCCTCAGTCGTGTATAAATTAATCTCCCAAATTTGCAGCAGCTGATTATCCTGGGAGAGCCTCTAACTAAGGACTTTGTTCTGTCTCCTATTATCCTTAGGTAATACAGTATCTGTGCACTCTGAGGTTCACCTAAGGCTCTTATTAGTTCTTTGCCTTTGCTATTGATTCATTTTTCAAACACCTCACATAGCTTTTTTGATAAAGAAACAATTAACAACTCTGAAGCAATAAGAAACCAAACAAAACAAACCAACCAACAAAAACCCACCAAAAAAACACCAACCAGCCAATTAACCAACCAACCAAGCAACCCACCCACAACAGAAAACTGTCACGACAGTAATTGCAACTACTGCAAAACAAGTTTTGTTCTTAGGTACGTTCAGATAGCAATCCGTAATTCTATACATTTTGATGACTTTCTATAATTGAGCTGTTACAAGGTTAATGGAGTGGACTAGAAACATAAATTCTCTAAAGTTCAGTTTTGAATTGCTTCTGCAAACTCAGCAATATGTATGGTCAAGCACACCAATGTGAAGAGATGCTTTTTGAAGAAGAGGGCTAAATTAACTGAATCCTGGCATAGAACCTAGAGATAATATGATACAGATTTGAGAATCCTATTTTTAAATTTTCTGTATTAAAATAAGGGGTTAAATAACAGGCCTTAAAGAGCAAGATGTCCACCTAGCAAACAATAGAAATGGAACAAAGTATAGCACATCCTGCATTTATTTAAATAATGCAAAAAGACATTAAAAATGAGACTTAGCATATATTACCTTGAAGTATTACTGAAAAATTACTGAAAATGTTTAAAATCTCTGAAAAATTGATTTCTGGCAAAACAGACTAATTTTTAATTCTGTCCTGCACAGCGACTACTTGGGGAATTTTCCTTTGAAGACACTCTGTCATTTGTTTATAGTATTTTTAGTGAATTCCTCATTTATTTCAGCAAAATCTCACACAGCATGAAGCATCATTTCCTACTAAACAACAATACAGAACTATCTATCCATAATTGACAGTAAAATTCAGTCATCCATATTGAATTGTGATGATCATAAGTGCCATTAAAACTTGGTAATTTGTGTAGCTTCTAATCATGTTTAATTGAAACATTAGAACAGTAAAATGCATTCCCTTTGGATTGAGCAACACAAAAAGTCCAACTTATCTATTTAAGCCCATTTTCTTAAAATATGTTTTTAAAATACATTTTATCTGTGAGAGAGTTAAACAGTTTGGTACTAGAGGCTCATTTGCACACTGGCACTACAAAATTTAAATCAATTTGCATAATCAAGTCCTACCAAGTGTTTGCCACCAAGATGAATTATGTCTCTTCTTTTAGTTTACCCTTGAGCTATTGTGACGAGTAAAATAAACACAGTAGTGCTAGATAAAATTTAGAGTTCTGACTATTCCACTGAATAAGGAATGACCATAAATACAGCTTACAAAGTCACATTTCTGCATAGAAGTGCTTTTGTTAAAATTTATTTAGTGTAAATATGCACCCTCAATGTACAAGCACTTGTATTTTTCATGTGGAGAGTGTCTTGTAGCCAACGTGTAAGTAGCTGTGCCATGCCTAGCCCTAACCCTTTCTCACAGTGTGATTAGTTCCAGGCATTCCAGGAAAAAGGTGTGAGAAATCTCAGACGAATCCCATTTGATTACTACTGTAGATGCTTTCATCACTTTGTCCTATTTTGAACCTTAATAAATTCTTAGTTTTATTTCAGTACTGATTGCCCAAATGTTTTGATATATATCTGCCAAAAATATGTATCCTGATAAAGTACATAGTCTACCCTAAGTTTTGGTGATAAATAAAAGAAATGAAAGCTTAAGTTAGTATTGCTATGTTCATCATCAACAGTTTCATGCAGCGTACTCTAACCAAACATTTTTTGAGAGAGATGAAACTCATGACATTTTTGGTCCCTTCATGCACACACAGATTATACAAATAACCTACCCTGTCTCCTTTTGTTTTTCACCAGATAATTTTATTCTTCAACTCCTATTTTTCCAATATCTTTAAGCAAGATAATCACTTTACCTTTTACTTTCCTGTAATGTTGATACAGAGAGCAGAAATATTCCTAACGAAAATGAGTACTACCCACTACAGTAAAAAGCATGTAAAATGTCATCTCTTTCCCAAGAACCACCACAGGCAGTAGGAAATTATGCTTACTGTTACTGGCCATGAGACAGAGTGATTAGTCATGAAGCAAGAGGAAGAGAGCTAAGTGTATCAGCTCTTCAGTTATTGAATGTAAAAAAAAAAAAAAATATTATCTTCATGAAAGACAAAAAACAAGGCAAAAAAAAAAAGCAAATTTTCTGACAAGGGAAGTTTCAAAAGCTGAATGCAACATGATACAAAAGTAGAAATCAAATTCAGTAAGCCTAAAATAAAAAGTACAGTGAGAGTAGAAACCTTGACATTACATTGCAAGAAATACATTGCAAAAGATCAATTTTTTCTTATAAATTGATGACAAAACAGCAAAATAAATACATCAGCTGGAAAAAATCTATAAGATAGTAAGGTTCAAAATATCAGAGATAGAGTTTCCAACCTCCCTGAAATGAATACTTTACTGAAAACATTAACAATTCTGTATTAATTTTATTAGTGCACTTTTCATTTTTCTATTAATAGTAGGGGGAAGTGAATTTTTACAGCTTATCATTTGTTATTTATTACCCTGTAAATCATAAAAACTCAAAGAGGAAAGGGTTTCTAATTGGGAAACACAGTAAGCTGCTATTTTTAAAGCAAAAAACTTTCAAAAACTTTACTGACAACATAAATCGAGGTGAACATAATATTCAGCTACTGAGTCACGTGAACCATGTCTAAACTGCAGGCTGTGTTCTCTAGAAAATTAAATACTAATCCAAGCTAATCACAGAGAGAGAATGAGCAATATTTTCTGGAAGACAATCCATTGCATTTCTTGTAATTAGTATCAAAACATCTGAAGCAAGAAATCCAGTATCAACTATACCAAAACATTTTGTCAGTAGACTTACATGTACCAACGTCTAGCAGAGCTATGGAGTAAAATTCAAACCCAAAGTAATATATCAAGGTAAAGATTTCACTACAAAACTAAAATCATTTCCTACTGTGTTGGAAAAGCCTAAACAGAAACATGTATGTGCAGGAAACTCCATATTCTCTGCAAGCACCAATCCTCCTTCAAACACACACACACTTGTGTACATGAATGCCAAGTGCCAAAATCCATTGACTTGTACTGTGATTTCAAGAACAACTAACCTAACCTCACCCAGCACAGCATTAAATGAGTATTCTCCTCATCCTCCAATCCTTTGCCTTCAGCTTTTTATCTTGAACATCCCATTCCAGCTGTGACAGAGCATTTGTAGAGCTCCCCAAAACTTGAATTGATCTGGTTTACAATGCTCTCAGAAAACAAACAAAATGAAGAAGACAAAACAGAACAAAACTTTTCAAATGGCTGCCAGCTAACCAGTTCAGTATAATTTACTGGGTGGGTTTCATGTACAGTGAGCCAAGGAGGATGGATGCCTCTTGCAACAGCAATGTTGAATGTTTGGGAAACTGCAGTGTTATGTGTAACAAGCCACAGAGCTGACTCTTCTGGAAAGTACAGATCTGCTGCACAGGTATGGCATGGCAGTGCATCATGTGCTAGCAGTTCCTGCTTCACTCACCAGTTTATACATAAATATACAAAGTTCATGAAACACAAAAAAAATTATTCTGAATAAAAATTATTTGAAGGAAAGTGGATGAATTTTAGGGGATTTTAACTGAAAAAAAGATGTTGTAGATAGTTTTGAAAAATATATATACCCATATTTACAAAAAAAACCCAAATAAACAAAAAAAAAACCACCACCAAAAAACCTAGGAAGAGTGCAAAGTAAGGAAGCTGGTTTTACTGATGTTGTAAATATATAACTTTTAAAAATTGTATGGATCCCTTGCAGATAACGTGAGAAAACTGAAGGCTATGTAGTTTTCTCCACCCTCAACACATAAAAGCAAAAAAAAGAAGAAAAAAACTTAGAATTAACTATGAGTTCTCTCACTGAAATTAAAATCCTGGTCAACCCTGGAACCATGTTTAGGACAGAAAGGTACACAAAGGATTAGAAACATATTTTCCCCATCACTCAACAGTCCTGACATTTGATATAACTCCCATTCCTTTGTGCTTCACATTCTGAAGTAATATCCCTCTTGTTGCTCTTGAGCTCTATTGATATAAATGAAAATTGTTTGATTAAGTAACCACTGCTGTTCCTTCTTCAACTTGTTGTCTGGTCATTTTGGATTACAGCTGCATAAACAGGAAGTGTTATAGAAAACTCAAACAATGCCTCTTGAAACAAAGCTGTCAGAATACATTTAAGTTAGCTGCTTTTGCAGTACTCTAATACAAGTAGAAGGTTCAACATCCTCTCTCAAACACAAATTCAATTACGTACTACATGACTTTTCAACAAAAGAATAATGATGTTTGGCACGGGCATTTTTTGAGAGAAGGACTAGGACACTTCAGTTGACTTCAGAAAGCCATTTTCAGCTGTTAACATATAAGCATCCATTCTAGCCTCTACTGATGGTTTTAACTAGACCTCTGCTGTACATCACAGAACTTTAAACAACATCCTAGATACCCCCACGTGGGCACTTAAATGTAACCATCAGTCATTCAGTAGAATTCTAACCTTTAATTACAGAACAAAATCAGGTCTTGCCTAAACTACAAATGATTTCCAGCAGAGAATAGTATTTTTCAAAAAGTAAAAAATTTGTAGCTACCTTTACTAATATATTCCAGCACCAGTAGTAACCCTGAGATAAAATTCTTAAAAGAAGGATACTTGATGGTTTCTCTGAAGTTACTCTAGGAATTTTCTATGATGTAAAAGATGGACTACTACCACAAAAGTCCGATTTTTCCTAACTTTAATTAGTTCTCTTGACTCCCCTTGTCACTGTCACAGTATAACAGCCACTTCAGTGAATTCATCTGAATGATTAAATCAACTCACCATGGAAATTAGAGAAGCCTAGAGACCAGTTCCAGAAGCAACATGCATAACAATTTTATTTTAGCAGCAGATACAATTAACAATATTGCAGGAACAAGTATTCAGAATATAAACAAACCCATGCAATTATAATAGCTGACACTTGTGTCATAGTGAAGCAGATGACTATGTTAAAAAAAAAAAAAATCCACATTTGAGGAAGGCTTTATATGGAGGTAGGCCACTTCTACCTATTTGTTGTACTCTATTTTGCATAAGTAGGCTTTTTCATAATTAGTCTTCCAAAAAGCTACCTGCATTTCTTCCCTACATTCCTGCATTGTTAATTCAATTATCACCTTAAACTTGCGTCACATTAAAATGATGTTGCCAATATGAAATTACTGTAATGTATCTTGTAGTATCTTTGTCAAATATTCAGCTCAGAAAGCTGCTGTATTGTTTCACTAAAGCCCATGTTTGCTTTCTCATGAAGAAATTATGTTCTAAAAATATCTTCCAAGATATCTGGCTCTATTAATACATTTAATACTTAAAAGAAAATAAGCAAACTATTTTGCTAACTCCTAACCTTATTTTTGCTAACTCTGTCTTATTTCAGACTGAGGAAATTATTTTTAGGCTTTCCACCCAATAATCTTACTTGCACAAATATGAAAGTTTAATATTGACAATATTCAAAGTGCTGGGTCAACTCCCAAAAAGGCTGTAGGAAGTTTCTGTTAAAGTTAATAGAAGACAATAAAAAGTTTAAACAGCTGACAATTAGGGTCAAGATTAATGCAGATATCAATGTTTATAGCATTCTGGCACAGACAAGCCAACAGCCAAACTATTTAACTAATAAGGAAGTGAAAAAATTATCTTTTAAAGTGTTCAGTTCATATAAACTTCCAGGTTCTAGTCTGCATATATCCCAGCACTAGTGTCTCCCACATTGGTTCTTCTCACCTTCCATGATTCTCAGTAATAGGAACAACAATATACTGGATGAAGGCCTGGACAATAAAAGGAAGATTAGGTGAGCTCTGGAAAATACCTTGAATATCATTGACAGCTGGAAAAGGTCATTAATTACAGTGCTTTTAATTCCACACAAAAATAGCTGTAGACAAAGGTCACAGTAATATCACTGAATTAACTGGGTTGGAAAAGACCTTTGAGAACATCAAGTCCAACCTATTGACCAAACACCACAGTGTCAACTAGACTGTGGCACTGAGTGCTACATCCAGTCTTTAAACACCTCCAGGAATGGTGATTGCACCACCTCCCTGGGCAGCCCATTCCAATGCCCAATCACCCTTTCTGTGAAGAACTTCGTCCTAATGTCCAATCTAAACCACCCCTGGCACAGCTTAGTACTACGTCCTCTTGTCCTATCACTGGTTGCCTGTGAGAAGAGACTGACTCCCACCTGGCTACAGCCTTCTTTCAGACAGTTGTAGAGAGTGATAAGGTCTCCCCTGAACCTCCTCTTCTCCAGGATAAACAAATCCAGCTTGCTCAGTCGTTTCTTACAGGACTTGTGATCCAAGCCCCTCATCAGCCTTGTTGCCCTGCTCTGAAAATGCTCCAGCATCTCAACATCCTTCCTGAACTGAGGGGCCCAGAGCTGGACACAGCACTCAAGGTGTGGCCTCACCAGTGCCAAGGACAGGGGAAGAGTGACTTCCCTGCTCCTGCTGGCCACAATATTGCTGATCCAGGCCAGGATGCCGTTGGCCTTCTTGGCCACCTGGGCACACTGCTAGCTCATGTTCAGTCACTGTCACCAGTGCCCCCAGGTCCCTTTCTGTCTGGGCACTGTCCAGCCACTGTCCCCAGCCTGTAGTGCTGGCAGGGGGTTGTTGTGGCCAAACTTTAGGATCCAGCATTTTGAGAAATAATAGTCAGCACCCTCCCTCATACTAGAACAGTTAGAGTTGGAAATTACTTCATCATTGTCCAGCTTTCCACCTGCAAATGACAGCAGAAACATAATGGGCTTTCTGCTCAATTTTTGGACTAAGCACATAGTTCCCACCAAGCCCTTTTCCTAATAAAATAACTAACTCTGCAGGCCTCAGAGGAAGAGACAACTGAAAACGTTTTCCTTAGCATATTCCTGTGAAAGGGTTCTTGAAAAGAATGACGGCAGACAGAACACATAGCAGCTGACCCAGGAGTTTGCTGTAATAGCTTAATATGGAAAAATCCAGTAAGGGTATAAAGAGGGAAGCTAAAGCATAGAAGCAAGAAATTCACGCCTTCCATACATTACTAAGAAATCTAAGTTGTTAGAAATTAATTAAAGCCTTTTTATAGAAACTGCTATTGTTTTATAAAATTGAGATTGCTAATTCCCTTCCTCTATGTGTAATTATGTGTTGGGTCCCACAAAGTATATATCTTCCAATGAAGGTTCAGAGACTAAGAAGTCTGAACAAGACCAAGACCTCATCCCTAAGCCCCTCTTAAATGAAGCATAAGATACAGATATTTATATACTCTTGCAAAAAAGAGAGGAAGAAACTCACAAAAGCAAGCATCACCTTTGAAAATATCCAAATGTTTGGAAGTTGCAGTCTGATAATAATAAAATAATCCTGAGTTGGAAGGGACCCATAAGGATCATCAAAGTTCAACTCCTGTCCTTGCACAGGACAGTCACAATAATCACACCATGTACCTGAGGGTATTGTCCACACTTCTTGAACCCTGTCAGGCTTGGTGTTGTGACCATTTCCCAGGGGAACCTGTTCAATGCTCATCCACCCTCTGAGAGAAGAACCTTTTCCTGATATCTAAACTAAACCTCCCCTGATACTGTATGAATAAATGAGCTAGAGAAATACAGATCTTAGACAACAAAGCACGTGAAATCGAGAGGTGAGTGAAAAGGCTTTATAAACTCAAGAAACAAGATTAGGGACCATGAAAACAAAACACAAAAATAGCTGTAGACAAGTTTCAAGTCTTAAGACTCTATTTAGAGTCAAAGACTGAAAAAGGATGTCATCTGCAGAGTATTCTGTTCTTTACGCTGTTTTTTCTGAAACTGTCAGAAAAAATGAACCAGGAAACAGTGAAAACATGCAGGATGTCTGACCCTAAATATACACAGTGGGAGCAACATAAGAAAATAGCAGTGAAACACAAAAGAAGACAGTATGTTAAGTAAAGGAAAGGTATGACAGGTCTCATCTGCTCAAATTCAAAGCCCACACTAGACATGTTACTGAATTTTTTTTTAAATGTGGAACACTCTGCAGACAAAAATTCCTTAATATTCTATGAAATAATTTGAGGTGTTCTATACCCGATGAGTAAAGGGCAAGCTAAGAATTTCCAGGGCATATACTTTTATTAGCCTATTTTTGCATTTCTCATTTAAAAGAATGAGAAATTTTTGAAAAATATGTGTATAACAAATCTAGTGAGGCATGTATACTTTCCGTCCACCTGTTTAATATTCCTTTGTATAAAGCCAAGGCATAGCCTTATAAACCAATTACCAAGTCTTCTCTACATATACCTTAGAAATCATTACAGTAAGCAATGAAAAACCTAATAGAAACTGCACTTGGCTTACTCACAATTTATCACAAAGAAACAATATGCATAATGGAAAGGGTTTAGTCATTGCCTTTTACCATCAGTACAGGTTCTATTCTCATACAGCTCCATTACTCTTTTCCTCCCTCTTTTTACTATGCTTTCTCACCTTCAATTTTTATTGTCCATCTGCTTCCCCTTTCCCTTGCATAACTTCCCATCTTACTCATTTGCAGTAACACAAGGCAGAAATCCATCTTCTTATAGGCCTCTACAAAGATATTAAGCCATTCCAGCAGGCAAAAGAAATCAATACTGCAGTAGACGTAGAATGCTCAAAATACAAATATGAATGAACACAGAAATATTGACAAAAACTAGGAGTCAGCACAACAGTTAACCTCTGAATCCTTGTTTCATTTCTCCTATTTTTATTATAACATTCTTTGGAATTATTTGGTTTATAAAGTCTACAGATACCAATGAACTGACTATCAATGCTGCAAAATTACTAACGGATCAACTTTTACAGAAATGCATGTATTCCATCATTTCTTGATCTTCTCAGCTGTTACACGAGGAAGTAAAATATCAGTATCTGGAAAAGGAAAATGGGGGGATGGGGAAAAGGGGACAATATAAAAAAACATCCTTGGGAATGTACAAGGTGATGTTGAATAGGGCATTGAGCAACCTGGTCTAGTGGAAGGTGGCTCTGCCTATTGCAGTGGTGTTGGAATCAGATAATCTTTCAAGTCCTCTCCAGTCCAAAACTTTCTACGGTTTTAGGATGAATAAAAGCTTGAAATAAAGAAAAAAAAAATCATCTAACTCTGCTCCTTTCCCTCACTTATCTGTTCTATATATGTTCCACAGATTGAGCAGACCTGACCGATTGCATGCAATTCAAACCACTGTATGAATAAAACCAACTGAAGATTGTTCTTATAAAACAGACACTTTTGCCAACCTATCAACCCAGTCAGCTAGTACTAAGCAGACTAAATACTTAATCATTAAAAGGTAACACAAAACCAGATGATCTGCACAGTATTACAGTTTGTAAACTGGTATATAGCTCAAATCTGTGAAAATATAATGCACAATAAAATTGATCACAACAGACTAAAAGGTTGTAGTAATACTGCCAGATGAGGTCATCTGCTCTCTAAAATTTTCATCCCTTCTCTATAAATTAAATGAGGGCTTAAAGCATTTCTGATTCTATTCTCCCACTAATAATCCCTCATTGGGTTTAATTATTTGCATTCTACACAGTTACATTATTCCTACAAACAGTCAAGCCTATCTAATGTTACTGTTCTAAAAATTACTAGAAGCTATGATCCAGGAGAGATGCTTGTTTTTTTTCTTTACTACACACCAGCAATTCAAATGTTTTGTCCTTGTGTACCTTATTATGAAATAAATCAACAAGTCCCTTCATGTTAATACGTCATTCTTACATTTTCATTATTTTTTTCTGAAATGCCTGATCTATTTTACATGTAACTGTCTTTGTGGAATTTGCATACAACTGCCTACACACAGCTCACTCCTATTTTCTAACTAATAAGAGAATTCATTATTTTGTTTTAAAAAATTTATTCATGGTGCAATTATTATCCATCAGAATGACTTGCAATTATTCACTGCAAGTTTGTCTGCATGTATGGCACTCTGCACGTCAAATTCATCATGCTTAACTTCACGAGTCTGAAACATAGGTTTGTCTAGTCTAATCACCCAGATCCTCTGTCCAATTCATCCAAACAGAGAAGCATGAAGACAATTCATTCCATCTATATCAGATGTCCTTTAAAATGGGATATACTGCTCTCTTGGGGTGCCTGCTTCCCCATTTAATTATAAAGGAAGTCTAAGTGACTATGCTCTATTAAAAATCTCATTTTTAGACAGATACATTTAAATAAGACATAATCCAGCCATGACATGGCAACAGGATTATTTCTGATAGTATAGTTACCTCACCTCTGCAGAATGACACAGACTAAGCAGAAAAAGGGTATTTGCTGTCAGCAGAGCAGAATTCAGACTAAAAGTGTCTGCACAGCACCTTTGGCTGGTTTGCTGTTCTTCTACAATGACCCAGCACTGCTAGGCTGGCAAAATTCCATTATTGTAAGGCTGCCCTAGGATGCAACTATGAGAAAGCTGAGTCAATGATTTAATAAACATATTAGTTGAATATTAAAAACCTTCATAGCTAAGTATGGTTGCTGAGATGCAGAAGAATCCTGGTGGATATTAGTGCTTATTTTATGCACTCATGGTTTATACTCTTCTTTAAATGAGAATCAGAAGTGCAGTTCACAGCAAGCATTAAGGAGTATTCTAAGAAATATACTGAAATACATACAGAGCAGCATGTGCTGGAACAAAACATATTTCTAGATCTGTACACAAACATCATCCCTAGGGTTTGGATTGTGTGGTGGGCCAGTACCAGCACAGTAAATTTTCTTGGAAACTGAAACAACTCATGTTGTAAAGCCAAAACTTTGATTCTGAAGTAAATGCAAGGAAAATAGATTTCAGTGTTGGTTCAGCCACCTGTTTGTGTTTTCATACATTAGAAGCTTTGTCCTTATCAAATGTACTTAGAATAAAAATCATAATAAGTACATTCAGGCCTTTTAAAAGGAAACTAATCTATTCAAACCAAAATAGCAAATATAAAAGCTTTATTTAAATCTGATATTTATCAGGCAAACATACCAAGAAGAGACAGCAATAAACTTATGTTCTGCTATGCCTGCTGAACTCACAAACACTGCTTTTTCTTGCCTCCTCTCAAGTCTTTGATCAAAAGATAGAACACTTTTGGGAATCATATGTTTAAGACTAAAGATGAAAAACAAAAGAAAACTGTAACAAAAGAAAACTCTGGCTTTGTAGTCAGTATCACCATTTCTATTAAATCACCTTTTTTAAGCAATATACGTTTCTGTCTGGAAAATAAAGATTGAGAGGGAAGTAAAATGTTTTGGAGAATTCAGTAAGAAAATACAGCCACAATGCCTTTCCAAGAGACCCTGCTCTATATTAGTACTGACAGTAGTAAGAGAATGCATGTCATATCAGTAGGACAGAATTCAGTACAGATGTACTGATACTACAGATCAGCAGTGACAGAAACCTATAGTGCAGCAACCAACACATACTTGTGCCCTGTTTCTAACCTCCAGGTTAACTTAGGGGAACTATTATTATTAACAAGAGCACGATTTAAGGCTCTATTGTCAGAAATCAGTTTTGATCTTCAACAATAATGCACTTCTTTTGTATGGAAGAGCAAGGCAAGGAGTTAAAATCAGGTCTGAAAAACAGGGAGATGATACAGTCAAGTCTTTTTGCACTGAGGTGTAATCAATAATATTTGATTTATTCCTGGCAGAACTTTGTCTAATTTACTCTTTACATCAAGAATTCTATGTTTCTTCCTCATCTTCTTTATTTCCTTGACACTTAAACTCAGGGTTTCTGTCTTGCTTCATAAGGCTTCTTTAAAACACAAACAAACATGCTTTTTTTTTTCTTTTGTTCCTCCAGAATCACTTCAGTCTAGCAATGTTACACAGTCTGAGTTACTAAAACTCCTAAAACTCCTAAAACTCCTCCTTAGTAAAACATGTGCAAGGATGATAAAAAAGTAAATCAATTTTCCATTTGTAACGATAGGAGGCACCTCGGTTTTTCTACATTTTATTTTCACAGAATCAGAATGTTTGGAAGGGACATCTGGAGGGCATCTCATCCAACACCCCTACTCAAGCAGGGCAACCTACAACCAGTTCTCCTGGACCATGTCCACATGGCTTTGTGGAATTCAGAATTATCTTCCTCATGACTTCAACTCGTTTTTACGTTCACATTTATTTTTCAACTTCAATGTAAATAATAAATCTATCCTTTCTAAATGAGCACAATGACATCCTAGATCTCATTTTTACGACACTTATGTGCAAAACTACAGAATTGATTTCTTCATTGCTGCAGCAAAGATAAGTTCAATATATGCAGGCTAGATGGTTGATAGACCTAAGACCTTAAAAAACACATCAATACAATGGTGTGGATTTTTATTTTTATTTTGCAGGTTTTGCTATTGAGAGATTTATGTCTACCTCCTACTGTAGAAAGAATATGATCACATTACTGTGATAGTGCAGTAATATTATGACTCAATTTCACTTTAATGTACACTATTGCTTACGAAATGGCTAATAAAGCAGTTTTCAAGATGGGGACTAAACTAGAACAATATACATTACACAATAATAGATAGAAAATTACAATCGGGGGAAAAAAAAAAGGCATGGCAAATGATACAATTCTAATTTATTAAATTTTTAAAACTTCAGCAGAATGATTAATAGAAAGCTTGTATGAACACAGACTCCCCAGTCAGCTCAGATGACATACTGGCTACAAAAAAGAGTTTCAGATTTTGAAGAAAAACTCATTTTAACTCTTTAACAAGGTATGCGGCCCTCCTTCTTTGTCACTTTTTTCAAGTATCATTAGCGATATGCAAAAAGTCACTGAAAAGAGAATAAACCTTAGAATACCATTAACATACAACATTTATTCAACAATAAATACGATATGTAAAACTATCCATTGGCTAATGCCCACAAAATATACTTTCAATTTTTAGGTAAGTAAGCATTAGTACTATCACCATCCAGTCAAGACACAGAGAGCCTTTTCCCCTTAAGTGCTACCATTCATATTGAAAAGGACCATCTTTCACTGCTATGTAGAAATGATCCATTTTTTTCTTTAGGGTTGTATGCCTTTTCATGCTGCTGTTTTCTTACTGGTGTTATTGCTTATTTCCATCTCAACAGCATAACCTACATCTCTCATTTTGCCTTCCTTAGCTTGCCTCATTCTACTCTGTAGACATTATCTCAGTTCTTTTAACATAGAAGTGTCCTCAAAAACCTAAGCCATGGTTACATCGTATCAGGAATCAGGTATAGTTTCTTAATTATGGCTGAATACAGAGGGAGAGGGAAAGGGGAGAAAGTGAGAATTCTAGCAAATTGCTTTTTCCTCATGTAAGATATTCATCCATAGCCATTCTTCTGCTACTTTTTTAAGTAAAATGGGAGCAAATTTTGGATGTGCTGCCAAGGATTCCACTCCAAATGTTCAATACCCAGAAGAAATGTTTCATGTAGAAAACCTGAAACATTCACACTGCAAAACCCTATCTGCTTAGAAGTCTGAATGAAAGCAGGTACCAACACAGCTCAGCAAGCCCAACACTTCATCTTTCAAGCAGAACTCAAGGGATTCAAGTGATTTAAGGATGCATATTGATATAAAATGCAGACTTTAAATGTGTTCCCCACAGACAGAATTATATAACACATTCCAAACAGTAATTTCAGGCTAAAATGTATAAACAGCAAAGAATTGGACAAATCAGAGAAAATATTAAAAACTTCTGAAAAGTCAGCTAAATTGCCTCATCATACAGAATGCTAATTAAAATTACTTTAAACTGTAAAAGGGTTTGTTGTTCATGCAAAGAATACAATGCTTTATAAATACATCATAAGGAGGGTAACATTATAAGAATGATGTAAACTGCTAGGAAAGTTAGTTCCTTGGTTTCTGATATATGTTTGCAGCTAAGGAGTAACTGTGTGTCAGGCTGCAACCAAGGTACTTCTGTGAGCTGCCACTGAATGATGTACAAACCTTGTGAAATTCCACAAAGCCATGTGCCACATCCTGTACCTGGGTTGGGACAATCCCAAACATGGATAGAGGTTGGGCAATGACTGGATGGAAAAAAACAAGGTAGAGATGGACTTGAAGGTGGTGGTGCATGCAAAACTGAATTATAACCAGGAATGGGCACTGGCAGCCCAGAAAGCCAACTGTATCCTGGGCTGCATCAAAAGCCAGGCAGTCAGGGGAGGTGATTCCACCCCTCTACTCCACTCTGGTGAGACCCCACCTGAAGCATTGCATCCAGCTCTGGGGTATCAGGATAAGGAAGACACGGACCTGCTCAGGAGGGTTGGAAAAATGATCAGAAGGCTAAAGCATCTCTTTGATGAAGACAGACTGAGGGAGTTGTGGTTGCTCTACCTGGAGAAGAGAAGGCTCTGGGGAGACATTTGAGCAGCCTTCCAGTAACTAAAGGGGGCCTGCAAAAAAGATGGGGACGTACCTTTTAGAGGGGCATATAGTGGATAAGAGAAAGTGGTTTTACACTGAAAGAGGGGACGTTTAGATTGGATATTACGAATAAATTCTTTACTGTGAGGGTGGTGTAGTACTTGAACGGGTTTCCCAGAGATGTGGATGCTCCATCCCTGTTCGAGGTCAGGTTGGATGGGAGTCTGAGCAACCTGGTCTAGTGGAAGGTTCCCTGCCAATGACAGGGGGGTTGGAGTAAATGATCTTTAAGATCTCTTCAATCCGAAGTACTGTATGATTCTGTGAGAGGATTATATGTTAAAGAATTAAATAAGAATGCTGGTACAAAAAATGAGAGCAAACCATTCTTCAAATGAGCTTTTTCCCCCTTTTCTAAATTTGAGTTTACTGAAATGTAATTCACTTAACCATTCTTCAGCTACATATTGACAGAAGACTTGCCATCATTACCATTGCAAACAGATGTTTGCCTGTCTTTCTTAAACATAAGTATGGAAAGACAATAAAAGAGAAATTAAGCCTGTTGAAATGAGCAAAATAATGACTACTTTTAAGATGCCTCGATCAGAGGATAGAATCCAAAGAACAAAGGCAGAAATGCAAAACCAAGCAAAGAAATTACTTTTATATTAATTTTCATAAATAAAAGCAGGTGTTTCACAAAGACATGTCAAAATGCTACATTTTTTGTTTGTTACAGTGACCAAGCAAAAATAGAAAATACACAATTAATTGCATCATTAGGTGATCTTCTGAAAAAACTTACCTTCAATAGCTACTGAATATTTTAACAATATATATGTCAGTGTTAAGGAGCATGAGAGAGAAAGATTATGGTTTTAATAATAATCAAATCTAGAAATCAGATCCCTCTTTAGCCTGTGATAAACTGTTATTTTAATAACTTCTAGAAGAAGTAAAGAAGCACAGGAAGTACAGGAGGAAAGAAAGTAAACTCAAGCACTGACAAATTTTCAAAACTCAGACAACAGACTTGAACCCAGTTTGTCAAGTATGACATTCTTCAAAAAGGATGAAACTTTGTACTGATGAGCCTCCTTACAATACACATGTGGTGGGTTGATCCTGGCTGAGCACCAGCTGCCTACCAAAACCACTCTATCATTCCCCTCCTTGGCTGGACAAGGGAGAGAAAACAGAATGAAAGGTTTGTGGGTTGGGATAAGGACAGGGAGGATCACTCACCACTTACTGTCACATGCAAAACAGACTGAACTTGGGGAAAAATAAATTTAATTTCCTACCAATAATAACAGAGCAGGATAACGAGAAATAAACCCAAAATTTAAAATCATTTTTTCCCCCACCCTCCCTTCTTCCCGTGTTCAACTTCACTCCTGATTTTCTCTACTTCCTCCTCCCCAGCAGCAGGAGGGGACAGGGAAGGGAGTTGTGGTCAGTTCATCACATGTCTCTGCCACTGGGAAGGAACTCCTCCCACTTCTCCCCTGATCCAACACCGGGACCCTCCCATGGGAGATAGTTCTCTTTGATGTGATATACACAATCAAAAGTTACTTCAAGACCCAAACCCTCAGGTTATCTTCTAGGCCCATGATAACACATGCTAATTACACTCTAAAATCATTTATTATTTAGCATTTTCATTTTTATGTTCTTGCCCAGAGCAGTAATTCTGGTGTCATTCTGACACTCTCCTGGTGTCATTCCTATAGCAAAAAAAAAAAAAAAAAGAGACAAAATGTACCAAGTTGTAATTTCTATAATTTACCGAAACAGAGAGAAGCCCTAGGTCATCCTCATGACGCTGAAACCTCAAGTAAGAAAACACCAGTCTGTTTTCCACAACAAAGATGTAATTTCCCAATATTTGTCACTATCATGCCCTAGCCTGAGAACGCAAGTGCCATGTAATAGTGCAAGAGCTACCTGACACACCACTGACTTCAAGAAAGAGTCACCTAGATTGGCAAATCAGGATTTTTTGTGTGTGTGAAGCACTAGTTAATGCATAAAATTCCAGGCTACATCCAGCAGAATTACTCTTTCCTAGGTTTTGCTCAACCTCATAGCTTAAAATGTCAGGCTTCAGATTTCATAACATTATACAAGATGACTTCTACACCTCCTAATGTAGTCCTCAGCATTTTCTCCAAAAAGAACAAAACTAATTAAGCCATGAAATCGTGCAACCTCCTACAGTAGTTCCATCTGAATGGGAAAAAAAAGAAGAAAACCACAAAACAAAAACTAGAAAAAATAATTCCTTCTAAGAATCAGGCAAACGCATCCTAATGCAATCATTTGATTCTGTCTTTCTGACATGCTGGAAAAAAACCCCCATGCCACTAATTCATCAAAGTCATGTAGAGAGTGCCATGTTCTACTCATATCACAACCAGCGAAGACCCATATAGATACTGTTAATCACTTTTAAGTAGAATGAACAACTGTTCTCACTTTAGAAAAACAAATGACACCACACTATTGTACTATATACCCATTACCAGTCTTTCAAGTATTCTTTCCTGATCTAAACACCGTTTTAAATAAACAGATTTTTCAGTTTGGCTTTTGCCAGGTCATCTGCAAGCATCAATTTTGTAAAAAATTTCTTTTAAAAATCTTCTGCTAGAAGTTGAAAATTTAAGCAAAAATCTATAAGGAAAAAAATGAATAATTACAAGTATCTGAGTCAAAGCAACAGTTTTTCTCTATCTGACTTTACTGAGTTCACATTAATGACTTCAAACTTAGTAATCTACACAGGAGACCTAAATTGATTGCACTACAAAATATGTTCAGCTAATGTATTATACATTCAAGTCTTACTACAATAATATTAACTGAATTTTTTCTAGCTCTGAGAAAGAAAATGAACATCGATAATGATCATGCAATTTTTCTTGATTCTCACAAGGAACACTGTCTCTCACAATATTCTTGTATCTGTGTCAGGTCATTGCAGGACATGGATGGAAAATCAAACATGAAAAATAAAAAGGCTATATTATCAGGCTCAAAGGATAGTGGTTCAGGGATGGTTCTCTGCCTGGGAGCCAGCAATAAATGAAGTACTGCATAGAGCTGCCCAGAGAGGCAATACCTGTTTGAAATTCTTTGAGACTCAACTGCATAGAGGCTAGCAGAATCTGGTCTGACATCATAGCTGGCTCTGCTTGAGTAAGAAATTGAACCCCCTTAAGTCACAACCTCAATTACCCTATGATTAGGGATGTGATCCTATGAGCTATGTCTTCCTGTTTAGTGAAGATACAAAGACATCTACATTTGTCTTTAAAAAATGTCCAGCTTCTTTACATTTCTTATATGCAGGCAGACAAGCTCAGAAGATTTTGCGTAATTTCCACTAACTATAGTAAAAACAACGGCCAAAGAAGTGATTGTCCTCCCTAATCTTTGCTTTGACCTCACCCCTGGTACAAGTCAAACCTATTTGCAAAATGACTCTTTACTTCCAACAACTAGACAGGCTGTCTGAAATATATGGCAAGTAAGTCTCAAGGCTTCATTCTCTGGACATAAAAGGCAGATACATCCTTTTAAGCTAGTATCTCAAAAGAAGAAAGATAGAATAAAGAAGCCAGTCCAAAAAAAATGCATCTGTGGGGAATTCATTCAGAGTAGGCATATCACCAAGAACGCTGATAAAATTCTCATGTAAATTCACTGTTCTCTCTTAACAATGCAAAGAAAGCATTTCCCCCCTGCCTCTTTTTCCTTCAGCTGGTGTTAGCTTTTAACCCTTCATTAGCCATGTAACCCAAAAAAAGAATCTAAACCATTTGCTAAAGTTCAGCATAGAGTAGTTTATGATATCTTGACATGCTGTGGTGCCATTAAAAACTTGGCATGAAAATGAAAGCTATGAAACCAAATCATTATTTAAAAGTATTGAATAATCTCTGTTACAAAATGTAAAACTAAAATCAAAGATGCAATAATACATCTGTTAATATATCTGTTAATATACCTGCTCATGCGCAGTGGACAATACCAAGAAGAATTCTATTTATTCAAGGACACGATCATAGAAGAGATATGTACTGGAAAATTCCCCAATATACCATCAAGTCTTTCTTCCCATTGCCAAAAAAATATTCTATACCATGTACTACCCAGCATTTTATTCTAGCCAGTTCAAAGCAGATTAAATGTTTTCTTAGTATTTTTTCCTATGATTAAGGTGAGGATTCCCAATTCAAGAGTCACAGCTCCACAGCATCACTGACAAATTTCAGAAGTTCACAATCACTCTGCTATTTTACAGCAGAAGAAAAGTCCTACTGTAAACAGAAAAGCAAACTTAAAGGAAAAAAATCTTGATATTTCAAAGATGAGAATTATATGGTGGCATACAATTGCACTTGTAGAAACTTACACCACGTTTACAGTGATTTGGAAATTCTGGTCCATTTGTACTAGACCCAAACAGTTTTTAATTTTCACATTGACAAGATTGTGTTAGGGAGTTTATATAACGGAGGACAGGACAAAGGCAGCAAACCCTGCTTTCATAGGCACATACTGAATATCACATTTCAGAATTCTACAAAATAAAAATGACCATGTTTATAAATTTCAGTGCACAAGGGAAACACTAAACTTGCTGACAAGCTATTTAGTGTAGTACTGCTACTGGGCAATGTTATATTTAAGTGAAAAGACTTTTTAATTAGTTCATTACCATCTCTCATCTACAGAGTTCTATTTTTCACTATTTGACCAAAATAAAACACACATTATACATCAGCAAGATATAACAAATACTAGTACCATTTCTAAGATCTTTTTCAATCAGAAATCACTCAATCAAATAGCTCTGGCTAGTTTATCTTTCTTTGGCTATTTCACTTCCAGCATTTGGTATCACTATGGACTGAACCCAGCTGTATCCATTATTATTACTTGTAACTTCCATTTTTGGTTATCCAAAATACAGTGAGGTTGTGAAGTTTGGTGCCAGAAGAAAGGACACCAGTCTCAATACTTAGGTCCTGAGAGCTAAACATGCAATGACAAGGAAAAATCTCTAGAAAGTCTGCCTATTTCCATTTATTAGAATTTAAGTGTTAGAAAAGCATTACCTGATTCATGTTAAGCTGTTTCTGTACTACAAATGCTTTCCCTTCTAAAACTCTGAATTTCCACATTTGTGTGGGAACATAATATATAGCAGCAACTTACAAGTCCCTAAGGGAATCATGTCAATTGGCATTTTAAAAATTAATTCAGTGACCTACAATAATATGAGTTTCTTATGCATAATATTTGTCAGTAGGCAGTGTGGGAAGTTCTGAATTCATTTCGAGAGCCAAAGCTTTATAAAGGCAAACAAAAATATTCTTGAACTTCTTCTAACTTGGTAAGTGTCTTCTGGTGAATGTTTGTAATACAGGAACAAGGGAAAACTGAATGTATGAAAGGGATCTGCATGTAGTGCAGTTAATATTTAAAACAGAAAAAAAAAAAAAAAGGAAAATTTTTGGCTGCCATGTGTAATGTATATAATAATGTAGCCAGCCAGCTACATTATTGACCTGGTGAGACACTCAGAGCTTGTGAAAATTTTGCAAATCTTCTGAAAACTCTAACATGGTAGGTCTTATATGTGCTTGCACAGATCATTTTTAGTCACTATAAAGAAAATCTGCAACCATAAGCAGGGCTCTGGGGCACAAGGCCCCATCTAAAAAGGCTTAATATCTAATTATATCAGCACTCCCTCTTCTGATCTTACAAGTCAGTGAAATGTCAGAGCAGCAGTTCACTGAATGATTTGTAAATAAACCCCGCACAGAGTTGAATATCATTTTCCAAAGTTTGCTGTAGTAAGTACAAGTTGTCTTTAGAAACAGCTTTTTTCAGCTTATTCTCATTGTTTCATGAAGCACGTTATACTGTGCACATGAGTTTGGTTTATCAATAACAGAGAGTTAAATTGGGATGGAGTTATCAAAATTAGGGTTTAGGTATCACTGTATATAAAAACACAGCATGTTCTAAGCAAGTATGAGATACCCATCCTACTATGATACACTCAAATAATAGAATATTCAATATACTAAACATTTACAATGAAAAAAAAAAATTATAGTCACATGAAGACAGAAGCAGAGTAGTCACTACTCAAAATTTAAAGAAAAAGCTTCAACTTTTAATTTCAAAATCCTGCTTATGAAGCTGCTCTCAAACATTTAAGTGACACAGACAAGAACCAGTGTGTTTTGTTTTCTTATGAAAGCATAACAGTTTACATCTGAACTATCTATTTAAAATTAAGTACCTGTAGAAGAAAACTGCAAGTGATTATTCTTCCATGAAAGGATATATATTGTCAAATTTCCTATTTTTTTCATAGAATCGGAGACAGCAAGCAGTTCAGAAAGTGCTTTGCATGCAATTAATTGCCATCTGTCCTTCAATGATAGTTTCCATTTCCAAATAGTACTAAAAATATTTGAAATAGTGAACAGGAATTATTTTCAATTTCTACAGAGCATTTATTAAATCTCCATACTTATCACTGGAAAATATTACATTTTCTTCCTCAAGCAGGTAACTACAAAACTTCCCCACTCAAACACGATTCTTCATGTTTTCCCAAACTACAATAAATTTTTAGAACTAGAAGCCTTTGCCACTGCACAACATCTCTCTGCATAACACCAATAATCATTTAGTCAAATACATAGCATCTGACTAATAATCCAAAAATTAACATTCTCAGTAACATGAAAATACTTTAATACATAATCAAATACAGCACAATGGCCACTATCACAGAACAAAGAATTTAAAGCAAAATCTAATAACATAGAAAAAAAATAATACAAACAGATTAATTTCCTACAAAGGATTAGTTGGTGGGGAGTTTGGTGGTTAGTTTTGATTTGGTTTGCTTTTGGTTTTAGTTTTTTGGGGTTTTGTAAAATATATTCTTTACTTAATGGTCAGGTTCTGGTTGCAGAGTTTTTTTCACTGATGGAGAGTTGCCATCAGCCACAGTCACAGTTCCAGAATTACTGTCACGTTCTCTGTAGTGACATCAGTGTAAGCATCTTCAGAAGTAAGTACTAAAATTTCTTGTGCAAATGGGCAAGAAAATTAGGATCTCCCTACATTGCAGACTCTCAAATACAGGGCTTGAACTTCAACAACGCTTGCTCTTTTAATGCTTTTTTGTTCTCCTCAGTGCTACATAAGACAAAACCAGATCTCACACAAGACCTCATCACTGGAGATACTCAAAATGCCTGTTTAAGTGCCTTCACAACCTGATCTAACATTAGCTCCACTTTAGGCATGTCTTTGGACTCCAAAATTGTAAGTCTATAAATTCACAGTTAGGAACTAAACTACTTTATGATTATCAGAGCAATTAGGAAGACAGACACCTAAGACTGAGAGAGAGGGAATAACAGCAGTGCAAGAACTAAAGGCCATTAGCAAGCTGAAACTAGTCTTATGCTGATGGATGGTAAGAAGAAAGTCAAGTAAGTAAGCGACATCTGTATGAGAAAAGCTGGAATCCACATTAAGTAAAAAATAAATTTGACTAATAACTACATTTTTATTTTTGCTGAACTTGCACCTACTGATGAAAACCAGTTTAAAGAGCAAGACTGAAAGTGTGAGTTCTGAACTGAAATTGCAATAATGTTGAAAAAAGAGGAGACAATTTTGAAAGATTGCAAATGAAACTCAAAAAAAAGTGAAATAATTCCTTGAAGAATCTTTTATTAATTTTAAACTAATGAGTCAGACCTATAATTAAGGCAGTTGGCAGATTTCATTATAGCAGATAGATACTATCTCAGTTTAGTTATCCAAAGCTGCAGGGTGGAGGGCAAGACACAAGTAACTAACAAAAAATATGACTTCACACTTGGAAAAGAGTGCTATCTGATACAGAAAGTTGCAGAAATCCCTCAGGACAAAAATAAAATGCCCAAAAGAAAAGGAAGGGGGGAAAACAAACAAACAAACAAGCACCCCATATACTTACTTTGGGGATAGAATAAAATAAAAAATTAAAGAATACAAAGTAAAAATTCTCACAAAAGAAATACTGCTAGAAATAATATAAGATAAGCATATGGGATGTAGGGCCATGCACAGTATTTGCTAAACAAGCAGGCAATGCAGCCAAGATCTGCCAACTCAGAGTAAAATGAAAAACATCACATCTAGCAAGCAAATGGATGTACAGTGCATTCAAAATGCAGCAGACAGAACTGCAAGCCTGCTTAGAGGTCCCACTTATAAGATCCAACCTGGAAAGTGGAACTTCTTCAAAACAAGAAAGGTTTGTGAATTTAGAGTTGAATTTAGACAATCTTAGATAAATGTAATTTCTCAAAAATGCTGTAAAAATTCTTGGACTCAAAGCTTGACATAGAAGACAACTAAAATTGAGAGCTTAGACTAAAGAAGTAATTTTAAGTCTTAGATGACTCCAAACTAAGGTGGCAAAATGAGAACTAGACAAGCTTTTTCTTAACTGTCATGATCAACAGTAGTAATATAGTCTTTTAGAAATTTGAAAGTTTTAAATCTTATTCAATAAAAATACAGAAAAATATAGCAGTAGAAAACTATATTGAAATGCCAAGAGTCTAGTGACCCTTTATTTCTAAAATATGTTTTCTCAAAAATAGCATTACACCCTCTACTACTTCCAGCTCAGGAAAAGAAGGGTAAATTGGAATGAATTGTATCAAGATGGGTTGAATGCTATGAGAAGAGTTTCAGAAATTTTCTGTCTTCTCTTTCCAGAAGAGTAACTGTCACTCTGTTCTTTTCAGCCTTCTGATGTTTACTTTTTGAAACAGAGCTTCTCACATACTTTTCATGTAAATAATGATTGTTTTGTGTTCCTTTATGGAGGAGGAGAAAATTGATAGACTGTTGGATAGTGTAGTTAAAGAAGACAACTTTCATCCTCCAATCCACGGTAACTGCTGGAATTCTATAAATGTCAAGGTCTGTAAATAAACTGTCCCTTTTCTTGCCTTGGACATTTCAGTGTGTGAGTGTCGTTCCTTCGTGTCGTATTGTGACAAGTAATGCTGTAACTATTTTAATCAATGTATAGAGTGCAAGTAGGAGTAGAAACTGCAACCTCTTCCTGCGCTCTCCGTCCCACTGAACCCAGGCCAGGCTGTCCCAATGCACACTCTGGGAAACAGGAGAGCTGAGCAAGGCCTGAGCACTGAGTCACAACAGCTGCACACACACAGCCCCTCCTTGCAGAGCAGGCTCTCAGGTTAGCACAAGCAGCAGTCAGGGTACAAGGACCAAGGCTTTAGAAAAGAAACCAGTAGAGACAAGAGGAAGGTTCTTCCTCTTGAACTTCAAGTGCCAGAGACAAAACTATCTGCCCATAGAAACAAAACACTGGCTAGGAAAAAGAGGAGAACTGGAATAATTTTAAAAGCTATAATGAAGGAAATTCTCAGAAAGCCCAAATGATGGAACATGTTTTCTAGTATTTGCTAGAAAAACAATGGGCATTTATATTTAACCTTTATTATCTTTAATTAAACAATTAATTAATTAATTATAATAATTAATTAAGCCATATTAATCTTTAATCAAATTAAATAATTTAATATGACCACTGCTTCTTTTGCTTCAGATTTATTATGTAATTTCAGCCATATGTGTACACAACAACAAACTAATTAAATAAAAACCTCACCTGAAAAATAAAAACTAGATGGATGAGGTTTTTCTAATAGACAGCAACACAGCTTCGACACAAAATCAGACTCCAATTGGGAAATGGTATTTAAAGAAAACCTTTTCCTTTATCCTCAGGAAGGATACAGGTTACTTCATGCCAACTGAAAAAGTTTATAGTAAAGGGAAAATGTGGGCTGAAGTCCTCCAGGATAAATGTCTCTCTGATGAGAAATAATTCAAGTTCATTCAACTTCACACAGCACATTCTTCACTGCAAAAACAAGGCAGAGAAAGGGAGGAAAAAAAAGAGAGAAAAAGAGTACATGGGGAGAGAGATGGAGAAGGGTTTTTTAAATTCTGAAGTAGGATGCAATTCCAAACATAAATTAAGTTGAAATAACACAACTAAGTTTTCCGTACTCTGCTACCTCAACAGAGGTAATTTCTTTCCTCCTTTACTTTTTCTATCAGTATCATGAAAACAGCAGCTGATTTTCACAGGATGGAAGTGAAATTAAGCAGACTTACTTGGCCGCTTAATTGCTGATCAGAAAAAGACAGCTTCAGTTAATAAAAGATTTTGCTCTGCATCTCAGTGAATCAGCCTCATTCTAAATTTCACAGACACGTGCTAATACACAGCTGATAAGCAATCACTCCATTTTTGTTTTTTTTTTTCTAAAGCAGTTTTTGGTACATATGAGTTGTAGTACATATGAGCAGACGAGACGCCTATCTCATGCAATATTCACCTTGGTACTTAATACAAGCTAAAAACAAGCTAAAATTACATTCTGTTAGAATGGTATATTGTCAGAATAAAGATGTAGCCACAGCAGCAAAAGATTTGTTGGCAGAAATATTTTTGTCAACCAAAATTCAAATGGTCAAAAAAATTATAGTTACTGCTTTCCATTCAGAAGGTATCTTTAGAGATTCATATGTAAATTTATAATTATAAAAATGTTTTTATATCTACAAGCAATATTTAGAATATATATATTTGCTTCATACAAGACTCTAGTTTACATTTTTTATATTTTAAACTGATATGAGTCTTATTTAGCAGAAAATCAATCACTGTCCCTAATTCCATCTGAGTATGACTGGACTGCCTAGAAAGCAATAGATCAACTAAAATTTATAGCTCATATGGATACCAGCCCACAGCTAAAAATTTGCAGCTCTATATAACCAAGCACATTAAGCAGTCCTCTGGGGTAATGTATAAGCAGAAGTAACTCACATCATTCAGCACACACTACGGGAAGGAGTCTTTCAACCACGTCCGCTCACCTTTTTTGGTCCAATCCATTTTGAAAAGAAGCTGTGCATATTGTCAACATAATGAATGAAATCTCAAGCTACCTCATAAATTTTAAATGTCCTAAGGGTTCTTTTCTTCACCATCATGTGAAATCTGAGTACTTGATCTGAGTATGCTTAAACTGAGCTGGGGGGTTGAGGGGGAGGGGGCTGGGGGTTGTGTTTAAATTAAATTCAGTGTTTTGATGAATGTGCCCTTTTATTGTCTACATCAACATTCTGTAAAATGCATGGAAGTAAAAACATTCAGCAATATTATAGCTCTGTTTTCTTGGATTAGCCTTGTTTTACTCTATAATCTGCTCTAACTTCACTGGTTTTCACTGCAGTAGCAGTTCCTCCCATACACCTTCCATTATGCCTTAGAGATTCTATGATTTATTTTAGTATGAAGAATACTATAAAAAGAAAGTATTTATAAAATGTACCATGAAATTTCCTTAAGGAAAGGGGTTTTATATCACTCTAAGAAAATAATCTCTCAATTCTAGTAATAAAGAAAGAACATCACTTCATAGTAAATACAGGATAAGAATTGTGCATGTCTTCTGTCAAATGTAGTAACACCAAATATACTTTATTCTTTGTAAAGCAAATGTTCCCTAGAATAATCCTTTCAAAGAAGGAAGCTTTGCTTGGTTATTTTTACAACTGAACTAGAAAGCAATGAAGTGAGTACATCAGTGTTGGCCAGTTGGGTATATTTAGCAAAACAAAATCTTTGTTCCTCTTGTTCAGCAGCCTTAAATATTGTCATGACACTCTTTTTTCAGTAAAAAGAAAATAGTTGAGAGGCTGAGAATTTCTGAAGTTAAACTAGTATCTGTAAAAAAGAAATTCACTGTTCAATAAAAAATACAAAACCAATTTACTTAACTTTAAAAACTACCATTTTCTTCAATACCAATTTTCTTCAATACCAATTTTCTTCTTGGTATTCTCCCAGAACCATTACTGCTTCCACTAAATTTAACAGATATCAGAAACATATCACAGCAGCATTTTCTAAACAACCAATAAATGTATTAGATTATGAATCATTACTATGAGAAATACAAAAAGAAAAAAAAAAAGGAAGAGCACAGGTGTAGAGTTTTTTATGGTTTTTGTTCTATCATTTGGGAAAAAATATTTTGTGAAGATTTCATAGTAAATTTTGACATTTCATAGCAGAATTTCAAATTACCATGAAAAAAACCCCTACATCTAGCCAATATATGTGTCTACAGGCATATTTCTCACTATAATATAGCAGTGAAGTTTAATTTTGAAATTATGTGAACCTTTCCCCTGCTTCCTTATATTGCATCAATTTCACAATCCAAGTGAATTTCACAGATACAAGTTAAGAATATGAAAAACAGGGCAGAAGTAAAGTAACTAAAAGTTAAATAAATATATGTCGTTTTAAGAGCACCATCACTAAATAATCATGGATATAAAGAAAAATTATCATGGCATTAATTTTCTGTTTACAGAAATACTTCTTCATATGCATCGTGATATCACTAATATACAAATTTAATACTACCTTGGAGCTAATATTGTTAATAATGGAAGACACAATGTTAATGTCAGGACTCCACACCTGGTCTATGGATACATTCCTACAATATATAAAGTACTGAAATTAAAATCATCTTCGAGCATTTCTCATTTTTTTACAATATTGATGCAAAGGAAGGTGAAATACAAGCAAGAAATACACAGTTTTCACATAAGTGACAATTTCTTGTTTTTGAGAAAAGTCAATCTGAAGAGATTCTTCAGTTCTAAACAATGCTCTGAAGGCTGTGTTCAGACTCTCATCCAACTCATCCTGAATTTTACAGAAAGAGCTACTGAGATATACATGTAAAATACTGGCACAATTTTAACCTAAATCTGAAATTAAAATTTGAAATTAGGAATCAGATGAATGGATTTGTGACATTCCCTGGATGAAGAACAAAAAATAAATGATAATTTTTGCAGTTTGTTGATGCAGAAAGTTGTAGAGGAAGTAATATTTCACAGTTTATGGATCCACTGTCCCTAAATTTGTTTAAAAAGATGCTGTACAGATTCAGGTACTATTTAATGGAAAGAAACATATCCAATGTCTCTCAATGCTGAGGAACTTCATAGGGAAGGATATACAGGTAGGGAAACAAACTGACAATTCGCACCTTGTTTTTGCCAGTTTTGAAAAGAGACGCTAAAGTAAATGTTTTCTTTGTCAGAGAGTTAGAGTAAGTAGCCTTATATTTACAGAATCACAGAATATTCTGAGTTGGAAGGGACCCACAAGGATCATGAAGTCTGACCCTTCATGAGCAGTGAGCTCACACAGGGAGCTGCTGAGCTCATACAGGAATGAGCGACCCATACAGGGATCAAAGCCACAACCTTGGTGTCAGCATTGTACTTTATCCAACTGAGCCAATCGAAGTGGTCCTGCACTTCTGCCACATCCCAATTTTTGACTGTCTGTATAATTTTGGTCATTGCTATGCCAAAACCTTCATTTATAAATCTGTGGTTAAAAGATCTCCCAGCTACCCTTCCACCAGAACCACCAAGAAGGGACTTCATATGAAGATTTACTTTGGCTTCAAAAAAGCTGGGGCTAGGATAACTTTCTTCTATTTGTTCCTAGTTGAAAGTACTAGGAGAGCTGAGCAAGGCCTGAGTACTGAGTCACAACAGTGACTTTTAAGCCTTCCATACTGAAGAAGGATCTGAATTATTTTGTTTTAAAAGTGTTGTTAACTTTGACTTTAACTTTATAATCTCGTTCTAGTGTGAAATAAAAACACAGCCTTTTTGCTACATGATGAATGTTAGTTCTTGGTAATGTTCCTTTTTCAAGTAAAATATCTGTCAGGAATTTTTAAGATGCATACAACATAATGTCCTTAAAACCATTTACTCTATTTAACAGACCACAAGCCCTCCTGTAACACAGACATCTCCATAAATTTTTATCAGTAATTTGATGAATTTTTAAAAAACTTTTCTTGCATTGATTTGCATTTCATTTATAACTCCTTACACTCACTTCATACTGCATTTTCCAAAAGTTACCATTTTCCAAAACTTACCATGTTTAAATGCCCAAAAGACTAATCTTAAAAATCCCAGGGATTATTATTGCCAGTTATTTTCAGTAAAGTTTAAAAAGTAGGCAATAGTAATAATACAATGCTTAGTAGCTTTAGAACCAGCTTGATTACTAATGGGGACAGGTAACCTGAGAAAGACACAGGAAGAAACCAGGAAAGAAAAAGAAATTAAAAGGCATTATCTGCTCTGACGGAAAAGATATCTGATTATCTTCTAGCCTCACTTACTTCTGATACTGTTCCATACCTCATGCTAAATTTAGGTATAAATAAGGGAACTAAGGGTCAGGAGTTCCCAGTATAGTCAATACTACTAATGGAGCTTAGATTTTGTTGCCCCATTTCTAATGTGTTTATTTGAGTTAGAGCTGAATTGCTCTGTGTCATACACACTCAATGCTAATGCAGTAAACCATGATCTTAAGATGAATTTTAAGGTTGGACAGTGGCTGAAGCCCCTATACAAAACACTGTCCACTGTTTCAAAGTGCAAGAGTCTATCTAAGCAATTAGCTAAACATGTATGTATTTAAATGAAAATATTGCTTTCAATTCTTCACTTTTGTGAGAGCTTCAGCATTCTCTTTTAAACCCTCATCATAAAATACTGCCTGAAAATCCTCTTAGATCAATGCAGTGAGAATCTAATTAAATCAAGTTACTGAACTGTGTCCATAAACAGTGGTTTTAATTCTGTCAACTTAGTATCACTAATGCCATCCATAAATTTCGTCACATTTACAAAGAAACCATGAAAAAGTCACAGTTTCACCACATAATAAGTTATGCTCTCTTGTGTGACTTTAATGGGCTCTGTTAGGATAACAGCAGCCAGCCAATTTAAAATGTTCAGGCTTCATTTTGTCAGCATCTGTGATCCAAGGGGTCATTCATTAAATTATGACCTTATTTCTTCTGTGTGGTTTAACAGACAGAAAGGAAGGAAGGGAAAAAAGAAAAATAATATTGTAAACACAAGTATAGAAGCTCCCCAATACTATTTCGTTTTCTGCATGTATAGCTCATTAACAGATGCTTTATCGCAACAGAAAGAAAATTTCAGCGTAAAACTGAAGACTCTTATTGGTCAGCTATCAGAGTTTCCCAAAAGGAGTGTCCAAATAGGTACAGTGAAAAGTAGGAAATGTCACCCTGAAATTTAAGGTATAACATGGAAAATATCTTTTTCTGAGCAGTAGTAAATTGCACATAAATAATCCTTAAAACTGTATGGTGAAACATACTCAAATAATTTCATTACTATTTGATCACCTAGTTTAGGGACAAAAGTGGAAAGTTTATATAGAAATATGTTTTTATTCTAATTAAATTACATGTCATTTATTTGGCCAATCATTTAACATAAGATGTCTAAGGATAATTGATAAAAACTCATTTCTATAAGTGCTCATTTTTCTCCACTGACTAGAGAGAAATTCTGGTGAGTAAGCTTGATTTATGATATCTAACTATTAAAACAATAGAGATAATTGGAGTAAGTTTAATGCAGAAACCCCCCTTGAGGCAACAAAGAAATCTATGTAGAGTTTCTTGAATAATGATGCTTTTGTCCAAAATCAGCATCCCTAGGCATGACAGGATATAAATAAGAATAAAATAATAAGTTAGAGGCTTCATCCTTAAGCCTTCATTAGAGACTTCTGAAACACAAACAAGACATAAGATGCTATGAAGAAAGGAAACAGGCTTGCTCACTGGCCAAACTTTAACAGGTGAACTAGTCTGTGGTAGTCTGTTTAAGGAAGTTTTGTTTGCAAAACAAACAAAACAAGAAGTAAAATAAAGATGTCACAGTCTTCTCTCTAGAATTGCTACTGAATAGAGACACTCCACCTAAGTGCAGCCAGGATCAACAAAAGAAAAGAACAATGTCAATCATATTTTTCCTTCATCACAGGCCTGTTCTCAGCTTCTTTGTTTTCTCTCTGATGTCTCTGAATGTATTTATTGCAACTGGTTGAAAGAGGCATGACTGACATCCCAAGATGTACACACTCAAATGAAGTGGGGTTCATTTTCAAAGGAGTTCATTTTTCAGTAGCACATTACCTATAGCTTGGGCGTGACCTCAGATACAGATACAATCTAAGCATCAAACCCATCTAAGTATTAACTGGAGACAAACCTAAATGTGGTTTTTTAGCACATAACCTTCATATAAATCCCAATTACATTGGTTGAAGTGGTAAAAATTCCCTTCAGCTTATTAGCATGAACATTAATATAACAACCCAAAGCCAGCAAGAAAACAACTTCAGGAAGAGACCTATTGCCACACAATGGGTTGGGTTGAAGGAGACCTGGAAAGGTCATGTAGACCAACCCCTCTGCCATGGGCAGGAATACACAGGTCAGAATGATTTTTTTTAATAGGTCCTAATTAGAACAAATCCCTACATGTATATATCTTATACATGACTAAAATGTTGAATTATCCTTATATCCAACTAAAGGATTACGGTTCTAGGGAGAGGGGCTTCAGCTGCTGCATACACACTGCATGCAAACTGATGAACATGGATTTTGTTTTCAAATACAATAGTGTGTCACTCTAGAAACTAAAACATTTATATAGACCATAAACACATCCATAAACTAATATATTAAAAGAATGTAAATACAATATTACATATGTTTTTTTTAATAAGGTGTAAAATACATCCATTTAAATTTTTCCCTTTTGCTCTTTTTTAAGTCTTCTGGTTTTCTGAACTGTTTTAAAATACATATCAGATTTGGATCCTAAGGAGAAAAAGTTGGCAATATATTCTGGACTTGTAAGAGCAAAACGGGGATTACAGTCTCTCTTCTCACAGGCAATATGAACCTCATTCGCTCTAAGGAATTAAAACAAGGACTCAAAATCCTTTCAGATTCTGGGCTCTCAGCACCACCAACCATTGCTTTTGTTACAAGTTGCTGGAGGAAAGGAAAAATTACTGATTTTCATAAAGAACATACACATTTAATAATGTATGCAGGATGTGTGAGTAATATGCTGCAGCCATTCTGCTACTGCATGCCAACAGTTTCAAAATCTGACCTCTATGTGTCCATAAATAATACTTCCTAAACCAATCATGTAATCTGAAATTGTTCTACAAGTATTACATACACATAATAATAATTATTAAATTATTATGCAAGGCTCTTATTTGCCAGTTTGTCTATCAGAGATACCTTAAAAAAATATAATCTTACCAATTCATATTAGTTGAAATTTTGGCTATTATCTCAGATTCTGAGTGTGGTTTATTTTCTTCTTAAGTCAAAGATCATTTTGAATATCAGCTATTCATACAAGTCTATATTAGTTCACCTTTTGTACTTGGATCAAATTTCCATAGCAATCTCCAAAATCAGATTATTCTTAGAAAACACATGGGAGACCAATCAGGAATATATGAATACAGCAATCATAACCCTGTTGTGTTCAAAAGGGTTCTTCATGAGATAACGTTAAATATTGTACAATTCATGCAGATGAAGCTCATGATAAAAGCAGTATTGATGTGTTTTATTTGTTCACTTTATCAGCTGCAAGTATGAGACAAATAACAAAACAGTAAAATAATAAAACCTTTACTGAGCCCCTTCCAGTATCAGTCATATTGCTACTAATATATCATCAAGCAGGAGTATAACTGGTAGATTAGATATACCAAGATTGATTACTTCTAGCCTGAAGTAATGCTCTGTGCTAATAAGAGCAAATGCTCTGTTCATGATCTCTGTATTCTAGGAGCTGACACATTTGCCAGCCCTGCTGGTACCACCTAGAGAATGTACTTGTTGCTGCCATGTCATATCTCATGAGCTTCAGTAAATAGTATATATAGCTGCACACAGGAATTGAAACAAGTCACACAGAAGAGCTAAATGCAGTTGCCGACAGAAATTTCTAGAATAGCCCAGGAGGGCTTTTACAAATCAGAACGTGAAGAGCCCCTTCAAATCTAAATTTCCCTTGGTGGTTAACTGCTGCTGCATTAGCAAATCTTGTGAACTGGAAAACCTTGCTGAGCTGTCTCTCATATAGTTACACCGTTGAAATGTGAAACACAACTATTAAGAGTCTTTGCAAATTTTCAGTATTTTCAAATGTATCAATTCAATCACACATATATTAAAGAGTTATACTATGCTTTACCTGTTCACTAACCACAGGTAATAGCTGATTAAAATATGCATAAAGAACATGCACCAAAAAAAACCTTTTAAGTATTTTAAAGGAGGATAATTTAGAATTAGCTAAAAAAATGGGCACAGACTTTTGAAGAGTGGGAGACAACAGCTGCAAAGCTGCAGACTTACAGACTTACTGTAATACTTAAATAAAACCTAACCCACTTTATGCATTCACAAGTTCTGTAGTCTTTTCAACACCACAAATGGCCACGGGATTGCAAAACAGAACTGAAAAAAAAAGAATAAAATTGGAAGGCCAGCTTCTCAAAACTCTCTCAAAGATAATCACTGAGATAATTTCTCAAAAAGGATAGGAAAAGAGGGAAATAAAGAGGAGAAAATATTCTATATGAACATGCTTACCTCTTTCAATTATAAAAACTAAGAAGTATCTCGAAAAAGTTTTAGATATTAAGATGCACTTTTTTTCTGCTAAATTTGGGTTCAGACATTTTAAGGCATTTGTTTTGCTAAATCGGGTTTAACTTAATGTTAGTTAACATAAACTCACATCATAAATTTCTCCCAGTAAGGAATCACTCCAATATTGCACTTTCCCATCACTGTCAGTTTTAAAACCTGTCTCTAGATATCATCTGATAACATAAGGGTCTTAGAGGATTAGAAGAGGCCTTTGAAAGTTTGTTCTTAAAATTTCCTGGCACTGTAAGGTATTTAAAAGAAGTAACAATAAATGTATGTCAATTATACCAACATTCTCCTTCAGTTATCAAAGGTGTGCAAGCAAAGGTGTTCCCATGAAGCAGTAGTAGTATTGACCTGGAACAATTAATATTCTTCAGAAGTTTTATTCACAGTAAGGAAAATGTAGTTAATAAAAAAGTTTACGGAAACTATTTCTATTTTAATCAGAAATGTGACACCATCTCATCATAAGCTGCATGGAACAATGAATTTAAATCTCTAATTCTGTCTCATGGATTCAGGTAAGCTATATCAATTAAGGATACAGAAAATAATTTGTAATCAGGTTTTCCCTGGTAATGTTAAATAGGTAAGCCTTTGAACTCAAGTAAAGTGCAAACTAAAACAAATTTTCTGTGGAAAATAATACTACTGTCAGCGTCCTATAGGACTGAGGAACACACTGTGCATGATCACGCATTTAAAAATCTTCCAGCAGTACTTCTTTACTAAGGTCAAACTCAGCACCTGTTTAAAAATAGCTGGTTCTGAGGGCGAAGGGGATCTTATGCAGACGCAAACATCACAGCAGGCCTTCTGGGTGTACAGGATGCTATTATCCTTTGCTTGCTGACAACATACTTTCCTTTATATGGCAAGACCACACTTCTGTCATTACAGTTGCCCTAGTTCTGGAAACATCAAAGTTATTGTTCTGAGAATGCCACTAATTTATCCCTTAAAGCAAACATATAAAACAACACATAACACAAGAAATATGGTCACTAGCTCTTTTTTGCCTTAAGATATACACTATTAATTACTGAAACCCTAAATGGCATTATGCTATGGATGATGAGTTTATGAGAACAATAATTCTAAGTTTTTACTCCTACCTTTTCCCTTCTCTAGTCCAAAATTTTGCTAATATACTAATTTTTTTACATTTCACAAAGGTAGCAATAAAAAAGATACCTACAATAGCAGAGAAAATCTGAGCTGAGTGGCGAGACAATAAGCTGGCTAGAGTGTTCTGCTCCATATTGGCAGAAGACACAGGTCAAGCTCAAATCAATTTAAGTTCTATTTATGAAATAAATGAAAAAGATTTTTGTCAATTCTTCCCACATAAAACCATTAAATTACAGACATGACATGAAAATTTGTAGGTAACCCCTGTCTTCACTTCCAGTGTTCTATCATATTAATTTTTTCACCTTCATTTTAGGTGCCTTTTATACTTTACTCCCAATACATTTTCTCTGATTTTTAGTCCTTTATGAATGAATCCAGTCAGACTTCATTGAAAATCTAACAAGTGAGAAGACAACTGCTTGGATTCTTGTGTACTTTAGCAGGCTTCACTTCTCACTTGTGAAGCACTGTCCTCATATATTGGCAAAGCATTTCGCTTTACTCAAGTGTGTTAAACACATCCCAGGCTTCGGACAGCTGCTTGCAGACTGCCACCCACCCCACCGATTGTTGCACCACACACATCTGCCTGAACCTACTCATTGTTTCTCCTTCAGAGAATTTACAATCTAGTTATGAAACCCAAATGCAATCTTAACATTCTCTGTATGTTCAGCTATTAACAAAAGAGGTTTTCAATGCATGGCTGGGTCTTTTAGAAGCAGTTATAAGACAAATATCATAACCACATATACATGACAAGAGGTTTTTAGAAACTCCATTTCCATGCTATAAAATAAATTAAAAACATCATAATGCTTATTGTAAACATTAATAAGTAATGTTAACCTTGATAGTGTACAGCTATTATGCCTCACATCTTTTAAGTTCCATTGCTGAAATTCCATTTGAAGCAAACAAACACAATAATTCAGGCTGGGAAGTATCTCTGGAAGTTACCTGCTTCAGCTCATAGCCAAAACAGATACACCTGGAAAAGCAGATGAGGATGCTTGGGTTTTTGCTAGTTCAGTTTCAATTAAGGCTGGAGGTTTCACTGCCTCTCCAGCTAATAACTTGGCGATTCCAATTCCCATGTGTATAGTCAGAATGCCCCTTGCTGCGATTGTGGCCCCTGTCTTGTCCTTCTGCTGTGCATCTCTGAGAAGGATTTTTCTCTGTAGCTAATCATCAGATAGACAGTTGACAATAACAATGAAGTTCCAAATACAAATACATACCCATGTTTTTAAAGCTAAATGTTGTTCAATTGCACTTTTCAGGAACAGCTGATTGCGCATAAAAACCTAATGTTACTTTCATCAATAAAATTTCCCTAGAAAATACAGTGATTATAAGGTTAATTATCATTTTAAACCTGATAATTTGCCATTCCCTTGCTTTTGCCTTTGCTAACAGGTTGAAAAAACAGAAAACATGACCAAGACTGCTTATTACGTGCAAAAATATTCATGTCCACAATATAGTCAGAACAGGTCAAGACTCACGGTTTTTCTTTCAACTTCACCAATTAGCTTGGAAATAAATATTTTTCATGTGTAAGCAAAATTCACTTTGTCAGCATATCTGTAGTTAATTGAAGGATTCCTAGAAGAAACATCCTATAGTTAATATTTATGGTTGCTCATAATACAACTGACTAAACTGGCTTAGGGGAAGTTATTACTGAAAGATAAAAGTCAGCTGTGGCAATATTCAATCTATAATTTGTACAAGAACACAGTGTTTGAAATATCCTGTAAAATAAAATATCACCTCAGTATTTCCCAAATTGTACACAAAATGAAAGCAGGCTAACTGCCAAAAAAAAAAAAAAATTGGATAAAATGTACTTAGGTATCTTTTTGCACACAAGGAACCAATTTCATTTGGTTAATTGCTTACATCCAGAACTTAAAATATAAATAATCAGGGTTCATCTCATAAGAAAAATTACTGTATTCTAGGATTCAAGAACTGCTGAATCATACTGTAACATCCTACATATATTTCTCTGTTAGAGCTTTCATACTACTGCAGATATCAGAACTTAGCATTGGAATATGAAAGCCTTGATGCAAAGGAACTGGATCTCTTTGAAAGATAATGGTTTTATATGGAAAAGAAAGAGTAAGCTGATTTCCAGAGTTATTCTACAAAAAAAAAAAAAAAAATCATTACTCCCTCTCCTCATAAGTATAGAGCAACTTCTTCATAATAGGTGATATAGTGTCTTTAGGTTCAAAATGTGTACTATTCACAAGGCAAGTAAAGCAATATGAAAGGTAAACATTTAAAATAGGTAGTTTATCTTAAACTGAATCTAGTATTTCATTAATTCAGAACTCAGCATTTCATAAGTGCAGTGGAACCTAACATTAAGTACTTTGATTTGTTATCTTCTCTAGGAATCATAGTCGGAACATTGGCTTCACTTTTAAGGGAAGGAAATTACTTTCAACAAAGTATCACTTTAACAATCCGCTAAAGTGTCAAGGTATCTGATCAGCAGATTAAACAGAGTATTCAGAGCATATATTTAAAAAATATGGTCCATCTATATTTATCATAATCAAAAATACACTTGATCTAAAGTGCAAGAATAACCATATGAATACCCATTAATTTTTTTATCCTATATCACCACGGATTTTCAATCTGAATTTACATAAGAAGGAGGTGTCTAATCTGAATACCCTACAGAAAATGAGCCCTGGAATTTCACATTAGTTGCTGAAAAAGTCATATTGCCTGCCACTTCCAGCAATGAGATTGTGTAGCTTATTTCACTGACTTGTAAAACCTTTCCTAGTTCCAAGTACCTACAAGCAATGCCAGTCATAAACAACCAATAATTACTTCTCAGCAGTTGGAAATGCACTGAGAAAAAAAGGTATAAAATATTTTCCTATAAGAGTTGTCAAATGTTCAAAAGTTTCTTAACGTTCAAGGAATAAACATTCGGGAAACATATACGGTTACCTTACTGTTACATACATGGCAGCAGATTCTGCTACAGTAAAGCAAATTCCTAGCATCTAAATTATAACTATTTCTAAAGGTAAAAGTGACATTTTTCTAAAGCAAGGCAGGTTTCACACTCCTTTTGCTCAGCATGACCTTCACAGGGCAGTCAGCCATCCTACTGTAAGGCAGAGTTCCAGGATCGGAGACAGCTCTCCAGCCAAACAAAACACCGCTGCAACTTCTGCAACATTCCAAGCAGCTGTCCACTGAGACCCAGGACCTCCAACACACTGTGACTGCCCATCATCTAGAAGAGTATAAAAAACTATTCTATACTCCTCCATCTTTTTTTAATTTCTATTGAAAAGGTAAAAATTAAGCCACTTGGTAAAATAGATTTTTTCCTCTTCTTCATTTGCCTGATCACTAAAAGGTGAAGTAAAAATAATTAAATTGAATTAATAAATCAGTTAATTTTGAGATTGAAAATTATTTTTAACATTCCTCCAACAGCAGAACATAGGGCCTCTTTATGTACCAATTAGCTGCTAACACCACATCATCCTACAATTTGAAGATCACAACATAACCAGTTTTTCTCACATTTTTCTCACTTTCCAAAGAATCAGACATACATATATTTTTGTGTAACTTCAAATTAACTTGTTTTTATTATTTACATCCTAATTTAGCTGACTTGCAACACTACTATTACTCACAGTTATTCCAGTGTAAATACAGGTAAGTCAATATACTTTTCAGTATATACAGCACCAATTCAGTAGCATCAAAATTAAAGCTGTTCCACACAGGACAATCTACAGATCTGTATTTTTAAGTATTTTGCTTCTGAGGTGGGCAAGACTGTAATCTCCCTCCACTTTCACTACAATGGGTCTTAAAGGAATTTTATGCTACTTACCTCAGAAGTAAATTCAACCAAATGCCAAAGACTGTGCATCTGGCTTCAATTATTTTTGTCAAGTCTTTCAATGCTGCATTTTAAATAAAACACAAAGACTATATTACATGCAGGAAAACCAAAAACAAACAAACAAACCAAACCCAAAACCTAGAACAACTGGGTAATCAGTGAAGTGGATTTAGGAAACTTCCAATGTAGTATTCTAATAGATACTCTAATAAATGTTCAGCAAGCAACAATTTGTTTCTTAACTCAACAGCAAGGTACTTAATTCAATAGCAAGGACAATAAAATAAAAATCAACCAGAATATGAAGTTCTGAGAGCACAACTTACAACACTACAGCAGTCTTCCCAATCAATCAATCAACACCTCTTTCACAAACAGCAAAGGCCATCTGACTTTCCCATCATTACCTTTTTAAAAATAAATATAGCTATTTTTAAATCTCCAGCTTGCAATTTAACCACTAAACAATCTGTAAGCTATAACATTCATTTCTGTGACTTTTTGGCCTAAAGACTCTAGCCAGACTCTTTCCAGCAGTAATTCTTGCAATCAAATCTTGTCAACTTCCTAGCCATATCCATAGACTTTAAATGTAACAACCATAACTTTAACTGCAACAACTTCTTTCCTCCTCAACTGCTCAGTTTCCACAGCAATGCAATAACTGCCTATTACACACATCCTGAGCACTTAATATTAAAACCAAGGATCATGTACACTATCTGGAAAGTTTCCTTAGAAAAAAGATTTTACTTTATAAATAGAAGATGCCAGGTTTTCTTCTACCAATAATATTAACACACTTATATATAGTATGATACCCACACTAAGAATAGATTGTAACACAGATAATAAAAGTAGAACTATATATTTGATTTTTATCAAGAAAAGACATGAGAGGTATTTTTTTCACCAGCTAAAAGAAGAGAATAGGAAAAGATTTTCTGAGGTCACTGAGGCACAGAAACTAAAGTGATTATTTAGCTTCTGTGTCAGCACAACCTCCTTTGCAGTGTCCTACCTGCCAAAAGACAGATGACTTGGTACAGAGACCTAAGTACAAACAAAAATAGAACAGAAATTGGAAGACTTAAGAAGGCCAAGCAGAGGTATTCATAAAAGGTTGTCCAGTATTTTAGTCAGAAAGAAGCTTTCTTAAATGTAATGCAAGAGACATTACATATCCGTTCATGTTATATCTATCAGAATTTAGTAGAAAATCTTTTCATAATTACAAGTAATTCAAATTCAAGGCACTTCCTTCAGTAATTACCTTCTTACTGATATTTATTTTACTAAGCTAGTCTCAATAATGAAATTCCAGTTAGTGATCTTCTATGAATAGCATATATTTAGTTTGCAGCATTTGAGAACTCTTTTGTTTTCATCAACTAAACAAGAGTACATTCCTCCAAAAATTGCATTATTTAGATTTGCCTGTATGGGTTGAAACTTGTTGAACCATCACATAAAATCATCATTGCAATTATCTTTTCCAGTTCTCATTTCTGAACAATGCTAGTGAAGGACACAGCTGCAGAAACAACCTCAAATGCAGTACTTTGATTCTTCCTCCAGAATGATAACCTGCACTGGATTTTTCAAAGATCAAGCTCACATAAATGCTTAGTAGTTCACCCAAAATAAAGGAGTTTAGTGAAAAGTCTGAGTATAATCTTACAGTCAGAGGAGGCAGTGAGAAAAGCCACTTAATAGTCCTCATAAGGATAATAAGGATAGGAGACAAGAAGTATGATTTGGGGTATTTTTTAATGCCAAGGAATTTTCTATGTAGAAAGTCGGGTTTGTATTTAAAGCAATTATGCTCATATATAAGAACTCAAAAGAAGCTGACAAAATATACAACACTTATTTCCTTATTTTTATAGCTGACCTTTAAAAACATGTTTAGCTATTATAGTTCATACTTTTAAAAGCATGTTACCATTCAGAATGTACAGAACAAACAGCATGGTTCTCTGTTTTATTTCCTCAGATTAATTAAGCATAGCTATTTTTATTTGACACATTTGACACATTCTAAATTAGCAATGGAGGGACACCTGGCAAGCCATCCAGCAAGAAGGTTCCTGCTCTCAGTCAGCACCTTCTCAGTTGGAGAAGGTGTTCTCTCTATTATAGACATAGCACAACCTTTAAATTAACCTCTAATTTTTGAGCTCAAGGTTAAAATTAGTGTCTGTGACTACAACCTTTTCATCATTTGAAAATCTAAACATCAACTTTTTTCTACATTAGGACAGGAATTTTGGAATAAAAAGACAGCATGATTGTACAATCAGGACAGGAGGTTTTCCATAAAGGCAACCAAAATGAATTCTAGACCTAGAAATCACTCTTTGGCAACATCTTTTTATAACAATGCCTGCATTTGTACACAGTAAAAAACAAATTACATACAGGTAAAGTTGGCAAAAATATCCCTTAATCTGCAGCAGAAGAGCACTATCTCTGTAAGTACAGGGACGTGCAGCTGCAGCATGTATTCCCAGGGAACTGCATGAGCTGTACAACCCCCACTGTGATGCACACAGCTCCAGCTACAACACCGCTGGCACTCCAACTTTACAGAGTAAAACCAGCTGAGAGAGCACTATGTGTCTTACAACTCATTCTGCAACATCTGATAAAGTTCTACACAACTGTTGAGATCTACCTCAGCTAAGCTCTTACAAAATAAATGCCTGTTCCAAAATAAAAGTTATTGAAAAATCAAGGTGCACTCATCTTTGAAAGACGACTTCATGTGCCACATGGCTATTTTTTCTCTTTGAAAACAAATAAATGCATTTCCAAAACTAAACATATAACACACTTTTTTTAATCCATTTAAGAGATGGAAAGGAAGAATTCCAGAACACAGAATAACAGAAATCACTTCATTTTTAAAAAATTATTCCTGATTTGATTTTCAATGTATTAAGTCCCAGTAATATAGCAGTACCTAAATTAAGCACTCGAGCAAGTGATCAAGTTAAGAATGATAACATTTCGCTTAGTCCTGAATCAACTTAAAATTGTGAGTTCAAAAGTTACAGCATGTAACATTGAGCTCTCCTAATTCTGGTATCAATAAAAGTGAGTTCAAGCTAAAGGGAAAAATATTCTAAAGGCTGAGGTAAGATAAAACTATTTGTAAAACACTAAACTGCAATTAAAGAAATAATTTTTGGCTAACAACCTATTATCTCCATCAGTTTTACCTGACTCTAATTTTATATTTTTAAAGACTAATGCCATTCTAAATATTTTGTCTAAAACAAGTTAAATGCACATGTGTGCATACAGTGGCTCATTTGACAGCTGTGGTTGCGATAAGTGGTTCACCTACATCAGATACACAGATCAAGATGACAGACACATGTAGTACCTTTACTAGATATAAACACCAGCAAGTACTTGAGTACTTGGGTGTTCATTTGCAATCAAAATCATAAAATAATATATATATATATGTTTATCATGAACTAGATTGGACAACAGAGGAAAAGCTTTTCGGATATACAAGCAGTATCAGAAGCATGACCACAGGCTCACTGATTGTCTCTGGGGCATCCAGGACCACCAAGACTAACTCACCTCTTTGCTTTCTTCATGCCACGAGAGATACCATGTCATTCTGGATGGCTGCTGTTTCTACCACAATTCCTAAAGGGATTGTTGACTAGCAAAGTAGCAAAGTCCATTGTAAGTAGAGGGTGAACAGGGAAAACTTGGAGCAAAAAGATGAGTTTGATTGGCCCTGGTCATGCTCCCATGAAGGAATATTTTACTTCAGCTCTTGCTCTGCAAAAGACCACCCTTCCATTATTAACCTCTAAATTATCTTCTACTACAACTTGGCAATGAGGAGACGGTGGACAAATGTAAAGCAGACAGCAACAATACAAAACAAAGGTTTACATATCCATTTGCCTATCTCAGTCACACCAACACTTTCTTAACTGAATTTCTGAGAGGAACAGTAAAGAAGCACATGATGGGAGACAAGCTTTCCCCAATCGTGCCTTAGCTAAATCAAACTCTGAGGACCAGCAAGTAAAATTCATACATATATGTAAGTTATAGAAATCATAGGTAAACAATCAAAATGAAAGAGATAGAAGTATTAACCCGTTTACACAATAAAAGCATTTTGTATAGTAAAATTGAGTCTCAAAAACTGAAAAGTACAAAATCACATCCAGATACTCTATCCTGCAAGACTTTACCACACAATTAAAAACTTAACAATACAATCAGATAGCAGGCCAACACTACTTCTAACAAACCTGTATCATGAGGTACTTAAACATTGTTACTGATAAATATAAACATTGAAGGATATTTTATATTAAAACTATCCAATAGATTATTTTTACATTATTCAACTTCCTTTGTATTGATCTTAAAGTGCTTTTGGAATGCTCTGATCTGATCTGATTATCCAGTGAAGTTCCCAAAGACTAAGAAAAAATTCCATACAGTGCATGAATACAACTATGTGGGTGTACATAAACTCCAGTAAGATTAGGGAAAAGTTTCCAAATATACAAAAATCTCCACAACATCTAAAATACTAGTTATCATGCTCAAACACAGCAAAAATGCAGATGACTCAGACAGAATCACAAATGTTCAAGGAGTATAATAAGAACGCAACTATTAATTTTGTTTTCTGATCAGATAACGTGCTCATTTTCTGTTCAGTCTATTAATTACTAATCAGTTATACTGACTCTTTTAAACAATCACCAGAGCATGACTTGGGTAAAAGGGATGCACACACAGGCAGAATCACATTTTATAGCAATCATTAAGTGACCTAAAATTGGAGTCCTTTTGCAATATTATCTGTAGCAAACATGAATAAATTCATATTTGTAGCTAGACTATTTACAGAAAATTTTACATGACAGAAAATGAGACAGATCACAGTGCAAATTTTAAGTGTCTAACAAAAGAAGAATACACAAGAGAGTTGGCTTTAAGAGCTGGTACTGAAAATTGCCTTACAAATTACCACTACAGTGAAGAGGTAGGCAAAAAAATGGGACAATTAGAAAAGATATATGACAAAAAGGCAGGCAGGTAATATGGCTTCCAAAGACATTTCTGTTACAATCTACATATTGTGCATTTCATTTACAAAACTAAAACCTTAAGCTTAAACTCTCCAAGCATATAATATGCATATGTATTATATCCCTATGTCAGTTATGAGCACTTTGACATTCTATTTCTATATTGTATTAAGGCTGAAATGGAGTTTCTGTCCTGTTAGTCTTGAGTATTTTCAACAGCGAAACACTGCCACCTTTTGGCTTGATACACAGACCTCCCAATTTTAAATGTAAAATTATATATTTTGCTCCATTTGTCCTTTTTTGGAGGTGGTTGAATTCTTGTGATCTTACCTAAAATTTTATTCAGTAGACATACTTCACCAGGAAGAAAAACATACAGTATTAGTCGATGAAGAATATTTTTCTCATAAGTACATAGCCAAGCAACTTAAAACTATACTCCTTTAAGCCACAAAATGTTTTATCTCTTTCAATCTCACAACACTTTGTTCTTGGCAGTTTTGGTACACAAACACTCTGTATCATATGATATCTTGCATTGCGTTCCTTTCAAGTAAAAACTTGGTAATGCATTCTTTGAACATCCGAGTTTTGTAAACAGACAACAGAAAAAACAATAATGCATTATTAAAAATGTTATGTTCCTTGCTCATGTATATATCTACATTATTGTAGATGAAACATCCATGGTTCAATGTCTACATAAGCATGTATTGAAATGTATGCAAAATTACTTACACCAGTGACACAATGTCCCCACGCTGTACATCATAATTTCTAATGCTCCAGTGGTTTAACAGTACTACATCAGATGCTTGTCTTCCCCCAGGATTCAAGGAAGGCTGAGAGAAGGAGAGAAAAATAGATCTACGTTTAGATCTAAATTTCCTTTATCAATCTTCCACCTAATTCTCTTTCCATCAACAGGTGAAACCCATTAAAATTGGTTAAAAAGAACCCACTTACTGTAAGAGACCAAGAATCTGTTGTATTACAGGAAACATATTCAAAATACATTTCTTTATTAAATGACATGTTAAATAACATTGATTTATGACAAACTCTAGTTCACATCTTCCAATGCACTACTGCATGCAAATCACATTACATAGGATACATACTTAGGGCAAGTCTGATGAAAAGGGGGGATTGCTGTTACTGCTTATCGTTTAATATTAAAATCAAGGGAGAACCAAGTACACTAATATCCAGGGGAAAAAAACCCAAACAAACAAGCAAATGAGCTCTTTGCAGTCATCTTACTATTTATAAAAACATAACACACTAAAAATGAAATATGTACTTGTAGCAATACTAATCTTAGCATCCTTTGCCAAGGGGAAAAACAAATCCCATACCTACAACACATGCTGACATTGGCAATAAATGTGGGAGTTGCATAACAGGACACAAAAAGGCATGAATCAAAATAACGAAGTAATTAATGCATAATTAGGAGGTACATCAAATCCCCCAAAATTATTTTGTGTGATATGATACAAAACCAGGGTACCTGATCAATGCCAGCTCTGAGTTAACTCTTGGGAAAGGGCAGAGGAAGGAAGAAGCCGATCGCATTACTGTCTGTATTTATGTTTGCAAAGCTTACTCTAAAACAGACACTCCTTCTACTAGACAGAAATTATTTCAGAGAATTCCAGACTGAAGTTTTCTAATAGTTTATTTCTCAGAAAGCTTTTTCAGCATCTCCAAATACAACTACAGCATCTCCCAAGTTGGCCAAGAAATAACTGCTAATGTAGATTCCAGAGTTAGGTGATATATGCAATAAAGCACATAGTGTTGAAACTACACTACGCCTAGTTTGTATGATAACTGCAATATTAGCTAAAAAGTTTTTTGTTGTTTTTGTTGCTGTTGTTGTAGAAGAGGCACTTACAGTATAACTGGAACCATCACATAAACTACTGGACTTTCACTGCTGATATTCCCCTCTCCAAAGTGATGGTACTTTCGATGAGTAAACCAACAGGGGGACTGAAATTAACTCTTCTCAACCCTAGTAATTACACAGTGTCGAATTTCATTCTATCATTATTCAGCAAACTTTGCTCTCAAATAAAATGATTAATCAGTATTCATTTTTAACTTCAAAAGCAATTTAGAAGTGCTGATTTCTCTTTACTACAGTTTCTTCATTCATCATTGTTAAACAGATTGGTTGACAGACTTACTTCAAGTGGGATTCGTGAAAAACTAGTTTTTCAAGGTGCAAGAGGAAGTCATGTGGTAGGGTCCTCGGTAGGTGTAATTCACATGAACAGTAAGTAATATGATAGGATATGATAGGTCAAAAGAATAAACATGGTAGGGACAGGGGGAGGGATATGATGTCATATGTTTAGTTAAAGAGCAAACGAGGCTAGTTACATTTTGGGCTACAGGCAAATTTCTAGTTAGGTATATCAGGGGATCAAAGCAGATAACTTTAAGATCCATAGAGATATGGTCTGGGTCTAAGCTATAAATATATTATTACTCACTGATGTTTTATTTACTAGACTCAATGCACTGCAAGAACCAGATAAATGAAAACTAGGAGCTAATTAGCAGTTATTTTATTAGTAGTTTTTATTCAGGATTTCCAGAATTATTTATCACCTTTACAGCACTTTCCACCAAAGGATCAAATATTTACATACAAGTGACTTACACAAATTCACAAATAATTCAGTCATACTCACTTTACCAAATGTAGGTACATAGGGGCTAGAAGCTTACAACACTACTAAGTATAAAGCAGAGGCCAATCTTGCAAAGCAGGAATCATACATATGACATATTCTCACAAAGCAAATTCCTTAGTACTAAAAGGTATCTGCCTTAAAAGGCCAAAAGAGAAGGATGAAGCAAACAGAAACCTTAAAACCATTGTTCCAAAAGATAGTGTAGCTCACAGCTGATACATAGAAAAGATCTAAATAAGTGTTCACACACTTTTTGTATCAAATAAACTTACATCAACTAAATCTGACAGAGAAATACACCAGGTAGTTACAGTATTGCCCTAGTTGCACTGTCCCAGTTGGCTCCTATTTTTTCCTGCATTTAAACAAAGGAAATACCTTTGAATTTTAATACATTTAGACATTGCATCAACTTTTTTTCACTTAAAGCACTCTAAATGCATTTTTAACAATACCTGATCTCATTTTGACATACAGAGTGGATATCCAACTCATTATACATTAGAATTGTGTTTGAGAAAAATATGATGGTATAGGCTTTTTTCTTCTCTCACAAAAAAACCTGACAAATATGCAGGTTATACTAATTTGTTATAGCATAATAGTATTTTGTTAGAAGAAACTGAAGGAAAACTAGGAGATAACTATTCATTTACATCAACAATCACTATTGTCTATTAAAAAAAAAAACAACTAAATCCTTCAGCAAGCCTGTCTCTACTGTAAATAACACAAACCAACATTCCACAACAAACAAGTATAGAAACAATACAACTTATTCCTTATGATATTTTAACTAGTAGTAAGGTTTCAGGTCTAGCAAAATCAAAATACAGCTTCTGCAAAAGGAGTCAACAAATAGCATCACAAGGGCTTTCCATAAGAAACAGAATGACACAGAGGCTTCTTCCTTCTAGTTTGAAGCATTATAACTTCTTAGCTCAAGCCTTTGGCATAAAAGCCTGCTACAAATGAGGCACACAGGTCTTAATTTAAACTGTGGTGCAGAAGCCACAAAACATTACTCTTTCCAATTACTAACTAATCTAGTGCTAAAAGCATGCAAATTGAGATCCCCAGCCATATGATGAAGCCTCATAGGACATGAGGTTCCATAAGTAGGAGGGTAAAAACATGCCCTTTTGCTATAAATAATGATTAACTTGATAGTTGTTATGCTGCTAGTGAAGGTCACAACTTATTTGCTTGTAGCTTGGGGAACACAAAGAATATTCACATGAGCTTACAGGCTTAGGTACAGTAATCCTAATAATAAAGTTAGGAGGAACTGCCACAGAATAATTACAACTGCTATTATGCATAATGGAATAGAACATTCAATAATGTTTGCTGCAGAAACACAAGTGCTTCATCAGAGATTGCTGGTCAGGCCACTTCCTATAATCCTTGGTATTGAACTGTTTGCAATAGAACTTGCATTTGAAGCTGCACATACGCTGTCATTTTCTATCCCACCTGATAACAGTCTATTTGATTTAATGAATTTACACGTTTATGTATCCATGAGGGATTCCTTTTCCACATTTTCATGTATGAAGAGTTTGTAATACCAGACAAGCAATGAAACTCAATGAAAAAATAACATTAAATGTCCATATGACAACAAACATTTAAAAGTATACAGCCCACACTACAAGAAGTCACACAAAAAAAAAAAAAAATCCACAGCAGGCAATTAAGAAATCTTATTACCAGCTATTTGTGTCACTTACATTTAATGTTATAAACAGATTACAACTCACTAGAAACCCACTATTAGTAAAATGCTAGATGAGCACATCAATCTAAAATCCAAAGCAACAAAACTACCTCATGTGATGATTAAAAATCCCAGTAAATTTGGAAATAAAAGAAAAGGTAATTAAACTATTAAAACTGTTAAAATTATTAACTGCAATGGTTCACTGTTATTCCCTACAGGTTGGAGTTAATACACATATACACTGAAGTCAGCACAAGTGAAATTATGACAGGTGGCTGAAAGCACTGAAAAATACAAAATCAGCTTGAGACAATAGAATGCATGAAGTCTGTCTTAATTGATTGGGTCAGAAAATTTGTATTTTCAATAGAAGCTTTATTCATATTCTTGCCAGGGTGTCAAAAAGTGTTCCCATCATCAGTAACTATGAAGCAGCAGTAAGGCTGGTCCAGAACAGGAGAAAGTGCAGGGGGAGAGAGAGCACACAGCAGAGAACAAGAATAAAAGAGCAAGCATGACACAGAGAAATTTATTTCTTGCTTCTTGTCAAAACTTTTAATTTCAGGCTCGGCAGGAGCCAGAATTATGAGTACACAAAGCCAGTCAGACATTTTAGAGGTCTATTACAAACAAATTCTTGGGAACCTTACCATGATACCAAATTGAGACAATTTGATATCACTGGAAGCATGTGATTGAAGGATAAAATCTGACTACAAACTGACTGAACTTCAGTTCTCCTCATACCATGGCATTCAGATATATTTGCCACAGATCACTCCCAAAGAACACAATTAACAGACTGAATTGAAACATGACCAGTACTCCTTCAAGCTACTCTTAAAGAGGGGGATATATTTCTTATAATTGTGTCCCTGTCAGACTTGCTTAGATGTCTAATAAATCTTGGCAAGAAAATTAGTATCTTATTAAAAGCACTAGGATTTTTTTCAATCTGGAAAATGGCCATGTGCCTAGAAGTTTAAAACAAACCTCTCTTTCAGTTCTGTTTCAGAATAAAACCAGAGAATTTTACAGAGACTGAGGTGTCAGTAAAATTATAAATGTCAACTTTCAAGCTATCCATTTTTCAATCAGCAGAGGGAATGTTTGGTTAGCAGATACAGCAAGGGAAAAGCTTCAATTTTAATAATCCAGTGAATATACATGGCTTTCCCTTTGTCAGGTTGAATAAATCTAAGCAAATAACTGTAGTGTTTTTCAAATCTTCTATGGATGAACCACAGTCAACTACATGCTCTTCAAGTGAGAAGAGAAGCAACACTCCAAAACAATACCAGAGCACTCTCAAACACTTGAAACTGACTTCAAAGAAAACACAAAACTGAGGTATTAACCAGAGGGGCACAACAGACTTGTGGAGAGGGAAATGTAAGAAATTTCTTTCCAGGTACTGAAGCAAAACTATTAAGCAATAATGGATGTCAAACAGAACACTACATCAGAGGCAGAAAGAATCAAACAATGAATGGCAACGTGGTATGGTAAAAAAAACCAACATTTCAAAATTTAAATGCTCAGGTCACGCTCACTAGTAGTAAAAAAAACCCAAAACCAGAAAGGCAGAAAGCCAAAACCAGAAAATCCAACATGAAGCTGCATCTTGAATGCTCCATGTGGCTCTAGATCCACAACAGAGGAAAAAAATGGGAAGACAGAAAGCAGGGGAGTTGTACTCATCTGGCTGATTTTGTACTTCTCTAGATGGTGTGCTATATATTTGAATTTCTCCTGTCTGAAGATAGTAAAAAGATAACAAAACTGTTTTTTCACAGTTTTTCCTTCCGTTCCTTCTTAGTGCAAATTTTTGGCTCTGCAACTGCAAGCCCTGACATCCTCCTCTATTTCACTGGTTATCAATGATATTCAGAATAACACCCATGAAAAGGGCAAAGATAACTTATGTTACACCTAGCTTTTGGCTTTGGATTGTAGAATTAGTGGAGTAAGATGATTTTACTTTCATCCCTGTTCTTGATGTGAGAGCTCTCTGCTGAGGTTTCTTGACAGATTTTAAACATCAGATTACAGACTGCCACAAAGACACAATGCCACCTTGCAATCCCCTCCTCCCCACCACATGCTTTTTAGAACATTAAACATAAATCAGCCAAGTGCAGGATCAAGCCTTATTTTTCTAGTCCATGTGTATATTCTGCATAATTCAAACTCCAGCAGCTGGTCTTGATTGTTGTGAAACCTCTTCAAGGTTCTGAGCTTATTAAGACAATCAGAAAAGAGAGCTTGACATCCAAGAATCAAATTCTTCCTCTCTGCTAATTGGAATGTTGCAACATTGGAACAAAATTCATCATAGTTATCAGTGGTGATGCATAAAAATGTGCAGTGCATAGGATTTAAAATGCAAAGTAACAATATGGAAATTTTCTATCTACATTAAAATATAGCTTTTTCAAGACCAAATAAACAGTGAAAACAAAATCACGTTCATGAGTATTTATTTAACATCTAAATGTTACACATTCTATTTACTTGCTTATGCTGTATAAACATTCAATATAACCAAAGTAAAAACAGTGAACTGATATCTATTTCCTGATAAACATAAACAACAGTAGGTTCATGCCACTTTCAGTATTCTTCCCTGCAATGGTGTCATATGTGTTCATTAGTAAGAACAAGTGTAGTAAGAAACAGTTTTGCCATACAGTTACAATAATGTAGCTACAAAAAATTAATAAAGCCTGTTTGTGAGTCATCAATTCAATCCCAAGCGACAAAAGGTATTGCTCCAAATATTTCTAAATGTTTAGGAAGATATCAAACAATCTATCTTTATCACTATTTCTCCATATATTTTCCTTTTACTGATCCAGAATTTTGGGAAGTTTTGTTTTCAAAATCTTTTCTTTCACATCACAAATATTTAACAAAGTAGAAATTAAACTATTCCATACTAGAACATCATTTAATAACAATTGAGAAAATGTTTTTGTTTTTTGGGGTTTTTTTTTTTTCACCTTGCTATTATCAGTGGAGAGCCACCTTTCAATTTCCTGACAGACAAAAGATATTTCCAGCAATACCTGCATTGATGCTCCTTCCACCCTTGCGACACAGGCAACTCTATCCAGGAAAGTCACAGTTACAGGAACAGCAACAAAGAAACCTTTAAAAAAGGCTTTAATGTATCTCTTCCCCAAACCCTGAGCCTGTGCCATAATCTGAAAAATATGAAGGAAAGAGAAAAGTTGTTATAAAACAAATTCGAAGTAACACCAACATGTAGCAATTCAACACAAAAATTAAGAATAAATTTATTATCTCACAATATCCAGAATGAAAAAAAAAAAAGTGTGCACATGAGAATGGCAAAAACACCCAAACCAACAAACCAGAAATCTTAATCAGATTTTAAATGTCTATTTTACAGAACAGAGCTTGATACTTCACATTTACCCTTTAGCTAATATGAACATTTATTGTGATCCTGTGCTAGCAGAAGAACATGATATAAATTACTCAATGTGGCAGGTAGAAACAAAGTGATGCTGATGCCTTAAGTTTTTAGCTTTCACATTTTCCAGATTCTGTGCTGCCTAGGGGTGTAGTTCTGAGCCTCATATTAAGTGCTAGTAAACTCCCTTCACAGAGTAGGTAGACAAATCCTTTTCCTGCTGAAAACCAAGGACAATGAGTACAACTTTCAGTCCCAAAAGCATAAACAATGGTGGACTGAAGAGAGAAACAAGAAGGATGAGACCTCACAACCTGAAACTGCAATTTGACAATTAAACCCCAATATGCAAATGGACCTAAACTTATAAAAGTGTAAGACCTTATGATTGGTCGTCCATTTTTGTGACCATTCTAAGTCCACCTTGGGGGTAACCCTGGTCAGGCTCTTGTCCTGCCTGAGGTGCACCCTTCAATAAATATCTACTTCATTCTCTAGCTCTGTCCAGTCTCTGTTTCAGGTCAGCCTTCCCAAGGCATCAGTGCAACCAGACAAAATTTAATAATGCATTTTGGAAACAAGAAGCATTGCAAATAATTTTCTCTCCAATACACTGGTATTTATTAATTTTTCATCCCCAAAGGTGGACTGTGTTAAGCAAAAGAAAGCTATTTGCAACACACCACACTGGTGGTAACTGCAAACATAAAATCAATGCAAATTGTCATATATATCACAGGGACACACCATAACACAATTACTCCTTGTTCACCACTGCATCACAAAGTTAAAAGTATGTTGGCAGACAAACTAATGTAACAACACGTGGGATGATTCCATTCCAACTCCATGTATTATACTGTCTCCCATCTATTTATTTACCCCTGAACCACTGAATATGCTTGGAAAATACCTAAAAAGTGCTCTGAAACACCAGCTGTATTAGTCGTACCTCTGAAAAGCAAGCTGAATATCCAGGTAGTGCTGCATAGACTCAAGTCTAATCTACAGAACTGCAGTTTCAGTATAAGAAATGCTGCCTTTCACCCATTGGCAACTCCCTTTTAAACTGCTGCTTCCATCTAATGAATCCCTGGTAGATCAGCCTGTGCTTATATTCAAGAACATAGAGTTATTTTTCAATTAAAATAATGAAAAGCATAAATATATACAGTTTCATTCAATCGTCTTACAAAGTATTTAAAATTTCACACTATAATTTTTCTTTGTTGCATTTTCAGAAACATGGGAGTGATGAACTATTTGTATGCAGAATATAAACTGATGTCACTGATAAAATAGTACTGAAGGTAGTATTTCTGTTACAGAAAGAGCTTCTTAATTACAAAAACCATAAAACTTAGAAAACTCAGTTCTACAAAGTAAGCCATCTGCATATTCTTCACTAGAATTCTTTATAGATATTAATAGCTTTGCAATGACAAGATCTGTCTTCTAAGACTATTACTTCTGACATTCACCTTCAAAAGGTTTTAATTATTTTTTAAGTGGAAATATTTCATCATCTGTTGCTCATAAGTTTACATTTTCACACTGTTTATAATTCAATCATTTTCTTTCTGAACATTTACCACTTTTACAAATAATTTGAAATATTTTTGAACAAAAACCTCACCATTTTAAGACAATAGCTATAAGGATTTACTCTCAGCTTATTATTTAATAACTTGTCATTAGAATCAATCAACCAAAAGAGACTATTGCCTCAATCAGCAGACCGTTACCTTTGGAAAATATGCCACATAAAAATAAAAATCTCTAAAAATCAGGGGTTTGTCTACCTTCTGACTACATCATTGTCTACATCTTAATACCCTTCTCTCAACCTATTTACTTTGAACTTTGTGTCTTGAGTTTTGTGGCTGGAACTCTGCTTCTCTGCTATGAGGTCTGGCATCTCAGACCTCCTCCACTCTAACAGCAACATCAGCCACAAAACACCATTTCGAGACCTTACCCACAAATATATTCACCATGTTCTCTAGAGTAACTTGAGCAGGAAAACATTGACACATGTATCACAATATGGCTGATTTAGGAACAGTTTTTAAAAAATCAGAAATCAAACAACTTTACTTCTCTTAAAATTCCTCAGAGTCAAACCTCTTTTTCATTAATAAAGAAACATGAATTTTCATCCCATTCTTTTTAATAAATGCAAGGACAGATCTTCTTATAAACTTCTTGCAGAAGCCTCATGCTAGTATCTACAGAAAATCTAGAATCTGAAGAGAATTGGTCAGGTAATTCACAGGAGACCAACCATATGCTTCTTAGAACTACAAGCTAATTAAAAGTGACAGAGAATCTAGCAGTCAGGTTAAAACTGCTATGACAAAATGCTTCATTCTCAGTACATCACTTGGACAAGGCAACACTAGCAGTATTAAGCACCTGTGGACAACGCTGGGAATTGAAGTCCTACTTTTGGGTTTGAACACATGTAGCATTACATGGCACAACATAAAAAAATATGAGGGGAAAAACACCAGCAGCACCCCTATGAGCAATCAATTTTCAAAGCCACCAAAACCAACAACAGCTCGTGTGCTGAAGGACTTCTCTACTTGCCCTGAATTTTCTCCTCTCCTCCCCTTTCCTCTCAATAACTGATCAAACCACTGCTTTCATCTTCCCTGTACACCAATATGATGAATCTTTCATTTACAATGATGTGCTACATTCTGAACTTTTTCTGGTTCCCCACCTCCCACAGCAAAGGACAGCTTTTCCCCATAACACAGACTGAGCCAGTCAGCAGAAGCCTTTCTTCCCAAAAGACAGCAAACACTTGCACACACATTTCAAACAATTCGAGAAGAACTATGTAAAAACAATCCATCTTTAACCTTAAGTCCTTTCATATAGTGAAACATTTTCAACACATAGGTAAGTTACTATATGTCAGTATCTGACTTAACAGTGCACACATTTTTGCCAGGTCTGTTTCATAAGCTTTCCCCTCTAAAAAGCACAGAAAAGTGGCACGCAGAGTTGCCACGCAACTTGACAAAATAGTTCACCACCCAAGTGCCAGTAAATGGGAAGTTACCCCTCACTCTTTCCATATGAGGGGCTTCAGGTTACCTTGCATTGCCACAGGGGAGGAGCTGAGACATGGGTAGCAGAGAGAGTTTGCAGCATTACCTTCCATCAGTAACTGGACATGTGAATGGACAATCCTCAACTGATAAATATTGCTGGGTTAAAATGTGCAGTGATATCTTTTCTTATACTTTGATGGTTGTAGGAGAAAAGAAGGGGAAAAAAAGTAATGATAAGCATTTACTGCAGTCACAAGAGAGAATTTAGAGCAGTAAAGGGTAGACACAAAAACTACCCTTAAAATTAAATGAAAATATTCTAGCTGGAGTTTTTTATAAAGAAAACATAAGATAGCCATCACTCCTGAAGATAACATTCTGCTCTTAGAGATTTCTAAAACATCTGTAGATTTTAAAAGCATCATGTTTCTGGAGTGAAATTCTGAGATACAGTGTAGTATCTGGTTTATCATGACAGGTTTAAATACATGTCAGTGAGGCAAGCAAAGTATTGTTTGCTGAAAAAAAAATTTCCCTAACACATATTTCTGGATCTCTGCCCAGTTTGACACCTTGAATAAGATCAACAAATCACAACACTTAAAAGACATGGGGGGTGGAAATAAAGAACCAAAACCAAATACAAAATAACTGAATAGAATATTTTAGAGATGCATGTGCTTTTCAGCACCCATAAGTTACACTTGGTTTAGGGAAAAAAACCCACAGAATAATTCAGTAGAACTGACAAACTTCAAACCAACAACCTTGAAAACTTGTTTGAAATGGAAACATGGACAAGAAAAATCCAAGATCAAAAATGCTAGCATATAGCAGGTCAAAGCATTAAGAATTTCACATTGTGCAGCTCAGAGATTAAGGCAGATGGAGCACAGCATTATCCGGACTGAAGTATTTGGTGCACAAAAGGTCCAGGGATTATAATGAGCCTCTCGTGGGTACTACAACATATGGAGCAGAGATGCTATTTAGATAGCTCTCTATGTATAAAATGTTTATTTTTTTCTTACACTTGCCTGAACATTAGAAGACACTGTTTATCAAACAGCCTGCAGAAAATCATCAAGTAATTCAGAAAGCCCCAGGTTACAATATATTTGCAAACCTAGGCACTTAAAAATTACCCACAGAAGTATGATAGGAAAAATAGCTGTAAAAACAAGGCATTAGCAGTCATCTGCAAAGGAAACAGAATGGCCCCTGATGTGCTTCTACAAGAAGACATGTGAGGGAACAGGAAGGAGGGAATCACAACCTATACACAAAACAATTACACCACCAAGACTGCTACGTTAGTGTGAAATGACCTATTTGATCTTGCTCAGCAATTAGTAACTATATGATATACAAGAATACAAGTTCAAGAATACATTGAAACAACCAACTTCTCTGCAATCAAAATATGCATTTTTCTATAAATCAATGGCATCACACTAGAAATCAGGATATATGGTTTGAAAACAAAGGAGACTTTCATAACAAAAAATGCCGCTACACATGAATAAGCGCAATTTTATTGTGTCCTACGCAACGTAAAACTGAGGACAAAAGCTTTTGTTTTTAAGACTGGTCTAACTTGAAGATGAGGTTATATCTGGCTTAACAACCATGATTAACAGTATAAGAATTTGTGAGATCTTTTTAACATATTCTTTTTTTACTGTCTTTCATGATACAAGGCCAGAGCTAAATACTGCCATGCAGCCTGACTCTCATTTCCCATTTTAGTTGTACAGTTCCATAACTTTTATATTACAGTGACTACTGTAAGGGTACAAGTATGCAGAGATTTTAATAGACTGATTTAATCCACATGTATTTATCCAAGTACAGGCTTGGACATGATGGTGATGAATGCCACAGAAGAATCAAAATAGACTAGTCCATAGTTTTCAGTTAAAATAATCAATATAGATCAGTGCATTTAAGTTTTCATTTAAAAATCCTATCCGGCTCCAGAGGAGTTCTTATTTATCCTTCAAAAAAGCCAACTCTATCCTGGTATTATTCTACCATAGTGGTAACATGTTTATTCAATTAATTAATTGAATTTACATTCTGCACAGATTTTACTCATCCTCTCCTCCATCATATTACTCTCCCTCTCTCCCCTAGCATACAGACATTAAAGAACATCCCTCTGTTGTGAGTTTGGAAATAACTCAGGTCTTGGAAACAACTGCTGTGTTACTGAAGTAGCAAATCATAACTTAATCTGCAGTTTCAGCAACTGCACACTATGCTCCACTGTTCTTTTTTCTTTCTTCTAAATTAGTCATTTTGTTCTGACACCCAGATGTTTTGCTTTTTCCAAATACAAAGCAGCAGATTTTGTTAGTTTCAACTCCTTTTGTACCATTTTATTATGTCTTTGCTTGAATTTCAGCAATTATAATTTCCATGTAATAGCTCCCAGCCCTAAGAAATACATAGAATTTTTTCCAGTTTACCACAATAAAGAAAAACAACAATAAAAATCCGTTTTTCTAATCTTCTCAGTGCTGTAACATACAGAGAAGTTCCCAGAAGCAGACAAAACCAGATCAACCATAATGAGCTTTCAGCTCACAAACCAAATAGAAAAAGCTTAGACCACAACAATCATCAACATAATCAGTCACAGAATTATTGCTGGGAGGAAAAAATCAGTTTAATGTGGAACTGATTCTTCTTTTAATATAATATTACTATATCCCATCACTGGGATCTATGTCATGTACAAAGGCTTAGTTGACATGTTGGTTGTAACTGGAAAGAAAGTCATATTTCTTATTATTACAAATTAATTTTGTGTTTCAAGCACACAAATTTTACCCGAATGGAAAACCTTGTATTCCCAAACAAAACATTTCACTCTTCAAATATAAGCAAAACTGGAAGAAAACACAGCTGTAGACCAAAGTTCCTCTCAGCAATCAAATTAACAACTAGTTCAGGGTGGCAAATAATCAGCCATCTCTCAGTTCTGACAAGTTATTTGGGATTCTATTTGATATACAAAAGCATTAAGAAAAGGAATTACAATTTTAAAAATTACTAATTGTTACAAATCAGATTTTTTCCAGCACTTAAAACTTCAGATGTAATGAAATATCTTCCAAGTACTATCACACAGGTGACTGGCAGAGTACCAATCCTTCTAACATAAAAGTTACAATATTTGGGTTTATTCATGTTCCTGCACCTTCAAATGAACTAAAGGTTCATTAATAAACATTAATATACACTGTAGAGAAAGGAAAGCACTAAATTACATAAATTTTTTGGAACTCACTTAAGAGAGCAACATAACACACATCCAGTTTCTTACAACTGAAAGTTCTGTGTTGCTTTCAGCCTAAGGATTCAATGCCTGCAACCAAAGTTAATTGTCTAAATTAAAGTGTCCGTTGTAAACAACTACCAGCTGCTGCTATGTTTTGCTCTCAAGTAGACTGCATAAATGAGGAGTTGCTTTGAAATTTACTGAATTTGTAAATTATATTTACAGTAAACAACAGCTTAACCTTTGAATTTCAAGTGAATTTGTACATTCATCTAGTCAACTCTCTGAATTCTTTCAAGCACCATAGAACTGGTCACGCTAGTTGTGGTTATCCAGAGCCAAACTTAAGCAAAATACTACAACAAAACAAAGGGAATATTCAGTTTTCACCAAAATATATAACTTCAAGTATTCAGGTAACATTCAATTAACAGCTTAAGAATAACAGCACTCAGCTTCAAACACTAATATCATCAGAAAAAAAACCTTCTAAAAAGTTTTGCTTTTGGATTAAGAAGAACTAAGCTTCATATGGAACAGGGAAGTTTCTTCTAGGCCTAATGGAAAGTCAAGTAAATACAAAAACAAATTAATAGAAGAAACAAGATTCTCAGCTATGAATCTTTAAAGCGTGCCAGTATGCACTGAATATATGAGGACAAAACAATGACTGAAAATAATATTTATTATGGCATGAAAAAATGATGCCAAGGGAAAGAATAGAAAATGCTTTTACTATTTCCATTTTTTACTGTTTTCCATTATCTATTATTTTACTTTTACTATTTTCCACTTTCAGCATACTTCACAAAAACTACTAGTTCTCCCACAACTACTGTAATAGAAGCTTTGTGTGTCTTTGTTCAAAGCAGTGAAATTGGGACTGACTCCCCGACAGAACATTCCCATGAAACTCAGCAGTAAAACCCAATGAACCAACTATTTACTCTGTACCGTCTGGGGGATAGTAATAAACTAAATGTATAAACCAATACAGAAAATTATGCCTTCAAAAATAATTTCCTTTATTTTAACAACTCGTGTTTTATCCTTGAACTCTAGAGGTCACTGTGGGACTTGTTAAGATCAGACCCACTGTACTCCATCATTCCTCACCATATTGATTTCGAGTCTGGGAACTGCCATGTAAGCTTCTCAGGTCTCAAGAATAAGCAAAACAAGTATAAGGATACAGATTTCCAGAAACAGCTGAAATCTGTGCACCCTAGTCAACTTCTAAAGATCTCACCACAAAATTACAACTGTGACAATGAAACCATTTGTATCTTAAAATTATTTCTAGCATGCTTAAAATATTATTTTCAGGGATATGGATATCACCCATTACTATACCATGTGTATAGTTATTTACCAGAAGTTCTGGAATAAAATTTATTTAGGTAACAATATACAACTTAAATAAAAGAGCCTGTACTCTTATTTTAGAGCCCTTACTCTAATTTACTTTTAAAAGTAAATTAAATAAAAGACTCCTGGAAAAACTTCCAAATACAGTAGTTAAAAATGTTAACTTTTCTTTTTTTTTTTTTTTTTTTTTACAAAATGCATATGTATTCAGTTAAAAGCTGCATATTCGAAAAATCAAGTCTAATTCTTAAGTTTTCTAGATAAATTATTTCATTTAACCTAAAAATCCCCAGGAGGTTCTGTCTTCCTAGTACATTTTGTTTTCAATGTAATTTCGATTTTCTTCCTAGTTGAACAATGAACAAGTATGTGTGGCATATGCTTTTAGGGGAGAAAAAGGAAATAAATATGTGCTGGTACAAGAAAGTTATTTAGAGATTTAAAGCAGCTTTGCCTTTTCTGGTATCTTGGTGTGCTCAAGGAATTCCAGTTCCACAGAACAAGAATGGTAACATTAAAAAAATGTAAAACTTCTATAATGGAATACTGACTAATTAAAAGATTTTACAAGGTTAGAGTCTACTTGCTCAGCTGCACTTTTTCTATCTAAGCTTTCTGCCAACTTCCACGAAAATATGCCTAAAAAAAAAGTAGGAGCACCAGAGAGACATGTCTAGGAACTGGCTGAATCTCTTCAGCTTCAAGCATTGCAGCCTTTATACGGAGAAGCATTTAACTATGAACAGATTGCAGCACAAGCACCAGATGTGGAAAAGCAGCCACTTTACGACAAGTTATATTATTATAAACAAAAATGAAACAAATAAAAACAAACAAAAAAAATCCTCTCTCAGACGTCCAGGATGTAGGATAACAGGAAAGCCACTCCATCAGGATACCAGAGAACAGCCATTAAGAGCAGCCCTCATAGGACAAATACAAGATGTGACAGAAGTTTCATAAAGCAGAAAAATACATTAAGAACTGCTTTCAGTCCAGGACCAAGAGCAGTACACAGCACAAGGCCCAGCTGCAGACATGGTGCCAAGGAACGGGAGCAGAACCCCAGAGTCGCTTCCAAACCCATTCCCTGGCCCAAGTAACCCGCCTTCCACCGGCAGCAGGGCACGACCACCTGCCGCACCGCCTCTGACAGGCGGGGGATGCACAGAGCAGCGGGATTTCTCGCTATTAACTCTGCCGGTTCTTTTTAATCCCGCCCCTTCCCACGGACACATCCATCTCGGTAACCTGCAGGCAGGAGAAGGGAGGCACCACAGCCCCGCCCAGCGGCGGGGAGGCAGCAGCGGGTGCCGTACGTGAGCGGCGCTTCCGCCAGCCCCGCGGGCCCCGCCCCGAGGGACGCGGCGGCCCGGGGCGGGGGCAGGGGCGGGGCAGAGGCGGCACCGACTGCCGGTGCGAGCCGGCGGCTGGGCCCGCCGCGCCGCGCCTGCTGCGACTGCCGCCGCACATGGAGCCCGCTCTGCCCGCGCCCGTCCCCGCTCCCTCCTCCACCAGCGGGCTCCCCGGCCCCTTCCCCGCCCCGGCTCTCCGAGCCCGCCCGGCTCCCGTGGCTCCGCCCGGCTCCCGGCCGCTCCCGCCGCTCACCCTTTGCTCCGTTCCGCGGGGGGCGGGCCGCAGCCGGCCGCGTCACGTGACGCGCGGGCGCGGAGCCCGCGGTGCTCCCGGAACGGCCGCCCTGAGGGCCCGCGGCTGCGGCGGCTGCACCGGGCGGCCTGACGGGCTCACCTTGGGCCCCGCACAGAGCAGGACAGGCCCCGCACGGAATAAGGTACTTGGCCTGATCCTTTTTCAGCCGCTGTAGTTAGTGTTTGAGTGCCCAAAAACCTGAGCATGCTGCATTGCAGTGGTTGTGTTCTCCTTCAGTGAGGATGGAGATTCAAATACGCAAGGAGTATACACTCGTGGCCATTTTTTGGGCAATTGGACAATAATAAATCTCTTTGGATATTCATACGTAATATTGTGAGTTCTTAACATTTCAGTACATAGCTGTTGTGTACCTTGCATACAGTGTAACCCACACAAAAGGGCAGGATTCTTGTTCAGCCGATGACTTCCCCTCGAGCACACCAGGTGTGATCGGGACTGATGTCAGCCACATCTCCTGCATACACAGCTGGGTGCGTGGTACTGGCTTCACACACGGTGGCTGGGTTTTCCTGGCTGGTGCTGATGGATACACCAGGGCTTGTGTTTTCATTCAGTGTTTAGTTGTTTGTATCAGTTGCCATAACAAATGCAGATGCCAGTATAGCCTGACGAAGGAGGTTTTTCCACATTGTTCATGTACCTTCAAGAGTCAATGGGCAGGTTCATGGAGGGAACATCCGTTACAGATTGTCACACACACAGGAACTACCTCTGGCTCAGGGAGCTCCTAACTAGATGCTGGGAGATACTTCTACTGGTCAGGCCAAAGATGGAAACCCATGTAAGATGACGCCTCTGCCTGAGTCTGTGCAGTCAGATATTTGCAGTTTATTACTGAAATGTTATTGTTAAGCTCAAATATAAAGTTGTTCATAATTGAATTGACCTTGATTTTGAGGCTGAGCTCTGAAGGTATGAAGGCATAGTTGTCTGTAATCTGACCATGTCTTTTTACAGAGATAAAACATTTCCACAGTTGTTGAGATAGGAGTCAACGATCTTAGAAGACATTGCAGTAGAGTACTTATTAATAAATTGAATTGGAAGGCACACTTTAAGACCATTTTTAGTACAAGGTACATGAATTATGTACACATAATCTATAAATTTTATTGTTACACACTATTCCAAACACAAGATGCCCAACATCTTGTAAAATCCGCACCTTTCAGCGATGCTTACCACTTTTAATGCTTTGTTTTGTGGGGCTGGGGGTGGCTCATGGTGATGGGGTTATCCCATAGTCTTGTGCCTGGAATCGTCACTGCCCTAACCACCTTCTCCCTTCCCCTCCATGGCTCAGGGGATATCGCCATGGGTGAAGGGGGGACCGGGTTTGGAGCTGGGGTTGGTCCTTCCTTCCAGTGGGGGATTGGGCAGTAGCCACGCAGCACAGTGAGTGGATTTGACCTGAGATCCTCCTATTGCCCTGTAGGGGTTTTTTGATTGGGTGTTTTTTGGGTTTTGTTTTGGTTTTTTTGGTGTGCTTTTGGAGGGGGCGGGGGGTGGTGTTTGTTTTGGGTTTGTTTTTTGTTGTTGTTGTTATTTTCCTTCAGCGCTTCGACCAGGGCCTGCCAGTTTGTTTGCCTGCTTCCCTGCCACTCGGGAGCTCAGAGCCAGCGTGTGGTGCCAAAATCCGGGATCCGGAGTGCCTCCGGCCGGCCCCCTGCGGCTGCTGCTGTGTGTTGGGCTCCGAGACTCCTAATCACCGCTGGCTCTACACTGCAGGCCTGCTCGCCACCTCCCTTGGCAGACACCTGTCTTTTAAACCAGGACATGCTAAGAACATTTTCACAAAAAAAAAAAAAAAAAAGCATTGATGTGATTTTGTTTTCTGACATACATGATTTGATATGTATCACTTTATACCAACATATTTGCTACCCAGGGAAAACCAGTGATTATTACACTATTTCACTTTTTGTTTTCCCTTGACACATTTTTAAATAAACATTACCATTACAATCAAATAAGCCTTAGTAATTTTGTTGTTGGTTAACCTTTATTTAATGCATTTTTTAACACATTTGAATAGTGTGCTGTCTCTGAGATTCTACAGGTAGGTGATCGGTGTATTGTGTGGGAATTAAAAGAGGAATTTGCAACTGCTATCCACCATCTCCATTTTCATGTAAAAATTTTACTGTGAAACCTTCACTAATTGTTTGCAAATATGCTGCAAAACATAATACTGTCTTTTTAATTGTAACATTAGAGAAGCATCTTACGGGAATGTGTCTCAATGTTTCCATGCACTTGAAGCTGACAGTATGAAAGTATGTAGCTGACAGTATTCCCTCTAAAACTCAAGCTGAAACTCTTTTCACATTAAAGATTTTTGCTATAAACCTCTCAAGATCAAATCATGGTTTATCAGTTCTCTTCATTTTTAATCAGGTGTGTGCTAAGCAACTACCAGGAAATGCCCATTCTTAGTCTTTTAGTTGTGGATAAAGTGAAATTTATCTAAGCTGATACTAAAGTTACGAGCTGCAAATTATGCATTACCAATGTTTGCACCATTTTATTTTTCTTTTTTTAATAAGTATTCCTACTGCAACCGCATTGGTACCCAAAAGTAAATGACAAGGTTTTTTGCTTTCAATTCTAACAAGGAGGTACTGAAAATGTTTTGCTGCTTCTATGCTTTGATGCACCTGTGACTGAAATAAAGAAAAATAAAGGCTTTTTTTACCCACCTCTCTAATTACTTTTCAGATAAGAGTACCATTAAAGCATTCTTGGCAACCCACAAAACTTTTGCTCTACAATATCCATTTAAAAGACTCAACAGACTCTCAAACAGCAAGCTTTAAGCTAAAAACACATTTAGTTCAGTTTCCTCCAGGTTAATTTCATTTTGCATTTTAAGAGCACAGAAAATCTATGGGAGATATTCAAGACCTGCTTTGAGTTAAAATCCTTACATTTGCAAATACAACTATCTGTAGGGTATTTAAGACATTTTTATCTTTCTCTGTATAGTAAAGGAATGAATGTTTGAGTGGTGTTGAGTGTATTGCTCTGAGGAAGTGCATTTTGGAGGAAAATGCTGGGCCAGATCCAACTGCCTCACAGCACAGAAAAGGTGCAGTGAAAGGGCACAGGATCAAAAAGTCTGATTGCTTAATGGATATTGCAGATGAGCACTTTGTATTAGTCCAGCTGTGGCTTGAAGAACTTGAGGCCCTAGGGCAGCAATCAATGGTGTGGCACAAAAGAGGGCAATAAATCTTAAACTTGCTATTGTAGTGGAAAAAATATGATTGTTGCATCTTCAGTATTGTATAATTACACATCTCCATTTCATTACATGACTGGGAACCTAACTCCTGCTACCTTTGACCACATACTATTCATGCTATGCCTCATACACACTGAAACACAGTCTGATCTGAATAAAGTAGATTTTGCTTTCAGTTGGTCAGGCAAGCCACAGAGCATAAAACTCTCTAGTGACTTTTCCATCAGGGAAAAAGAGAAGAACTAAAACACAAGAAATTTATTCTTGGAAACCTATCATGGGTCAGTGAAAATAGCAAAATCTTTGAATGCCAGAAAATATATCAGTACATATCAATGAAATATGAATAACTTATAATAATCAAGTTAATTGTGTTGAATTTCTCAAAGAACTGTTATTACACTCATACTTCTGCGTAGGAAAGAAGAAAATAAACATGGTTTGCAAAGTCAAGAGTCTGTTGTCAACACAGGTAAGCTTTTGACAGGCTCATGAAAGATTTTCCAGTTCAGATTTAATAATTACAAAAAAAGAAAACAATGCTATTACAAGGGGAAAAAATGTCTATAACAGCCAGCTAAAATTCTTATAACAACTTCCTGACATTTACCTCCCTGGTGTTTTGCTCACCCTTCCATGTTTTCCACAGGTCTTTAGATGGTTTGGTTCAGTGTGATGGGAGTTGTTTGTTTGCTTTGTTACCCCTGTAACTGCCTTTTCCCAACTTCCCAGGTCAGTGTATTTTTAGCTGACCAACAGCAACTTGTTTACAACCCTGAAGTTTCCAGTGTCATCTTGCACCTCCTCCCACTCCTGTCATTCCAACCCTGTAATCCCCTGCACTGCATTATTACGATAAGGGCATAAACATTGCATTCTGCCAACTGCTTATGACGACTTACTACTATGGATTATGGTTGTATCCCACAATTACATAAAATTACCAAGAAGTAAAACACAGAAACATAGAATATCTCAATTTGAAAGGGACCCATAAAAATCTTTGAGTCCAGCTCCCCCATCCTCACAGGACTATCTAATCTAAAGCATGTAGCTAAATTGTTGAGATGCCCCTTGAACACTGGCAGGCTTCTGGCTGTAACCACTTCCCCAGGGAGCCTGTTCCAGTGTGTGCTGGTTTGAAAGCAAAACCAGTGAGACTCCAAGTCAGAAATACAATTTAATAGGAGAAGAAAGAAAAGAAGTAAAATAACCTGACACCCTGTTGGTTAGGGTGATGGTAGCAGTTCAGATGAAGGGGTCTTGTTGAAGCAGTGATCCCATAGAAAGGTCTGGTAGCTCTTATCCTCTGAGAATCCAGTGGGAAAAGGCTACTGTGTTGTCCCAAATCCCAGATTATATCCAGGTGGGAATGCTTGGCTCCTCCCCCTGGGTGGAGCATCTCACAATGGGCTGATACCATTCTATGAGTCATGTAATGGGTCCTTGATTGCCCTTTAAACAGAGACAGCTCCTAGAGGGAGTTACCTGTGAATCATGGGCAAGGCATTGATGGCCCAGTAACAGGAGATAGACCGGAGGGAGGGGGCAAGGGAAACACTGCCCCACCTGGTTTCAACAGCTCATGAAGATGGTGATAGAATACATACTTTGGGCACATCTTACATTGTAACCTAGGACACAGTGACTGACCACCCTTTCAGTGAAGAACCTTTTCCTTATGGCCAGTCTGAACTTCCCCTGATCCAGCTTCATTCCATTTCCTCATGTCCTTGTGCCTAGCACTGGTTACCAGTGTGGAAATCAGTACATTAGAGAAGTACCTCCTGATCATTATAAGATTGTTGTTACAGGTAAGCAAAGTAAAATAGTTCCAGGAATGCTAAAGCAAGCTCAGCAAAGCCTGGCAAGTCCAGAAGATTTGCAAAATCAGTATAAAGTCCATGTTCTGCTGCTAGCCATAACAATGATGTGTTTACTGAGCCTGAGCTACTGGTCTAATTATTTAGAAATGTGAAAGTAACTCAGCATAATATTACTTATTGCTTGATATCTTCAATATATTTAATCCATTTAGCATTCAGTTCTTCTATGTAGTATGTAAATCCTTATCTCGCTTTTAAGTAAGGAGGGGAGGTTACAAAGGTTAGTAGCAAAAAACAAGTGTTAGTAATAAAAAACAAAGGTAGAGCAATCATTGTAGATTAATGATTATTAAATGCTTGCCATAAAGCAGACAACTTTTAGCTTACTATTACACAAAGTACATTCTTTCAGTACCATCAGATTTAAAGGCTCAAATTTATCTGTATTGAGCCAGTATTTCTATGCTGTCCTTTCTCATTACAGAAGCTTTTTTCTGAATCATTTCTCCTGTACATATGTTTTAAAGGTGTGTGATTAAGTGGTTGCAAGTTATTAGGCAGTTGATGAAGGGTGAACGAGGCGCTGATTTGTTTTCTTTATTTACATGTTTCCCATAATACTCTGATGAGAACAGGATCTGAGGGCATTTTTACACTTTGTATTATTCTTTCTTTGTTTCATCAGAGTAAGAAGTGGTTTGTGAAGCCATTTGCCATTCCTCAAATTCCATTAAACATTAGTGTCTAGGGAAGGCTAAATCAAAAACACAGTAAATGCCACATGAACACAGTAAATGCTTCCCCTGACACAAATGACCAGGTTAAGGAAGTACTTTTTTTCTGACTATAGCTGTGTATCTCACCGCTCTTAGCATGTTGTTTAATAATATGCTGTTTTTGAAGACCTAGACAATTCAGGAATTGTATCTTGTTTATTACTCAGTCCTCTCCCACCTATTCACTTTTAACCAGAGAGAATAATAACTGTGTGGGGCAACCCACCCTTCAACCAAGCAGTAGAGATGGAGATTTCAAGACAGTTTCATTGCTGGGGTCTCATAAAGGCCCTCATTGTCTACTCTTGTCAAAGGTGTCTATGCTGGAGTGTTTGTAGCCACCTTTATGTTAACATTGTTTCTAACAAACATAATAGCTTTCACTGTGCAGCACTGTGAAAAGTCCATCCTCTTATGCATGTGCCTCTGAAAAACTCTCTGAAAAACCCTACCCTTAATTATACTGTATTAAGTAAAATCAGCATGAGAGGTTTTCAGTGAGTGGGAGCTGAATTAGAAGTAGGGGAGCAGGCTGAGAGCTGCCGAGACAGAAACAACTGAAAGAGCAGAGGCATGAGAAAATTAAACCGAGGCGTGCATGGCGGAGTGTATTGAAACGGCAAATAATAGTCTGGAGGAATTGGTAGGGGACAAGCGGGGGACAAGCAAGCAGAAACATAATAGAAAGTGTGGATGAATATGAAAGACAAATGGCAAAAACAAAGATCTCTTTATAATAGGCAGGAACAATTAAGCTGTGTAATCACAAAATCCTGCTGTGATCATACTCCTGTGCAATTACTGAAGGGACACATACCCCAAGCGCAGCCCTTTGAAGAGTATGGCAACATTTCCTGTCTCTTGTTTCCAGCTCACCTCCCCTCCCCGCCCCCCTCGGTCAGCAGCAGCTTGTGTGGTGCCTTCGTTTTCTGTACCAAAGCCAGGTAAGCAGAACCTCCCTGCAAGCAAACACAAGACCAGAGGGACAGCTGTAATTAGTTCCTAGTCAGTGCCATTAGTTCCTAGTGGCACCATCAATTTGTTCTTGAAAGGTTTTCTTTATTAATGCTACACATAACTGTTGATTTTTTTTTTCTCATCTATTGTTACTTTAGAAAGTATAATAGATTCTTTACTAATATATTTAAAACAAGTATGTGACACAATGTTACAGGAGAACAGTGGGTGTCACAGCTAGGGGCAATTGGCATCTCCATTTCCCTCTGTTAAGTATGTATTTTGAGGAGCTTATTACAGGTTGTTAGGTCACCATGTTCTGAGCACATTTTGTTTGCTGAAACAATTTTTACTTCTAATAGTATAGCCTGGGCTGAGTTAAAATGTTTTCTAAATTACATCAGCACCATCTGAATCCAAAATCTTCAACGAACAACTAGCTGCAGTGTTTTTGAAACCTCCCATGGGAAAAATTCCTTCCAAACACATGAAATTAGAGTCAATAAAGGACTAAGGCATCAGATGCAGAATTGAGACACTTAAATCCAGAGTTATGGTTCAAACACTGTTGCTCAGCTGTTGTATAACCTTGTGGATAATTCCTCATTTGACCTGCAAGTTCTTTGTGAAATCCTCCTTTTCTCAAGCTACACTTGCACGTAACTAAATCAGAGCACTGAACAGATGAGGCTTTTAAATCTGATATAAATTACCAGAGCATGACTTACACTTATCCCAAAGAATCAAGATTGTCAAAACATCTAACTTGTTTTAAAATAGCAGGATTTAGTGTACAAGCACCAATGTAGTTAGTGAAGTGTGTAGGGAAAGGGATTTTGATCCCAGTTTCCTCGCTCAAATCATTTGTTTCTTTCTGAAGCTCAGGAGTTTCTAGGGTTAATCCATACATCCCAGATTGACACCATGTACAAGAGAGATATTGACTGCTGTTGCTAAGGTGCAAAAGAAAATGGTAACTTGCTCCTGTAATTTACACAGCTCCTTCTTCTTTCAAAGTGCTCAGTGCCTATTCTAAAATTTCCTACTGGACCTCAAGGGTTGAAGACAAAACAAGTTGTTTCCAAAACCTGATCAGATTGGCATAAAGTTTAGCTGTGGTTCTTTGTAGGAGGCAATTCTCAACTATATAGCTTAATTTCATACCTCTGAGTCATATTCATGTTGTATGGATAGAAATTTTGAGTCATTGGGTACCTCTTCTGTATAACAGTAAAGCTGAAGGTTAGTGAGTTTAAATGAGGACACCTGAGATAAAAATATGACTGAGTGGAATTGGGTCACTTCTTGCCATCTATTCCCTCAGTATCTCTACTTACACACTCACACAGACATACACTCACATACAAATATATATACCAGTGAAATTTCTGGGTGTAACTCACCAGCCATTCATCTGTCTGACCACTTTTGTCCACCCAATACACCTTGGTCTGTCCATGACTTCTGAGACATGACAGAGTTAAGGCTTTGTCTGCTGGTCACACCAGTTAAACACACTGTAATTTTCAGGGACACATAAATTAGTCAAATCTAATGTAACCATTTTTTACTATACTGCATTTCAGTTCCCATCAGTTGTCCTTGGAGCCACTTACTTGAGACCTGATGTAAGATTTTTCTTTCAATGGGAAAAGGTCTCTTTTTCATTGCATACTTGATCATTTTAAAAAACATTTTATAGACTAATTTTTCAGGTCTTAATCTTGCCATTCCTGCATGAACCACCAAAGCTGAAACTCACAAAAAACACCCCCATCGGAGCTAAAAATATGAAATTTAATGGTAGAGATTAGGGAAAGCAATGGAAATTATTCTAAAGCTTTTCCCAGACTTCAGTTACATGTTTGCATATATCCTCTTGCCTGAAGGCATTGCAGCACAGGTGTTTGGGTCTCTCACTAAAATGAATCTCAGTAATAGCATGCCCTTAAAAACAGTCATGTTTTTAATTTGCTTATATTTGTACATTCACAAGTAAGCTTACAGGGCTCATTTTCTTTTGCAAAACTCATCTCAGATGTGCACTAAAGTTCATACACATTGAAACTTTTAAGGCTTAGCAGAAAAATAATTTGAAAGCTCAAGATCAAAAGATTATTATCTGAATATAAAGCCTTCTGGTTAGCATCTTAGAAAACTGTGAAAATATGTTCTGCTATGGCCAGGTGAATTCTTCAGCAAACCTGTCAACAAAAGGGTATAAATCCCTTGCAGGGAAACAAACGTGATATACTCTGGATTTATACATTTAGGGCTAGCTCTAGAACCAGCTACAAGTACCTAGCCTTTATGTTTCTGCCTTGTCTCCTTTGCAGCCCCAGGAATGCATTGGCCTCATGGTGCAGGAATTCAGGGCCTCTGGACCACCAACCAATATGATTGAGCAGAATCTGTTTATTGTTTACATTAAGCTATTTTTATTCATTCTAAGTCAACTGTTCATGCAGTCATGCATTATTTGATTGGAGGTTCTATATTTTCCATGTGTTTAGCATGCACTCTCAGGAAATATGATTGGTTACAGTCCATCACTTCGTTGGGCCTCCTTTATCTAATTCTTGCATTATTGGTATTCTGCTTCTCAGGCTCCTCTTTCTTAATTTAGCACTGTTTCTGTCTCAGTAACCTTGATGAATTCCTGAGAGTTCTGATAATAAGTAAAGATGGTTTGGCTGGTTCACATTATGGGCTAAGCTGCCCAAATACATTGCCACGTGATGGAAGGACCCAGGGCCAGCTGGTCCTCAGAGTGTCCTCTGGGAGCTGCCTGGTTTCCTCAGTCAGTACTAAAGCTGCAGGACAGCTGTGATTGGAGCAGCACCATTGGTAGGGCTTGTGTGCCTCAGTGCACTCAGGTGAAAGAGTCCCAAGTGCTGTGCCAAATCCTGCACTGAGGACAGGCACCTGCATTAGCTCTTTTAATGAGCCCTGTACTGTGCTACTTTGCTACTGCTGGTGATACAGGCGATATCTTATTCACTGAAATGTTCACCCAGGGAGATAAACAAGTTGTGAGAGCTGCTCTCTGACTCTGCTTCAGCAGGCAACTTTTAAATGAAAAATGAAATTATCTAGGCAGAATGCAGGCAGGTATGTAATCACAGTGTTCTACTCCCCCCAGAAACACATGAATTGAATCACACTGTGTTTGACAATACAGCAAACTGCTGACTGTGTCACCTAAACAGAGAGAGCTGCACAAGGGGTGCTTTACCATGTGCTGGGAGCCTATTAAGGAGAGCATTTTCATGTGCTGGGGAAGCTGTAGATGACAGAGTGCAGCAGAGTTTTTTTCAATGACAGCAACCAGCACACCACACATATAACCACTGAGACAAGATACGTGATAAGGAAGAATAAACACACGTCTTCATTCTGTTTGGTTTGATGTTCATATGGGTTTAACTGAAAATCTGTGTCCCAGGCTCACCAATTAATATTTACCACATTTAAAGTATATTACATATAACATTACTACATCCCTACTAACCTCAACATAATTAACAGTACATAATATTTAACATAAAACTTGGGAAGGGACCCCAAGTTGTGGTATGGTCTCCACAACCTTGACTAAATTATGATAGTCTCAACAATGGTCAAAGGTTTACTTGAAAACTGCGTATGGATCAACCCCAGACGAGCTGAGTGCTTTAAACATGGTACTGCCATGTGAAAGAGGAGGTACTGCCTCTCCTGCTCACATTTGGTTGGTGTCTCCCTTCTAGGAGGAATGCCATGGGAACTATTAGGTTGAGTACTGCAGACCTGCATGAGAGCTAAATGCTAAGCTACTTGCATGGTGCTGACACCAACATGCCTTGGCCATGAAAGTTTGAAAATCTAGAGAATGCTAAATACAAAGGTGTACATTCATACAGACTTTGAAGTATCAACAAAGAAGAGTGAGGTCAGGCCTTTACTTTTGGATCTCTTGTTTGAAAACTTACAATGACTACATATACCAGGTGCCAGTAGAATACATATATCTTTTAAATGTATTGCATTCAATATACTGTGTAAAATAGGGTAAAATCAGTAGCTCTCTCCAGGTTAGACTGTTCTGTTCCAAATTGCAATGCTGTAAATACAAGTAACTGCACTGAATGTGCTTATCAAACCTCTTTTTTAAAATCAGATCGAGATGACTGACCCCAAATAAGCCACAGCATGAACTATTTCTTCTAAAGAGGTAGTTTGCATAAGGAATGCATAATTTTACAGATTTTCCAGGTGCCTGAGACCTAGGTTTTAAGAAGAAAGGGGTAAATACCAACCTCTAAAACATTAAATGTGAACTTTCAAGCTTATAAACATACAGTAAAATATTTATTCTTTACAAAGAATAGTGCATGTCTTGTGGCTTAAACTAATTTGCAAACACTAAAAAGTCAAAAGACTAGAAAAACATATCTTCCATAAATACCACTATAGATTATCAAAGTACCATGAATATTTTGTGCAGATAGCATGATGATGGTAAAGCATCTTTACATGTCTTAGTTGAAAAGTGAGACAACATATCCACTTGTTTTGTGTCAGGTATGAAACACATTTTCATATGATGCACAGAAGATTATAGCATGACCTAAGATTAAATATCAGAATAAAATTCCTGTATTTTCTGGATAACATTGTAAATCATATATGCACTGAGCCCCACTACAACTTCAGTTGGGAGATTCTAAAATATAAGCAATCAACTCTCTAGGGAAAATTCTGTGTGTGAAGACAAAATATATATTAAAGGTAATAATACTAAGATGTTGGTCTTTCAGGATCAGAATATATAGGTTTGAAACTTTGGGGGTCTTTTTTTGGGGGGGAGGGGGTTGGGCTTTCTCACCTCTTTCTTTGTAGATTGTTGTGAAATCAGCATGGGAATGTAAGTTTTCTCAATTTAGGCTTGAAGAGGTAAAAGGCTATTTATTTGGCTCTTCCAAACTGGAAATAAGTACTCTGAAATCTGTGGAACAGCATCCAGATTAATCCAAACTTTTGCTTTCATAAAGCTGCTCTGGTAGTCATTCAGTGGCATAAAACATTTTTTTTTCCAGTAATGTTGTATATAATACTTCACTGGTAATTTAATTAATTTGATGAATTTAGTGTATTAATTGTGCTTTTAGACTTATCAATTTACTTAAGGTTTTACATTTGATAGGTTTTTTCCAAACACGTGAGAAATGTGTAGATTATAACATGCCACATTGACTTCATTTATTTCTGACAGCTTAGGAAGAATACAAATTCCTTTTTTTTTTTTAACAAATTGTATGCTGTATATTAGCAAGTGTTTTTAAAATTCTAATGTGTAGCATCACTTGATTTCAAAACACATTACAGAAGTAAAACACAACTATGTAGTAATTGCAATTTTATACTTCAATTCTGCACCACATCTGAGCATTTCAAGATTAGTCTATTGAAGATGATTGCCTCTGAACTATCTGATTGTGATGGTTTACAGAGCTTTCACTTTCACTTCAAGTATTTACCTGATCATGTACACTTTTTTCATACTCTTGTTAGACACAGTAATCTTAGAGGAAGGAGCTTAAATAAAATTATGTTGGTTGTAATCTGCCTAAAGCAAAAATATTTTAGTCTTGAAGTTTAAATACTTTTGTTCCCATTCTATGAAGAATTCCAATTATACAAAGAATTTAGTGGGTATTCCCAATTGCATAATGCATAAGCCTACCCCAAACCCCTCTTATTAATAAACCACTACATTTAAAACAGTCTTTGGTCTGAAGAGACAAACCAAAGCAAAAAGGGAGAATATAAGTACTGGAAAACTTAAAATTTATTTTTGCTTAAATAATTTTATAAGGTCATTAAAATCACCATCATCATCATCAACTATTCTTTGACACATTCTCTTAATATCTTCACTATCCATCACCAGTATGCTATTTCTTTTGAACATATCTAGAAAAAAAATTAGAAAATCATCCCTTTACAACTCATTTGTGCAAAAACATATCCCTTTTGAAGAACTCAAGATCTTTTTGACCTGAATATTGCCTGCAATATTTTTCTTTGGGTGCTGAAAACTCATACAGCAATGTACTCAGTAACCTGTTTGCCCAAGAGCAGCTTCCAGTATTTCTGATATGTTGTTTATTCACCTATTTTCTGGCTCTACTATGCCATGATTTCTGGCTGGAAATATGCTTAAGGATGGGAGCCTGCCCTTTTCCTTGCATTGCACCGTTCTGAGTGTGCTGAAGCAACATTTAATAGGTACTTGGGGAAGTGCAGGCAAAGCAGGTGAGGCAGAGTGCTCAGTCTTCCCCTGACTGCTGTATGACCTTGTCAATATGTTGCTCTACAGGCAGGGAGTACAAGACACCTACAGAAGACCTGAGAAGGAGCCGCAGCAGTTTGTCTGCTCCAGATAAAAAATAAAAACAACTGCAGCAATACCCTTGTGCTGACTGAGCTGGAGCCAGGCTGAGGATTTAGAAGTGAGATTAAAAAACTGTCATTTTCCGTCATTATTAAGTAAATTACGTTTAGTGCTGCTAAACATGTTATACAAGGAATGCATGGCATGATGCTTCCTTGCCCATAAGTTCCTGCCTGACTGAAAGCACTCACACACATTTCAGTGCATCACCTCTAAACTGGCTCCTCAAAAGAAAGATGGGGAGGCAAAGTTAGCCTGCTGGGGAGTATGGTGCCCAGCGGCACCCTGGGCCTGTGCTGAGGGAAGAACCCAGAGCGGGTGAGGCAAGAGCTGCTGGAGCGCCTGTCGCAGCCTCCGACCGGCCGGAGCCCCCCGGCCCGTGCCCCGGGGCAGCCCGAGGCGAGGCAGAGCCCAGAGCCGCCGGCCGCCTCACAATCCGCGGGCCGCCTCCTTCCCGGGAGCCCGCCGAGGCCGCCCTGGCGCCCGCGCCCGTGCCAGGCCTGTGCCTGTGCCCGTGTCTGTGCCCGTGCCCGTGCCTGTGCCGTGCCCGTGCCAGTGCCTGTGCCTGTGCCGTGCCAGGCCTGTGCCTGTGCCGTGTGCCCATGCCTGTGCCGTGCCCGTGCCTGTGTCGTGCCCGTGCCAGGCCTGTGCCCGTGTCTGTGCCGTGCCCATGTCTGTGCCCGTGCCCGTGCCAGGCCTGTGCCTATGCCGTGCCCGTGCCCGTGCCCGTGCCCGTGCCTGTGCCTGTGCCTGTGCCTGTGCCTGTGCCGTGCCCGTGCCCGTGCCTGTGCCCGTGCCATGCCTGTGCCTGTGCCGTGCCCGTGCCCATGCCTCTGTCGTGCCCGTGCCCTTGCCCATGCCTCTGTCGGGCCCGTGCCCGTGCCCGGCCGTGCCGTGTGTGACGCCCCCGGTAAATCCCCGCGCGTGCCACCGGCCATCGCGACCCCGCAGACGCGTGGTGGCCGCGGCTCTGTTGGAACCGGGACTCAGAGCTGCCCAAGCAGCTCCGGGAGCAGCAGCATGCCCCGTGCTGGCAGCACTGCGCGTCGCTGCCACCATCTCGGAGGCTCCTGGCCGCAGCCACTGCGCGGGGCGGCCTCGTGTGCCTTCATCCTCTTTGCTTCCCTTGCCCTGGCCCTTGCCCTCGTCCTGGTGCTCATCCACAGCCGGGGCCAAGCAGCCCGCCGGGTGCTTCCTGCTGCTGGTCGCCCCCAGCAGGGCCGTGTCGTGGCACACACACACTGCGGCAGGGAGTCAGGGAGCTCTTCAGCCGTAAGCGACAGCAGTTGCCAGGCTCAGCAGCCCTTCAGGGCAGCCCTGTACTGCCAGCACCCATGCCTCGGAGGTCAGTGAGAAGGTCCAGGGCAGGCTGCACCTGCGGCTGCCCATGGCGACCAGGCCTGGCTGAGGTGGTGGTGCTGGTACCTGAAGTGACAAACAGGATGAGATGTGTTTAAAGCATGTTTGTACTGTGCTGTGTGCTGCCTGTTGACTTGTGGAGCAGCAGAACAGAAAATCCATGCTGGCATCTGGCATAGCAGCAGGTGCCAACAGTTCTGATGGCACAGGGGAGCGAGAGGTCTGGTCTTCCAAAGGGGCAAGACAGAGGAGCTGGGGAATTGCCCTGGGAGTCCAGGATGGCAGCCTTAGAGTCATCATCTGTCATCAGACCTCCAGTGGCCCCCACCCACTGGGGTTGGGACCTGGCCCCACCCTGAGCCTCATTCTGGAGACCCTTCAGGAGTGCTGCATGGATAACTACATAAAAAGTTAGAAATCAGGAATAAACCTGCGGCTTACAGGGCAAATTTGTGTTAATATAGCTGCAATATTTATTCATTTATATATAATCAGTGTTTCTAGAACAAAATGTTACAATCCTGTGTTTCACAACACACAGAGCTAGACCGAAACAGCAAACTCACCAGATGTTTTGTCAGCCTAGCACACCTTCACAGAACAGCTTTCCATTCTGCCAGCAGCAGCCACAGCTTTGGTTCCTTTTGTCACCCAACCAAAGCAACTCACCTCAGCAATTATCATTTGCTGATTAGTTTCAGTTATGCAATCATAGCTGAGATTTTGGCAGCCTGTTCTGGAACAGATTTATTAACGATGATCAATTATGACCAGGTGGAATTTCTGACAGGTTTTTTTTTTGTTGTTGTAGTTGTTTTGCTTGGTTTGGAGTTTTTTTGCTTGATAATATATGGGAAGTCTCCCATTAGATAAATGCAGTTAACGAGCTGACCCTTCCATCTGCTGTCATTTCTGCTGCTGCTTCCACGGTTTAGTGCCTGCTCAGAGTCTCCCAGGTCATTCCCTCTCCTTCAGCTCAGCATGGAATACAAATCTTTCTAATGAACCCACACAGTGTTGAGGATTTGTCATTCATGCTGTGCCTGGTTTCATGTAGCACAACTGCTGAAAGCTTCACTTGCAAGATGGGCTGGTATTATCTTCAGTAAAAATAGCACTGAACCAGAAAAGCTCACTGAGAGAATTTGTAAAATACGCCAAGTTTCCCAGTTTTCAAGATAAATAAGCGTAGAGTTGGTGAGAATGATAAATAGCAAATTTGTCTAACAATTTGACATTTTGACTGTTTCTGTGTACTTTACACAGCTGCAGCAAGTTGCAGGTAAGAAAGTTGTGTGCAATACTGTGACAGCTCGTTATGATAACGTACCACAAGTCCATCACTGCTGCGGCAATAAGGACACCAAACAGAGGGCAGCATTCCATGGTGCTCATCCATGTCCACACCTCACCGTGCCTGAGGCACACACAGAAGCACACTTCCCACAGCAAGATGGAACTCACCCATTTTTTGTCCTTATGCATAGGGGTGAGTGGCACACAGAATGTTAGTCTTTGAGGGTATGAGTTAAAGAACTTCCTAGAGAATATAGATGTTCTTCTCTGAACATGGAACCATAGAATGGCCTGGGTTGGAAGGGACTGTAACTGGCTCATTCCAGCCTCCTGTGCTGTGAGCAGGGACACCTTCCACTAGATCACGTTTCTCTAAGCCCCATCCAAACTGACCTTGAACACTTCCAGGGATGGGGCATCCACAACTTTTCTGAGCAACCTCAGTTGCCTTCCAATGCCTCACCACCCTCACAGTAAAGAATTTCTTCCTGACACGTAATCTAAACTTACTCTTTCACTTGGAACCCATTCCCCCTTGTCCATGACCACCTCTGGTGGTGCACTGACCAGTCTTTTTTGTCTTATTTCTGCTGTCCTAGCCTGTCACAGGACTGAAGAAAAACAAACAAAACCCTGAAAACCACTTTCTTTTGGTACAAGACCAATACCATAATTCAAATCGACACAAACACCAGAGAAAACCATTTCCCAGCATTATCTCACACAGAGGGGAAAAACCCAGTAAAGCATGTGGTGAAAATACAGTACTTCTCAAAATGCAGCAAATATTCCATAAGTCAAAATTGATCTTTATGGCCTGAAAACCAATTTTCTCTCTTTTTTTTCTCCTTGCTTCCTCCCCTGTAGCCCCTGTCTGCATGTTCAAAGTAGCAGGTTATGACTTGCTTTGATTTTGCTTGCTTATCATCATGCAGCTCAGGTTTTACAGCTATAAAAAGTCCACTGAATTATAGCTTCAGGGGGATTGACAAGATGTGCTTTAGTTCTGAGACAGAACTTGGAGAGGGAACTGTAGCTACAGGAAATCTCTCCTTGGCAACATAAAAAGCCTCTGTCCAGTGTCCACAATCTTCCTTTGCTGAACTTAATGGCCTGAGAAGAGCACAGCACAGTAATATTCTGTTGCTCCAACTCCTAATACACTAGCTGAAAAAAAAAGTTGAGTTTATTGATGTTTTGATCCTTGTATAGTGTTTTGTGCTCATGTTAGCAAGTTTTATTTTCTTCAGATGGGACCAAATTCATTAGGTACCAGCTGCCTTCACTCAATTCCTCTTGGACATGTGACATTTCTAAAACCTTGATATGAATCTTCTGATTAATTTTACTGTATGTTGTATCACATCCTTGGATTTACCACAGCACTGTACTTACAAGGGTGAACTGAACATCTCAAGAAGCCAAGAGATCAGGCCACATCAGACTCAGCTCCAGCACATCTGCAGCAAGCCCTCCACTCAAAACACATGGCAAAAAGAGTCTGGCATGGGAGTTCAGATGGGCAGCTGGCTCTCCAGGGCACAGAGTATAAGGGTAAATCATTACACAAGTTACATCCTTGAATGTAATGTGGCCCAAAGACTCAGAGGAACGATCTCTCAAATCAACCTAGGCTTAAAGTGTAGATTCAGCATTTCTTCCCTGCCCCTATCCATGCTCAGCAACCCTACAATGAAACTTACACCCCCCACCCTGTGTGTCTACCTGGCATTACTTTCTCCATGAAAAGATCAGGAAACAAGGCAAAGGATTCCCATTTATAGGACATGCTGGGACTGAGCCTCACCCTTTAGCAAAGTCAGACATTACACACATCCCACCTGATTTTAGTAAATTAGTTTAGCCCCTGTTCTTGAGCTATTGCTCTATCTGTGAACACAAACTCCTACGGGAGTAGTTTTATGGGAAAACTTCTCCCTCAGTTTTTGTTTCCCAAACCCTTGCTTATAGTAGTCCCCCCTGGGAACAGTTGCTGTGCTGCATCCCCTTCAGGCTGTGCTTTTGAAATATTCCCCACAGGAAAGGCAGAAGTAGCTCCTCACTGAAGGTCTTTCTTTTGAAAAGCAAGAGGAAGCACTTCAAGGGAAGTCAGCGAGGTCAACAAAAACCAGCAGCGATAGCAGTCTCTCACAAATAAGCAAGAATGTAATGCAGACTGTTCTTCTGTAGATTTTTCCAGAAGTAAAATAAATTGGAATACACAAGTGGATGTAGTTCCAATAGCAAATCAATGATGTAAAACCTTTAAATATTTAACCAAAAATTTCAGCAGCAAAATTATGAGCTATCTGAGAAGCAATTTACTATGAAATTTTGACATTGATTTGCTCCCTAAAACACTGAGATGTTAATTGCAAAATGCACTGCATCAGTTATGCACCATGGGTTAAGAAAATAACTGTTTAGCAGGGAAATAATTGAATATTTTGTAGAGCTTTGCTATTTAGAAACTCTTTGCCTTTGCAACTCATGACAGTCAATCTTCTCTATCCTCTGGATAGCCATACCAAAAGAAAAAACTCCCACCCCAAGGCCTTTGTAAAATAAAAATACCCTCTATTTTTGTCAGGATTTCCAGCTTCTCTTCCACTCCCTTCAGCTCAACCAATAGTTAGCTGGTATAACATCATGCTACAAAATAGCTTTAAAAAATATACTTGATGCTTCATTTTCAGGTAACACTTCAGTTTCTCCCACCATGTCTGCTGGCTGAGTCAAAAGACACTTGGATTAATTGTCAGGTCATCAAGGGTTTTGCCTAAGTTTTATTTGCACACCTGGTTGTGAGGATTTTTGTTTGTTTGTTTTGTTAGGGTTTTTTGTTTGTTTTGTTTTGTTTTCTCCAGTTGTTGACCTTTTTTTCCCTTCTTTCAACAGTCTTCCTGGGATGAATATCAGTCAATTGGAATTCTGAACTGTGCCCTTAATACAAGTTCTAACCTAGGTAAGTTTGCCCAGCTGTGCCTGGAAGGATCATGTGCATCCCCTGAAGTCTGACAGCCCTCAGCCTGTGACAACAGACACATCAAATTCCTTACTGGACAATCTTTTTTTTGTTGTGTTTTTTTTTTGGTTTTTTTTTTGTTTTTTTTTTTTTTTACACATGAGGTATGTAGCTCTAAACCTTTCCTATTTCTTGAGGTTTGAATAGTTTAGCTGTTTAATCCCCAATGGTTTTTTAGTTAATGTTAGACAAACTAATCATTCTAGTTTCTTCTATGAAGTATATGTCAAAAGCTGAATTAAAATGTCAGTGAGAAGATAAAGACAAATTAAATTAATAGAAAAAGGGCTTTCTCCCACAGAATCTAGTTCAAGGTCAGAATCTCAAGGGATCCAGTGGCAACCATCCTTCCACAATATCCCACCAGATGGGACTTTGCCCTTTGGCTAGCATATGTCAGGGCTCTGCCTGAATCATCAGAAATTCCAGCAACCAGCAGAGTTCTGGAGCAAAGATCTGAATCTGTCAGCACCTGGGTTTACTGAGACAATGCTGCTACACACTTCACTAACCACAGTTACATTCAAAACAAGATGCTTTTCATCATTTACACCTCAGGCCTACTGGCATGTTTTTGCTCCATCACTGTTCTTTTTGCAGGTGCTGTTGGACAATCAGTGAACAGGAAGAATTGTCAGGCAGGAGGGCAAGGTGCCACCTTCATACAGCAGATTTTCACACAGCTATACCCTGTTCTGTGGGAGCAGGGCCATAACTGCACTGTCCTGCAGCCTTTCCTAAGAGGGGTAACCTCAGCATCGTGCGTCTTTCAGGGCACAGCAACTGGCCTGACACAGCATCTGACCTGGGACATCAGAACCAAGTTCACTCACACTGTGGAGCTACTATGCTATCATAAGAACCAGGCTGAACTGCACCATTTCAAAGCCAGCCAGATGAGTTTGAGGACGTTTCTCCAGCATCCCAGAGACACCAGCATGTTAAATATGGTATTTGAATACAAGATTATGTCACCTATTACACACACATTGGCTGACATTCAAGCTATCGAGAAGTAAGAGCAACTTGTTCCAATTGGTCTTCCTATATGAGCTTCTCAATTACTCACCATCATCCAGATAGTGGTAAAATTATATTTATGACTACTACATAAAATTCAAACAAGACCTTTATTTACATTAGGTTTTCAAGCAATGGGTGTTGCAACATACATAACAAAATTTCATACTACATTTTTTTATAGGTAATCAGGTTGAAAAACTGATCTACAGAATCAATTTGTCAAAACTGGCTAAGCAGAAAAGGTGTCAACTCGGCTTAAGAGTACTCTGCCAATTTTACACCATTTTCTATCATTCAGAGTATTTCTGATGTCCTGGTTATAAAAACAGAATGCTCATGCAGGTTAATTTACAGTGAACTCTCTAGCAAATTTTATGTTCTTCACTTGTTCAGAAGAGCATGTCAATACTCTCCCCACATTTCTCACAAAGCAATTACGGGTCAAAATAAGGAGAAAACTCAGTCAGGAGATTTTTAACAGAAAAAGAAAATGGATTTAGCATGACAAGGAGTCAGAACTTTCATTCTGTGGCTAACTGAATTAGAATCTCTCATCCTGTAGAAAACAAGTTGTACTGTAAAGATTAATCAAGTTCTTTTATTTCATACTAACATTATGCAGCAACCAATATGAGCGTCTAGTAAACAGAGACTTTATGAAATGTTTTGCTGCAAAGCTGACCAGTAATGCACGCAAATGATAAAGTCATCAACTCTGCTTACTGCCAGAAATAATAATAATAAAAGAGGCTTCAGGAGCAAATAACACTGATTCATACTGTACTGTGCTCAAGCACTAGTCAACAAAATCTATTAAACTACATGGGTGGGAAAAAAAAATCAGAGCAGCTTTGTTATCTTACTTGTGACACCTTATTTAAATTTCAGGCATTACTTCTTTATATCAGCATAAATATGTAGCCTTCTAAAGGTTTCATGATGTGGTTACAGACATAAAAATGTTATAGTAGAAAGCAAGAGCTAGTTCAAGGAATTTCAGACTTTGAAATCAGCAAGATACAAAGCTAAAATTCATTTGTTCCTTTTCAAGTTATCAATACTTTCACTAAAACATAAATATTTTAACATATATTATTTTTTTCTGACATTCAAAATTGTAAAGTCAATATGGCAGAATTATTGTTAAAAGCACATATTTACAAATATTCTTTTTTCCATACATAAAGTATTTGGCATAATTATAACAATCTTACTGCATACACAACTGTTTGCTTCTTTTTCACATAATGGTACACTCCTTATTAAAATTTACCAATTATGTACAAAAATACTTGAACATTTATTATAGAAAACTTCTATAACTACTGTCAACAGCTTGTAACTGCTGAAGGTTTAATTGAGAGAATATAAAAAAGTGGTCACTTTCTTCCAGTTAAACTATCAACAAATCAAACACAGCTAAGATCAACATGAGCTTCCCAACAAAAGAGGGAGAATATTTTTAACAATATGATTTAAAATGCAGTTCACACATCTGTTCCCAAGCACATTTAAACAGTCAATAAAAGAAAGAGGATACAAAACATACATACAGAAGGTGCTTTTTTTTTTTCACTTCCCCTCCACATTCCTATGTCTTGGCATTAGCTTTCCAGAACTCTTCAGATGCCCATCACTAAAATACAACCTAAGACCAAACACCATTCTCAACAATAAAGATGATGGTGATGAACTCAAGCTAAAAAGCAAATCAAAAGCCTGGCTCCAATGGCACATACACATCGAAGGACCTGTTCAGAATTTTTGCTAGATTTTTTACAAAATTAATAATGACCTTTGCAATTAGCTTTTGAAATGTATGGATTGTAAACCAGCCATTTGTATTTTTAAAAATTGGCTCATTTAGTGAATTGCCTTGATACTAGTCAGTACTGACTCCTGTACACAAGTAAAATGAACAATTTGTTTGTACCTATTTCATAAACAGATTGTATTTTAGGGTGAACTTTCAAGAACAGCAAGAAGCATTCACTAGAAAACTGCTAGCTTTAAAAAAAAAACAAACCCCAAACTAAAACAACAACAACAGAAAATATATTAACTGGAAGAATAAAAGTAAATTGCACCTCAAAAAGAAAAAGGATGTGTCAGGTACATACACTAATGGCACAAAACCTTATTGGGATTCACCAAAAAGGTGCTGTATGCTGAATGAAATACGGGTATTTTTCCATCCTAAAAATAACATAAGCCAAGTGGGTGTTTCAAAAATTCCAAACCACATTCTTACAACAGTCCTCTGCTGTATAACTTGCATTATATCTCAGTTTTGCCACATACATTTGAAATGACCAACCTGTTCATCAGATAAGAGAAACAACTTTCAGCCTACTTGCAGAAACATCCTAGTCTACAGACTACTTTGTTAGAAAGCGTGCATTTATCTCTACTAGTAAAGATCCAGTCAGTATATTCTGCATTTTGTAAGAAGCATTCAGCTAACTCAGATGAGAGTTGTAGGGTTTTAGATTTTTTAAATAAAACTAAAGTACAAAAAAAAAGCATTTATCAGTATTCACCACCATGAAATAAAAAAAAAGTCCTCTCATTCATGCTTCCTATAATATCTGGCAACCTAAATTAGTAATTTCATTTCAAATGTGCAACATAATATTAATAAGCATTTCGAAATTACTCAAAAGAAAAGGTGGACAAAATATTAAAGTGCCCAACTAAATGAGTTTTACCATTTTTAAAAAATATTATTTCTCAAACAGTAAAGAATGTGCTGCAATTAAATATAAAAGTGGCTTCTCATAGCTGAGAGACTTTGCGGGGCAGAGGCCTGGGCCGGGGAACCTGCTCAGTCCTCCTGCTGCTGTTCTCCAGGTTGTTTGGCCGAACCAGCTGTGGCTTGGGGGGCAGCGCCGGGGGCTCTGCGGCGGGCGGGATGGAGAGGCTGTGAGGTAGAGGAACGGGCCGTTTCAAAGTCCGCTCGTACACGCTGTAAGGTGGCGGGGTTTTGCTTTCTTTTCTCACAGGCTCCTCAGAAATGCTGTAGCTTGGGACAGTCACTGCTGGTTCGCTGCCTTGGCTTTCAAAGCCTGATGTTTCTGATGTGCTACATCGGCTGAGTGAAGAGATGCCGCTGCTGTAACTCCCTGACAGCGCCGGGGAGTTGGATATGAGCCCCGAGGAATGATACTCCACTGGAGATGGTGTGAATGACTGCGCAGACCCCTGCTCAAAAGAAAGGGCAGAAGAAGAATTTACCTGGCATATAGGAGGGAGAGTGTTTCTGTGTTCAGGCTGAAAACATACATACATATAGTGCTTACATACATAGATACAGTGCTTTGAAACAGAAATGGTTGTGTCCCTGTTTAATCAAGACCTGGTAAGAAACTGATAAAAAACTAATTTCAATAGTGCCTGGCTACACCTGAGATTGTGGTCATGCCAGTAACTCATATAAGTGGAAATAAAACTGTTTTTAAATGTTATCCTACTATCATAATACCCTGGAAAAATCTGGAAGTCTTTAGAATGCACCCTTAGTTTTTTCCAGCTGGAAGTGGAATGCATCACCGGACGCAGGGCATACCTAGGACTGTCCTGCCCCCTAATGCCAAAGCCCAGCCACTGCTGCTACTGCAGGCTCTCATATCCCAAATTCAGTTTCCAAAGCTTTTCCTCACAGCTTTTAGTGCATTGCCATGCAGTGAAAAGTGCATTTACATCATGACATCATCTCTGAGTGTACTATACAACCAGTGTCAGAGGGGTAGCACAAAGCAGGTATCGAGGTAAGAGCCACTGCTGGGTGCCAGCCCCCTTCTCTGCTGTTCCTGCTCCCATTTGGGGCAGCAGCAGAGTGGCAGGAGATGAAAGCAACTCCACCCTTCCTCTCCCCTGTCTCCCAGGTGTTCCTTAGACATACAAACACAACACACCACGTGTGCCTCAGGGACATAGGGCCACATGGAGGGCACAGGTGGCCAGAGGCTGCACCAGTAGCCTCACAGGTCAGTGAGGGATGGTGAGGGATCAGGAGCTGAGGGCCCAAGCAGCAACAACAGTGCTGATGACAAATAAAAGGTATGGGCAATAAAGACCTACCTAAAACCACTGAGCAGTTTTATTCCAGTGAAGCAACTTCAACTGAAAACTGTAAAAGGTTAGCCCACACTTTCCAAGTTAATTTTTTTTGCAACATATCTAATTATGACTGGAGTCATCTGAGACAATCTCGACTTATTGGCCTCAAGCCTCAGGCTAAAAAAGGGATGGAGAAATCAAAATAAAGACAAATTTCTCACTCCTTGTTACACTGGTTGATGCTCAGTTGCTCAGCTTGAGGTGAGAGCATGGGCCATGCAACAAAGGATGGGTGTGAAGGAGGAGGAGAGGGGCAGGGGTGTACAGAGCTGGCTGCACTGACTTTTATGCTGTTGAGATAATTTTAGTTATCCATCTAGGACTGGATCCACAGAGCACTGAAATCAATGGAGAAAAAAAATCTTCATTTACATCAGTGGTTTTTGTACTAGGATGGTTTTCTCTGGTAGTACACTGTTAGAAGAAAGGCTAAAATCTGAGCCCTGTATATGGCTGTGGAAAAGCAAAGTGAGTTTTATTTAAAGCTCAACACCTGGTGAAGACATTTCAGACTTTCTCAAGAACCTGTTTAACTACTTGTTTCATGCTCCGTTCTTATGTGAGAAGCTGCAACTGAACTCCTACTCCCACAAACATCCAGGGTCAAGGTTTTCAAATCAATTATATATTTGGCTCCAGTGCCAAGAACACTGGACACTTGGATTAAGGGACCATATATAAGATCTAGAACCTGTGCTTTTGTCATTCAGAACAACTGCAAATATGTAAAGCCTGCACGGGTAACCACTTGGTTCTGGTAAAACAGTGTCCTTTTACCAGTAGCAAGTATCAGTCTGGAAATTCATGGATGCTCAAAGAGAGATCCAGCAGTTCTCTCAGAAGTATTTTGGGCCAGCATTCCTCTTCAAAGCAGCAATCCAGACTTTGTAAAATGTTTAAATTCTGTCCAGACCTATAGAAGAAGAATATTAGGACAAGCTTCAAACATCCCTAAGAATCATCAGTACTGTGTCCATTCAGGATAAAAAGGAAGGGTCACACATTTCTGGACAAGAGCCTTATGTTCTAAAGATCTTCCTAGTAAGCAATTAGGGCAAAACTTGGGCTTGGTGCTCACTTCAGCAGAATAGTAATAGGACTGTGGGGCACTCTGATGGCCAGCAGAATTGCTTTGTTTTGAATTTGGACCACTGTGCAGACACAAGCAGAAATGTTACAGGGTTATGGGAAAGCAAACAGAACAATGATTGTGGACTTGTAATTAGGGACCTCAAGGCAAAAGGAAATACTTTGGGGTGCTGTTTTCTTCCTCAGGCAATATGTATCTCTGCAGCATTAGTTAGGCACTGGGTTGCTGAGGGGTTACTTTGGCAGGGCTGCTTCTCTCTGTCCTTGCATCTGAGTGCCTGAAGCACCAGTCATGCTCCTTTCTATTTGTTCTCCTTCCATGTTGTTGACATTTCTATCTGCAGAATCATCTCTGCTTCAATGGGGTGACAGAGGACCCCAAGACCTATGTCATGTGCTCTGCCAGCACCAGGGTTTGCCTGGAATAAGCAGGCTGCATGTTTGTGTGCTCCAATGCTATGGAAAACACAGACTTCCCAGTCAAGATTTCCAGAAAAAAAAGATACTACCAATATGTGAGTACCAACACTTGAAATAGAAATGAAACCTGCTCAGTTTAGCCTGGATCTCAAATTACATTGGACATTTAACTGCCAGAGAAGAACGAGTGCTTATTCACAGCCTATGCTTAATGTTTCCTATTGGCAGGTGTCAAACTACTTGCAACTTCTTACAACCTCCCTGGATCATCCTGCAGAGAAAAATGGGTATTTAAATGATTGAAGCAGGGAATACTCTCTAATGGACCCTCTAATCTAACAGCTTGGAATGCTGGAAGAATAAGACTAATGGGTTGCACAACAGGTTTTCCTGGCACCTCCCCTTCTTCCATGTTGGAGACAGAATACTGGTTTTTGTACAGGCATATGATAAGAAAAAAAAAACAACCCAACACACAAGATCTGTCCCACAGAGGCAATTCACTGCAGTAGGACAATACCTTCATTGGTGATCTTCCAGCAGGAGAAGGGGAAATGGAGGCTATGTGTCTTGCTGGCGATGCTGTAAAGTTAGAAAGATTTCAGTGCACTTGTGGTGTTACAATTTTCACTAAGAAGTCTTTTCAAGTGAATAGGAGATCATTCGATACATAAACATTATCTCTAGTTCCCTTGGCTGATGGCTGTAAATAGTTTTAGAGATTTTGTTTGTTTTGCTTTGTTCTCTGGATTATCTCTTGCAGTACAACCACATAGGAAAAACTTCTGCATCTGCCTTTTCTGACAAATTTGATATCACTCTAAATTGATTTATAATCTATCAAATGATAACAAGTTTGAAAAAGAGTCAGTATAACAACTTTTCCCTTTTTTTATGTATTTGTAAGTCAAATAAGGAAAATAGAATATACGTAATATACTTATATCAAACATTTACCTCCAAATATACTAGAAACATGCATGGACAAACTCAGAGACATAAATACACAAAAAGTTTACTCATTCCCTTGAGAATAATTATATTTATAGTATCACTTGAGCAGTCTTTCTTTTAAATGGAAATTAATCTTTTGAAAGGCAAAATGGTTATAATAACAGAACTCATGTACTTTTGTGATTACTGTGCATTTTCTGGGCAGTAAGATTCTTTGTGGTTAATCATCATTTCTGATTGCTAACCTCCAATTATCATAAAATCAAAAGACTAAATTTGATCATCCTTCCTCGAGCTAGCATAAACTGTCTGAAACTGCTCATTCATTAGTGAAGGAGCAGAGTATTGAAAACTGCAGAGAACACTGCCTCAGAAGCAGTTCTACAGCCTTTCATGTAAGAAATCAAAAAATAAGTTAACCTGCCCAAGAACTTAAACATCAAACAGAGTGGAAAAAATCTAAGCCCTCAAGTACTAGAGCTTTACCTGAGGTGTCCATTAACTCACCAGTCTGTGCAGGTCTTGGTGGTACAGGAGGAGATATAAGCTTTCCACTTTCTGATGTGTTTCTGGCTTCCTTCCCACTGTCCAGGCTCCAGCTGCTGGGAGTGGTGTTTACAGCTGGAAGAGAATGAAAAAACTGTCAGAGGCTTCCAGTTCTCTGACTTGCTTTTATCCATGAGGGTAAAACCACACAGAATGCAAACACCTTACAACTCAATAAGCATGCCTGAAAAGCTCTTGTGATTCCATCTGCACTTGCAAAGCTGATGGATGCACCTGGCCTTCAGGTCAGTTTGTGCCCAGCAGTGGTGGCCATCAACAGCAGCAGCAGCTGAGATTGCACTCTGCACTGCAAATCCAGCCACAAAGGGAGATAAGCTTGAAACCTGTTAATATAATCAGTTTATCTGTGCACCAGACTCCTACTTAGAGGTTTCCAGGCAGAGGGGAATAGACTATTCATAAACTGTTCCTATTAACTCATTTTATCTATAGAAGGGACTAGAGAAAGGAACTTGCCAAATTCCTATCGACCTTCTTCATAAAGCTTTCTGTGCTAACACTCTTGTGTTGCCTGCATAGACTACAAATTTGGAACTGAAAGAAGGTGGAAAAAAAGGGCACGAAATGTAGGGAGCAAAAACTGGAAGAAATTAAAAGTGTCTGACAGCAAAAATATCAAATTAAGAAATTATTATGGACTGAGAAAATTTCTGTACACTGTTTGTATCTCTAGTCAAGGATTTCTGCTTGATCACATAAATTGACTGTCACCTTGACATGCAGAAAAGTGGCTGATTTCTTTGTCTGTTACCCTGATCAGATTCTATGACTTTTACTGAATGATCCCATAAGGTCTGGAACAGCTTCCTTGATAGAACTGGATTATCTCATGTCATCAAAAAGCCACCAGTATTGGAAAGAAGAACAGAGCATTTAACATGAGCAGGAAAAAAGCTAATTTGAAAAACACAACTTTCATTACACTTTCTAAAAAAAAAAAAGTAATTTGAAAATAACTGCTTCAAACCTTCCCATTTGTCTCCCAAATACGCTACCAAAAAAAATCCCTCACCTTAAAAGCCTCAAACCTCTTCCCCTTCCATGACAGTTTCCTTCTTGTTTACTTGAAGGAAATTGTACTCGCAATTACTTTCAATTGTGAGTAGAGAATCATATGCAAAGACCCTGTGTTTATTTACGAAGATGAAACAAAAAAGCAAAGTATTGTTGCTAATTGATGGCATCAATTATCACTACTGTAGCAACTCTGAGAGCTCTCAGGATTGCAACCCCACTACACACCATACTTAATACAAAAAGTACAGTAAAAAACAACTGGTCTCATATCTGAAACAATATTGTTACAATGTTATTGCACTTTAGTTGACCCTGGGATCAATGAACAGAATAATCTATTTTCTAGAGGACCATTTTGCTTTGTTATTGCCAAAATATGCAATAAACTATTTGCATTTTGTTGTAAGCTGTCACCCAACAGCATGGCTTTGCCCTCATCCGAAAAATCACCTGGCAGCAGACCTAGGTACTTCAAATGCCTGAATCTCTTGACAAGCCAATTTTTTTTTTTAAGCCATCCAAGCAGTCAGTTTTTTGGACTGCTAAAGCCTTCACGAGAGAATACTTCATTTTAACAATTCTGTGATGTACTTGGCTGCATAGGCCAGTGGAAAAGTTCTGCTATTTCCATGTTAAATTATTTCATATATTTTTCAGCCCTGTGAAAAAATTCCACCATTTCTATGTTTTCATAAAAACGCAAACACAAAAATATCTATACAACCCAGCTCTTATTAGAGAAAATCTGATTCCTGGTCAGTTCTTATTACAGTATATTATTAAAATAGTTACTTTCTATATACTTATTCTACTGTATCCTTTATTCAGCATTCCACAAAGGTACCATAATGAAATGATGGAGCATATAATAGATGTCAGGCACATAATGAAATCAGGGCAAACAATTACTATGCCAACAATGTTGCATTTCCCCATGCACAAAATTATAAGAGGCAAACTTTTTTTCTATGGAAATGCATATATTTCTCATTTACTCTAATTAAAAACAAAATCCCCAAAATGCAAGAAACCACTAATTGGTGTTTTCAATCCAAGTGCAAGCAAAAGCACACTGAGTTATATTTGGTAAACAGGACTTGCAGGTATCAAACTTCAGGACTCTGTCCATCTCTTTACCTTCTCTGTGCCCCATTCTCCAGAAGCTGGCTTTTCCCCTCACATGTCTCTCTTGAGAAGCAGAAAGGACAGGTCTCACGGGCAGCCTGATTGAAACCTGCTGCTCCATCACCCACTCCTGCAAACTTCTGGGCCTTATTTGAGTGCAAAATTCAGTCCTCCCCTTTTTGGCAAAGTGTTTTGACAACTAGATTTGTTACCATAATTTATTTAGTCAGAATGTTTTGACACTTGGAGATGACAGTATGCACACAAAAGAACTGGCATTCTACAGGAACAAGATGGAGTAATTAAATTTTCATTCTCCAAAGATTGGCATGTTGTAGCATTTCTGCTTACCTTTGTCAGAGCCAGGCAGATTTGAATCACTTCGTGGCAAAGCACCATCTCCAATATGATTGAACAGCATCCTCTGTAAATTGAGAACAGCATGGTTTACACATAGCTGCTTTTAGTAGTAGCCTTTAAGAAAACAAATATATTTTTGTTATTATCCCCCCTCACCCCCAGGTCTGCTTAGGAGGTAGAATGATAAACATCACATAAGAACATAAATAGTTTAATAAAAGTATGTGTAGACAGATAATGAGTAAACTAGTTTTCTGAAAACTGTACACACAGAAATTGGAGGGGGGATTATTATGTACTGAGTTCTGACAGTTTCCAGCACCTTGAAAAACATAATAAAGCTCATTCCTAAAGAGATATCTTAATAGATTACTTAAAAACAGAAGGATAGATTTGCAATAATTTCACTACAGAATCAGGAGCTGAACAAGATAATATTCAAGTTATGGCTGTTACCTTACAAAAGTATTGTGTGTTGTTTTTCAACCCCGACTTTTTGGTAGCAGTCCAAAAAGTCTTACTTCTCTTGTGGATAAGAGCTGACCCATAAAGCATCTTTGTCTTTCATTTTCTTAAAATTCATTTTACATTTACAAATCACAGTAAATGAATGAAAAAAATTAAAATTCTACCATTTATTTCCTTTGGCAGCATTCAAATAATCCATGGGTTACTAGTTTGTTTTGAAAACATATGTAAACAGCATACAGTTAATCTAATTTGCCTGTGTATCTCATCTCTCCCAGCTGAAACACTAATGTGAAAATTGCTTTCATCAAGTAATTCAGATGTACTTTCAAGAGGAAATGGGAATAGATAATTTTTTCTTACTTTTTTTCTTTAAAAGCAAGATCAGATGATCTATGAAATCCAAATAAAATCCTATTATTGTGTGTCTTTCCAGTGTTCACAGAGCATTGTGCCAAGTTGGTGAGGCACTATGCTGTGGTTCCACAAGATGGCAAACCCAGCTGCAAAGTGATCATCACTGATCTAATATGTTGCAGCTTCGTGTTACAAAGTGAGGAACAAATACTTAAGCCCAATTCAACTTTAAACATCTCAGAGACAAAATTCTTTTGGTAGACTTTGAGCTACAGTAGGTGTGCTGTATGCCATATGGAGAGTCATTCTGGGTCAGGTAATATCTGTTTTCCTGGAGTTACCATTAAACTGATGTGGTAAACCTATATATGTACTCTGATGTGACAGAAAGTGTGACCATGTGTTCCTGCCTGGTCTGGATTGAGTGTTCACTGCCTAGTGAGTCTGCAGTGCACTGGGATGTGATGGACAAGTGCTGAAGTCCGTTTTCTGTATCAAGGTAAAGAGCAACGGCTGAAAAAGCAACTGAACTTGGAGGAGATAAAGAGACAAAAGCTGAATGAAATACAGAAAAACAAAGACATACTAAAAAGAATGAGATATAAAACCATATGGAAGAACAAGAGCAATCACAGGATGTTTAATGACACGCAAATAAAAACCCCAAAAATGTGAAATTCGAAAAGCTTCAATAGGAAGAATAACAGCGCAAAAACTAAGGAGACTTGTTGACCAGTCAATGACAGCAGGCATTCCTCTTCAGAGTATGGGAAGAGCTGGAGAGACACTACAACCATTCAGCCAGAGATCACAAAGCAAGCACAAATGGATGTTGACTAAAAACAACTGTACAGAACCTTGAGCATCAATTTCAATGAGGAAGTGGATGAAGTACTGCTGTGGTCTTGTTCTGTGAAGTCCATCAAACTTCCTTACATAAGGTAGCTATGTCCTGAAAGACTTGAAGCTCAGGAATTTGCCTGTGTATCTCATCTCTCCCAGCTGAAACACTAATGTGAAAATTGCTTTCATCAAGCTGCAACAAATTCATAAATGGGTGGTCCTTTCCTCTCAGTGTGAAGCTCCAACCAACACTGTTGAAGTGATGTTAGAACAAAAGGAGAAAGGACAAGGAACAGTTTGAGCAGCTAAATTTAAGTGAGAGTTGCAGGTATCTCTAAGATATCTCCTTACAACAGTCCTGAGGAATTCTTTTCCCCTTTTTTGTCTGAAGGCAGAGAATCAGGATTTTGTTTCTGATCACGGTGCATTTTTACTGCTGAGGGAACAGCAGAGAAAGAAATTTCACCTTTCCCCAGAAAGATATGTCCTCATTACATAAGGGCAGAAAGAAACCGTCAGACCTTCTCATCTTTGAAATATACTTCACTGTATGAGCAAGTTAATTTTCTACTTACCCTCTCATGGGACACTGAGGGTAGAGACAGATTGGGAGACTTTGCTGCTGGGCGAGTCTCAGAGAGAGCGGAGACTGGGCCTACGAGCTCCTCAGCCTCCCTTATGCAATCTCGGATAGAGTGGGGGACAGAAGTCGCATTCCACTTGGCAAAGCAAGAGTTTGTAGTCTGGGAGCAAAAATGGGATAATTTTTCTTTGCGGCAAACGGTAAAACCGCTTCATTTAAAGAGCATCTCCTGATCTTTCCTGTCTGTTGTTTTGGCTCCACTACCACTGACAAAGTACTCAGCAGACCTATCTGCTCTATGTAGTTCCCGAGAGCTATCCTTAAGTCTGACTAAGCCTCAGTATTAGTTCTTAAGCCCTCAGGTAATAGTAGGAGCACTTAAACAGAAAAGAGATTAAAAACTAAATCAAGAGCCAATTCAGTAACCGAAGGTAACAAGGGACAAGAAAAGAACTAATGAGAAACCAATAAATAATTTCTAAAATAAAGAATCCTGGATCAGCTTTTTATCAGCGTAAAACTTCTGGTAGACATGAGAGTGTTGAAAGGAGAGCCTTTAACACTGTATGTATGTTCTCATCTTTCTCAGCTCCAGCAAGAGGTGCTTTGTGTGATGGTAGGGATTAAAACAGCAGCTGTGTTAAAGTAAAGCACTTTAGGAAAATAGGTCCATTAAGAAGAAAAGATGAAATAAGGATTCAGTATTGGCCAGCTTACCAAGCTCATGTTGAATTTCAGAATTCTCAAAAAATACACATTTCACACAGACCTGTGTAACAATATTTTAAGGCAAGAACACAATACATTCTTTTTCTCTGGAGTAACAAAATGTATATCATTCTTTTGTGAAACTACATTGGAAAATAGGAATCGCCACATGGAATGGGTTATTATCTCACAGTGGCTAGGATTAGCTTTCTCAAAAGAAACAAAGGGGAGCACAAGGACAACTGCCATGATACGAGTTTTTCATTCTTTGTCTTCTTCCCTAGATTGAACAAATGCTTGTTGTTCCACACAAGCAGGCTTTGTCATCTGGTAAGTCTGCATCTCTCTATCACTTCAGCAAATAAACATAAAGAAACAGGCAGAAATGTGATCAAGCACTGTGTATTCTATTCACATCTCTTACATCTGAAATATTTTAGAGTATTTGCTTATAAAAACATAAAAAAACCTTGAAAATTTACAACAGTGAGCAGACACCGCATCTGCTCAAAGTTCAACATGCACCTTTATTGTCTTCTTAGCTATTTGTGCTCTGAGGATTCCCAACAAACTTCTTACCTGAGAAGTTTCCAAAGGAGTAGGGTAGATGGCACTGCAGGGCCTCTCTCTGGGAGACAGGCAAGAGTTTTCTCGGGAATGCTTATGTTTGTCAGACAACAGAGGAGAAGCTAGAATATAAATGTGTCTAGTGATTAAATTCATGCAGTGAAATCCAGACATTTCAATTCTATGCTTATGACAAAAAAATCCTTTTTCTCTAATAATTGAGATTCCTCAAGTAATTGGCTAAATATGATGTCTGACCAGCGACATTATGCAGAAAATCAGCTGTGTAACATATCAAGAGCCAATTAATACAGTTTAGCACAGCAGATGAGCACTGACCTCTGGCACTGGATGGAGCAGAACTGGTCACGTTAGGTGAAGCAGAATGAGTGGAACTCAGGCTTGAGGTAGATGGACTAGGCTGTGCATAGAAGAGATGTTGTTGTTACCACATCATATTTACTGGTTTGGAAAACAAAAATTTATACACGCTTTTTACTAGAACAAAGAACTTTTAACTTCTTAAGAGTAGCTTATCAATAATTCAAAATAGCAAACCAGTATAAAGAGCATTAATCTAACTACACAGAGATGTAGCAAAATAGTAAATAACTAGAAATGTAATTAATACAGTAAAATAATTACATCACAGTGTGACAACTGAACAGAAAAGTCTATGCAAGGGCAGGTGACTTTGCATCATAGTCCATTGCTACTTATTACATTTGTAAAAAAATAATGCTCTAATTTAAACAAGAGAAAACAGTTACATAACAAAGTTATTTCTAAGTGAATGAGTTTAACATCTCATTTAAAGATTTGTTTTTTAAAAGAAATATCAGCAATAGTTGTGAGATTTCCAAATGAAATAATAGAAACATTTAGTTAATAGCCTTATAAGAAAGATTCTGTACAGTTTGAAGCATGACAATAAATTATACCTGCATGTTAAAAACTTCATCTGAGCTTTCCGACTGCCCAGTGATGTTGCTGACTTCAGCAGAAGCTTGGGATGACAGTGATGAGGATGAATACCGATTGACAGCTGGGTAACTCAAGGGGCTGTTATAAGAATAATGAAATATAAAATGGTTAATTCTAATTGTCATCATTTCTCATGTAAGAACAGCATACATTTAATAATCTTTAATTGGGGGAAGGGAGGGCAGAGAGAGAGAAGGAGGGGGACTACATATACCAGTTACTCAAGGCTGAACACAGCCAGATCATACAAGAAAGCATACACATAACAGAAGTATTCCTGGGTCATCTTCCATGAGTAGCAAAAATATGTCATTACTAGTGTTTCACTTGCCTGCGTCGTGGTATGACCCTGGCAGCGTCAGGGCTCATAGAAACAGGCATGGAGTTCCGGCACACACGAGGACTTCCATTTGGGAAATGGATAGGGCTAGCTTGTACACAGGCAGGGAATTCCTGGCGAGTTATTAAGAGAAGATTAATTAAAATTAACATAATATCATTAAGCATTTTGTAAGAGACAGATATGTAGATAACTACATATAAATCTAGTTAGATGGCATTTTGGGTCAGCTTCATCATTAATAAGAAAAATATTTTAACTTTTCACTAATGATAGTAAAATGTGACTATTAGTAAAACATGACTAGTTTTCTCTGCATGGTATGGGAAGTTTATATTTCTCTTTGCTTTGTGGTACTACAAAAAGGCTACAAGCTGTAATGGGGACAAACAACCAAAAGATGTCACTGTTTGTTGCTTGGGAAAATGAACCAACCCTTAATGCAGCTGAACAGTCTTCTGGTCTATCCATGCACCTGCTCACGTGAGTACCTGTATTCCTAAGCTTGACTTCATCACAAAGAACTGATCCACCAGCTTTTTGTGCAGCGGCCTCATGTCCTGTGGCACCACCTTCTCGTGCACTGCCAAGCCAAATTCTAGAATCTGGGCCTGAAGAAACAGAAAAAATATTTTTGATCCACTTCTTTAAGCTCTCATCATCAATTAGGATACTGATAAAAAAAACATCCAACTAAATGCATGTTGCCTTAAAAATACCTATCTACATCTCTGAAAGATCTGTAACCAAAATAGCCCTAAAGGAACAAAAGCACACAAGAGGATTTACCACCTCTTCCCATTCAACTTTCCCAAAGGTTTCACCTCTGCAAATTCAACTGTAATATTAAAAAACACTGCGGATAACATAGTGAAAAATCTGACCAAATTTTACAAAGGCAACTTTACAAAGGAGCAGTTCTAAATCCTAAATAAAAGCCATTTTCTACAAGAGCAGTTGTAAAAAGCAGGAAACAACAGCAATGGTCAAATCTACCAGAGACTCTGTGATATATTTGCAATGAAGTCCATGGCCCCCTATCCTATTTCAACTCCCCAGAGACCTCTGTAAGTGGTGGCCTGATGTATATCCTTGACACAAGGCACAACAGGCTTCAGAATTACAGTGCTAAAACTTTAATCTTGCTCAAATTTGGTCACGCACATCCAAAATATTGAATTGGTTACATGAGGAATCAAACTCAGATTTAAAAACAAAATAGCTACAGTGTGCTGTAATATCTTTGGATGAGAGCTCCTGGCTGATGTTTCCAGGCAGGCTGTGAGCGGGCACGCAGCTGTACAGCATCCCTGACCTCGGGTCAGGGCTGCAGCACAGTCATCCACACACAGCCATCCCAGCCCTTCCAAGTGCTCTGTGTTAAATCAGCTGTGGGTGCCAGAGGGAGTTGAACTGCTGCTCCTTGGAACCCACATTTTTGTTACAGGAAGTTATTAACTCCAGTCTTACATTGTAAAGATTAGCGAGATTAACTATAGCTTGAAAAAGTAACATTATAATGCCAATTACTATACATTGTCTCAGTGAAATTAAAGTGAGCTCAGTCAATGTGTTCTGATTTATACTGTCCGAGGACCTGTCACTTGGCTGATCTGACCAAAAGATCCCATAATACTGATGAAAAATGAATTTCCATCTTGCCAAATTCCAATACTGTGACACTTTTTATTCCAAGCTGGCAATAAAATTTGAAACTTCAACATTCTGCATAGAACAAAAGTAGATAAATGCCAGTTAAAATAGCTGAAATATTAGTAAGATCTTTGATTTAAAAATATTCAGCATTTTCAAATGGAAACACTTCATATTTGAGGCTGGCAGGTCATTAGTTTATAAATGAATGGAGAAATAATGTGGAAAACATATAAAGCATAGAATACTCGTATGCTTCATTTGATCACATTGTATTTATTTTACTGCCTACCTACGTTGCCAATTACCACTAGATATCTTTCATTGCAATAAGATTTTGAATGCTTTTTTGCTCTTACGGCAAACCTTGTAGTGAAAATATTTTTCTGTAATACTGGTAAAATACAAATACATGCCAAAGCTATCAAATGTTTTAATGAAATAATGTTTATTCAGTAGTAGTGGTAAAATATTTTGTGCAAATATTTGTGTATGAGTATGAGAAGACAGGCCTCTCACTCAAGCTTTAATTTACACAAAACAGTTTGAAGTGATTAAGGTAATGATGGACAGGCCTAGGGAAAAAAAATATTAACATGGCCCAGAAACCTACCTGCTTATATAGAAAGTTACTCTCTACTTGGAAACCAACTCAGAAAACAGTGAAGACCACAGGGCAATTATTAACTTCTAATATTTTTATTTTATTTTTAGCTAGAACAGCTGAGCAGGCCATCTTGTCAGTCTTTTCCCCACTTTACCTGCTCAAGCATAAGTTCTCTTAAGCGTGTGATCTTCTCTCCATCTTCTGGATGGTTCAATATATATTCTTTGACAAAGAATGCCTAAGCAGAATAAAATTACAAAGTAAAACAAAGTGAGTAAAAACACACCACTTTTGTTTCTTTTTTTTTTTAAGGTTTCTAGATAATATTTAAAATGTTTTCTAAGTTCCTCTGAACTGCAATATTTGATAATACATGTTAAATAAGTAATTAATCATATAGTCATTGGTGGAAACCATAGGCAAAAAAATGTAGCCACAAGTGAATGGATAGCTTTAACATTTGAAATATGAAGGTGCTGCATAATTAGAGATAGCTTCTTCCCATCAGAAGAGAAAAAAAAATACAGGAAAAAATTTCAAGAGGAAAAGGAGGGAAGAAGAATGACAGAATCAAGAAGGCAGCAGATGGTCAAAGGACACTTCTTAACTTGGAAGTTGCCTGAAGGGAAGGAAGATGCTGGTAAAGACATGGTCACTCTTACCTCAAGACCAAATGCTCCAAGACTGACTGAACTTTGAGCTTCGTACAGGGCAGAAGGGAAAAGCAAGTGAAACAGGGAAAAGCATTTACAGAGAACAGGATAGCAAGAAAGGTAGAAGAGAAGAACTGGCAAAACAACAGGTAGACATATAAAGACTGAAAAATGGATATGCAAAGAGAAGAATTAGAGAGAAATGGAAGAAAAGAAGCCCTTGCAATTATGGCTAACAGTTTTGATATTTACAAAACAAATTGCTGAAATGTCCTATTTTAATATTGTGAGAGGCAGAGGGCAGAAGGGAATCGAAACATGAACACCAAGAGATCAAGAATTACAGCCAAGGACAACACTAAGGAGCAAGCTAGAACCTTTGATATGCTTGTGAGGAATGGAAGCTGGGCAGAGACAGGGAGCTAGCTCTGACTCTGCTAATTTAAACCAGACATAGTTCTGACATGACTGTATTTCTCCAGGGACTCCCTTCATGGTGCTTCACTATGCTAAACAATTTTGTTGTTGTTTAAAGGCTGTTAGGAAACATAAAAAATGTTACTGCTTTGCTTCAGTCTCACAATTTTCATAACACTGCAGTTTTGATGACAGATTCTAATACTATACCAGACTCAATTTTTTTGTAGTTTAATTAAGATGTAGTTTTACCAAATTTAACACTGTTGAGTGAGCACTGAATTTCTCAGCCTTTGAGACAAGTGGACAGAATGTTATTCAACTTGACACTGTCAAAGGAAAAAGCAGCAGACTCAAGTATTTCATAAGACTACTAGACAAAGGAGAAAAATCAAGTTGGCTGCAAAAAGCCCCCAACCCTTTCTTTTTATTGAAGTTTCAAAATTCCACAGAATTTGTATCTAAATACAGCATCCCAAACATTTAAGGTTCTTCTAAGATGATTCAGAAATGATAATAATGAGGAACAACTGTTAGAAACAAATCCAATGTTAGACATTTCTAAATTGTACTTATTTTTTTAAATCTCTTTCCCCCCTCTCCCCAAAACAGCTTTTCTTAAAAACTTGGAAAAGAGAAACAAGAAGGATCTAGAAAATTATAATTCTTCAAGGTAATGAACTTCTTCTTGAGAATTTTTATATATATACGTACACATACATATATTTTATATATAGTTCATATGTATATATATACACATATATATAATATATATGTGTATAAAAACAAGAATGTCAGCACAAAAAAGTAAATTTGCTAGTAAAGTGGCCAGAAGTATGTCTTATCCTAGAATAGGCAATGTATTATAATAATTTACTTACAGTTAACCATTCAATTGAAAATTTCCAAACAAATCACTGAAGAATGCAGGGTGATTGTGAATTGAGTCATACTGGAATAAGTTTATGGTACTATCTGCAGCAAAATGGTTACTTCAATAAACCATATTGTTAGCATTACCTGACCCAAAACTGTAATATAGGTATAATTATAGCTATTATTCATGTGATACTTTCTGTCCTTAATTCATACAGAGAAGCTGCATCTGTACAGGGAAAGAAATCGGATTTTTAATAAACAGAAAGTAAATTGCTTACCTCTTGGTATCTAGCAACTCCACCATTAACTGCTGCATCAATGACCCCATTTAGACACATTGTGAGAGGGTTAATGTTCTGCATCTGTCGAGTGTGACACTGACTAATCAGTGTTCTTAACTGCTGGTTCTTATTTTCTAAGACTTCAATAGCATTCTCAAGGGGACTCATTTCCACCTGAAGCATTGAGTGAGAAACATTGCAAGAAACTTAATCTTCAATTGGAAGATGAAATATATTGCAGGTAATTTTTGATTTCTTAACATAAAACAATATTATTCTATGTCCTAGAGTAGCTAAACAGAGAAAGTACTTCTCAGCTAGGGGAGAGATTTGATTTTATCATGTAATCAATTATCAAAATAAACAACTGTCACTCTTTTGTAGATTCATTATCTGACCTTGAGAGATGACCCAGCCCTTGCTGGGTCACAACACTCATATACTTTCAGCCAGTGGTAAAACCCTTAGAATTCAGGATTAAACTGTCCTTGGTAACTACCTAAAATGGGCTTGGCGTCAGGGAGCTTCACCAGTTTAAGCATACAGAGCAGAGCTGAAATATTGGTGAGTTAGTTTCCCCCTCCAAAGTGAAGTCAACAATGAGATTTCATGGATCAGGAATTTGAATGCAAGCTTTGAATTAAAATGATGATCAAGTTATAGTCAAAGGCAGCCTTGAGCAGGATGTGCCTCTCATCTCTCAAGGGTGGGAAAGTTCTTTCACAGGTAGTGTGAACTCCAGAAAAACCAAAAGCTGGGCGATGCAAAGAGTACAGGCTTGCAGCTGCTATAATTTACCAAAACACACAAGCACAAATCCGAGTCACGACCTCATACGTGCCCGCGAAAAAATATTACAGTTTACTTTTGAAAAAGGTGACTATAATGGTAAAATGATAGTAAACTGAAGGTCTTCATATAAGTGGTCATATTATCCTAGTAAGGAGTCAGCAGGAGTCAACTAACAAAATTTCTCATGTCACACACAATATTTTGATTTCACTAAACACCACCTTTGGCTTTTTACAGGAGAATATCAAGACGGTGAACAAATGACATTTTCCTATTATTAGAAAAGAAAAATACAACACAAGAATTTTAGAGAAGAACAACTGCACTATGGTATCCATATATTTAATGGGATTATTCAATGGCTTTGACAAGAGGGAAAATAGTTATAGATCCAGGCCTTGGCAACTGACCAATTATTTAGAGATCTTTATGGGAGGAGCACTCCTCCAAATATATCTGGAATCTATTTAAGGATATTTAAGTAATAGAACAAGCAAGGGGAGGAAATTCCAATGTGTCAATAGAGGTGCATTAGACCCTATTCCTACAGGTCCTGTTCAGTAGCTCGTGGCATTTATTATAGTGCAAGAACTTGGAGAACGTTTACTTTTCAAGGACACTGAAGGATACATTAAGCTATAGATATTCTTAGTATTAAATGTTACATGGTGTTGAGTTTTAAGAAAGTAATTTACTGACATTAAATGTTGCCTTTGGGTGCCCATTATTGTTCTCAACTTCTTTTTCCTCAGCTGAATCCTAAGGGTGGTTCTTAACACTTTTCAAGACAAGAGAAATCAGACAACTCAATACACTCTGTAAATAATTTCGTTATAGCCATCTTGAGACCTTGGTCAAAGAAATTACATATTTGTAATAAATCTTAAAGTAGTTCATCAAATAACATATGATTAAGGAAGTAAACTGGCCCACAATATGTATTGACATGAGTCTCATACTCACCACTTCACGTTTTTCTACTTCAAACCAACGAGATATTCCAGGTAAACTCTGCACCAAGATCAGAGTGGTTCTCTCTACCCATAGACTCTAAAATACATAAAACAATTTATTTCCCTATTTTCCCTATTTATTTCCCTTAACTACTACCAGTTTCCTTTATGAACACCTTCACGAAAGTAACAGTATACATTAAAACAAATACTAACAACCAAATTCTTACTGAAATGTCTATCCCATAAGTCAATGACACTTGATTTTCTCCTTACTTTCTAGGTCCTACTACTAAGCAGTAATTTCTGCTGATTCTTCACTCTTAAACTTTATTATGTGTTGTCCCAAATCTCCAAAAGTCACTCACAACAGAATTGACATTTTAATATTTCGTTTCTGATATAACATCTGAGAAGAACAAGAGTTCTGAAGCAGAACAACTCAGATCAGAGAGCATAATCAGGTCTCCTTTGAGAAGCCCTACCTGAGATTCCAGAGTGCACAGCTGGTGGGATACTCAAATATACTACTGGTAAACACTTTGTGCAAGAGGTTTGTAAAATGGCAAATCAACACATAGGATAGTGCTTACACAAAATACATTTATAAGCTCTCCAGTTAAAACAAAGAACAAACACACATTAGAAAATAACAGTGACCTGATTTAGCTAATTTATTACCCTTACAGTTCTTCTAAATTTATTAGAAAATTATTATGGGATAACTCTTCTTGTCTGTATGAGTACCAGAATATTTTCTGCATCAGGATGTGCTTCTAGTCGGTAAGAATTAAAATTACACCAAAAGATGAACTGTGACATTTTTATTAAGAGGAACAGAAGGTATTTACCAATTAGGGAAGGAACTATTGTTTTTCCCTGAGACAATCTCTAAGTTCAGAGGTAGTTGTCAGTCTTGGTAACACTGGAACAGGTCATTATGCTGCAGTTCAGTCAAAACTGCCTCTCCCTTGTTCTAGAAAGAGATAACTTTAGGCAATCCTCTCCATACCCGAGACTACCTCCTTAACAATGTTTTCCCAAATGCCAAAGAAACTTTTCTAAGATTACTCTGCTTTCTTCAGTTCTGCCTTCTACATATCACAGATGCAAAAAACCAAAATATTTTTTTCACTCCTAGTCACATATACAGCAAGACCTCTGCATCTCCCATATATTTTTGATACTAGTTTATTAAAAATAAGAACTAAAATAGTCAAACCTGAGATACCATCTCCTCTTGAGAATTTGTTGTACCACAGTCAGCTGAATAATGCAATTGCAGATGGTTTTTCAATAAGGCAGCTTTTGTTGATGTTACAAACAAATCCATAGGTCCAGTAGATCAGGAAAGGGCATGATACTTTACCTTGAATTCATTTTCCTTGTCCTTGGTCCCTTTGTGAAATGGTCTGTCGTATCGGAATCGCCAGATGTGATTTACTTTGTAAAAGCTCTTGATATTATCAGGAATGCCATCTCTCTGCAAGACTTCCTGGTTTTCTGGAATTGGTGTCACTGCATAAATCTGCAAATCTGTATGTAAAGAGTTAAGGCTATCCCACTTTATTCAAATTAGCAAAGCATATTGACTCCTGAAGCAATATAGAAGAAAAATTCTTTAAAAAGTGTGCATCGTGAAATACTTTTATACTATTAATGGTTTGGGGAAGGAACCAGAGAGATTTTTTGATTGTTTGAGATTCCTTTGTACTGTTTTGTTGAAAATTTCATCTTCATTTTTGAAATAAAGCTACTTATATGGAATAGTACATAAAGGGATTTAATTAAATATATTTTTACACAGTATGTCATGCAGTGCTAACATAATGTTGTATTGTAAGAAGTTAAATTACCATACCTTGAACTGCTACACCATTATCACAGTGGTGATAGTTCTATAGGTATTTTTAGCTAAAGAAATAATGTCAATAACATGTCAAGGAGTTTTTAAATAGAACCAAAATTACACCAAGAACTTCCAAACATAATAGAGCGAACTGGGACAAAATGCAGGGAAATTCTCACCTACCATTTACTTCAGTGGAGGCACCATGTGATTGAAATTGGCTACAGGAGTACCTACATTTTTTAAAAGCACAGAAAATGTAAGTGCAGAGTATGGCTTTGTGATTATGTGGATACACTGTGCTTCTGCCTGAAAGATGGTCTCATCTGGCTGATTAGCATGTTGCATAGCAATGGCATGTGGGAACTCATTCAACATTCGCTGCTGGAAGGCCTCCAACCTTTCATAGTCATGTCCTCGGCAAACAAATTCTTTATTCTGAGAGGAATAAGAAAACAAAAAGCAAGAGCAAGTTGCACGAACAGAATTGGGATCCAAACACATGCTCTTAAATATAGATTTTCCAGGCAACTTTTACATCATTTAAAGAAGGGAAAAAATAAGAAACAAAAGGCAAGAATAAAAGTAAGAAATACAGAAAGAAGAGGTTATTTGAAGAAGGAAATTTTATCATATAAGTTATATTTTATTCAAAAGTCTGGAAAAAGGTAATAATTATACTTCAAAGTTTAATAAAAATCTGAAGGGAGAAATTGCTCTTAGTGGATCAAAGTATGCCATTAAAATGATATATCAGACTGTATAAAATATGTAACAGAAATATAAACCAACAAACAGTTAAGGCAATGAAATGGGTTCAAAGTCAATTCCATGAGGAATGAAGAAACTTTGTTCTGATGTTATACAATTCTGAAGAAAAACACTGTGCAAGAAAATTATCAAGGCATTCAATTTGCCTTAACCTGTAAATGTTGATCAATTATCAGCCTGGAAAACTAAAATGATCCAGTTTTCATAACACAAAGTAAAAGAATGCTCTTGGCATTGATTTCTTAGAGTCAAGACTTTCATGGGAATTGCTACAAAAATCCCCCTGTAACAGTATTATTGTTCAGTTACAAATTAAAATGTGAAAGCTTCATTATGAAGTTTAGTCTTTATTCCTTCTACAGCAAACACAGCCAGATTTACAAACTTTGCAATAAGAAACTTAAATCAATGTATTAAGTATGTCCTTGTTAAGTGTTGGAAGCATAAATCTGTGCTGTGTTTAACTTGAAAAATTCATAAGATGTGTAAGCACTTAAAGACCTAAGGTTTGAAAGTACTGCACTGTTGTGCAACTCCTTCCACTACTTTTGCTCCATCAGTTAAATTCTTTCTGATTAATATTTTCAAATTGGTTTATACAGAAGTTATATTCAGATGAATATTAGGTAACATCAAGAATTATCTTCCCATCAGACTCTTTTTGAGCATTGCTTTTAAAGGGGAGAGGTTCATGCTATATTTACCAGTTAGAAATTGTCAACTTGTATATGGTATGAACAAATTTAACACAGAGAAAGTGATTATGAATGACAGTATTACTCCCTTCTGTTTATTTTCATTTCACTTACCCTCAAGAAGAATGGGAACTTTTTCCCATAGAAACCAACTCTGAAAAATTCTGGCTCCAAACGCTGTTGATCCATAATTTTATCATACAGGGATGCTTCCATCATCTATGTGAAATTGAGAAGAAATGCAATTAGTCTTTTTTGAAAGTGTATTTTTACCATAAGCTATCACAAAAGGGAGTGTCTTTCACCTCTGGGGTACTGGAATTGCAATATATCTCTGAGCAACTAGGACATCCAGAAGTTTCTGAATGCATCAGATTAAGTAATTATACCTCTTAGGGATCTCAAAGTTTCCAAGAATTAAAAAAAAAAATCCTTTAAAATATGAAGTCCCTATATTAAAGGGGCAAAATAGAAAGACAGTTTGAAACATATGACCGAGTAATCTGCTAATCACCCAAACACTTGGCAGTAATGCGGTCAGTTAAATCAGCAGAGTCTAATTTCCATATTCAAGAGAGTTGTGTCCAAACCATACCGGATTCCAATGATTTCAGCATCAAATGTAAGTTCATTTAAAATGTCACAATAGCAATTAGCATAATTTTTGATCAAAAATCTGGTTTTTATTTCACTCATAACACTGACACAAGGGGATCTTAATGCCGAAGTCCCCTTATTCTGATGATATTTTCAGCAGAGTTTTTAATACTGTGGAAAAAGCCAAACACAGTCTTAGCCCTGTTTTAGGTAATGCAGACAGCTATTTAGTATGCACATGATATCAACAGCTGCCTAATTACACCGCTATGAGAAATCCCCACACCTCCGTTTTCGGATTAACATCGGTGGCACAGACACAGTAAAAAAATATTTCAAACACAAAACACATTCAGTACAATTAATTAAACATGCATAGACTAATCATTTTATTCACATGACGATAGCCAGTTTGCTTTTACTTATAGAATTCTGCCATTGACATATCAAAATATATATGGAATAAGCAAATAACAGAGTCTAGCCACATAGCTCTGTGCTGAGAATTTTGCATAATGTTGTTAAGTAGCTCTGGATTAAAGGGACTTCACTCAGTCCTAGCAGCAAGCATCCTACATGTACAGGAAATTTAAAAGGAAAGCTGTAATACAAAATTGAATCCATCAGAACCAGGTAAGAAAAGAAGACTCAATAATCTTTAATAAAATACACTATCTGAACGAATGATAAGCAATGCTTAGAGATCTAAAATTAAAGAAGCAACAAGAAGACTGTGTGAAGAAAGACTCATTTTTACTATGGAATATTAAACAGACCATATTTTTGAGCAGTAAATTAAAAAAAATGTTAAGGTGTGCATTGCTTGTGGCTTTGCTTGCAATTACAACTGCAAAGACATGCTGCTGCTCCTAGTGAAGGACTGCACAGAGCATATTCCCTGGATAAACTGTGGAAACTAATGAAAGTGAATTTGTATTATTATTTTTCTGCATGAGCCTGTGCACAAAAAGGATGCAGTACAGGTACAAATATTGGAAGAACATTAATTTTATAATAAAAAAAAAGCAACCTAGTCTAGTGGAAGGTGTCTAGCAGGGGGGCTGGAACACAATCATCTTTAAGGCTCCCAACCTAAACCATTCTATGAAGATAGGATTTTCTCATTTTTCTTCAAAAAGCTCACACTCCTTTTCTATAATCCTTATTGTAGAAAGAAACCCTCAGGGTAAAAAATAAGATTCTGTTAAAAAAACATTCTGTGGTAAATTTAATTTTCTAAGTAATATTTTATAACCTAAATTAAAAAGCTTTTTGATTCCTGATTGATGAAAAGTATTCAAGTACATTACCCTCATCTTGCTGAGGTTTCTGTAGTCATAGTAGCTCTCATACTGTTCTGCAATTTTCCTGCATAAGATAATGCCATTTTCCCAACACTGCAAGCAAATAAAAGGTGTTCAGTAATTCAAAGCAACTGTTTGACAATTTATGATTTATTAGTGGTCTGTTCTATCTATACTATGTCTTGTTGTTACTGAAAATATTTGAACAAACTGGCCACTAAACATGCTGATAGCTTCTGAGTAATACTGATGAATTCTTTGAAGAATTAAAAATATATTTAGAGATTAATTTAATTAATTATTCTTTTTGCACTATGCACAAAATGTAAGTCGTTGCAAGAGCAATGGGCAACTTTTTGACACCACATGGGGTGGATTCAACACAGTATGGTTTTTACATCTTAAAATTATACTTTTAATATATCTTCCTTAATTTTTTAGGTTGTACAGTACTTCATTGCACCATGTAAGTTCAACTGTATAATATAATTACAAAATTGTTTGAAAAACATGATGGTCAACATTCTTTTGATTACATTTATTAGGCTTACATGGACTTTACACTAGCTACACAAAATTGTAATGCATTGCTTGTTTGTCAGTAAGACAAATCAGAGCACTATGTCTATATAAAATGTTAGACTACAGGATAATTACACTTGCTTAATTCAGAATAGGCATTTGCAGGAATGACAATGAACTGTCATTACTGAACACCAAACAAATTCTTTTTTAGTTTTTAAGAGATACAACATGGTATTGTAAGGTGTAAACATAGCCTTTGCAATCCTCAGTTGGTCACTAAGTGAATTTCATTAGCTTTATAAGGCTGATTTTCACCATCTTTAAAATGGGGAGAAATGATACCAACTTTTTATAAAGTGCTTCGACAGTTACAAAGCCAACTGCTATGCAAGTGAAAATTATTCTCATATATAAGTGGGGGATTTCTAGGATACAACCACAGGATTAGAAGAAACTTACTGCATTGCTAAGTAACTGCTTAATCAAGCAAGGACAATTGATATACAATTGTCAAATACAAAAAAAGAGTGCAACCCTGGAGCTAATATCCTAAAATGAATAAACCACCCTTCCCAGAGCCACTCAGTAAAGTAGGACTGTTGTACCTTTCCCCTATCAAAGTTTTGAATGATGGTCAGATGCAGACACTCCTTCCTCTGCCACTCTGTTTGCATGGGGTAGTTGAGGAATTCCCTGAGCGGCCGATCAGACCACTCCAGCAGCTCATCGTACAGCAGCAGAGTGTAGGCAGCCTCTGCAAGACAAATGACAGCATGGCACTTATCAACACCAAACAAATAAAACAAACAAAGTACAGAGATGTGAGTGCTTTTCTTGAGAGGCACCTTTTTAATGGGTAATTGATTTATTTGGAGTATTAGGCAGATGGTAGCGGTGGTTTTGAACAGAGTTACCAGCCAGAGCTATAACAAAAATAGCTTCAAATTTTCACACACTATTTAAAGTGGACTCACTGGGACACTTCTCCAGGAGTCTGAAAATACAAAGGAGACAGAAATTAAGTACCCATTTCCTGCCTAGCCCCAGTGTTCCTGCTGTCTGAACAAAGGAACGAGGACTGGAGGATGAGGAACATCAGTAGTGAAAGAGGAAAGACAACAAGACTGTGGACACAGTCCAAAAGAGATCAGGGCTGGGAGAAAAACAGGGAGGAAGATGTGTGCTTAATAGAATCCACTCCTTCCATACAGAAATAAATCCCTGATAGCTGAGCCTTACCAGCTGGCCATAACAAGCAATTAGAAGTGTGATATTTTTCTTTTTAATTTTTAAATTTTTATTTAGTTTTTGGTTTGGCAGGAATCAAACCGGTTGTTGGTCTCTAGTCAGAGAGCTGTGTAATAATCTTTACATTAATCTGTAGAAATTATCTGGGAATTTAAAAATTGTTATTATTTTTACTCTGATTTCAGGAATGCCTCAGAAACTGTACACTAAAATAATATTAAATTAATCTTTTAATTGGAAAGCCAGACTTTGGCAAACTACAAAACACCAGAATTCCTACTGGCTACGACAATTCAATTTGGCTAACTGAGCATATGTATTATTGATTTCCAAGTCAGTATTCACAGTTTACGATTCCACTCACAGGACCACTTTGCATGAGTGAGTCAGTACAAAGATGGGCCATGCTCTGGAGATGTACTGCACTGGAGAAAGAAGTTCCCTACTGGACTTATTTTATTGCAGATTTTATAGGTTGTACATAAGGCAAAAAAAATAATGACAAAGTACTAAAGTACTTTTGTGCTAATCTAAGTTTGCCCCAGACAACCATACCCAACTTCTGCCTCTGCCATCTGAGTTCCCGTAAGACAGGTGACTTAAGCCAAACTCTACAGTATTTTTTCTAGCAGTAGTGTTCCTCTACACATCCAGCTAAGAACCTGTGGATGAAAAAACATCACTGCAGCAGATATCTGTGGGAGAGAGTGCCTTGAACCCCAGTGCTGTAAAATGTTAAGCGTGGTGCAAAGTGATGCTGTGCTGTGACACATCCGTGCAAGGAAACCAGCTCAAGGTGCACAGACAACCTTAATTCTCACATCACACTCAGCAGCTCGCAGGCTGCTTGACTGGTAACCACCTTTGTCATAGTTTCAAGCTACATTTTTGTACTCAAGACATGAAGCATATCTATATAACAATTTTAAAAATCCATGAAGCTGATAATAAATCCTTCAAAATCATAAGGAAGCAAAAGATAGTGGAACATAAGCAGATGTTCAGGATAGCACACATTGACCTTTCCTTTCTAAACTTGGCATCTAAGTCCTTCACTTTAACAATTTTTTTCTGCCATAACCATGTAATTTTCTTCTATTATTATAGATTTATACAGAAGGTTTCTAAAATCAGAATGACCATACTGGGTTAAAAGTTCAAAGGGTTCCTCCACCCAGCATCCTATGTCTGGAAGTGGCCAATACAACAAATAAAATACTGGTATCTCAGGGAGAGGTCTGTAACTACTGACTTACACCCACTAAGGAGAGATAAATAGGGATGATTCATGATGAGGGAAATTCAATTTGAACAGGAAATATCCAAAACACTACACATTTCTAAGGTGGATAGGTAAAAAGACAGTCTCATTACAGTTCTCAGGTGACTGAGGGGACACAAGGAATCAGTGCATTTATGTGATTCAGACTCAAGAGAGGTATTTATAGCTCTGAGTGCTGTGTAAAGAAAGATTTGAAGTAATGTTTTGTATAAAAAGGACTTTTTTTTAACGGAACTGTTGTAGAAACAGTCCAGTAAATCATACTATGGAAAGGAGAGAAAAACAATTTCATCCCTAGGATGAAACTATGCAATTAGCAAACTAAAGCTGCAACATGTAGGAATGCTGCTGAAGTATCAAACTTATTTTCCTAATCCCAAATTCTCTAGACCAGCTGATTTACAAAAGTCTGTATTGTCTCTGATAAGGCAAGGCAATGGACTACACAAGTCTGTTCCTAATTATGGGTGTGAGACAAGTCTTATTTAAGGCTCTTACAGCAAAAAAAAAAGGAAGCAGTGAAGTCTACAGCAAATAATGCAAAAATTGCACAGATTGATAAAAACACATAGGAAATACAACATAGTCCTGGAAATAAATTTTGAGCAAAATACTGTTAAAAATCAGAACAGTTGGCAAAACAATTCAAAAAATTAGGTTCATATCACAATTGGAGGTAAACTGGACACATAATAGTACCCAGTGCATAAAGGGTACTCAACACTGCTCAAAGAGTTACTAAGATCTACTATGCAAAATAATAGCCTGATACAAAAGCCAGCTGTGGCAAAGAGACTTCTTGATAATCAAAATTCTCTTGTGACTCACTATTGCCAGGTCACATGAAGAAAATTAAAATCTCTCCTTAACAAATCCTGCTCTCTAGTCTACATTTAAATCCATGAACTGCAAAGGGAGTGTGGAAATTCCAAGTGAACAATCTTTCTTATGGATAGCAGAAAAGCATAAGGAATGTTGTTGAGACACCAGGTACCTGTAAGCTGGTTACTAGTGACCCCCAGCCAACTAACCTGCTTTTAAGAAGAAAAAAAAAAATCTAGAAATTTTGAACATATGCAATTGTAAACACTAGGGAAAAGATGAAGGTGTTACAAGGTCAGTAAAATATTCTTGCAAAGATAGTGTGATTTAAAAGGATACTGATGTTATCTTCTCCAGCACTTATTGATGGCATGTAGTTCCCCAAATGAAGTATGTGTTAAGCTGTATAAACAGCCATGCACAATATCTTCTTATTTCTTCATGTAAAAGATAACAACCAGCCTTGGCACAAATTAGAGAAATCTTGGACTACAGTACTGCAAATGTGGTACGTGAAGATTTAGAAAGACATCATGAAATTGCAATACTTGTCACAGGTTTTAGGATCTCTACTTCATAATAGTAAGTGATATGGGTTTTCTTTTCTTTTATTTCTTTTTTTAACCCAAGAACGAGGTTCTGAAACACAGCTGTGTGGAAACACTTCACCAAACAGATAGACAGGAGCATTACAAAAAATGTATAGGCCCAGATACCACTAAATGAACTCATAAAAACTTCCTCCAAACTGTACTCCTTTGGGGTGAAAAATGACCGTATCACACGTTTATTGCTAGAAGTAATTTACATTCACAGTGGCTCAGCAAATAATAGTGCCATGGGGCTGAAAAAAGCAGTGTTCTGAGACATCAGTCAGGTGAGGAAACTCAGCTGTTGCCTGGGTTGGTATGCTCTGCACTGAGGATACAGCTTAGAGGGTTGCAAAAGACTGCAAACCACAGACCAGTCCTAAATATCTTTTCCTGGTTTGTATTCAGTTACCTGTGAAGTTTTGTGCTTTCAGGTGTAGGTCATAGAGCTTATGAATATAGCGAATATACATCTCTTCCTTGTTCAGTTCAGTCTTGTAAAAATTCTGAAATAAAATTGAAATTTGTAATAAAATGTAGTAGTTTATAAATTTATGATAATGGTTACAAATAAAATGCTTCAAACATCGTATGGTACAAATACCTGCATAGATTTGATTTCACAACATATAACTGCTATTTGTTGTTACATGGATAAAATATGGACTGCAATATAATAATTCTTAGTTCAAAACATTCTTTATCTATTTACAAGCCCTAAAACAAGGTATGAAAAAGTTACAGGAAGAGGAGCACAAACCTATAGCACTGTTCACAGGTAATGCCACATTCACAATGGACATATGCAGCTGAAGTCCTCCTGCTAGACATACTCCATGTTCAGGATAATCTCCTCTGGTTAATAAAAATTTTCAGGCTAGAAGAGTCTAAGCACTGGTTCTCATTAGCAATTAACAATTTCTGTTCTATTATTTAAATCGCTATTTTGAACTCTAAGCAGTTTTTCTCCTATTGTACAGTATTCATATCCTGTGCCAGTGTTTCCTAAATTGAGTTATTATCAAGGAAAAAGATGGGAAGAACACTATGAAAACATAAAAATAAAAACTTTACAAAGAAAATATTTTTTAACTGATTTGAGTATATTTAGCATTAGTTGTCTTTCTGTTGTGCAAGAGTATTGAAAATTTCTTTGAAAATTATTAGGATATGAAATCCACTGTAGCCCGTATGAGTCACTGAAAATCCCATTAAAAAGTAATATGGTGTTTTGGGATTTTAAAATATTTAAATTTTCTTTTCTGTACAAACCTTGGATGATTTGCTAATAATAGATTAAAAACTCCTTAGGGATGAAAATAGTCCAGGTGCTTTACAGAATTCAGATCAAGCCAGATATTTTGACAGCAAGCCAGCTGCTTTATGGCTTCATAGTAAATATCATCCCTATTTAGAGCACTGTTTTCCTACTGAAGAAATCTTTTGTTCTCTTATGTACAACTGCTACTTAGAAGTGACACCAAATTGTTTCACTGACGTCAAAAGTGCAGAATTACAAGTCAGCTTATTTTTTTTTTCCTCTGGCTAAAAATACAGCTTTTCAAAAGATTAACCATGAAAATGGAAACTTTCCAAGGTTAACAGAAGTCAACAAACTTGTCAGTGGAAACTGGCCTAGAATCAAAATGCATCTTGTAAACAAAAATGCCATCTTTTTCATACTATGGTTTAGCACTGTTGGTTTGTGGTAATGGTGATAGCCTGACAACAGGAGGTCTTGAGCAGCATTTCTGTCTCTTCTACTGGGGAGAGAATAGTCAGCCTGCAGTTTTCACAAGATACCCTATATTATATGCTATAAGAGCCAACTTGCATCAGTTATTGGGGAAGAAAAGAAACAAGAGAAATCATCTAAGTTTAGTTAGGCTTGGAAGAGGAGGAAAGGCATGTTTGTTTCTACAAACTCAGAGACTAATTAAACTTGGAAAGTACTTTGGTGAAGTTTATCCAGTAGGAAGGGACTTAAAACTGAATAAAGCAGTCTTGGAGACCTTTTAGAAGCAAGCTATGAAATGCCAAGGAAGACTAACTCCCTCTAACTCCCTACTGTATCGATCTCAGCCTGGAAAAAATAATCAGTGATCCTAAGAAATGTGTATCTGTATAGTAGAAAATATATAGTAGAAAATGCTTAACTGAAATCAAAAAGGGAAAGAGAAAATATTATACAAACCAAAAGGCTAACAGTGCAGCCAATCTTTTTGCCATCCACTTCTCCCATTTTCATGCAGTCCCTAAAGCAGAAAGTAATGAAAGTCAAAAGGAATGCTGTTTACCCTCTTACAGTGAAGCACACCTCAGAAAACAGACAATTTGACTTGGCAAGCTGACTAAAATGATGGCATTTGGGTGAACAGCTGACCCAAGTAGCTAGGAAATTTCATGCCTCCTTTTGTAGAACATTGAATACCTCAATTGTCAAGAAAGTCAATGTTTTCTTTCTGGCTCTGTCATTACTATGTGACCTTTTTAATCACACAGGGAAGAAAAGTAGCCTGTATAACCACGTTGAAATAAAAGAATAACAGGCAAACATCACCACATAGTCACTAAAAGAAATTAAGGATAACATTAAAGCGTTCTTGCATACATGAGCTAAACAATTTCCCCAAACACTCTCCTAACAGGACACCACTGTTTTGAAAGATTGAGAGTCCTAGAGGTTGTAATCCAGCTGATCCCTGAAGAGAAATAGCAGTGCCATGATTCTAGAAATTAAGAGTTCAGCCTCTTTGTTGATGAAACAGGTTTCCTTTCAAATTATCAGTGACGACAGCAAGTGCAGTACTAGGTCTCGCCATGTGCCCCTATGGAATCAGGGAGAAAACCTTACACTTAAGCTCTAGAAAGTGCTACAGTTGGTGGCAATAAGGAGGACTAAATGTGAAGCCTCTACACGGACTCACAATTGACTGGGAAAATTGCTTTTAGTCTGACACTCCTGAAAGAGAGTACATTCCTCTTATTTCTCCTGTGATCACGTGGCACAGTCAGATGTGAAGTGTTCACAGAGATCATGTCTTTGTATACACACTGACTGTGCCAGCTGACACTACAACTAAGCATGATTGACACAGTGATAAGAATTTTACATATTGTGTAAAACAACTGTCAGGTGATTAGTACTGAGCTCTGTGTCTTCAGACAGACTTGAGTCACCAACATACTGCCAAAAGTTACTACATTCCCTGACAGGAAACTCAAGCACACCACTGGATTTTTTACACCATGGGGAGTCTACTTGTTTGTTTTCATCTTGCCAGTTGCATTTTCTTGTTGACTAAGCAGCTGCTGTCAGAGATCCTGAGCACTTACAACTGATGTATCCATGTGCAGTCACCATTTGAGCAAGATAACTGTATTTGTTCCCTAATATTTCAAAGATGACAACCCTACCTCTAAATAGTGATGATCCCTCACCTGTAGTCCAGGAGCCTCTCCATGAGGCGAGTCACAGTGGCAATTAATGAAACACCACTTTCCCTCCATGTTTCCCGCTCAATTTTCTTCAGCAGACTGAAAAAAAAAAGAAGCCAGAAAAATGTCACTGTTTATTTTTAACTGTTACTATGACAACCTCTCTGCTTTTACCAGTACCTTAATACCTTAGCAACATCTTTGATAGTTCGATTTTCTTTTACAAGCACCCTCCCAAGAAGCACAATTTGCAAACAATGTCTTACCTAGGATAAGGACCAAAAAGTGGAATTCTAGTCCAGGAAGCATTGACAAAACAAATGATTTTTATATTAGCTGCATCAGGTTAAAATATATCAAATACCTAGTTTTCAGAATACATTAATAACCAAAAGACTTAACACAACTCTTCCAAAAAATTTATATATTCATTTCATGCTGATATGTCAGAAAATGTGGAATTTAAAGGTGTTCCTAGAAAAGAATATTCATCAACTCAATATACCTTCTCAATTTTTAAAGAAGATTTTTCCTTTTCTCCTCTCTTTTCTAGTATTTCACTATACATGAAAATTAAGAATAAAGGAGGGATTTTAAAAAGATGATTCCCCCTCTTCACTTAATATTTCTTTCTGAGAACATACTATCATGCACATGTACAATTCCATTAGCTTAAAGTTCCATAAGATTATTTTATTAAAAACTGTTGTGCCAATGTAAATGCAGATTACCCACTGAAGTGGAAAGATTTCAAAATGGCAATGTAAGTGGAGCTGTCGGTAAAACTATACTTAATATAATTTCTTTATTATTATTCTTCTTTATATAATTCTGCTACAGGCCTGTGTTTTTCATTGCTTATGTTTATCAAATAATTATCATTTAGGCATGATTTTCCACATATTCCCTATAAGAATGAGCAAGGAAATATTTATCTACAGAGCCGTATTACTTTTATGCTTTGGTGCAGGAGCTCAGGTGGCTGACACGTCCATGGAGATACTTCAGCAGTCTCCCTGAAAATGCACTCAGTTATGGTTTATTTAGAAGCCTCTGAAAAATCCCACATCCATATCCTTAGAGCTTTTAAATAGTTGTTAACAGCATCTCTGAACTTCCGTCTGGACTGGGCAAGCTGTCAGCGCCACTGACCTTCATCCACCCTGAGCATGCTCAGTCCCTAAAAACTCCTACATCCAAATTTCAAACCTACAACAGCGCTCAGGAACTCCTACATGCCAACTGCACTAGCTGTACACTCCAGCTCTGCTCCTTACAGGCTGGGGATGTCACAGATGCAATTCTCCAAGCAAATTTGACCTAAATGAAGCTGTGCTCTGCTGGAACTGAGGAGGAAATACTGATCTTCATCCTGCACCCTTATATGAATCTTAAACTCACTCCTTCTCTTAAGGAGGCAGTCAGATGTCTTTCCCTCACAGTCAGAGGCTGGCTACCTTTCATTGCTAGCAGGCAGATGACAAGGCTGTCCTTAACCAGAAAATGCTGAAACACTAAGCCAGCACCTCTGTTTTCCATACAGAATACACAGGCTACCTTAATTCACTTTTGAACCCCTTATGTTCCTTCTAATAGAAGGCTTTGTGTCTAATAAGAAATAAGAGAACCTGTCACATTATTAAACCTTGATTACTGCAGGGATTTTTTGTTTCCACTTCATTTTAACACTATGTTAAAAAGGAACATTTCAACCTAGGTTCAACAAAATAACCAATAGCTCCTCTAGAAAAACAATAGAAGTATGACTTCTCTTTCAAAACAGATGGTTCTTACCTGCATTTGACTTATGCCTTTTCTTTAAAATTGCATTGGCACATTCATTATAAACCCATAATTTCTAATAATGAGTTGAGAAGATGTTTTCAAAGTACTTATACAAACTGTGGTCAGTTAAAAAAATTTAAGACTTGCCTTCTGATGCATGCCTCCCTCTCCCCCCCCAACATTTCCTGCACAATGCACAGAACAAACACTCAGAATGAAAAAGTGTCTCAAATATATTCTGGCTAAATCTAGGTAGAATTGAATCCCTACTCTTACAGATCCCAAAGCATAGCCAAGATGCTTAGCTAGCTTGTACAAAGCACTAAGGGGGTTAAACAACAAAAGGAAACTATAAAAATGTTTCTGTCTATCCATGCTACTATAGCCTAACACCTGAACAATTATGGTTTGCTTTGTTTTGTTTGGTAGGGGAAAAGAGGGGTGTATTTAATAATTTTTGATCTTGGGTATCCCAGGAGTAAGAGAATAGTGATCCAGAGGACCAGAGTTCCCCATGGATGAACAGCAGGCTTAGAACAATATCCAGACTAGCTCAGTCATGTAGTAAATGGATTTTGTATGCCTAAACCATTATTCAGAGTTTTAGCTCATGGGCAGCTAATCCTAGAGGTGCCTTAAAACACCTGGATGCCTGTTTGGGAGTCCAAAGACCTCACTATATCCAGAGGTTCCCTGAACGAGTCATAAAGGCTCTCAAAAGACTCACTCCAGACAGAGCCAAATGGACTGGCCAGTGCTGAATTCAGTCATGCATTTGGAGAGGAAATTAAGATGACTGAAGACAGCAAAGGTGGCAGCCATCACTTCTTAAATAATAGATTCATGGTTGGAGAAATCACCCAGAAAGTGGCAGAACTCAGTTATAAATGCCTGCTCAGCTGAATGTCAGCCACAATCTCTTCAAAGAGAAGTCTCATTGCCAGGCCCCCAGCAGAACTCATTAGTCCAGGTTTTGTGCTTCAAAGTGGCCACTTAACTCCTGAATCTGAAATGGCTGGGTTTAGGCCAAACTGAAATACAGCTACAGAAGTAATAAACTGGCAGCATCCATTGGATTCAGAAGGCTCCTGAGGAGCCAAGGCATATATCCATTTTATTTTAACCACCAACTGTTTAATAAATTAAAATCATTCTTTTCCCTGTGCTAATTAACTCAGGAATTCAATTGCAGTATTACAGTGTAAAGGTAGATCAGAACAGCTTTCATACCATAATTACAATGGATAGCAATTGCAACACCTACTTTCTCATGATAACAAAATTTTCACTATTTAATGCTTTGCAGCTCCTTCAAATAACATCAGGAGCTAATCAGTGAATGGTCACACTCTAGTCCCTAGAAAGACATTGATTCAAAACAAACAGCAGTCACCTGCCCTCTACTTTCTCTGTCTTTTTATTTGATATAGATAATTCCATTGTAGGCAGCAAATTCTAAGCACATCATATTTTAGCTATCTCAAGAGATGCTTATAATTTATCCTTGAAAACAGATGTTCAAAGGAAAGATGTAGTGATTGTCTCTGGGAAAAAAAAGGCAGTTAACGTGGGAGTTAAGAGATTTAAATTCATTTTCCAATTCAGACAAAATAAACAGCATGACAAAACCTGCAAGTGTCACACCCGCAGCAGTTCCCAGGCTGTATTCAAGGTAGGTGTGTGCATCCCCATGGTTCCCATTGATACCTATCAAAAGCAAGCATGCCTAATCTTCAGAAAGATCAGCTAATATTGTAGCATTTTCTTTCATTAAAGACTAAGGAACCACTGCTTGCTGCAAAACTGTATTACTGTTTCAGTTTTTGGGTACCTGCTACATCTCTGGCAGTTCAGACCAAACAAGTCTGTTTTCTTGCATTGTGTGAAGAAAAGACACCCTAATACTGCTTAGTTTAAATTACCTATGGAAGAAATAAAGAAACCCCAAAATCTCAGGCTAAGCAACCCTGTCTCTTGCAGTCAACTCCCCAAACTGTCCATCTGATTTTCATCATTTTTCTTCACATACCCTAGAACAATATGTCACCCTCCATTTTAGATTAGTATCTTCTACAGGCTCTCCTCTTGAGAGGTGGTAATACATATAGTCAATCAAAGTAAAAAACCTAATTATAAATACTACCTTTTTCATTAGCTGGGAGTGAACTTGAGCACTTTCTCTGAAATTTCCCAGAGTTTAGTTTTAACTTCTGTTATACCATGACAGAAACCACAAGTATACTGGTGCTGTGAGACATTTTGCAATTTAAATTACCATGACTATGTTTTTGGCATTTAGATTTATAAAAGGCTCTCGGCATTTTTCACTGTATCATGTTTAACATTCCCCAGTTGAAATCTAACTCAAAACCATAAAAAATTAGGAACTGTATTTGATACCAATATGCTTTCATATAGAATTTTAAGTTATTTCAGTGATAGACACACAGATGTATTTTACACAGGCTTCATTTTATAATTAGAGCTTTTCTTTTAATGACTTCATTTTACAGTTAGAATACTGAATTACTAAATTATTGAAAACAGGCTACCTTTTATTATCTTTACTCAGATTATGAAAATGTCATGAATAATTACAGGAAAGTTCTGCTTTAGCATACTGTACTGCTGTTTGCTATTATTCACTCAATTCCATACAATTCTGCCTAATCTCTCTACCCCCTTTTGCTTCTATACATGATAAATATTTCGGAACTCTATTTTTTTAACTTGGTACATTTACAGATTAAGTGTTTGCTATTTTCAGACATCAAGACCTGAATCTTGTTCTTTAACCAAATACAAGAGAGCTAAAAATAATACTTAAAGAAGAAAGAACGATTAAGGAACCATAAACAGGAAAAAAAAAATCATGTATTTAGTAGAACTGAAGAAAACACAGCAGCTTGGAATCCTGAAGAGGAACAATACATCTCCTACTAAAATAAACACATCAGAAATAAGTGAAATCTTTCACTTCGGTGGAATTGAGCTCTGAGGAACAACAGAGACAGAGTCCAGTTAATTATTTTGTACCTGTACTCTGTGACAATCATTTATTTCAGTCAGTGGAATAATTTCTGCACAACTTTAGGGACTTCAACATTATCATTAGCTTTTCCTATTACACTTAAGCAACATATCATTTATTAAAAAACACTAAAAGCTTAGCCAGTAATTTATAAAAAAAATTTAAAAGAAATAATCTTATCAGAATAAACACAATTGTTTACAGCAAACAAGAAATCAACAAGTGACATCACTCAGAGGAGTACAAGTTTGTAGCAATAGGAATTCACTTATTAAATTCTTTTTGTTGAATTCTCATGCCTTGTTTTCAAAATGCTCCGTCTGAGCTCTACCTGCACCCTATGCAATTATGAAGCATTTCCTGCTTTTCTGATTTTAAAATTAGTAGGTAGAGAAAGAATGTTCTGTGATATAACACATTTAGCCTTTCCCAATTATAGCTGCATGCAAGAAGTACTGCCAGACTTTACAGATGCTCTCTATACAACACCATGAAACATTTTATTCTTCAGATTTTAAGGAAACAAAAGAAAAAGAAAAAATGAGCATCACAACTGGTTCAAGCATTACTTCTCTACAATGACATTAGGATCTGATACAACCAACCAAACTCAAGGAATTATAAGATAAACATATTACTCACATACTGTTGAAGAGTTCACGGTATGTTTCATCACCTTTACCTTCTGACATTAGGCTGTCCAGTTTGTCTATCAGCTTTGCTTCCACCTGCAACATATAAGTGTGGTGTAAACAGCTCCTTTTTCCTTTAATGAGATTAGAGAAAACAGAGGGAAGATCTGGTTTTATGTAAGGGACTTTGCTAAATGCATATTTTAGAATTATTGGTCAATCATGTGATAAGTCACTTCATCTCTCTGAAGCTGTTATAATTCCGAGGTTTGTAGGGCTTTCTCTTTTTTTTTGGTGGTTTTTTGGGTTTTGGTTTGGTTTTTTTTTTTTGGAGGGAGGGAGGGAGCTAATTTAAATTGAGCAACGTGACTTTGAAACTACAGGCTGAGTAGCATTTGCTGCTGCTAAGGCAGCTATCTATTTATGGAGTCAGAGGAAAAGCACACAGCCCAAATAAATTGCCTGAATTCTCATTGCAAGGCTGTAAGCACAAGCTATTTTCTTTGACTGAAGTAAAAATACCATCTTTTCTGACCCACACCCCATTCTTTATAATTTAATATACATAAATGTCTGCACTGTTCAGAATCCTTGGGAGCTCAGACTCTCCCAACACTCTCACCTACCAGTGTATTTCATTAGAAAGCAAATTTCCTGGACTTACATATTAGTTATCAAAGAAACTTGGTGGTTATGAAAATCTGATGGCTATTGATTCCTCCAATGCATGTTTTTAAGTGCATTGATTACAAAAAAACCCAAAACAAATAGAGCTGATGCTACACTCTGTATTTATATTTCAAACCTCCTTTTTAACAGTAATATGTTAACAGTCACAAATCTAGGGGAGAAACCAAACTGTTGTCATTATTTTATTACAGAATAAATCTATTACAATTTACACTTAAGACCAAGCTGTAAAGACAGAGAAGCAAAACAAGTGGATTTTCTTCCTTCTCAATCCTTGATAACATTTCTGTGGCAATTCTTAACAAGCTTATATCTTGATAGTGAAAAGCTACCTACTTATATCACATGCACTACTCTGTTTTTAGTAGCTTGGTTTGTGTTTTAGATGCAGCTCCCACCCTAAGCATTCTGATTGCCTGGGAGTAATTAAAACACTTCTACTTTCCTTCATTTTAAAGCAGCAGGACGGAGGGCACAGAGAATGGTTTGAGGCAGTCTAAAAGAACTGAGTGGGAGCTGAGGGAGCAGATGGCACTCTTGGTCGTTCTTTTCTAGCCCATTAAGAAAGTGTTTGAGCAACAAGAATGAAGAACATCTGATCTTTTTCCATAGTAACCAGAAGGGAAGCTGGATGAATCCTAATTTAACCAGTGGTTTGTTCCACTGTAAAGCAGAGGTGAAAAACCACCACAACAACCTTGTCAAAAATAGCTCAGGTTTTGCTCTTCACTTCAGCAGGCCATGGATTTTATTCCTCATCTCACACAACTAACATGACAGTATTAACTGGAGAATCTTATTAGCACTGCAAAGAGAAAAAAGGGAAAGCCCTTGTACTCCCTGTCCAACAGGCAGAGCTGTCGATACCTTCTCCACCCTGAACCACTGATGCAACTCCAGGTTCAAGTCCATTAGGACTCTATGAAGTGCTTGATATTCAATCCTGTTTTATAAACAGCTTCACACAAAGTACCTGTTTAAAGTTGCCACTTCGCCTTTGCTCCCAATCCATCATGTCATGGAAAATAGGGATCATTACATTCCTCAGGTCTGGCTGAGGGATCAAGGTCACTTCCAGGAAAGGGCCAATCAATGCTGGAATAAAGTGAAGCTTGTGTTCCCCTAAAATGAAAATGAACATTAACTTGAAAGTGAATTGGGTGTCCTGTGAGTTATCAAGCAATCCAAATGCTATCTGAAGAATGAAAAAAAATAGCATTTTAAATGCCTAGAGTTTTTTGGGTTTTTGTTTTTGTTTTTTTTTTTTTTTTTTTTTAATCACATGTCCATCACAGCATGGGCTATAAGGCCAAAAAGTGAAAGCTATAGACAAAAGAAGAATACAAGGCCAACATAATTTATCAGATTTTATTATGCAATACTGACTTCAGAAGTGACAGTGGGTTAGCTGTATCTGAAGTTAATCCTCCAGCAAGAGAACAAAGACAGACAAAGCACTTTCTCTGCATTCCATTCCTATTTCACGGGAATAATTTGGTTTCTAAGTTCTACATCCTTGTGTTTACAAAATGGTTAACTGTCTGGTATTCTGTGCTCATCAAAAAAGGTGCTTTGATTTTTACCTATCTTTGGTTTTGCAAATATAGAAATGGAAATATGTGTTTGTTTATTGCAGGAAAACAAAAATATGACACAGCTGTTCTCAAAACAACTTGCTTTAAAATCAGTTCTAAAACATCTATTACCTCACCACATTCCACTTAAAAGAAAATTAAGTTCTTGTCAGAAAAGCAAGTGCAGAAATGGCATACAGTAAACACTGACCATTCAGTTTCAGTTTTCAACAAGTAAGAGTTCTGATATCCTCAAAATTAAGGGACTATGAATCAGGATGCACTGATTTCCCAAGCTAGGAATTAATTTACATCCAGCCTACCTCTGGATATTCCAGTGGGCATTTGCCTCTGCTTGCTGCTCTGTTCAGTGCCTGAGTTTGTGCAAAGGAAAACAAGAACTCCCTTTTCTGGAAACATCCTAGAAATTAGGATACTTATCCTTTATGAAAGCAAGGTGACTCTACAAGCATCAAGGCTTATGATACAATGACTCTTACTGCTCCAAGAATTGTAAAATTCTGACTAGCATAACACCAATTGAAATAAATATCCTAGCATTCAGTTGGACATATTACCAGATGAGCTCCATATTGTGTCCCACAAAACTCACCCCTACTGAAAGGCATCATTTGCCTGCATCCCAAGGTTCCATTCAGCAGAGAACAACATGAGTGGAGAGGTGATGCAGTAAAAGGTGAACACATGCAGGAAGGAGATGGGACCTGGGAGTGTATCCTTGATATACCAGTTTTGAAATACCCATAATGTATCCATGTAATGTAGAGGGATGTCTTAGTGAGTCAGCAATACTAAATATTGTAAATAAGTAATATATGCTACCTATCAGATGTTAACAAGAGATTAATAAGAAAATATTTCTTATTTTGAATATGTGTCTCTAGTACAGGCTGAGCTGAAAGACCAGTTTTTTGCATCTACATAACTTGCTGAGGAAAAGATTGATAGAACTGAAATGACAATATCTCAGAAATCACTGATGATGGTTGCTGTATCTTTAATAAGCCCTCTGATGAACTGAATATTGAATAACTAAAATATAAAGATGAAAAAGATTGTCCAAATCTTCTATTCACTTTTTATTTTTTTCCCAAACAACGTTCAATTGCATTTCTCTGACACTCATAATTTCAAACAGTTTGCACAATTATTGCTTAAAAATAAAAATGTGTTCATAAGTTTATGTTCAAGCATGTATTATTTCCATGTTGTCCAATGTCTCATTTATACATTAGTTACTGACTTGTTTATGCTTATGTATATTTTAGTGCAACTAAGACTTCAGAGAAGACTTGATGCAAATCCAGGATCTCAGGAGATCCTCAGAATTAAGACTTCTTGTCCTTAAACAATTTGACAACAGGACTAAAAATAAGAACATAAGTATATTTTAAGGCATAATAATTCTGCCCAAAAGGAGTTGTACTTCTTAATTTTCTTTTATGGTATTCTCTCAGTTCTCTGTGAAGAAACAGGGATGGGTCAGCAAGTGCATCAAGGCATAGAAAGCTGAGTTCAGCCATAAAGAAGGGAACTACAAATGACAAACTTTTTCTTAAACTTGAATCAAGACTTCATGTCTTGAACATAATTATCAACAACTTATCTATCACTGGGAAGTATATATAATAGGAGAACTAATAATTGGCTTTCATTTTGTGAGTTACTGATGATGTGTTTAATCACTTACCTAAATTTTGCCACATACTGAAGATTTCACATCCCATTGTTACCCTCATGTCACCATATCTGCAGTGTATTAAAAATAAAGCAAGAAAGTGAAAGATAATTTAAGAAAATCAAGTTCATATGCCATTCCGTGACATTATTAAATGAAATGTCTCATTTGTAGTCCATAAAAAACAACTTTGAAAGTGCTGGTTTCTCCCAAGTTTTTTTGTACCCAGCTAAAACTGGATTCCTAAGCCCAGGTTCATTTGAAATATTGTCAAAATGCTATACATCAGTAACACAGCTGTGAAGCAAAATCTATTTTTTGTCATAACATGCTCCAGTTGTCTCTCTGAGAACAAATAGTTTTGCTCTAGCTTAAAGAAATACAATTAATTCATACAGACAACAGTGCAGTGCCTGGCAGAAACACCTAAACAAGTGTGAGTTGACTTATGCATTCAGTGGCAATGAATGGCTGTTCTGCTCCCAGTGTCTGGACCAGTTTGGCACTCACATGAATGGTATTGGCTATGAAGACCTGTACAGAGGGCCAGAACCAACTCTTGTTCTGGTCAGTGGACATACTGTCGTGTTTTTCTTTTGGTGGGTCCTTCCGCAACCTCCAATGTCTTGCATTTTGAGAAATGTTAAACCTGTTACAGTTTTCTACAAGCTGATAGCAATACTTACTTTTCTAAGACCTTTTTCTTTTTGGAAGGTGTGAACATCTCCAGTTGCAGACATAATTGGTTTATAAAAATGACAGCAAGAAAAAAGTAGGAATCCCATATCTACAATAAGCATATGGCATGTGGTTATTTCATTTTCTCAGTACAATTTATGACCACTCAAGATGCAAAATTTCAAATCACAGCCCTTGTTTCAGTCTCAACTAATAAATTACTCAAACTGCTTTTGACTAAATTTCTTTGACTCGAAATAAACTTCTCACCAACCTCAAGATGTTCAGCAGAAATACATCTATTTACATATCCTACATCTCGAAATGTAAAAGTTTCAAAGTTATAGATTGGGTTTTTTCATCCCTCCACATCAAAAAGCATTACTTTTGGAAACTTTCATTTGGGTATATTTAAATAAAAAACTACAAGATTATGCCTTTAAGTCCAAAACCCAAAAAATTATGACATCTCAAAAGCCATCACATAACAGGACTGACATTCTCTGTCCATCACACTTTATAAAACTATTTGCAAGTCTCACTTGCTGGAGTGAGTTTTCCTTCACTGGACAAAACTAAAGCCAGGTTTTGTTAAGATTTTGAAAATATACAGATGTTTTGTGCTCATGCTTTATAAATTAGATGTTGAGTATTCTACTTAGAAGACTTAGAGATAAAATTAAAGATGAAGTGAAATACTAAATACCATAACTCAATTATGGATGCTCCATGACTGGAAGGATAGAGAGAGCCCTGTTCCAGACCCTGCAGTTCAGCAGGACAGCAATAACATTGCTAATCAAGTTTAAGGAACATAGAGGCCTTGTCTGCAGGAAATTCTTTTACCAGTTTTAGCCCCTGAACTTACATAAACTCATAAAGAATAGGCTTCCTTGTGTTCAGTCAAGTAGATAAATCTGCATTCCTGCCAATCTATCTAACAGGAATCTGGATTTTCAGAGAAGTATCCATAACCCCACTGGAAGTCAACAGGAGCTCACTGTCTTCTCTAGGAAAGAGATTCTGCACTTTTCATGATGCAGAAGTTGGACTAACATCTCTTGGCTGGGCAGAATATTCATCAGGTTTGTTTCCATGGAAATGTGTCTTTTCAGACACATTCCTAGATCTTCTCATCTGAATCTTAAAAGCATAATCTGTAATTCACAGTTTATTATAAATGCAGTATCTCACTCTATGAGGTACACACTAACATCCTTAACTACATTCACCATGAAGTGCCATAATTTTCTAATTTTAATTATGCAGCATGTTAATTGGTCTGAGAGAAATTACAAAAATATAAATCCGCATTTGATATAAATTTGCATTGATTAAAAAAATGAAATACTTTTTCTTTCCGTAATAACTAAAAAACCCAGCTAAATAATTCAGTTAGTTTTTATGATCCAAAAAATTGCTATGCCAAAATCCTAAATAAGTAGTTCAACAAAGAGGCTCAAATAACAAAATGAAAAATAAGATGAAATTAAAAAAACCTCACAGCAGTAATTTTTAAGGTCATTTTCCTGCATTTAAGAAAAAAACAGTCTCTGAGTGCTTGAAATTGCTGATTTAGTTCATATTCTAGCTGCTTAGATGCTGGAGCTAAGTTTAATAACCACCAAGCCACAGGATGATGTAGCAGCTATTGCATCTATTGTTTACCTTGTAATCAAAGTTCTCATTTAAGAAGTTTTTACGAAGGGCATCCGAAAGGTACAAGACTGTAGTAATGATCACACTGGGAAGAAAAGAATGAAAAAGACAGGAGTTTTCATTAAGTGAAATTCATATTTAATACTCAAAAAAGGATAATTTTCCAGTGAACAAGCAGACATAGCATGTCTGGTGGCATTAAATACTACATTTTCAACATATCATATAAATACCTAACAGCACCTATTGACAGAAAACATGCCCATTAAGATCATAATGTGTGCTGTAAAATGTGCACTGAAAACAGACATTCTATATAGAAGAATATTATTCATCAAGACCAATCATAAACTTTGTTCTGAAAATAATTATGATTTCAGATTTATCACACACTTTGTCTTAATGGTATTAATACATACAGTTGTACAATTTGTTTTCAGCTTTCTTGGTATTGAAAATGTGTGCATATAGATTATAAATATAAAATACACAGTAAATACCAATATTCAACATTGACAACCCTATGGACAAAAAGTCTTTTTAATGAAAACAGATAAATGCAAAACTGCACGAGGTCTGTGAGAAGGATCTGCTTCTAAAGATCTCTATGCTGTATGTCGTATAAAATCATACATTACCCTACATTTACACCTGTCTGAATTATAATAATCTATCTTAAATAAATGTATACGACCAAGATCCTTTCACAGAGGTTGTCACCAAAGGTCAATGATGGCTTTGCTTATTGTAGCAACCAACTTTGGTAATCTACAGAAATAGAACATTCTTTGAGATTATTTAAATGCAACTAACTTCAGTGGTTCAAACCTTAAACTAACCTCTGCAGCACTCTTGTCTGCCAACATATTTAGTCAAACTAAAAATCCATATAAAGCATTAAATTATTTTTGAAAATCATCAGAAGTGAATACTTACAGAGAGAAAAAAAGATAAATACAGAATGATCTTTTTGCTGTTACGCATTTTACAACAATCAACTGTTTAAAGATCTTCTGAGAAAAAGGTTATATCTACACATTACTTAATTACCATCTGTCTATTACTAATACATTTAGATCTTCTTTGAACATAGTTCTTGACCTGTATGCTGTTACAATGTAAAATATGTTTCCCTTTCTGTATTTTGGACTTAATTTTCTTACTATTTTTTGCAATGCATTCAAAACAAAACAAAACAAAAGGTTAAATATAATAACAGCAATATATATATCTCAAGGTTGCAATATTTTCCATTTTTACAACACTGGAGAATTAAATATTAGCCAACCCACCTAGGAGATAAACTATATTTTTCTTCTAGCAATTTAGACAGGTTTCACTACAAAACAGTTTATAAATATAAAATGGCTATTTATAATTTAACATATTAGTAGTTCAAATGCTTGCTTCCAGCCTTCTAATTTTAAAATTACTGTCCCTGCCAAACTTTACCTTCTTGTTTGTTGTGCCTGAACACCCATAACAGCCAGTTCTGAGACTGTTTTTAGAACAGTGCTTGAGTCTCAACTTTCATTTATTCCTATTCCATTGCTCAAGTGTATTTTCATACATATTATTTTCTCAAGGATTACACTGTAACTCTTCTATCCAAGTATTGTTCCATGCTTAGGACTTATTGGTAAGTTAACCCCACTTTCTCACCAATGGAGAGTTACAGCCTGTGTACAGCTCTCGCTGTTGCAGTATGGAACACAAAGTGAAACATTAGTAAAATGCAGGATAAGCAAAGTTAATAACTGAGGTGTGGATAAGAATAGAACCCTCTCATTCTTCTTGCTGTGCATGATTTAATTTAAGGTCCATATGCTTTACAAAATGGAAATAGTTTGTATATTTCAGGAAGAAATTCTGGTAAGAAAGTCAGTTTATCAGAAATATTGTTATAAGAAATTTCCACCCAAGTACAAAGTAATAAATCCCTGAAAAATTGTACTCAAGAGAAAATTCCACAAGACCTGTAACCATACTGCCAAGTTTACATTACATGGTTCTACTTATGTCTGAGACAATTCCTTTCTTGTAACATTCTTCCACGGCAGGTGAAACTGAAGAGAAAGATCTGCTTCAGTTCTTATGAGGTGAATAAAATAGACATTTTAAATGCAACTTTTAGAAGAATTTTCCTGAGATAACAGAATAATTGCAATGCAACTATTTCTTCCTATACTTAGGAAGAACTTAGCTCAGGTTTCATTTATTTGGTAAGCCAAATAGATATGATATGGATTAGCTGATAAAATGTGGGTCTCTAACATGAGAGGGTATGTTGTAGATAAAAAAACAACCCTCAAAACACCAGATGCAACACACAAGGTTGAAGATATTGGTTTTGACCCACCATCTGTTATTCTGAATCTACAATCTAAAATCAGGTAGAACAGAAAACAAGCTAAGGTTGGGGATGCTCATATACAAAAAAAAACCCAAAATGCACAAATCAGAGGCAGCAGCCAGAGGACAGCTGCCTGATTTGGTACAGTACTCAGCTTCCAAGTTGATTCCCAGCCAGCAATTTCCAAACAACAACATTCATTTGAAGTCTATCTGAGTATCAAACTATAAACTACTGAGTTTGTGACAAGACTTGCTTTTCCTCCTCTTACCACCTGTCTCATATTTGTTCAGAACTCCTGAACCCTCTCAGAGGGTTTTACAGGAGAAAACCCTCTGCTTTTAGCTACTAAGTTCTGGACTCATACACAGTCTCATACCAATGTCTGGTAAGGCATTGTTGATGGAATGGCTTTTTCATAAAATTTTCAGAGCAAACCTTTCTGCAATAAGCTGTTTCAAAAATCCAGAAGTTCAACAGCTGTACTGACTGGGCTATGCTCTGGCAACTTGGCTTTTGCCTGTGCAGCACTGGCAGAGAATGAAAGCTTTCTTTTCCATGCTGATATAGGACAAATGTATAACATTAGCTTCTCCTTCCATTCTCTGCTATTTCAGAGTAAAATAATCCCAAACACAGAGGTATTCAAACAGAAAAAAAATTCTTTCATATTTCATAAGGAAATTAAATAAACCATGAGTCATGTATGTGTATATATCTATTGTTATATGTTTATGAGCTTATTTATACATGCATGCCTATGTATATATGTTTCTTGTGAAGGACTAAATGCCAGGTTCAGTCACTAGCAACATTCTGTATTACATAAAAGCAAAAATGTTGTTAGCAACACTATGTATTACATAAAAGCAGGAATTTTTGTTCATTGTAGGAGTCTCAGACTCCCACACCATGGGAGTTAACAGGATTCTTCAGAGCAGCCATAATGATGACATTAATGCTGATTTGATGTCTTCCCTTACTGTGTATTACATTTGAGTTACTTTTATAATAATAATAGTAATAATAATAATGATGATGATGATGTATTTCAGCCATTACTGAATTTGATAAACAAAAGGATTCTCTGCTTAAAGTCTTTATGCCCAACTCTCATTAGATACATTTGAAATTTCAGTTTAAGCAACATATTATGTAAACCTTACTTTACAGATCAATTATTTTACTATAAACAATACTATTTGTACATCTATTTTGTATGCTTATAGTACTCAAATTGAGGATTGGATGATCTAGCATCTCTACCATTAAGCAGAATGCTGAAAGGATATACATGGTTAATTACACAGAGATCTTGAATATTAAAGCTTCTTGCATACCAAGAGCAGCAGAAGATTAGTTCTTTGTTCAATATTACATAGGCATAGTATGTTATGAATATCAAAGATTTGCTCAGCAAGTATCTGAAGCTCCTTTGCTCTCCAAGCCCCTCCTCAGCTCTTAATAACATGACATAACTGAAGTTCAGCTGAGTCTGTTAACTGCTCTCAAAAGATGCCAGGCAATTCAAGTATTATACAAGTCATTCTTTTCCTAACCTTACAGTAACTGAAGCCAGTGACCATTACACAGTGATTTCCAGTTGAAATTGTGAAGGTCTTCTTCAGAAGCTTCAATTTTAGTCAGGCATTATTTTGCTACAAAACTTAGTATTTCCCTCTGGTGCTAGGCAACTGATTCAAACATCTTCCTCTATTATGTGCTGCTCCTCTGCAGTTACAAATAGGAGTTAGATACTACCTAGTTGATCTAGAAAGAATGTCTACTCCGAGAATGAAAGAAATTAAAATTATATCTTCCATAGTAAACATAAAGTCCTATCTGTCACTCAGTAGTAACATCCACATTAGAAATATTAAATGACCATAAGTAACTATTTTGCTTTCCTGCATGCAAGCTGATCAGCTCAGATATTACACAGTTATGAAGCTTTAAACAGAATTATTTCTGTCTCTTCTCTGTCTCTTAAAAGTTACGGATGTTTTTGCATGTTCTCTTTCCATTACAGAATACAATTCAAAAAAAATCTGTTTTTCTGCTTTAGTGCGAAGTTTGCCTTTTTAAATGTTACTTTATTTCTCAAATTTTAGAAGTCAATTCAGTGATATTTGTATATGTAAATATGGTATATGGTAAGAATTATGACATTTCAAAATGTAGAAATATTTCAGGTAATTCTAGTTCTGCATACATAAGTAAGATGAAAAAAAAAAAAAAGTAATTTCTCCCCCAGGAAAAGCTTATTCCTTGATTATATCCTTGCTAAGACTTATTTCTTCCCTAGGCTCAGACAGGCTAAATCTCTCTTTCTGTGAAGATCAGACAGTTTGAATCCTTATATCACTCCTGAGACAAGGAGAGAAAACCAGTGCTGCTGTTGATGTGACTGCAGCGATGGGTGAAGCTCCCATGACACACACACACATCACCTCCAGGTGAGCTGCAGTGATGGGTGAAGCTCCCATGACACACACACACATCACTTCCAGGTGAGCTGCAGTGATGGGTGAAGCTCCCATGACACACACACCACTCCAGGTGAGCTGCAGCGATGGGTGAAGCTCCCATGACACACACACATCACCTCCAGGTGAGCTGCAGTGATGGGTGAAGCTCCCATGACACACACACCACTCCAGGTGAGCTGCAGTGATGGGTGAAGCTCCCATGACACACACACCACCTCCAGGTGAGCTGCAGTGATGGGTGAAGCTCCCATGACACAAACACACACCACTCCAGGTGAGCTGCAGTGATGGGTGGAGCTCCCATGACACACACACCACCTCCAGGTGAGCTGCAGTGATGGGTGAAGCTCCCATCACACACACACACATATCACCTCCAGGTGAGCTGCAGTGATGGGTGAAGCTCCCATGACACACACACCACCTCCAGGTGAGCTGCAGTGATGGGTGAAGCTCCCATGACACACACACCACTCCAGGTGAGCTGCAGTGATGGGTGGAGCTCCCATGACACACACACCACCTCCAGGTGAGCTGCAGTCTCATGAGTGAAAGGCCAGACAGACATGGGACACAGGAAATGGCCACGGGACACGGGAAATACAGCACTTGGTTTATTCCTGGGAAGCAGAAGCTTGAAAAGACCCAGGCTGTTATTGGATCACTTAATTCTGCTCTTAAAAAGATGGGCTAGACCTTCTAGCTTTTTCTTTTAGACATGGATGGAGCAGAGAGTTCAAGAAGTTTTGCCTTCATCTCTGAAGATGAAGTTCTCTGGCTGCTAAAGTGAAGCTCAGGAAGAACAGCTCACTTCTCTCTGTGGGGCAGGCACTGCCCTAATTTTGCATCCTGTCTCTAGGCTCCTTCCTTTGCACTTAACAATTTTGGGCTGGAACATTTCTAGCAAAGCTACTACTCTGTGCTTTTGAACCCCTTGAGGAAGCTGAAGGAAGGCAGTCACTGCCATTGCAGTGAGGGACATGAGGTAACAGAAGAACTCCCATTCAGAAAGCTCTGGAAAAGCCAGTTCTCTGCAGCTGACGAGAGAACAGAAGCAGGTTTTCCTTTCTGCTGCCTCAAAAAGAAACAGAATAGGAACATGGGAATAATGAGGCTTCAGTTTTCACCACACATTTAAGTACACCTGGTCAAGCCCCTGTTTCACAGTAAACTAGCACTTCCTCCACACAGGAACAAATTCCTAGCCAAGCAATTATTGAAAGCTGAATTGGTAAAGATGTGCTTTATGAAGCTCACTTCATGGCAGAAGTGCTTACACAATTGTGTGTATTAGGATCAGTTAGCTGGTCTGATGAGCTCCTTGTGGCCAATTCCCACCAGCAGCTATTGTCAGCTTCTGCCTGACAGAACTGGGCCTAGACTCACCTCCTAGATGGTCAGAAATGACATGGATTAATAAAGGGAGATGTGTGATGCTTACTAAAATACTGGAGAAGAAAAGTGCTCCTTTTGCAGAACTTGCTATCATCTGAATATCACCAGGCCTGTAACATGTGCCAAGGTCGTTTCTAAACCTTAGTTCTGTACATGTCAGCTGCTGCAAAACCATCTGCCAAGCCAGCTGTTACTGGAATATATAAAAATTTCTTAAATTATTCATTTTGTCTAAAAGTTCCTATTTGTTTTTTCCTACTTTTTTTGTGTTTCACTGTTTATTTCTTAAGCAGATTACCAGATGCAGGCTGGTATTAGTCACACCTTATTTAATATCATACACAGAAACAAAGGATCATATCCATTCTTTAATTGGTAGTAACTTTTTTTTTTCTGGAATTCAAACTTGAAAAGATTAGCAGCACTGAGGTAATAAAAATTAACAAAAAAATTGTTTCAAGTTCTGACAAAGTTTCAACAAATACTATCATGCCTGCTTAACATACACACACACACATAACAAATACAGATCATAAACACAAGTGTTAAATTTAATTGTACCAATAATATTGTTACTAGTAGTATGTACAGCACCACAAATTTCAATTCTCCTTGAAGCCAGCAAGCACAATGCAGGCTAAAACCGAATTTTAATCAGGCATTGCAATGCATATCATGCAAGTTAAGTCAATCCTTCTTTCTGGATTCCTAGGTCTGCCCAACACAACACCCCTCCTCTGCTGTCATTGATGTTTGTGTAAGTGTGCTGACTGTTCAGCTGGTTTATCTGGTCTATAGCTAAGGCTGCAAAAAGGATAGGTGGTGATAGAGGTGAAATAAAACTTAATTTATTGTTTCAGACCTGTTATAATTACTTCTTAGAAATGCTGGGAACCTGTTTCTTTAACAGTAAGGCCTGAGCAGAGAAAGATTGGCTGATGGGCAGGTTTCATCTGAAACTGTCACTAAGCAGTGCTTACAGCCTCACATGACTGTTGCCTTGTGCTGTATCCCATTTCCTGATCTGTAATTTTTGTGATTTTTCTGACAAACACTAAATGAACAAACATGCAAAAGCATCATTAACAATATTACAGTTGATAATTTCTTCTTAGAGCAAACAGATTTTTACCAACTCAGAATTAAAAAAAAAAAGGTTTGAAAATAAGTTCCTTAGAGACTTGCCATTTGTTACTTGGAAAACAAAGCTGTTGATGCTTTGCAGCTTTATTCTATAAAAGTGTTTCTGAGTTTCCAGTTATATGTGCTTACTAAAATCCAGAACAGAAAGAGGTACAGATTATATCATAAATTTGTGGTATAAAAGAAGTCCAGAGATTTGAGATCTTAAATTAAAAGAAGAAAAACTGCAGCCAGCATTGTAAAAAATACATTGAATTTTTATTACATACATCATATAACTTCAGTTTTATCACGATCTGTGCATACTACCCATACTTTTTAATAACATTAAAAATTGTTTGCCTTACTTGTTTGCAACCAAACGCATCACTGTCCAGTCTTTTGGAAACATCTCTGGTCGTATTAGTATCCGAAACACTGTGAAAATCTGCAGCAGGAAATCCTTTGGAAGGAAAAGAAGTAGTCATATGTCTTGCTGCTTTAAAAAGAGCAGTAAGCTTCAAAAATATTTTAACCAGAGAGAAAAAAATCATTATAGAAATAGCAGAATTGCACTTATTTTCACCATAGATGAACCTCTGAATGCTTTTTTTTTATTACTTCCCAAGAATTTTCAAATAGTGATTTAATCCTTTCTTCTTAAAATGATGAAAATAATATAATGTGCCATTTGATTGACAGCAATGCATAAAAGAAATGTCAAAGATGCATTTGGTTTCCACCCATACACTTCCACAAATGTGATGTTGAGAACAATTTGCAAATCAAAAAAGCACTTTACAAACACCAGAGAGTTCAGAATATCTCCTTAATCATGACACGTTTTCATCACTTTTGAGATTCATTCTAAAAGCGGCAGAGAGAGTGTAAGGACGATTTGTCACTGACTTGCCAAAGACCAGTGACTCCAATAGAGATGCCCAGGCCCCATAACTGGTAGTGCAGCTGGGTGGCTGTGTGCAGGTCACTTAACCTTTCTGCCTCATTTGCTGCATCTAAGAAAACAGTCCACACCTGTGAGCTACTTTGAATGTAGAAAGCACTGCCTGAAAGCTTTTAACATTATCATCTCCTATGTCATGTCACTCACTAATAAATAACAGAACTATTCCTCGCAGCACTTTTTTTTCCAGTTTTTCTTTTCACAAATAAAACTAACAACAAGGGACCATCTTGATTATGTATGGTACTGCCAGTATTCTTTTAACATGAAAGTGGAGCTTTTGACAACACGAAGAGCATGAAGCAAGTGATATAAACACATCTAACAGAATCAGTGCAGTACCTGACCTTGAAATGTTTGGTATTCATTCTGCCCACATTACTTGCAGAGAGTAACCCCGAAACACAGATGAGATGAAGATACAAATAATTTTGAACACCAAAATATATTCTCAAGTGCATTTATCAAAGTGTAGATGACAGGCATTGCACAACAGATGTCTTTCATTAGAGAAACACTGTAAAGGGGGACAAATACAGGCACTGGGTAAGGCAGATGAGATCCCCACACCCACCCACCAGAGAAGATTACATAAAAGAGACAACCTGTTTTCTGAGCAAGATGTCAAAAAATTATCTGTATTAAAGAGTATAAATACTCACTGCAGATAATGTGCTGTTCGACTGCATGTGACCAGCCTTACAGATAAACAAGCACCTACCTCTAAGAACAACACATTTATTCCAGGCCAATTTTCTAGAGCTTGGCGCCTTGTACTTAAGTATCTTTGTATTTTGCAGAGGTTACCTCCCTCCCCTGTGAGTAATCCCACAGCTCTGTACCATAATCCCAACAATATGGCAATACCTTGAATGCTGCTGCATATCACCTCACAGTAACATCCCAGATTCTTCCATATTCCCTTTTTATCTGTTGACCAGACACAATATATGTTGCTGCCATTAGGAATCTCATCAGTGGACTGCTAAACTGAAGAGGCCAAATGGCTGTTATTGGGAAACCATAAAACCATGCAATACTTTGAAGATTTAAGACCCAAGGGCTGTGTGAGGTGTAAACTTAGCACCTTTGAGATAGCTTGTTCAGAAGTCATTAAGAATAACAATCAGAAAGGAAGATCATATGTACTTCATTTCTTTGGGTGACTAGGCTAGAATGAGATTACACTTTCTATTCCAAGCAAACTTTAAAACAAAGCAAATATAGACACTGGCATTAAATCTTGAATCATTAATATCAGGCTAATTATTTCTAATTTTCATGGAAAAAAATAGAAAATTGTGTCATCAATGTAGTGATATTAAGATGCAAAACATAGATTTAGTAACAGATTTTAACATTTAAAAACATTTTTGCCGGCAGTATAAGTGAGCTAACATTTGGTTGGTTGAGTACAGATCAAATTAATGTCTCATATGTCTTCTGTCTTAAAAGACAAAAAGGAAGTAATTTTGTCCTTTTACATACTCTAAATACCATCTCTTAATATTCCTGCCTAGTGTACATAAGGTCTAGTCCTATTTGTAAGATAATACTAGATAGTACCATAAGGTTTAGTAGTAATTCATATCACTTAAACAACTTGAAACCTGAAGGGGTGGATGCCACTCAGAAGGACCTTGACAAGCTCAATTTCCAAGCTGGTGGAAATGCCATGAGTTTAAACAGGACCAAGTGCAAGCTGCTGCAGCTGGGTCAGGACAACCCCTGTATCAACAGAAGGCTGGGGGAGGAACAGATCCAGAGCAGCCCTGCCAAGAAGGACTTGGGCTGCATGAGAGGCTGGACATGAGCAGGCAAAGTGCCCTCCCAGCCCAGAAAGCCAATTGTATCCTGGGCTGCATCAGGAGCAGTGTGGCCAGCTGCTCAAGGGAGGGGATTCTGCCCCACTGCTCCTCTCTGGTGAGACCCCACCTGGAGAGCTGCATCCAGCTCTGGGGCCCCATCACAGGAAAGGACAGGGACCTGTTGGAGTCCAAATGAGACTACCAAGATGGTTAGAGGAATGGAGTACCTTTACTGTGAGGAAAGGCTGGAAGAATTGGGATTGTTCAGCCTGGAAAATAGGAAGCTGCAGGGTAACCTAATTGAAGCCCCTCCAGCATCTGAAGGGAGCCTGCAAGAAAGATGGGGAGAGACTATTTAGAAGGGCATGTAGTTACAGAACAAGGGAGAACAGCTTCCAACTGAAAGAGGGTATTTTTAAATTAGATATTAGGAAGAAAGTCTTTACTGTGAGACAGTGGGACAGATTTCCCACAGACACTGTAGAAGGCCCATCCCTGAAAGTGCTCAAGGCCAGTCTGGATGGAGCTCTGAGCAACATGGTCTAGTGGAAGGTGTTCCTGCCTGATCTTTAAGCTTCCTTCCAACCCAAACCATTCTACGGTTCTATGATTAAATAATATAATATCACAGTTTGGTTTTCCTCAAGCAGCAATATTTGCTCAATGAAATTTTCAAACTGTGCTTAAGTGAGAAGCACAGCCTCCTGAAGGACTGAAGGAGGGCTATCTATTCATTTAACCAAAAGCTGCCTTGGAATTTCTCTGCACATTTCTCACTATGCATGTAAAATCCTGTGCAAAGCAGATCAGACTCTTCACTGGATCTCTTGGGGTATACATGTAAAGCATTTTCATTTGGGTCAACAGTCCACTTTGAAGCTAATTGCATGATGTTCCATTGCTTTGGTTCACACTGTAGGATTATCAGGCTACATGGTATCAAGGTTTTGTAGAGCATCCAGAGTGCCAAATGCCAATAAGAAAGAGGATGGTTTCAAAGTGAGCTGTCACTTCCTGGGCAACTCATCCACCTCTTGGCCAGTTCCTTTCCCAGATCTTCTTTGCTTCACTGCTTTCTTAATCTACATCAGAAGCCACCTAAAGGAGTGGCTTTAGAACTACCTATCTGCCCCAAAATTCACCCTTTCAGAAGTCCCATATGTGAGTGGATATCCTTGCATAGCAGGGGAAGGATGGTGGCTAGAACTGAGCTTCTCCACCAGAGACACCCCCATGCCTACGAACCTCACACAGCCTGTGTCCCACGGGCCATTAGAGAACAGTGGAATAATCTCCACTTGTATTAGGGCTTGGCACTCACCCTGCACTCAGGCTCCTAGAGCTGGAAGAGAGGGATGACAGAACTAGAAACATTTACACCCATCCCTGTGAAATATTATCTTTTCCTTCATCAAATCTCTATTCTGTCACATCATTGGCAGGGTACACTGACAATGAATAAAAACTAGGCCTTCTGGTAGCTGCTTACTTGTTTCATCTTCCTTTATTAAGTAAAAACCCCAAACATATTGATCAAAGCCACCTCACTGTGGTCAAAGCTGCATTGTGCTAACATATACTGTTTTTTGCATTCACTTTCCCACAGATCTCCTATTTATAGTTCCACAATTACCTTTTGTCATAAATTATATTTGAGCTTTTCCACAGCAGCAAATATCCACCTACAAGGGTGACTCTGTTCTATAAATTACTGTAAAATATATTTACTGAAGTAGAAAGCATTTTGCGGTAAGGAAAAAGAACACACCTTTAAAATAATATTGAAAGATAAAAGGAAGCATTTAAAATTACTATCCTGTTGAAGTCAGTGCTTTAAAATGTGAATGAAGTATAGTGCCTGGTTCTACCACTCAGCCATGAAACCCCTGTCAGCTCTTTTATACTTCATTTGCATGTTTTCAAATATAAAATGTTTTTCCTATCTTCTGCTTTGAGTGGAAAAAACCTCTCTCAAAAAACTGACAAAACAGTCACCACGTCAATTACTTAAGATAAATATATTTACAAAATAGAGGAATATTTCCATAAGCAACCTCTCCTTTAAGACATCACTCAGATGTGTGTCATGTAAATATGTGTACATGTCATTCCTTCAAAGCCTCCATTTTGCTTTTGTTTAACAAGCTGGAAACAGCCTTTAGTAAGTTTGGTATGGACTGCTAAAAAAAAAAAAAAATCAAACTGCAAAACCTTCTTTCCTTCTTTGCAAGTACTTTCATGAGTGAATTTTTGTTTGGAGAAGTCATTTGGTAGAGGTATTTTTATTAACTGTACCACAAATGCTGTGCAAACATATGTTCTTGCAAATACTGATATAGTCACCTTGAGAATTAGTCCAGAAGAAAGATGGAATGTCATGTGGTATTACTGTCTAATCATTTAGTATAGGTAGTTATTATAACCAAAGGTAGCTAAAGCCAAAAAGCAGAGCACTAAGCAATTCAAAGGCCCAGGTTACACTCCCTTGTAAGTAAGATAAGTCCCTTGTAAATCTCCTATCAGATCTCTAACTCATAATGTGTCTTCAGGAAGACACCAACTCACTTTGATACCACTGACTGGAACAAAATAAGGAGTCAGAAATACAGCAAGCTGATGGTAGTTATCACTGAGCTAAATCCCAACTAGCCACTAGATTAACTAAGGCTGGTTAATTTCAGCTTCTAAAGCACCTCAGGGGAAAAAAAAAGCACCTTACCATTGATATTTACACCTTTTGATTTTTTATTAATCCTTACTGATATCATTTCCTAAAGCAAAGAAAATTCCACACTTGGCAATCAAAGCAGGAAAGTAAAAAGGGAAGTAGCAAGAAGGTTTAGATAGCCTAGTCATACACAATCACATCATGATTAACAGCAGTGTCAGTCTCACACAGTAGCTCTCATCTTTCCCTCTTGCTCTCAGTGATATTTGATATTTCCAAGTGAGGAGAAAAACAATATATTATTTAAGATTCAGAAGAAAAGTATTGCTGCATTGATGATGATCAGACAACTACCACTGAATCACTGGTTGAGCTGATGCTGATTCAATGAGATCTAAATGGAAATAAACTCTGGACTTGAGTTCTTAAGACCTCTGTTGTGATAGCTGATGGCACCAGCTACAGCTGCTTTCCATATGTCTCTGCATAATAGTATGGTATGTGCGTGGGGGGAATTTAAATGTGTCAAATCAAACACCATTCAAGCATTAATTCTAGAGATTCTTCATATTCTAGAAGGAAGAAAAGTCTGAGTAAACTCAACACTGTATTTCACAGATATATCAAACAGAAATAAAGCCTGAAACCTCTATGAATACCTGTTCAGAACTCACACAAAAAGTAAAGTATTTCCACTAAAAAAGGCCTAGGTTCCAAGTATTTACTCAAAATTGCATAAGGATAGCAACTATGCTAGGTGAAAGCAGATGCTGTATTGCTTATATAAAAATTGTTTGCCCTATACAATTCCTAGATAGTACTCTTGATTTATGATAACTTTTTAGCAGCATTTTCTATCTGTCAAGCTCTATATGACCATCTCACTCAAAGAAAAGGCACTCACAGATAGTATGCTCTCTTCAGCTCTAAGTAGCTATCAGGAATTTAAGTAAATCTGAAATTGCAACATAACTAGACTCCCCTTTTCAGGGCAGCACTTAAGTATATCAAATGGTAATTAAGGAGTAACAGCTAAAATATATTATCACATTAGGACATGATTACTGGCTGAAAAATGTGCATAAATGATATTCAAGATTTTCTGTATGGATCAAATTTGGTACTTTATAACTTTCCAGGGTCCAGTAGAATGGAAATCCTAGTGTATACATTCATGCAGGAAATCTTAACTTCAAGAAAACTTTTTATTAATCCCGCCCCTCCTCCATAAAGGAATTTAAAATGTTGTATCTCCACAAACCCAGTAACTAAATTAATGAAACTGGTAGAAGTTGCCTTAAAAGACTGCCACAGTTACTCTTTTCTATGATTGAAATGAGCAGACAGACATTGTAAGTCTGACACATCCTCCTGCCAATGGATGTGCTGCACAGCTAAGAAAAATGAAGAGTTAGTTGATTATGCATTTCTCAAGCTGCATGTTTGCTACTGCCATACATAATTTAATGAATGACAAAAATAAGCAAGTCTAATAAGCCAAACATAAAATTCCCCAATTGCCTGACAGTAAGAATCAAACAAGAGTAGTGCAACATTAGACTGATTCCATCTTTAAAAGAGGTTTAAATTCATGGCTTTAAAGCAATTTTATAGTTCTCTCCATCCATATTCTCTCTGCTGTCATTGTAGAAGCAGTAACAGCCTTGCCCCACTGTAAGAGTGGGGCTCCCAACTCAAGTTCCCAGGAAAAGCTGTGCAATAGTTAGCTAACCTGTAAAACACATTGCATTTAAATACTGAAGTGTTTCATCAAAGCACAGGGATATCTTAAAGGGAGATAAATCAAAAAGAGAGATAAAAAGGCCTAAGCAAGTAGAAACACAATTGTTACTCACCCTCAGATCCTCCTTTGTGTTGAAGCTATCAAGAAGCTGTTGATAATGTCTATCAGTCATTTGTCGCAGGAGTGACAATAAACAGGAGACAAATTCCCCCTGTTCAGATAAGCCAAGAGGAGAAATATTATAATGTTTTCTGTACTTGAGCTTAAACTCTTATATTATAAGCACTTCAAAATAATTAACAAATGCAAGGGGAATTAATCTACAATTAGTCTTCAATTCCACATTTTGTGAAAATACATTGATTGCACTTCCTTCCCGTTTAAGGAAATATTTTTCCCTAAATGGAGTTTACTTGCCTAGAAAAATCTATTTTAAATAGTTCCAGAAGGGCTAAACCAGTAAAATTTTCATTTGTGATTTGCTTTCCTTGTATCTGTTTTTAAACAAATTACTTAGATTGCTACAATTACAACCTCTTTATTCAACTCAGCTTTGAAACAAATACAAACAAACATATTTTGTAAGAATTCTGGGAAGAATGCTATTGTTTTCCTTTAGGGAAGAAATGAATGGAATTAGCTGGGAATTTTTAAAAACATTCTGTCATCTTAAAACCCCAAAATCTGTCAAAAAGAAAATGCATTTGTAGGACTGAAACAACTTTGAAAATGTTTTGATCAGAAATCTCTTTAAGCTTACAGAAGAATTTCTCATTGAAAGAGCAGAGAACTGCACTGGGTATCTCCAGTGAGCAGTCAAACAACCAAGATATTATAGGAAGGAACAGGTTCTCCCATTCAGCCTTTCCTGTCTGCTTATTCACTTTTGGGCTGGGAAGAAACACTGAATGGTATTGGTTAGGTCTGACTGCAGAATGGATGAGGACAGGAAAAAGTCAAAGGTCTGGTTTGCATCCCAATGCTTAGAAAGAACAATTCTGAAATCTTACAAGCTTGCTAAAAAATGGGAAATACCTTTCTGCCTGTACCAGGAATGGAGACTGAGACTGAGAGAACAGACAGGTGATAACAGTACTTTAAAATGGTGTCTTTCCTTAGTTCACCAAGTCAAATTTTAATATTTCCCTCCATCTTTCATTAAAAACAGAATATAAAATTTAAAGGAAGAAGTATGTTTTCACAGGAATAGCAGTTCTGGATTTTACACTGGAAGGCCTAATTAATTTGTAACTATACCTGGATCATGTGTGAGGTGATGGCTTTCACTGGCAACATGGTGATACTTCTACACTGAAGTAATGATTCTAAATTTCTTACTTTTCTTTGTTTTACAGTAAACATAGCATTCACAGAAACATAGAATCCCAATCCCAAAACAATATCCTAAGGCTACAAGATCTCTTAATATTCATGCTCTGGGCATAAACATAATGGTTACAGCTGCTGTCTTGTAAATATCTGTATACACAATTGCTAGCTTGAGTGACAAATTCCTGTCCTGCCTAGGCATTTTAAGCAGTCCTTTTTAGTCACCTTTCTTCTATGTTCCCACATTTGTTTCAACTTATATAGTAGTATATTAAAAATCACAACCTATTATAGAGAGTTGTACTATATTTGACAGACAGATTAGTGTTATAAAAGTATCAACTCTAGCTAATTGTTAACTGACTTCTAAATTTGAGCTTTTAATTTGAATGTAGGTAGCTATACAGGCTGATTTTTAAAATAGCAATGAACATTCAGCTTCATTTGTTGAACTCAACATAAAAATGCATGTTGTAGGATTTTTGCCAGTGCTGGCCACCAATTAAATTTCAAATCGTGCACAAAGCTCCACACACATAACAATCTTGATAAAAAACATTTAGGGTCCAATTCCAGTGTCAAAGGCAAGCCAAGCAACATACTAAAATCACTTAGGTAGATTATTTAAGTAATTTTTTGTGTCTCATTTAAGGAGTACAATTATTAAAAACCATGGAGCTTTCAATTAAACTGAAGTTCATTTAGGTTCTGAGGGACTGAATTTTCAGGATCTGAAATCAATTGAAGTTCACTTTAATTGCACTGCTTTCTGCCAATTCTTTATATGCAAATGCATTTTTCTCTTAAGGAAGTCCAAAGGTCTAATTCAGTGACAAACCAAAGCAGAACTTTCACATTAAATTCCATGTTTGTCAATGCAACATCTGTAACACCGACACCCTGAAGCTGTGTCTGCTTCGTGCTCTGTTTAAAGCATCACGTCCATCTTGCAGGTTACCATTGAACAAGACTAATCACTGAAAATTAAATGGTATCCGGGTATCAAAGCTGCTTGAATGAAATAGGGGAGTCACAGCAGCACAAAGCCCAGTGCTGCCTGATTTAATGCTGTTTCTTTGTGAAGAAAAACAGCAACACATTGGCCTAGGAGACCACACTCAGATGGGTTTGGGACTACTTCCACAAGGAAGACTATGTCTCATTCAAAACTATGACAGTATTTTATCAAGTGTGCTCCCATGGTACATCTCACACAGAAGTTTTTATGACACATGCAGTTTGAAACAATGATAACACACTGGAACAGACTCTACTGCTGTACTCACATTGAGTACTTTATCATATGTGCTCTACAAATAGTTCCAGGAATCTGGCTCCATGTGCTGCCAGAAGAGCATACTGCATGATATTCCTACATAAATGTATATAATTGCCTTATGCTGTGCTCTGAGTCACTTCCACATTAAGTATTCTCTGGGAGCCTGCAGTGACAATAACATGGCTTTTCTGAGGCATAAAAGAAAATTTTGCAACTTGAAAGAGCTTTCAGAGTCTAATTTTTTGATGGTGCAAAAGAATTAGGCTGTCATGGTGTTTAATGAAAACGTGATCTGCAAGCATGGGGATATCTCACAAGAAACCAGTAAGATCAGAGCTTTGCTACACTAACAGTCCAACACTACCACCCTTTCTTCAGTTTAGATTTTCTTGTGGTTGCCTGACATGCCACACGGCATCCATTTGCAATTTTGTAATTTAAAGAAAAAACCTCCCAAACTCTTAGATGGATATTGCTGCTGAACCACAGTGATTAAAGCATGATGTTATCTTACATCTATTACAGAGCTTGGTCAGCCCCGTAAAATACTCCATATACAGGAGCTTCTCACAGAGCAATTAAATTTTAATAAATATATCAAATGTGTCTTCAGTGCAAAATTATTTCTGATAAGCAGAAGCTTTTGCTTGCTTTAACCAACATTTTTGATAAACAGACCAGTTTGCTCTCTGTGGGTCTAAAGTAAAAAAGAAAACAAGCAGAAAAACCTTGACAACACGTTTTTCTCTGCAGCTATTAAATATTTTTGAAATGTTTGATCTCAGAGGAAAATTGGTTTTAAAAACAACCCCCTATTCATTAACAAAAACTGCTACAGTGTAAACACTGAGCAATTAATTAATAAATGTATAATGAGGTGGTAAATCACTCAGCATAGTATGTTTTCTGCACAAAATGCTAACCCCTCACATCTTGGGGTCACATCCCTGGCTATATTAAAACCAATTTGCCCTTGAAAAGCAAAGTGAAAACCTTGCTGCAAACAAAGCAAAATAACACTTCATTTTATTTGATCAATGCTCATCACAGACTTTTCTGTAAATGACTGTTTTTCAACCTTCTAATTTCCATGAGTTGTTATAGCAGGTTCACCAAAACATCATTTGCTAATCTTCTAAATCTATCCTATATGCTCAGCTTCATGTGACAAAAACAAAGCTCAAATGCTCAGCCCAGAGAACAACAAAATACCTCTCAAGCAATAAATTTAGATTAGTACAAGTTCTCACATATTCTGCAGTCATCTTTAGCACTGTTTGGTAACAAAAAAATGTATGCATTTTAGGAACTATTATTGATTGATACTCTTCTATTTTCAGGAATTCAAACTGAAGGAGAGTTTCAGAAAAAAGAAATATACTGAAATCATTACTAAGTCTCAAAAGAAATGTTATCTTTTGGGCTTGTTTTTTTGCTTTGCTCTGGTTTTTTTGGTCAAAATCTATAAATAAACTTAGTGCAAAAAAAATTACCATTTCCACTAAAAATTAGTAGAATGCAAGAAAGCTATTCATTGTCCTCCTCATTCTCTCTTTCATACACAAAATCTAACACTGTGAATTACAACATAAATAGAATATATTGACAAATCTAGTAGTCCAGCCAGTGACAACAGTGAGCTCTTTCATTGCAAGAAACTTACAGTCACATCTTGAAACTGGAGGCGCATTGCAGAGCCTGATGGTTGTGGTCGGCTGGTGATCTCTAGGATGGTCCTTAACAGAATATCTAGCAGACTGTTTACAATCACATCAATTTCTTCCAGGACTGACTTCTCCTTAAATAATAATAATTAGAAAAAAAAATTTAAGATTTTAAAATGGAAATATGACCACAAGCATAATTCCTTTAAGGTAGTTTTAGAAACAAATTTAGGTTTAACTATGAATGCTACATTCAAGAAACAAGGACTATTCTCTAATTTGGATATTTTTCCATTCTATTTTTGCCAACAGTTTTCCATTAATTATACCACAGAGGAAGGACAGTTACAGGGATGACTTTGAATATGTAAGTGTTCATCAAATTAGCATAGCTCTATTTTCACTTGATGTTTAGAAGAAAGCAGTAAATAATAAAAAAAAACCTTTTTGGGCAAGATTTTTATAGGTAACACTCATATCTTCCGGGGACCTTGTCAAAAAAGGCTTAAAATCCAAAAGACAAAATCCTGTTTTACACTTTGAAACTATCACCAGAAATAAGCAGATGGTGCTTAACCTTCAGGACCTGCTTCATCAATAAGGCCCAGCTATGTTGCTTCCCAGCAGCTGAGTAGCACAAACAAATCAGTCATTTATGTGAGCCTGTAACTGCTTGTGCACAACATCAAAACAAAGGAATCAAAGTGTTCACTGCCAAAACAGACCATGAATACCTCAGTTACCAGCATGAAAACACTTGATAAAGTCAAGCTGTAGTTACTTTTCCTTTTTAATTCAGATGGAAATATGTTTCCCCTAATTCAGAACTCTTTTAAATCTCCACTGCAGCAGAAACCACAGTCTTAATCTGAGCAATTTTATCCACTGTTTAACATGACCATTCTTCACAGAAAGAAACATCATCAAATGCACACAACAAAGCTAAAACTCAACTGACATATAAATAGATCAACTTTGCTGATGTTGAGGTGTAGGAGTGATTTCTTCTTTTGCATAATTTTGCTTCCTAGACCCTAAAACATAGGATTTGTAACAAAACTCAAAATTCCTTTTGAGACTTAAGTTGAATCTAGTGTCAAGCCATGTTCTCTGTCACTTCATCTAGCATCAAAGAACTGTTAAACTGGCTTCTTATGAAAACAGAAAGTGCACAGTATATTCAGGAACTGCATTCACCATGAGGACCCTTCTCTTCACTACTACAAACAACTTTGGAATGAGCAACAGCCTTAGTTTTCAAAGATGCCTTAATGTACATTCACTTGTTTCCTCAATCTCTAAATTATCTTGATTATAATGGAAGGACTGAAATCCCGTACTGATGTACCAAAAAATATGCCAAAGTCACAAAGTTGTTAATAATTTCAATTACTCAAAGAATACTAAAAATAGTAGCTGCATATCCTTAACATTCAGGAGAGTTTTATGTAGCTATCTACTTGTAATTGTGCACATCTCTGACTTGGTGACTCCAAATGGAAAATCTCCTGAAATTCAGACTAGATATGTAAACCTTTCTCCCAGTCCAAAACCACAGCTCTGCTTTAGTATCTATCACTTTATCTTGTGATGAGGTTTTACACTCATCCAGAAGCAGCTGGAAGGAATATGTTGTTACAGTGCCAAAGGTGCAAGCCACATCCATATTAAATCACTGACAGCACAACTTTAATCGCTGTATGTGGAATGAAATGAAGAAGCACATAAAGGAATTCTCACTAATGCATTACAAGGTAATGCATGCTGACCTTCACATGCATGTATTGCACTAATTACTGGCAATGCTTGGTTTTAATTGTCTTATATCCTGTTGTCTGAACCTATCATCACCTTCCCATTTGCAATACATCTGTATAAGCGAGCTCTCACACACAACTTTCACATTAATTCACAAACATCAGAAACTGGCCACAAAGTTCATCAACTAAAAACCAAGTGTAATCCCCCTTCCAATACTCATATCAATCTCTTTACCTCTATCAGCCCTGTGTCACCTAAGAATACACAGTCCACAACAGAAAATACCCCTAGAAGAAAGTAGACATTTCTTTCTGTCCAACACAAAGCTCAAGAGGTGCAAAAGCTTGTCAGAACACTATATGTTACAATTAAAATACTCATGCATACAAAGAAAAGGGTCATGAAAAAAATCAAAATGACAGGTTTATGCAGATTCATTACACAGAGAACTCTTTAACATGCTCTTGGGCAAGGTCCAGCTTGTGTCATTAAATGTCACTGAGCCATATAAAGAAGTTCAAGTGGATGTGACATGGTGTTTACTCACTGAGCTGTTCTTCTTGATGAGGCAAAATATGTTGCTAAGGATACGGGCACACATTATAAGGTCCTTCTGCTCTTGTAAATGCATGTGGAGATGATGTAAAACGACTGGAAGAAGAATGCATCGAGAATCTGGAAAAAATGAAAAATTTCATGAACAGGAGCTTCTCACAGAGCAATTTAATTTTAATAAATATATCAAATGTGTCTTCAGTGCAAAATTATTTCTGATAAGCAGAAGCTTTTGCTTGCTTTAACCAACATCTTTGATAAACAGAAGCTTTTACTTCACAATCATAAGCAAATGTTTGAAGAATGAACAATATACTGGAAGTCACTATATCACTACATCATGGATGAAGAAAAACACCACTGTGTGGAATACACTACTGTCTTGGGTTATGGAACCAAAAATGTGTATTCTATTTCATCTGTTGAAAGCAGCTGGGGAGATGTTTTTCTTTATCTCTTGCTGTTCTGGGGGGAGGGGGGGCAGATGCCTTCTGATAATGGGCCAGCTGTTAAAACCAGGCGGGGCAGTGTTTCTTATCTCTTTCACCACCCGTCCTCCCTCCAGGGGGATATCTTCTGTTAATGGGCCATTAAGGCTCACCAATGACAGGACACATTCCATCATCCCATTGTGAGATGCTCCACCCAGTGAGGGGAGCCAACCATTCCTACCTGGATAAAAACTGAGACGCAGGAACACCAGGGATCTGGTTCCACTGGGTTCCTGGAGGAAGACTGGACCCTTCTCACCATCACTGGACCCTTTTCTACAGGATCATCTCCACTCCAACAGAACCACATCTGCCACTCCAGGAGGACTCACTTTTGGACTGTTTCCCATACCCTGACCAACAGGGTGTCAGGTTGTAGCTCTAACTCTGTCAGGGTTTCTAGGATTGTTGTTTGTTTGTTTGGGTTTTTTTTTTTTTACTACTACATTTGTATTGTTAATATTCCTAGTAAAGAACTGTTAATCCTATTCCCAAATCTTTGCCTGAAAGGCCTTAATTGCAAAATTATAAGTTGGAGGGGGTGAGGGGTTTACATTCTCCGTTCCAAGGGAAACCTTCCTTGGCAGATACCTGTCTTTCAAAACCAAGACAACTATATGTAAAAGAAATTTTAAACATTTATTGAACTGTCATCTAAAATTAATAAAAAAAATAGAACAGCAATACTTGTATTCAAAACAATGAAAAATTATGCTCTAGTGTTCTTGCCATGTGACAGGATCCATTTATGTGCCAAGGTTACGACAGACTTCATCAGGAACTTACGTTATTCTAAAAAGGGTTCTACTTTACAGACCAGCAACAGTATTTTCAGATTTCTTTCAGAACTTTCACTTTTCCAGATTCCTCATTCATATTGAATATGAGCAACTTAGACTATTGATGTCTGCATAAAATGATTTGCCTTTCCACTATTTCATTTTCTGAACGCAGCTCTTTGGTGTTATTTGCAGTCCGGAATTTGCTGAAAATTATGTAAGAACATAATTAACATGCTACTTATTTCTGCTTCCTTTTATTACAATTAAAGACAATAATAAATGGGAAAAACCCTAACACTTACACTTGTGATAACACTTCAAACACCTATTCACAACTTGATAAATGGAAAGGATATTCTGTTTTCATTTTGTTGTTGTTTTAAAATCTTTTCCATAATTAAGAAATTATATTCCCATAGAAATGTACTCGAAAATTTTCCTCTATTAAAATGTTAATGATTATAAGCTGCATTATAGAAATATCTTCATTTACTCCATTTTTTCATTAATGCAATTATATGCTAAAAATTGATTTCTCTAGCTGGAAAATTACTCTTCTAAAACAATTTTGCCAAGCAGGTGCTGCTTGTGGATTACACTTTCTATATACACTTTTTTCCACTCAAATACTTTCTCTATTTTTACCATGAGGGAGAAGAAGACATTTATTCTGTGATTTTGTTTAATGTTTCTTTCACTTACTGAAACACAGCACTAATCTTGTTACGCTTTACTATTCCCTTGTTTTCATTGTCTAGTCATCTTATAACAAAAGACAAACCATATGGACAAGCCCATTTGTACACACTATTTAAGTATATTCTTATTTTTTTAAAACAAAAGCTTGCCTGCTCTTTTTAAATGGGTGTTTCATGCTTATTATTTATTCAGGTGTACCTCTGTATCTTCCTACTAAAGAAAGTAAGGCTGTAAGGCAGCAGGCAAGTGACCATCAATCAATCAAAAATCAGTGGTACAGAAACCCAACACTGGGCAATAAATAGCCTCTCTCCAGTGACTGCTTATTTCTGCAAGTGCCTCAGCAGGTTTTCATCAGGACTGGCCTGAGAGCTCCCATCTGCCTCTAGAACCACAAATGGGGAGAAGTTTCTCAATGAAACCAAGGCAGCATCCACCTCAGAACTTGGCATAGCCAAGTGCTGTCCACAGTGTTCTGAGATGTCAGGTGTGCCTGGCTGCCACTGACCCATCCACTGCAAGACTTCCAGAGTCAAAGGGTAACCAGGCACAGAAATGGCAAATGTGCAGGCCTGTGGCTGGAAAAGTACCACCTTCTGATCCCTGCTAAATCTGCTTATTGATTCCTGCAGGCTGGAAAAACAGAGCTAATGCTGAAGCAATAAAGCAGGACTTTTCTATTTGTATGAAAAAGACTTAGCCCCTAGATTACAGGGGATGGCTCCTTTTCCCTGCATTCTCTTAAGCCTTATACACACTTAATTCTTGACTATCTGGCAATCCACCATCAAGAGACAAGATAAAGGGTTCACTGTGTAAACCAGTCTATGATTCTGTGGTTGGGGTACTTTGCTGGCAAGCAAAGCTCAATCCAATCACTACCACAATTATCACAGAGCAGTAATAGTATCTCTTTCACACATTCCGTGTTATGAGCATGCTTGTTTGGGCCACAGGTCCTCTCTTGCAGCTACAACTCAAATCCCTCAGTCCAGAAGGTCAGAAGAAACTGGGAGCAGCCCTGTGCCAAGGAGTTTCTTCTTGGTTAACTCAGATAGCTTCCTGATGAGCCCATACAGCATTTGGCACCTAACCTGAGGTTCCATCTACTCTGTGCACTGCTTACATGAAAGTGCAGCATCATGAACTACATTTTGAAGACCAAAAATCTACACATAGCAACACCTGACTTGTAAATAGCCAACTCTTAGACATGATGAGGCATCTCAGGCAAAACCAAGCATCCTCATTCAATTGTTTCAAGTACTCCATTTTTGCAAAAGCTTCATAAAATGATCTGAAACTCTGTTTTACCAGACCAAATGGACTATCAAAAAACATCTTACAATGACTTGCAACTATACATGGGAGGCCACAGTGCCAATTATTGAAACAATCACCACATATAACACAGCTTTAGATTTTTTTTTTTATAAGCGCAGAATCTAAATACCCCTCTGTGTTGATCTGTTTAGGTGGAGACATGTAGTGGTACTACAGAAGAGGAGAGCTCATTCACCTCTGATGCAAAGCAAAGACTAGGTGAGAAAGTTTGGAATATTTGTCTCAGGTTACTCCTTTTCTTGCTATTTGTCAGCTGCAATGTCAGCCACTGGATATAGAAAAATTAATGAGCATAAGGAATGGTGGAATAATCAAAACTCTAAGCCATCAGTCACTGTCCTAATTTTTCTTCTATGCAGGAAGTCAAATTAGCTGACTGTTTAAAATGCTAATATTTGCCCTTTACAAATATTATACAGAAAGACAAGAAAAAAATCATGACACAGAGCTTTTCAAGTACGTGCTTGGCATAATTAGAAAGAGGGCAATCTTAGACTCTGGGCAATCCTTGTGACTTCCCTACACAACATTAACATTTAATACACAGCACATCTTTCCTCCCTAATTTCCATATAGTGGAAAAGCATCTGCAGAGACATAGCTTCTTTAGTCTAGTATATTTTAAAGATGACTTTCAGGAAGATGATATTCATTTAAATTACTGTATCTAAACAGATGGTCAAAACTTCAGCCTGCTTGGAAAAATTGTACCGTTTAAACAAATAAACAGCATTCTCCTTGAACAATAAGAAACAAGGAAGTTGTTCTTGGTTTTGGTAGTTTTACTGGACCTATTCAATTTATGCCCCCTTGTTTGAATGAAATACTGGACCCAAGGATGTCAGGAGAAGAAAGTGCTTAAGCCAAAAAAGCAGCTATCACTGCAATTAAAAGCAGCTATCACTGCAATTCCAAAACCAAACATATACACCTGTTCTCTGGCTGCATGGATGTGTCACTGATCTTAGAACAGTGAGCAGGGAAACTAACTCAAAACTTGTAGACAGAAACTGTTTCCAGTTGAAAGAAAAAAAATTGCCTGTAGGGCAGAAGGAAAACACAGGCATCGTTCAGAAAGTCCTCCCCTGGCCTGAAAATAAGGCACTGATCAAAAGCATGATTTGCACAGACTGAATTTTTGTGTGCAATATGCATCAATCTGTACGTCCACAGGTGTGTAGAGAAGCACATATGAACAAACAATGCCAAGGAGTAGTACATTGCTGTGGAAGGCAAATTAAGCCATACCAATTAATCTGAAAAAGATCATGCAGTTCTTGATATCAGTACTATGTGTAAACACTTTATGTTTTGAAAAGATTTACTCTTTTTTCAAACCTGTGTTAATACATAAAGTTTAATGCATTTTAAGTAAACTGAATTCAGGATTTGTATCAACACTTTCAATAATGATAGGCTTTTTGCATTTTTATAGCAATCAGTTAGCTTGCAGTGATTACTGAGATACCTTACAACTCTCATTATTGAGAAGATTTGAGTCTTTTGAAAAACAGTGGAATAAGAGGGAAATCATAATACCTAGCTTCTAGAATTAAACACCCTTATCAGTTAATGGTATCATTTTCTGAACTTGCTCATTACTTTTTTTCATTCCCATAAGAAGTCTGACATGTAACAACATATTTTAAACAAGGCAGTTCAAAGATATTAAATTATTTTTACTGATTGTGTCAGATATTTGTCTCTAAATGACTCCTGAAACATAAGGTTTCCTAAATGTACCTTCTCCTGTAATATGCAGAATGAAATTCTTAGATGAACTAATTCACTCAATCTCAGAATGAAAACAAAAAGATAATTATCATGTTTCTAATCCATTAACTGTGAGATTCAGTGTAGTTAAGGAAAACAGTAAAACAAAGAAAAGGAGTAAGTTATATATAAAATAATCACATTAAAATCAGCATATGAAATCAAGCATCAACTTGGGATTTATGCTAGCTTCATAATATAACTGACAGATCTATATAGTGTAAATGGTCATAGAATTAAACATCTCCTCTATCTGCTTTGAACAGTTTGCCTCACTAAAAGGAAGAGTCCTATGCAACTATCCATGCACAGAAGTCCAAATCCTCATATTTTGGGAAAACACAAAGTTTCATTGCCACAACAATTTTCATATCATAAAGAGCTGCACCACAGCTTATGAATTAGCTAAGATACAGGCTTTATCAAGATGAGGTTTTCTTTTTTGTAGGATTTTACCTATTAATGTAATGTCTCTACTGCTAACACATTGACATGTTGTATCAGTGATGATTCCAAGAAAACTCATCCTTTTTGGAGGACAAAACCCAGATGTTCCACTTATGCACCTCGCATTTTCACAACTACTGAATTTGCAAGCTCAAAGTAGTGCCCTTAGATTAAAAAAAACAGTTGGAGTTCTGTCAATTCCTGTTTAACCATGTCAAGAAGGACATGGTTAAGGATGTGTTTCTCTGTTACTGTGCCTAACTCTTCCCAGATAAACAGATTTAACTCTTCCTCAAAGGAAGCTGTATTAATGCAAAAAAGAAAGCAAACAAGCATGCTAGACTACTGATGTATGGGAAATCACAAAGTTAGACAGGCATATGTAGATCATCAGTTTGGACATTCTACAAGTATCAAGAGGGATGAGTCCAAACACCAAAATACACAGGATGCTGGAAGAAAGGTCAAGAGGAAAAAAAATACTGATGAACTTTACTGGCAGGAAAATTGTCATCTGTTTCTTCTTAGACAGCCAATGAAGTTAGCTCCAGATATCAGAAAATGCTATATAAGAAGCACCCTCCTCATTTTCAGATGTTTGAATAGTTATTTCCTATGTTCCTTTTACTTCCACTGTGTTAGCTAGCACTGTGGTTTGCAGCTCACCACCATTCAGCAGTTTTTTCTTCTTCACAGCAAATAACTATGCTGTTATATACTTTATGCATCAGGCATCACTCACATTTGTGTAGCATTTTTGTGCTAAAGAAATGGAGGATCCAAAGTGCTGAACTAGCAAGAGTAACACAAACAAGAGTTAACGGGTGAGAGTCTGTTTGCTGAACTGTCCCCAAAAAAGAAGAAAAAAGGAGAAAAATAATTTTAGCAAAGTTTTTTCCTTGTAATTACTTAAAAAGCATAAGGCAAATTTTCTTAACCAAGATATTGCTAGTAGATCAAAAAAACCCCCCATATTTTAAAGTGTCTTTTTCTCTGAAAAACAAATCACTAAATTCAAAAGACTCTAGTTTTGCAAATGAGCAGCTTATACAGAGCAGTGCTTCAAGAATTGCTCCTTAGGAACACTGTTCCAGCACCTTCTGGCCTATGTACAAAGCACACAATCTGAGCTCCTCATCTGCAGGCAGCCCAGAGGAACCTTACCTGGGTTAGTGTACAGGTGACTCTCCACAGTTTTCCCAATACTCTGCAGTTTAACAGCTTGAAGGGACTCATCCCCATGCATGACTGTTGGCAAGCTGCCCAAAGCATCGTGAACCAGATTTGCCACTTCTCTCACATCAAAGAGCTTCAAAAGTTCTGAGTACACTGATGGGAATGAGCTGAGAAACACAGCCTGGAGGAACAGGGCAAAAACGGACAGTCAGAACAGTTTTGACATTTATAGAATTTAAATAACTATAGAAATTTAAGTAACTCTAGAGAAATGCCTGGTTTCAAGAGTAGGTAATAGCTTTAAAAACTGCCTTATTTTCAGAATGAATAGCCTCACATTCATACACTTGTGACTATTTCCTCTAAGTAATATCTAATTGTTAATTTGTCCCAGGACAAAATGAAAGTTCAACTCAGAACGAAAATACTTATTCTTTAAACACATTTATGTCTCTGTGACATAAAGGACGGCAAAATCTAGTTGATATGATACAAAAAATATTTGTGTGGAGTTATTTTGGTTTACTTTATTTTAAGGTAAGTAACAGCCTCTATATCATCCATTTTTCAAATATTGAATATTTTTATTTTGGAGTGAGGCAGCACTGGTAGTCTTGATTCCCTTAAACAATCTTTAAAATGGGTTACAAACTCATTGATTAATATGAAAATGAAACACTGTAAAAGTAAGGAGAACAACACCATAGAAGCTAAAACTGACATTCCCCTCTTCTCTAAATCCTGCTGATTGTAAAAAGCTACTTATACACTCACACTGGTGGCAGAACAGGCTAATGTGAGTTAAAAATACTGAAAAAGAATTCTAAATGTGGTTGTTTGCATCCTTTTGTTGTCTTTTGACTCCAGCTGCTTACATGATATGAAATGGAAGAACTACCTTTCCAATTCTGTTCTCTCTGATTTTCTTGGCAGAACAGTTTTCTAAAGCAAATTGGAAAATATTAATTGTTAACAAGATCTTAACCATCTCTGTTTACAGGAACATGGGAAGAGGATGGTAAATTTAGGAGCATTTAATGTAGAGAGCTGTCTCCTGTGTGTTTTGCCTCTATACTTTAGCACTAGCCCATTTTTGTAGTCTCAAATGAAATAAAGATATCCTCTGAGTATTAAACCATATGGTTCAAAAAGACTTAAAAATTTTCTGTAAAGCACAAAAACTCTGTTAGTAGTCTTTTGTATGGCTCAAATTCTTCAGTGTCAGTGTGGTTAAACTAAGCAGTAAAAAGACCAAACCAGAGCAATTGTTTTATTTGTATCCATCAACATTATGATTATAATTCAAAATAAAATATCAGGTTTAGTATTATCTATTCCAAGCATATTTAGAAGGTGCTGGTATGAAAATTTTACACTGTAGGCTGGAAAGTTGAAAATGCCACTTTACCCTAGCAAAAATACGTTTTCTTACTGAACAGGAATATATTTTTTATACTGGAAGTGGAAAATGGCAACAATCAAGAAAACTTACTTGCAGCTGGGATAAAGCACTAGTTCCTTTGCTCTCCTGAGACAGGAAGAAGCGTACTGACATCAGGAGCTCTTGAATACAGCAGCGAAATTCCTCCTCATTTTGTCCACCAGTAGCAATAGAGAATAATCTTCGAGACTGAACTATGTATTTAAAGATATATTCCTGTGCCTATAAATGCCAAAATCAGAGATAATTCACAAAATGAACATGCTCATCTCCAAACAGAACAGATGCAATGATTATATCATTCAAATAAAGAAAAGAATCTGAAACAGGATCCCATTCATTAATTTTGCTAAATCTCTCTATTGAAACACTAACAATATTTTAATAATAAAAAAAAAACTAACAAAAGAGTAAAAACTCAACACCACTTTCTCCCCCCCAGCCCCAAAAAAGCTTAAATTAGGTTGCAAAACTGTTGGAATGCAAGTTCAAAATACTGTCCTCTCTTATTAGCACGACACCAAAGTTCACAGCAGTATAGAAAAAAAACAGAAGGATACCACACTGGTATTTTATTTCCAAATTGTACCTCGTGTCCCAAATGGGATTATTGTGTGGGATAACTCAGCCTGATGGCATTTTATGCTCTTCTGATGGTACAAAGCAGGGCAACAAGAACAACCACCGTGATCAGCAGAATTCACTGATGTCAGGACTGAACCACCAGGTCAGCTTGCGTGTCTGCCACTTAGATCCACGCAATGGATGTTAATACCACCAGTGTAATCTATATTTGATTCCTTTGCCTCATTCAGTAGCGAACATAGAGCTCCAGAGACCAATGGTAGTGAGCCTGAATGGTCAAGTTACTGACAAAAGAGAATAATGAATAAACTGACTGCACTGAGTCTGCAGCTCCCTAGAATTGGTACTACTGTTCCATCATTTATATATATTCTGCTTCATTCCCTAAGTTAAACCTGTGTGTACTGTATTAATACATCTTTCAAATATCTACTTGTCTTCAACAATATTGTCTTCAATAAACAATTTTTATTACCTTTAGTACTTCCTGTATGTGATCATGAAGCTCCACCTCAGTGACCCGATCAATATGCCACTTCAGTACTTTTATAAGGTCTCTATAATAGCACAGCAGAAAGTATTATAACACAGAAGTGGGAGAAGGGTTAACTTTGCACATAAATTGCAAGCCAATAGCTGTCATGAGAAACACTGGCAAAATAAAAAATGTATGACTAGATTTCACCAGACTCAATAGTACACTTAGTTTTAAGTCTGCTGAAGACTGATGCACCTTGTAGATCTCTGATGAATGGCCAATAATTCCAGCATTAAATATGCAGTTGAATGATTTCACCAGGGATACACCATTTCCTTAACCTAATGATTGATTCTTTTAGTTTAGTAATAATTGTCAGTATTAAATCATATAGAAAAAAGTACAGACTTCACCTGTATGCAAGTGCTCCTGCAAAATGACTTTCAATGTAAGTGTCCATTACTGGCTTAAAGTGGTGAAACTTGCTGTCCTGCAGCAAATTTATTATGTGAACCTAAATGTGAGAGAAAAAGAAAAAAAAAACCCAACACTTTTTCTTTGTTTTGTTTTACTTAGCTTTTAGCTAGCATTAAGCATGATCACAAAACGAAACTTACCAAGCAATCAAATACTTTTGATCCATATTTTTGAGAATTTTCATCTAAAATCCCAAATAAAGTGTCTAGTGTATCTTGAAGAAACTGATGGGAGAGAATAAGAGTGTTATTAAAAAGGTATTTCTGTAACATGAAAGTACATTATTTCCCTCCTAGCATAAAAGCATAAAAAGGTATATACCTTCACTATTTCTGAACCATCAATTTCTTTTAATTTTGAGAGGCAACCTGCAATTTTGTCTGGGTGGGTTCTCCACTTCAGAAGGTCAAGCATATCTCCTGCAAAAACAAAATGCAAGATTAAAGTTGGAAGCAAAGCAGCATATCATATTTTAAATTTTACTGTTACTGTCCACTCAATAAAAAATGGAATCATTAAAACAAAAGAAAACACCTCCAGATTTACTATACTATAATCTTCCCAACAACACATTTTCATTCCATTCCATAATTGCTCCACCAAAACAGACATAAGAACATGGTACTGGGTCACTAAAATCAGTCTCCTGTGGCAACACTATCATGCAATCTCATTCAGATACTATCTAAAATAAAGCAATTATTTTGCCCTCTCTCTCTCATCCCATTGAAGGATGCTTTCCAGAGTTACTCTCTGAAAGGTGGAAACAATCTCCTAATTACTAGCTTGAACGTATTTGAAACACATTTCTATGTCTTTTTAGAAAACAAACATGATGCCTCTGAGATCCCACTTGATAAACAAGCAAAAAATCTCTTCCTGAAAATGAAGTGTTCTGAGCTAAAAGGTACCTGAGTGTGTCCAAACTGCCTCCAGTTTTAATTCCTTGTCCTTCGGCTTTCTTAACGAAAATGATGACTACATTACAGATAAGATTACATCATTTTCTACATCATTAGCAAGCTCATACATCTGTTGTAAACACCTGACATCTATGTTCTAGAATTTGAGAGTCTTTTAGATGGACATATTTATGTCACCAATATGATGCTTCTCCTGTTTAACACTATTCAGCTCCCTGGATAGAGATGAATCCCCAGGAGTCTCCACTAGTGTATCCTGCCTTTTCTACCATTAAATTCAACTTAATTTCTATTCTTTCTTATTAATTATTTAAATCAGAGTTGCTGATTGCTGTATCATATTTTGATTTTGTCCCTCTCAACTGATGAGACCTTTCAACAACATATTAGCAGAAAATTGTCTCAGATTTTAGTGAAGTTACTCTCATCTCCACACCCTTTCAGTCCTTTAAAACAGAGATTTCTTCAGATCTAGTAGCATTTTCCATCTGCTCAGGAAGGGAATTCCTTCCACTGTAGTGCAACCTTTCACTTCCATTTCAATTTTTATTCGCCTGTTTAAAACTTCTTATTTCTAATCTATGTGTTTTCTCATGTGCTGCATTATTGGACTGCTGCATTTCCTCTTGATAATAAATTAAAAAAAAGTTGAAAAGAAAGATTAAGAAGTTTATTCTAGCATGATTTTTCTTTGATAAACTCATCTTACAGCACATCTGAACTAGTTATGTGTTGATTTTTTTATCCATGATTTCTTATAAATTCTTGCATAAAGTTCATCATGGACAGATGGCCAAATTAACATATCTGCCCTTCCACCTGTCTTAAATGTAAGTTCTGCATTTAACAGTCTTTGGACACATGTTACTGCTTCACAGAAGTACTAAAAACCCCACCTTCCTAAAAGATTGAGAATTTCTTGTTCCACACCATTCAATATCCTAAAATAGTTTTGCAAACTTGGCTTGGTTTTTCAGCAGTCTTTCCTTGCTGAACTCAGACACATCTGCAGAGCTCCTTTCAAGTTATATTCTGTAAAAGCTACACATATTTTTGACTGTTGAATTAAATAAATCCCAAATCCCTTTCATAGTCAAGTTTACTACTGCCACGCTCCACTGACCAGCATTTCAGAAATTCTCAATGCCTAGTGGTTTGAGGCAGAAAACCTTAATCACCATCCAAGCCTTCCATCAGTTTAAGCTGAACTACAGCCTAGCTGATCACCTCCCAGCATCGTGTTAGAAGGAGTCAGCACTTCTGAAGTGTCCTCAGTAGTTATTAAAGTAAGTTAAAAAGTTAAAAGCAAGTTTTCCTCTTGGTTCAGCATCTTTTTGGCTGCTTTCTACCACAGACTGTTTTCACACTCAAGTAATACTTGAACAACACCCATCTTTGTGTCATCTCTTTGCTGGTTTGCTCCAGGGAAGTTCCTCTATTCCCCAAAAAAATGAAGTAATATTTTTTACTTTATTAACACTAAATAGATCTCCACCTATATCCAAATTTTGCCATAGGTGTTAATGGCAGACAACCAACATAAAATTCCACAAATATTTTGCTGCTTTAATTGCTTTCTCTGGACACAGATTGCTTTGATGCATTTATGTGCTACATTTTTGTTTCATTTCAGGCTGTGTTGGCATGGAAAAAACAGATCCTTGAGTCGCACTGAGTGACGAAGAGTCCCACGTGTGCATCAGAGACACATCCCAAAGATCAAGGACAAATGATAGGTCTTATTATTCTTTCTGTCAGGAATTTTTAAGGAACAAGATTTACAAATCCAGAGAACTACATTTGTCTTTTGGATAATTAAATGTACTTCTACACTTCAAGCCTCAGCTCAAGCTGATGAGTACCAGGACTAGCTGAAGTTGTCAGTTCAGAGCAGGAAAAGCACTTCTTTACAGGTTTGCTGGAGGAACTTGGTAGAAAATAGTTGACACTCAATATTAGGGATTTGTGGAGGGATTTAAAAGAAAAAGCAAATGTAAGACACTTCAAAGAAGCACTAAGGAGGAAAGGCATTCTAAGATAACATTAGTGAACAGCCCAAGCATAAATGATATGAATAGAAAATCTGACATGTGAACCACAAGGGGAACGGATAGCAGTGTGTCATGTAGTGAGAGACAGGAGAATATAAAATTGTCCCCAGAAATAGACCCACTAGGAAATCATAGTTTTGGAAAAGGGAAAAGGTCACTGGTGATGATTAATTTTGCTAAAGAATAAAAATATTTCCAATGCATCATCTTCAATATAAACAAGGCTTGTATATTTAAAATAGACTACACTTGACCTATTATCCCCATCAAATAAAACACATCCCTTCTTAAAGCATGTAATTTAAATCCAAAGAGTTAGGCTTAATAGAAGGTTTGGAACCATGAGTTTAAGGAAGTGGTTTGGGATGATTTTCCAACCCTCTCTTACCCTCATGTAAGTCCTGAGACATCAGAAATTGGCTTTTGTTATGACACTACTACTACTACTTCAGGAGGAAAAGACTGAATTTCAGAACTGGCAGTCAGCATGTCTCTTCCATCAGGCTGCTTCTGTGGTCACCAACACTTCCTCCAAACTAGGGTTACTTGGAAAGCTGCCCAGTGCCACTTTTGTTTTATTGATTCACTGCAGCTAGAGGGATTACACCTGTGCCATCCTGTATGGCATATTGCTCTGCTGCTGAACTGCTGCTGAACAGCTGCTGACCAGGGATCAGTGAGAGGATGCTAACAGCTAAAATATTCAGACTTACTGGAAGGATCCTGACTCTTGCAGCCAGTGATCCCTACTACATGTCAAAAACTAAGACTTTTGGCAACTACTCAGTAGAAAAATACTGTGTTGTCTCTCACTCTCTTTCAGGGTTTATTATAGAGTATTGAAAAATAACTACCCATATAGGAATATAATAGATAAAAGCCAGTATACTTTCTGCTAATATTAACTGATTAACTATCCAGGATCTAAAGGAAAAGTGAAGGAAAAACTAACTAGTAGAAAGATTAGATTAGGACGAGCTCTTAGCCATGATGACCGCAGAGACTCCCCTGATTAGAAGGTCTCTAAAAATTTGGAAATAATCCTAATAATGCCTCCAAATACCCAGGGTAAGGAAGTTACGGATCCCAACAACTAGGAGTCAGCCTCTGTCCCCTAGTCCCCATAATTTTAATATGCATGAGAGCTGATGGCATGTGGGAACAATCAATGAGAGAATGACAGCTGAGTAAAATTTCCCAGCAAGCGAGTAAAGCCGCAGCCTAATTCAGTCACACCCTTTACAAGTCTGGGTTTGGGGTCCTTCCACCCCATAGCCAGACAACAGAATAATTTTCAATTCATTCTCAGACTGGACTTTGTTGTTTGTAAACAACAGGTGAATCTCTAAGACATTCAGAAAAGTCTCCAAACTTAAAAACAAATTAAAAAAATAGCCAGCAATTTCCAAAAATACCAATACAAACGTTTACTAAAAAAATTAAATACACAGATCTTTTTAATCCTGTATTTTTTTAATATATAAGCTACATTCTCTCAGGGATAACTGAAGTAATGCTCACATGACCAAATATCCACATGCTTTGCTCTATGTTCATTTTCTGAGCATGCAATAGATTTTGGCAAATTTTTGTTTAAAAGAATGGGGATTTGGAAACTCACCAAGATGAACTTCCCAAAGAAGATCCTTGGAGAAAATATGAGCCTGTCTATTGAAAATATTTCCACCCTCTGAAGTACTGCTGAAATAATTGTTAACTCTTTCAGAGCTGAAAAGGGGATCAATATTATTCAGATATTCTACACCCTCTTACTCAGAATATGGTTAAAAAAAAGGAGGAAATTTTATGCCCTATGTCACACATCTATTTACATTAAGTACAAAATAGTTCCTGTACTGTAAACAAAAGTCAGTATTAGAATCCCAGACAACAGGGCAACTATTTATCAGTGAGACACTTAAGTTCCAGGCAGCACTTTTATGCATGTGTAAGTACCAGTAGATTCATGTAATTCCTAAATCAAGGCCTTTAACTGAAGCAAATTTAGTCTCCAAATCCCTATTAGCTACCTTTGGGAAAATCTTTCATTGAGTAACTTTCATTAGATAAGATCTTATTTCATAAGATAATTGCTATGACAATACAAAATGGGTGTGCACATGGAAACAAGCCACTTACTGTTTGCACACAGTTCTATTTTGCACACTTGCTATTAAAGGTGAAAATTAAGAGCACTATTTCAATTTAAAAAGCTGCTCTAGTTTTTGTTAAACATCTATAATCAATTGGCAATATTTAGAAATTGTTTGAAAACTGATCCAGTTTTTTTTGTTTTAGTTACAGGTAGTTCAGTTATGGCAGGTAAACAGTAACCTCAAAAATTTTAGATAACACTGGTTAAGAACTTTACACAGAGCACTGGTAGAGAGTGTAAACACATATACTTAAATCTTCTGCTCCTTATAGCCAGTGTGTAAGACTGTTTTAAGTAGTAGTAAATGTTTGCTGGTTTGAAGAGAAACAAAAAAGCAATATATTCCTAATTAGAAACAAAGTGCTACAGCCTAAAGCTGAAAATAACTATTTCATAAAAACTCTACAACAAACAGATTGAGAGGTTTTATAAAGCAGCTGGGTTTTGATAGTCGATTCCAGAAGTGCTGCATTTGATCCAATACCATGGTCATCTAAAAAGCATTCTTGAACTACTTAAAAACAGTGGTTTATCATGATCCATTTGTTTCCATCTGGATGTAAAAAAATCATGAAGAAAACCAGTTCATAAAATAGATAGAACATAAGCTATTTTAGAGTACATCCATGCTTGCTTGGCATGGAAAAGACTAGCTATCACACTCATTTCAACTCATCATGTTTTAAATAATCAACATATCCTACCATTTTGTGTGAGTTTAGTGGAGCAGAGAAAGGATGTAATCCAGAAGGACTCTTTAGTGGCTTTTACTGCTTGGCTGTTGTTTCCTAGGGATATTCCCTTGGAAAAGGGGAGTTTGAGGTAGCGACCAGAATCCTGAAGGTTTGCATTTTCTTCACACTGTGAAAACAAACCAGTAAAAATAACAGTACTGCACAAAACAATTTACCAAATCTCTACCCTGTATATCAATCGTTGTTTCTCTGTCAGAAGCTGAAGAATTTCCACTATGCCTGTTGCAACCTTGGTTTTAGGACATAGCATCATATATTGACATTGAAATTTAAAAAATTTGCACAGGTTACATTAAATGAATAGCTACAAATTTTCACATTGGAATCTAAACTTTATCTGGGAGCATAGAAAATCCTCTGAACAAAGTGACAACTCTTGTATGTGGAAAGAGAATTCCACAAAGTTAAAATAACTTATCTTTGTGAAATTCATTATAACACAATGTGATACAACAGTATGACTTAGGAAAACCAATGCACTGAAACACATACCTAGATTAAATTGCAGTTTATATCAGCAAGGTGAATATTAAACAATCAGCAATGGATATTTTAATGGTGACAGGATCATCACTCATTTCATAATCAATACAGACTTTCTCAGTTTAATGTCTCTGGGCATTTATAGTAGGTTCCAATGGAATCATTACAGCTAATGACTGCTAATTCAAATTACCTTGTGTACAATTAGTTCATGGGTGCCATCTGGCAGAGTCCTCCCATTTTCCTGCATCAGGGGCATGAAAGAAAAGCCAAACAACTTCTTCTCACCCTTTTCTTTTGCTGAAATGGATATATAAAGATAATAGCATACTTTTTAGACAAAATAAATGCATACAATGCAACATAAGAATATAAAATGCAACGTAAGTATACTGGAGCTGCACCTAGTCAGATGAAGATTATCTTGAATTGCTGCTCCAGTCTGCACATTGTCTCCTGCAATGTTCTTTTTTATCTCACCTTAAATCAGAAGGGAGTATTCTGAAATAATTTAGTATATATTAACAACAAATAATGTAAGCCACCAAATATGCAATCTTAGCAACATACAGCAGTTTATCCTCCTCTGTGAAACCTGCCTTCTACCTAGGAATGCAGAATGTGGAATCAGCAATTTTTACCTCAAAATCGTCTCTAAAATGTTTCATAATCTTTCAAAAATTTTAGAATTTTTTAAGTAAAAAAAAAAAACATTACAGAGAAAGTTCTTGCAGCTGTCTTTTCCTTGAGGTGATATGGAAACTGGTGTGCTGACTACAGCTGCAGTGGGGAGGACTAGCAGAAGTCCCGAGCACCACTTACTGGAACAGTGCCGGAATTCACAGCGGATGTGAGCTCCTCTGAACTTATCCACAGGAATGGGAAGTTTCAGCAGCTCAGCCCATCTGGGGCAGTTGTTATGATAAAGCACAAAAGAATGGTACTCGCTGGCTGGTGGCTCTCCAGAGCCAAATGAGATAAAATCCTGATGAAGAAAAGATGTGATTAAGGACAGATTAGTTCACTGGTAAAATGTCATTGAGGACTGCTCTCCCAAGGAAGACTATTTAATGCTTACATTCATATCATAAATGCCAAATTTGGTACAGTGTTCAGTATCTTATAACCCTCAAAAACAGTAACACTTTTTTTTTTTTTTAAATATTTGCAATTAGAAAATTAGAAATGTCAAGAATCATTCACATAACTTAGAACAGAAGTGTGTAACAGGGTGTACTGGGTGATCAGGGAGGCTTAAGCAACACATGCGTTGTGGAATCCCATGACACAACAGGGTCCTGCCAATGTTATGCCCCAGCAACAAAGAATGGAACTGAGACCAGAACAGCCCAGGTTCAAACCCTTCAGTCACCTGAAATAAGCCTGTAACCTTGGTTACCAACCAGTGATATGTCCCAGCATTGGAAAATAAATGTGGATCCCATGATCAGGAAGAAGAAAATTTTGGCTGCCTTTACAACACCCATGAGGGACCTTCCACAGCAAGGCAGACAAATGGATTTGTCTAAAGTCCTGACTTGAGGATATCTATTAATTCTCTGTGGGAAAGGTAAGGTGTAGCTTTTGCAATTATAATCTCAATATCTTTTTTTGTTTAATATATATACACATACGCTTCTGTGTATATACATAAATGTATCTACATTGCATGCCATGGATCTATATGCACAATTTCACTTCAGATACACTAACATGCAATCTGAACCAGGCTCTTTGTGTAGCCTTTCTTCATTGTGTTACCCCACAGCCCATGAAATCATGCAGAACATATGAAAATACTACTTTAAAATTTAAAACAAAACAAAAACCATAAAAAAATATGTGAGGAAAAGTTTGAATGTGAACAGAAATCTTTTTGGTACAAAAAAATCTTTGAGAAACAGTCATTTATTAATAATTAAAATTTTAACTACTGCCTGTTTGTCAGTTGTCAACAGCAGCATACAATAAAATTTTAAGATGAGAAGAAACTTTTTTTTTATATGCTGCTGACTTTTGCAGTGAGGATCCCTAATTTATTAAAATCAGAGACAAATTTCAAAATTATCAAGACAAGTTGTTCTGTGTAACATAAAAAATTACATATTTCTAAGAAGAATTCTTAGGAAATACAAAATCCTCCCAAACTTGATCTTGCTTCAACATTTTCCAGCATCTTAATGGAATCATTAGTTATTTGGTTGGCAATTTTACATGTTTATCCCAATCACGTAATTAATCACAGAAGAAAAACAAACATATGTTAAGGTATTATACAGACATCTTATAAATGTTTTAAGCAAATACTTAATTTGGAAATGGAAATACTTTGAATACCTAATGACAGCAAAATATAAACATGTTCTTCCCAAAGCATTTTTCTACTCTTCAATCAATGCCACAAAAGAAGACTTACATCTGAGAAAGTGGATCAAAATTAACTACAGCAAGGAAAATCATAAAAAAAAGATACCTTTAAAATTTGACCACTGCTGTCCACCACATGCATTGTCACTTCCACATTCCTGGCCACACTTTTCCCTCCTTTCTCAAATTCTCCTCTTTCTACAGTGATATATAAATCATTCCTCATTTCACCTATCAAAAAACAAACAAACAAACGTGTCCAAGAGTCAGTCCAACTTGCTTACTTTTGCTTTTAGTACTTAAGTAGACTTTTCATTTTATCTTACAAAGGAGAGTGCTACACCCACAATTTGTCAGTATTTTTGGATTGTAAACAATAATTGTTTCCATAAACAAAGAAAAGCAAAATATCTTCATCCCTCTCAAAACCCAAAGATTATCTGCCATACTAAACCAATTTTAGGGGCTTCTACTGATCTGCTTGGTCTTTTCACTGTCCCCTCTAGCTATACTGTGTCTAGCTCCACCTCATTTAATTCTTCTTCTAATCTAAGGCAATATTAATGTACTTTCTTTCACCTGTAATCATTACGCTTCTCTGTTTAACTGATTACAACTTTTTTCTACTTAACCTCAAAAAGAAGTGTATTATTTTGCAAAAGGAAAAACCAAGAGGTTGGTGTTCTTTACATTAGAAGGGCAATCTTCCCAGATTGTGGGCATTCAAATTAGTAATCTGAAAAATCTCAATATATTTTACATCAGTAGGGTGTTCCAAAGCTCTCTTAGCTTATTTTTTGCTCGTTGGAAAGGCTTCTGAACAATTAGACTCCTCATCAGGACATTTAAACTACAAATTCAATACAGAAACTACCTAAGTACCACATGGTATGTACAAGTACTGCTAGCATATTTAAATTGAAATTCTTTGCACGTTCATGCAGTGTCACACTGAGTACTCTGTCAGAACATAAACAGATCATGTGGACAAGATCAACAGTAATTTTATTTTAGTTTCAGTTGACAAAAATTGCAAAGTTTGATGAAAAGAGGAAAGAGTGATTGCAGTAGGGACAGGACAGGGGGAAAAGCAGCACTGGTGGTGACTGAAGTGCCATAGTAGGGAACCCCCTATTATGTTTAAAGATGCTGAATCTATTTCTAAAGAGTGTAAACTAACCCAGATCTTGACAAACATTACCAGAACTACTTTGAAGCAATTGGACTTTCCTTGTGAAAGGCAGAACAATGAAGGATGAATAACATCTTAATTAGGAGAATTTTCTAAATTCTTATTTCTGGACCTTGTTGAAACAGAAACTGAGAATATATGTTTTCACCTAGAGAGATGCAAGTTTAGTGAAAAGGGAATATCATCTTTTAATAAGGCAGATTTTTCACTCAGCACTGCAGAAATAAATTGTGATAGTTTAGTATATTTATAGGTGTGCCACGTAGAAGACAACCATGGGATGCATACCTGTATGGTGGATAAAATTAATTACACTATATGTAGCATAAATAATAAATGCATCTTCAATTTCTAACTTCATTTTAATTTGCAAGTAGAATTTGACTTGCTTGAACTTTCCACAATACTCCCATGTTTCACATTCCTTGCATTTTACTGCATGCAACTCTCCAATGATTTTTAAGTAACAGAAACAATGATCTTGCTGTAGTCATCTCATATTTTTATAACATTATTACATCATTGGATGCAAAATAATTAAATGATTCCTCCAAAGCACAATCTAAATGATAAAAAAATTTAAGAAACTGCCATATCACGAATCCCTCAAGACCCATACCCATAAACAAGGGAGGAGAATCTGCTATTGTATTACCTTATTATCAGTCACCTGCTAAAACAATCATGGGCACAGGCTAGAATACAGCCAGACAGAATCAACAGAATAAATACTAGATTTGTCTGAAGTCAAGGATGAAAGAGCTGATTTACTACTGTGTGCAACCACCAGATCAGTCTCTGGTTCCTGGTGGGAAACAGGTTTAAAATAAGCAAGAGGTGATGGTTATTCAGAGGATGGATAGCAAGACATGTAAGGAAAAAAAGCAAACACAAAAGCAATCTCTAAACAAAACCCAAACACAAACCCAAAGCTTTCCAAAGGATGTTATGAATGTAAGTAACTAAAAGGATGAAAGGAAAGGATGGAGAAATTGTGGAAAAAAGATCAGCTACAGGATATGAAACAGGCAATCATAAGGACTCAGGAAATCCCCTGAGTTGAAAACAGCTGAAGGCTGGGAGAGCATCAGGAGGTAATTACCATACATGCATATGTGCATACTCAGCTTTTATTTTTCCTTAGGATCTCCTTACAACAAGGGTCCTCAGCTCGATGGACCCTTGATCTGAATCTGCAAAGCTGCTCTTATTGTTTATTCAAGTAACAAAATTAAAACTTAAAAACTTATTAAGACTACCGTTAAAACTGCCAGATTTTGATTATTTCTACATTGCAGTATTATTTCATTACAGAAATTTTATAAGTTACAGTAATATGTTTATCAAAGAGCTTGCAGCATGTTGGGTCCTTGCTTAGCATATGCACATATTGGGCTTGGTTCTAGCCAGTGCTGCCTTTCAAGTATTTTACATCGAGAAAAAATGACAACACACAGTATTGACAAAAAGAAGCTTTGATATAGAGCTGATTTGAGCAAACAATTTGTAGGTACAGCAAGATCTCTTGAAAAATTAACTTGAATCCTATGTGTATTTGCACTACTTTATTTTCATTTATCAGCCCAGATTTATTTCAGTTTTCCACAGGATCTTCACAGAAACATAACCATAACCAAATTAGCATTCCCACCACAAATGTAATGACTTACCCCAAGTGTAACTCAGTGAAAACTGTAAGTTTTCCTTTTTAAATAGAGTAAACTGTATGGAACTTAAATGCAAATGAAAATGACAGTGGAATGGGATGCCCTATTACTGGAAGGAAGTGTTCAAGGTCAGGTTGGAAGTGGCTTTAAGCAACCTGACCTAGTAAAAGACATCCTGCCCCTGTGGGTGGGCAGAGATAATAATCTTTAAACATGCCTTCCAACTCACACCAGGCTATAATTCTATGCAAAAAAAAAAAAAAAATAAAAATAGGAGAGCATTTTTCAAATAAGTAATTGGGGCTCCACAGAAGTGAAGGAGGCTTTTAAAAATTGTGTTTCAACACATTTTAAGTTTGGGGTTTTTTTTAAATCCAAACCTGTTGTGTTTTACCTTTTTAACTCCCAGAAGAAATCAAATCACAGTGAAAAAAGACAGAGATGTAGGATGTACTTTCTCAAATATTTACCTGCTGTTGTCCTAACAGAGCCTTGGCAGAGTTTGTAATCAGTGTCATGAAAAGTCAGTTCAGGTGAATCTTGCCCTGATCTCTTTCCATTCAGGAAGCTGTGCTGAGTTTTCAATGTCTTGAAGAAACTCAAGACATGTTGGTCACATTAGTGAAAGAAAATGCCCTTTTTTTCCGTTATCATGCACAGCAAATTGAATGTAAGAGGAGACTAAGCCTCATGCTGTATGAAGAACAACCATGTTTTATATGGAAATGAATAGAAAAACAGAAGGGAGACAATTGAAATAGACTGAAAAATAAGTAAACTCTGGTCTATGTATTAAGTATACAGTCTGTACCAGGTGAATTCAACATCTGCTTCATTTCCTCAAAGTATGTGGCATATCTGGCATTTTATGATTTCTACAGAAATGTAGGGTTCAATGTGAACTTGCCTCCTGTCTGGAGGCACACAGATATTTCATTATTGATTTAAAACACTACCATTACCTGCAACCAAAGTATAAGAAAACCAACTATATTGGACTTGCAGCATTCAGCTATGAGTCCTGATGTGGGAACTAAAGAAGCAGAGGACTTTTACAGTGTTACAATAAGTTTACATAGATAGATGTTTGAAACAGAGTTTAATTTTAGGCCTTGAAATATTTGGAGCATAGAAAATTTTTGAGCTGCAAAAAATATAAAACAAGCAACTATTTAAGGTGTACATGTAGTGTTTATTAATTGGCTTAAGTAGATGCTTGTAAGCTTTCAGCATTAGCCTACTGGCTAAAAACCTTTTAAAAGGCCTTGTGACAATAAGAACTTTGGCTTCTGTTGTTATGGCATGAGTTTTTTCCATCTTTTATGTCTCTACTGTCACTAAGACAGAATAAAATAAAAAAAATAATAATAAAGAATAAAATAAAAAACTCGTGGAACGCCTCTCGGTCTCCCCATCCCACTATTGGTGATTAGATCCAACATCCTGAGATGGTAAGAACTTTACACCATATTCCTGACAAATCTTTAGCACAGTATTTGAATAAATGTACTATAAGTTCATAAAATCAAAAAAGCAACAGGTTTATAAATATCAAGCATAAAGCCTTATCAGAAAACAGATGTGGGGGAAAAAAAAAGATTTGACAAGTAAATGTCATTCTGGAAAGAAAATAAGAATAAAAACCTAGAAAATATATTTGAACACCCAATTTTTACATTATTTCACTATTGATATAATGGCCTGAAGACATCCTAATCACTTTTACTTTCTCATTGTAAAAATGCCATTTTCCAATCTTCCTTAACAGAAATTCTCACTCCAAAAATTGTTTAAACTAAGTTAGGGCATTCTTTTGGGGCCCCACTTCCCATTAAAAAGAACTTCCAAACCCTCTATAAAGCATTCAAACATCAGCAAATTGCTGAATCTATCTATATTCCTTTCACTGATCTTTTTTTATTCATGGCAACTATAATTACACATTTGATTATAAGAATATGCACCATTTTTCTGTGGGATCTTTGCCTTCACCAGTATACCAGCCAGATTAAATCAACTTCTTTTCACTAAGGTGGCCAATTACCATAAGTAGCACTGAAAGGCCAAGTCCTGCTGAATATCAGAGTTCTGAGGTAAACTTTGTTGAGTACAATTGGTATCTTCAGCTAAACTATCTGCATGACTCAAATAAATCTTACAGGTGTATGTGTACTGAGACTTTTTACAGTGTTACACTTCACCAAACATGAGGAATCAACACAGAAATAGGAAGGGAACATTTCAAATAGCACAGTCCATCAGATTTTAATTACTGGTTGAAAACATACCTACAGAATTAAATCTCTATCAGACAAGAGGCTTTAGATGTGATGAAAAAAGCAACACACTAACTCCAGCCCATTTCTGTGTTGAGAAATACAGTGTCTCCTTCTCCAAGCTTGTTTCAGTGAAAACATCCAGTGGTTGTTTTCAGCATGAAGTTTGGTACAGGAATAAGCAACTGAAAACAATATCAAAAATTGTGCTCAGCTTTTGAAGGGACAAACCTACCTCTATCTATCATGCTACTGAGTGATCTAGAAAGATCTAGACCACTTGAAAGCATTTGTTACAAAAGAGAGGGCAGCCCTTTTCTCCCTGTTCTGATGGAGCATTTCCATTCCCTGGCCCCTGTTATGACAGGTCATTTTCAGCTTTCTGAATTCAGGGCATCCAGACTGTGAAATGAACATGCAGAGAGCAACATCCAGTTAGTAATATTCTTAGCCAGAGTCAAACTCCACTGTACATCAGCTTTGTCTAGGGTTGTCAGTTTTCTGGGCAAGAAAAAACTATCAAATAGTGAATCACACATGTTTAAAATCATTAAAAGCAATTTCTGTGAAGCTAAGCCATCTAGGTTTCCTTAAAAGTCAAAGATACTTCTAAACATGAAGCTGAGTCAACAGAAGCTGGAGAAAAGCAAATTAAAGAAGTAATGTGTTGCAATTTTTGTGTTATCTTAATGATTTCACTGCTTAAAAAGCTGCTTATCTTGGTAAAGATACTTTCTAGACACTATTTAAAGAAAAAAACAAGGTTAACATGTTACAACCAGCATAGGTAAGACAGAGAATTGTTGTACATTGGGTGAGATGGTGAACAACAAAGAACAATTAAAAAAAATTGGTGCTGGTCCCTATGAGACTGGGAAGTAATAAGCTGTTTCTTGGAAAAAACAGAACTGTGAGAATCAAAGTGTATATCTAGGGAAACTGTTTGTTCTGACAATCATGCAACTGAATGTGTTGAAAAGGGGTGTATTCTGTCCTAGTTACAAAAGTGACCCAATAAATCCAATGCTTTGGGACTTCTTAGCTAGCACCCTATGATTTCACTTTTTCACCAAAAGTAGGCTGACAAATTCCTACAAGAGCTTCTAGTATTAAGTGTGAGTTAAAGCCATACAGAAACTGAAATTCCACAGAATTTAACAACAACAACAAAAGTCAAGCTGCAGTGGTGTGAATACAGACATAACTTTTTGATGTAGCACAAGCTTTCAGTGCACATTCTGCATGGACGGCCACTCTGGTATGTGAATTTAATAGTAAGTGAAAAGTGGTGAATTGAAATGGCTGGGTTGTTAAACAGAAATGTGTACAGCACAGCATTGGCAGTACCTGCCTCTTCATATGGTCCTGCCAATACATTGCAGCTTTTGATTTGGCAAAAATATCTTGAAAGCACTCTCCATGGGTAGGAGAGGAAAAACTCCAAACCCTTCTTGCCCCAGCTGTAGGTGTTTACCAGGCACATTATAGCTCAAGAATTTTGACCTATAAAGAAGCAAAAGCTTCATGACTTCAATCTAACTAGCAATGAATTACAAGGGCACAAGAGAGAATGTACAAGGGCAGAATGGGGGCAAGGGACAGAGACCTGATCAGTATCAATTACATGCAAAAGTCTAATATTAGGAACAGGAGGAAAGGCCAATTAAAGTCAAAAACAACCTCAAGAAGACTGCTGGAGGACACAGTTAATGGGGGTCAGCCTTCCTCAACCTTCCAACTATAAACTACAAATACTAAATAAGCAGTAAAGAGAAAAGAGCAGGAGTAATTTCCAGGCTGGAGATGACAATGTGTGCTCAGGGTCCTATTATGTCCACTGCATAGTTTTATTATGGGATGTCTCTGCAGGCTCCCTTTCCTTCATAGGCTGGAGGCTCCATCATCACTATCAAGGACCTGTGTAGAAGCACTGGTCTCCTGCGGCTCCCAAGCTGGACCTATGTGTAAACTGCCCCAGCTCAGAGAGACTTAACTGCTCCCACTGAACCTCAGGTGACAGGAACAACACAGGTAATCCAGTAACAACACAGTAAGGAGAAGGTCAGATCAGTACAAGTGTCAGGAGAAGTTTTGTATGAATGTACTGTTTGTACTGTTATTTTTATAGAAACATTTGCACCTAACCTAAGCATCAAAGCAATGATCTTTCATCACAAAATTGTTTTTAATCTTATACTGACAAAGTTGTGAGTTGCAACTGCAATACATCTATTATAACAAGACTTTTCTCGTATTTCAAATATATTTAGAACTGCAGAATGTCTTAGAGCATATTAATATGAAACAAGGTTTTCAAGCAGAAGATAGCTGTCAAAGATCAAAGGTAGTGTTTTTGTTAGAAACAAGACTTTAGTTTGCCAGTTATCCTCAAAAAGCTTTCTAGTGAAATAAATTCCAATTTAATTGTTTGGTAGGGTAACAAAACACAGCATGACTGTATTTGAATGAGCACCTCTGATAGTTACTGCTGTTCTGACAACAGCCACTAATTTAAAAATAAGTATACAGAACTCACTAGGAGCTTTTGTTTGGAACATCTTTTTTAAAAGCTTTGCTCAGAATTGTAGGTCCTTTAGAACCATGAATTGCAAGAGGGCAAAAAACATAATTTTGTTTAGAGGAAGTTCCTGTTAATTTATATCTATGTAAAACACAAGCTAATGAGATGTTTTATACTCTAAACATACCTTGAATAGCTCTGAAAAAAAATTCAGTTTTAGGGACTGAAAATCTCTGGATGTGGCACAGACAAAATGGTATTAACCCAGAATGTAAATCTTGTGGATGAAAAGCATTTTAGAGAAAAGATCCTTAGAATACTTTGTCGAATGGGAAAAGATGTGTGTAGCAACTGCCAGTGGGAGGATCTTAAAAAAAAGAAGAAAAGAAAAAAGAAGAAGGGAAGGGAAGGGAAGGGAAGGGAAGGGAAGGGAAGGGAAGGGAAGGGAAGGGAAGGGAAGGGAAGGGAAGGGAAGGGAAGGGAAGGGAAGGGAAGGGAAGGGAAGGGAAGGGAAGGGAAGGGAAGGGAAGGGAAGGAGGAAGGGAAGGGAAGGGAAGGGAAGGGAAGGGAAGGGAAGGGAAGGGAAGGGAAGGGAAGGGAAGGGAAGGGAAGGGAAGGGAAGGGAAGGGAAGGGAAGGGAAGGGAAGGGAAGGGAAGGGAAGGGAAGGGAAGGGAAGGGAAGGGAAGGGAAGGGAAGGGAAGGGAAGGGAAGGGAAGGGAAGGGAAGGGAAGGGAAGGGAAGGGAAGGGAAGGGAAGGGAAGGGAAGGAAGGGAAGGGAAGGGAAGGGAAGAGAAGAGAAGAGAAGGGAAGAGAAGAGAAGAGAAGAGAAGAGAAGAGAAGAGAAGAGAAGAGAAGAGAAGAGAAGAGAAGAGAAGAGAAGAGAAGAGAAGAGAAGAGAAGAGAAGAGAAGAGAAGAGAAGAGAAGAGAAGAGAAGAGAAGAGAAGAGAAGAGAAGAGAAGAGAAGAGAAGAGACCAAAAACACCATGGAAATTTTAACTTTTAACTTGAGGAGAGAGCTAAAGAAGCTTTGTAAAGCTTTCCCTCTCACTAATCCCTTTCTGGCAGTTGAACTTTGATGATTTCATAGTCCAATGAAATCATGCAATGAGCTGGGACATCTTCAACTAGAGCAGGTTGCTCAGAGCCCTGTCCAATCTCTCCTTAAATGTTACCAGGGATGGGGACATCTACACTCTCTCTGGGCAACCTGTGTTGGTATTTCTACCCTTTTTCAAAAACTGGATGCAATGTTTCCTTTTTTCAGTCACTGGGTACTGCACGTGACTGCCAGGACATTTCAAACATCATTGCTTGGCAACATCATCAGCCCATTCACTCAGGACCCTGGGATGCATCTTGCCAGGTCACAGAGACTTAAGTATCTTCAGATTCCTTAGGTGGTTACTGTTTTCCTGCAGTGGAGGGAACTTTGCTCCCTTCAGTCCCTGCATTGAGCTCCACTGGTTTGAGAGGCTGAGAAGAGAGATTTACAGTGCAGACTGAGGCAAAACCATTGTTGAGTACCTCGTTCTTCTCATCTATTGAGAGCAGTTTACCAGTCATGTTCATCACAAGGAGTATGCTTTTCTTTTCTGGCTGAAATACCTACAGAAGTTCTTATTTATCTTTGCATTCCCTTGCTGATTTCAGTTCCAACTTTGCCTTGGCCTTCCTGACCCCATCACTACACAACTGGGCAAACTCCCAATATTCTTCCCAGGATACCTGTTCTTACTTTCACTGCTACTGCATTTCCCTGCTGTCCTTTAGTTTGACCAGCATGTCTTCACTCAACTATTCTGTTCTCTTGCCTTCCCTTCCTGATTTCTTACACATTTAATTTAAAAACAAAAATTAATTTTAAAATTTTCAAGTTAAGCAATCTAGGATTATTTGTGAAAATTGTAATACAGAAGGATGTCATCTGAGTGAAGGGCATTCTTAAGGAGAGCAGCTCAGGAAGACACACAGGCATGGTGCATTTCCCAAAGAATTCCATCACTGTAGAAAATGAAATCCCATTACTGAAACAATTTCCTTTTTGTTTTGCATTTTAGAAGAAAGACTGAAAGACTGGCTGCTTATCAGGGAATATATTCAACACTTTTAAAAAGGGGGGCAAATCTCATTGACATGCTTGAAGCTGGCAGTGAACCTACTTGAGTTTTAAAGACTGTGACAACCATCAGTCAGTCAGCTGTCTGTTCAGTGCTTTTTCCCCACAGAGCATAACCTCACTTCTCCATAACTGAGGCAAAGAACAACCAAGAAAATTTTGTACACATTCACAATATTTTTGGGTAATATATACACACGAATCAAGAATGAGAAACGTTTTACTTGGTGCTTAAATATAAACATACAAAGAAAAAACTCTGAGACTGGGACCTTCCGGATGATACTTGACAAAAAATTATTTGGGGCAGGTTGTGTATTTCAGTCTGTATTTAAGTATTTAATTTAAGTATTTAAGTATATTAGAGGGGGTGGGCAGGAAAATTTAACGCAATTTCTACTACTTATATACTAGCAGGTAGTTTATATATTTTGACTGGTATTCTTGTTTATGTATGGGAAACTAATTAATTTAAACAACTCTGCATATGTTAGGATTTTGGGAGCATTGGTCACTTTGGTAACACCACTGCCTTTTTATTATTGGATTAAGTAGACTTGGGCACTTAAATCAGAGATGAATAAACTGATTTTTTTAGTACTTTCCTCAGTTACTTTACCTTCATGTTTTAATAAAGCATTATTTGCATTTTAAACTTTACTGTAGAAACATTCAACAAGCTAAGACACACCCACCAGAAAACACCTGATTAAGCAAATGAAATGCCCTTTACAAGGAGTTCTCAAAAAAATACTTTAACATTACAAATGGATTATACCAGAGAGCACCCAATTGTTTTGTGACTTTTCTCTCTTCATTTTAACAATGAGATGTAAAACAAATTGTTTTGAACAAGTGAGGAATAAAAGACTTGCAGACCTTTTTCAACAGAAAACTTAGACCTGTTAACTTTGCCTAGCTTCAAAATAAAGAAAATATTTCAAACAGAATTTTGAAAGACTCTTTGTTTTTACAGTGCTAAAGCATTCACTTGTTAGTTTGCCAGTGTTCCTTACCTGGTTTATCAAAGAAAAACTTCCAAGCAGAACTATCCTTGCATACACTTCCCTGCATCACTGCTACTTACTCTATACTCAGTAGAAAGCCAGCTTATTCTTCAAATACTAAACTGCAGAATACCCTTTTCCCCATTCTACATTTCCAGAGATTTTAAATCAAGGGAAGTACAGTTAAATTCTGGCTTGTCTTCCCTTTCTATAGTCTTCTTCTATTTTTTCCTTCAGTTTCTAATGAACCAAAAAATAAGACAGAAGAGATGGAGAGGAGAAGGAAAACAATACACAAGTTCCTTGCACTTGTCTAACCAAATATGTTGTATCTTTCTTTTCTCCAGTGACTTATAGAAATGTTAATTCCTTCAACAGATAGGATTAAAGTTTTTAAAAAGTATTAAAATAGGAATTGAAAAGCAGAGGATATTCCCCCTAGAGTACTACAGTTTTGTGAAAGGTGAAAATGCAGGGTATGTCTTCACTCATTTATTGCTTAAACATACTTTGTGTAACCAATATATCCGGTGTCAGAAGTTAAATTTAAACTGTTTGTACTTCATATAGTATAAAGAAGTTTGGAAAAATTCACTCCATTGCTGAAGGGAGAAAAACGTTTAAGTGTGTCAGACACAGATTTCTTCTCCTAGGATCAACAGCTCTTTACTAACTCCAAGCTCACTGGCAGATACAGACACTTCCCATGATGAAGACAACATATTCCATAGCTTTCTTTATATTTTTGCTCTCTTTTTCTATGCTTTGAAAGAATTAATGCCTCTAGTCAAAAATCACATAATTGAAAATTAATGTTATCATAAAGATAGTATTTTGTGAGACCATTTGTATAAAAAGACAAAGATTCTACTTCTAGTTTTATTTTTAAAAGCTTCTGAAAATAGTAAGAAAGGTTGTGAGTGTGTACTTGCACAGGAAAAGACCTTTTAATAATCCTGATGATGGCAGGATTAGTACATTCAGTAGCTCTGAAGGACAGGATCTGATACATTTAACTGGACAACAAAAAGACATCTCATGAAGTTAAAAGGTGACAAATGTAAAGCAATGCAGATGTGACAGTAAAAAAAATTATTACTTTTCCTAAAGTAAGTATATGAAATCTTGATGTAGGAAACTTAAAAACACAGCAATATCTCAGGCACTTCATTCTCTCTGCTAAATGAGCAGGAACTGTAAAAAGACAATGTTGAAACAAAACGCAACTTTTAAACTTGGACAAATAAGTTTGAAAGAATGAAAATTCCACTACAAAAATTAATAGTGCAGCTACATGTAGAACAATGCTATTTGTCAAAATTTACCACAGAATTAGAAAAGAACCAGAAAATTCTTCAGGTTAAGTAGACTTCTCTAGTCAGGACTGACTAGCCCAGCTCTAGATATCAGTACAGATACTACACTAAGCTTATGAACAAGGTAAACTGCAGTGAATGTAGAACCATTGTAGTGATGCACCAATTCTTTAACTTCTTCTAATATCATAAGAGTTTAATAATTTGGATGGACACGAAGAAATATTAACTCTTATCCTTAAATCAAAGCACATGGTGATCAGATAGCAGTGGTAATGGAATCAGTTCAGATCATAAGCTGAAAAAAGAATGGCTATAGCTAACTGATATCCACCTGTGAAAGTCTTGAGATGTCTGCCAACAGGCCAATTGTTTACACACTGAAGTATGTTTTATGGACAGAGACATTTTGAGCTGTTGTCCTCTGTAAATCACAGAGCCTTTCAAAATCAAATCCATAGCTGTGTTAAGTAAGAATTATCTTGTGTTACTATAGACAAACCTTCATAGAGGAAATTTGTAGGTAAAATTCCAGGAAGTAAGGCTTGGACCTCACTGAATTGCTTAGAGAAAAAAGTATTCTGCAGAAAGACAATGAGATATCTTTATGTGCTAATGTCTCACACTTGAAGTGATTTTGTCTTTGAATGTACCAAGTAGTTAAGACAACTACCAGTAACAGACTTAGCACTTACTGTTAAGAACAGTATAGCTTAAATGAAATAAAGCAGATATAACAACACAGTTCTGATCTGGAATGCACAACAAAGGAAGACACACACCTACCTGTACGTATGCTTACTACACAAAAGTTTGTTCTGGTTACAACTGGGAGGCAGAGAGGGCATCTAGTGAAGCCAGTTAAGTCATCATTTAGACAAACAGTTGTGTTAGGGTTTATTCCAATTCTAAAAACTCCAGACAACATATCTTAGTTATCAGGCTTATTTACAGAATTAGATATTTTCCACCAAGAACATATTTGGTGCCAAAGAACACATTTAGAACACATGAGCAAGAACAGCACTGAAGGCATGCACTGATACAGGTGCTCTAAGTCAAATTTGGAAAGAGAGTCCATAATATTGAACTACATAAAAAAGCAAAATAGCTGGTAAAGGTATGCATAGAAAAAGGGCTTTCATATTTCATTAATTAGTATGTATGTAAATTTAACTTAGAGTGCTCCTCAAAAGTATATTACATTTGTAAATATCAAACTAAATATCAAGCTAAAATTTATATACTAAGTAATGATGTGTTTGACAGGAAATGATGAACACAGAAAGCAGTGTGCAAGCACAGTTGTCCTTCAATGTTGTACAAAGTTTCCCGAGAACATTGGCTGCATATCTGCAGACAACCACAGTAGAATGCTGGAACAGAATTTACCAGTGCTTGCATGGAGTCTGCCCTGAAATCCTGGTCAAACCTAGAAAATGCATATTGATTATATTCACAAATTGACACTTTCACTGCCTGTCCTTCTTTTGTTGGCTAGAATAAACCCATTTCACAGCCCTTTTGAATCATAGCCATCTACTTTTTTTCCAGCCATCTACTTCATTTCCTAAAACACTTGTTGTTCTTCATTAAGAAATTCCAAGGGTTCTGGATAGTGTATTTTGTGGCTTCAGCCTGTCAAGCTGCAGTGACACAAAAAGCATTACTCTATAAAACCATTATTATTGTCAATTCTGGTTTGGCACATATGCTGATCCCAGTTACTTTTCACAGTAAAGCCTCCACAGAGAAAAGGATTGATATGACGAAAAAAGGTCAGAGAGAGTTTAAATACACCAGAATAGGAGAGAGACTTAAAATATGGCATTTCTAAGAGAGATAGTGCAGTTTAGCAGCATGAAGCATTTCTTACTGAATAATTCAAGAGAGTCTTATTCACAACACTAACCTAAGTGCTAATTAGCCACAGCAACACCCTTTCAACAAAAATATAAAACAAGATCTAATTAATGACCATTTCTAGTGGCAAAAGATGAAGTTCTCTAATTTATATGTGAAAAAAAAAGACAACAGGAGAAGAGAAATAAAATGAAAGGGGAGCTTTGAAATAAAAAAAGCATTTCAAAAGCTAGGTTGCTGAGGGCATTTCAGGGCCTAGGGCATACTGCTCTGGTTAGTCCTTGAAACTCATCATTGCGAGACTGAGATAATTATTTCTCTTTAGGAGAAATCCCTTCTATGCCAGTAAACACAGAAGTTGTACGTTCTTTAAGCTGATGCATGCATACAATTGGACTGAGAAAGCACCATACCAGAACCCATATATTATTTTTTAACTAAAACAGTGACAAAGTGAACCTGCATAATTCTTTCAAACTGAGTCAAGAAACTCCTCCAGCAACTGATTACACTGTACTCTGCTATAACATGTTTTTTAAAGTTTAGTACATCACATTATTTCTCAAATGGAAAATGAGGGGTAAGAGATCTATTTATAGAACACAGCAAATTTGATAACACAGAGCAGCAGGTCACTAAATCATAGATAACTGGAGAAGTGATTCCTAATGGGAGTTACAGTGTGCTCAGTAAAACTGCTTCCACTGCTATCTACAGACTATCTACAACATCTGATTGAAATTTCAAATCCAACAGTAAGACAACAAATAAAGCCTAGCTAATAAGCCATAAAATTTCAATTAAATTGCTTCCATTAGGCATATATGTATAAAATAACATCAAATTAAATGGCACCTGACTTATGCATTTTACTGTTCTAAATACTGCAGTCATACCATTTTCATTGTAGTCAAATGTTTTATTAACTTGTGTTATGTGCATGTTTTAAGTGACCAGTAGTGCTGAGCAAGGATGCAGAAGGACAGATGTTTAATTGGCAGTAAGCACACAAGAGTGAATTCTCAGTTGTCAAGTTTCAGGCAGAAGTTCAAGAAAAATACATGCCCACAGCTAAAGCTGAGTCTCATTACTGAGTTTCAAATGCCTATTTAAGACCTCCCCGATCAGTGAAGTATGAAAGTTTATTTATTCTTGCCTCAGAACCTTAGTTTACTTCTGGTTTAGGTCCACAGGAATGCAAAGACAGATTTTTATATGAAGAAGATAGTCTCTATTAAAAATCTGAAAGTCATGAGGATAATTTACATTTGAGAAAGTCAAGACTGTATGCATGGCTCAGCTGAAACTAAGATGTGAGCTCCTCCCTGCAAAATTTCTCAGCAACAACATAACACCATAATCATGCCAAACTGATCTGCTTGAAAGCATGCTTTTCCTTTTAAGAGATATTTGCTTCCTAATTTCCAGCAACCCACTGAACTTTTTAAAAATTCATTTCAGGGATGAACCTATAAATTATTCTACAATCTTCTTCCTATATTTGCTTCTTCACTTTCACACTGACACAATCTTTCCACCTTCCTTAGCATTGCTTTAAGTACTTGCATATTTTGTCATATAAAATAAGCAAAATGGAAGTCCTTGCATATATATTATCCATTTCCAGTCATTTCCAGTATTGGAGACACAAACCTTGTGAAAACAGGAACTGTACAGTACCAGTGAAATTCTGGGAGTCTTTATTTAGAAAGCTACCAGCTCCTATGAACAAAATGTTCTGCTGCTTATCTTTTTACCTGCATAGAGCTCAGCAGTCTTGCATTCAGCCATCTTCACTTCTATAAAGTGAGGTTCCATCTCTCAAAAAAGGCTGCTATAGCCATATGCTTTACATACACTGGCATAGTAACTATACAGTTTAATGTAAGGGGGCCACTGGGACACAATTTTCTTCTATCTTTATGAAAAAAATGGTAACATAAAAGTCTCAGAAACTGTTTAAGAAGTTTCAGAATACAGCATTCATTTGAAAACCAGCTGAAAATCAAGCAATTTCTCATAAGTTCTTTCTTTTATTGCTTATTAGGATAGTTTTCTCTTTAACTTACCAGGCATTATGATATTGGAAAAACCTAGTTTCCTTGTTATGGATACTCCATGGGTAAATCTGGATGTATACTCCCTCCTAATTTGTTCTATGTCTCCATGAAGCAACTGAAGGGAAACTGCAAGACCTGTAAATGAAGAGAGAAACAATGAAAAATTAAGACATTCAAACAGATTATTGTCAGTGCTTCTTAAAAATTTTATATATTTGCAAGTATATATGAATTCTTGAGAACAGAAAATCCAGAGAAATTTAGTAATACTTGTTTAGTAATTGTTTAGAACTTGTTTAGTAATAACAAGCCAACCCACTTCAATTTTTAAGTGTATTTGCAAAGAGTATCAACATCCAAAAATCAGTAAAGACTTGAAATCAACTACCCGTGAAAAAGCATTAGCATTATTACTGATGTGTAATTGAACCACAATGACATGTATGAAAATGATCTCAGTAGGGATGGACTAATGTTTTAACTAAAAAGAGAACTAGAAAGAGGTCAATTTTGAGAAATTTCAATCAAAGTATTTGCTACCATTTCAATTTTTCACTTCCTTCAACACAATCCTCCTGCCTTTATTGATATGCAAGGAAAAAAGTGCACCTACAATGGTCCCGAGCTATGGGTGAAACACAGAAATCTCATCACAGTGTATCACTTTATATCACCTGATATGAAGTTATACAATTTATTGAAAAATCTGAAGAAAAAAAAATCTAGTAATCTAATATGGCATAATCGGTATTCTTAGGAACAGTAATTTCATAATGACTGAAATTACAATTCTTTTCCAACATTCCTCAGATTTAATCAATCACACAATCACACTATGTTTGGTAGAAGACATGCAAAATGCAAGGGTGGCCATATAATAATTTTCCAATTTTTATTCCTCTAGAACCAAGGAAGCATAACTTCTTCCACCACATCTGCAGCATACAAATAAATTGCAAAGATCATACTTCATTACAGTTGAGATTAACAAAAGCAACAGCCTTTTGCTTATTTCAAATACAATCACTGAGGTAAGTGTCAGAATGATACAGCCTGTAAAAATTAATCTTGCCTGACCTTCAGCATTACTACAGCATACCACGTGTCAACATACAGATCAAGGAGAAGATAAAAGCAGACTCTTTGTACACACTCAACAACTGGAGATAAACAGACAACTCGGAAGAAGAGTCATAACGAATTTGAGATTAAGCTGAAGCAAACAACACGTACAACACACACTGAACAACAAGGTCATCAATCCTCTCGGCTTTGGGAGAAATTTTCCCTACAACCATGTTACTGTTTAAATGAATAAATTTACTTGAAGTCTGGCAGTTCCTAAAATCAGGGCTCAAAACTCTGTACTATGTACTGCCAGCCCAGGCTCCTGCAGGTTAGATATCTAATTACCATGACAACTTTTATATTTTTCCTCTTACCTACACTTACATTTTCTTATTTTGGCAACTCCGGAGAATGTGATACTCTGACCAAACTTTCCTTCTCATGAAAAACAGCTCGCCTACACATCTCCAACTGGGTACATAAACAAATCTGACAAGGAAAAGCATTCAGTGAAGCCTTTTCTATTTTAAGGACTGTATTTAATGCCATAGATATTGATTATTTTTGTAGGGGAATTTGTTCTATGGTTACTTAGTGAACAACCTTTAGGAAGTAGTGACAATTATTATTTAGGCAGGTAAGAAAACAAACCACACTGTGGCTAGCTGATGGCACAGAAGCTTGGTACAAAGTCATACAGGCAAAATTCAGGCTCTGTTAGAGCAGGTGAAAGGTTTTTCATTGCTGTATGAGAAGAGCTAGGCTGGGTATAGCTCCCTTATAAATATGGATATTTAGCCCACCCCCAATCTTGCTGCTTTTATATTTTAAGAAATTGTTATACATACACATGTATAATCATGCCCTCATATGGCCTATTGCACTGTTTCCCTGGAAACCTGAAAAATCCATTTGCTATTGTTACAGATCACATCTACCACAACAGCATTAATCAGATATTGTGCACCGCCTGGTGTAAATTACTATTATTGTGTTTTCTAAACAAAGGTTGAAGACCCCAAATCCAATTTTCTTTCAGTACAAATTTCACAGATTTCCTTGAAGAATTTTATTTAACTCTAAAATCAGATGTCAAAAAAAACTCAACAATGGCTAAACAGTTTTAACTTGAGAAAAAAGCTATCTGTCAAGGATTTGAAGTACTTGCTCCTGCAAGGCAAGAACGATATAGAGCTTTGTATTTCATGGCAAAATACAAATATTTCCTTTGTCAGAAAAGGAAGAGTCATCCCTATACATCCAAAAGCATCAAGAAATTTCTCAGTGAACTCACCTGGAACTCGGGTTAGTCATTTTACCTATAGTTTTAATACATCTTTGGAATATAAATGGCATGCATTCCCTAGCTTTTCAGAAAAATGAAGAACACTGGACTACAGATAGCAAAGTTACTTAGAAAGGTTATATGGTGTAAAGATGCCAGTGAATAGGAAAGAGTGAAAGTCAACCAGAATGGAAACAAAGCAAGGATGCACAGGGAAAGAAATCTACTGGACCTCTAAAAATCAGGTCTTCAACAGTTTTACCACTGAGAACCCAGTTGCCAAAAAAAAGGGAATTGACAAGAAGGGAAATGATAAATCCAGTAAAAATGCCGAAGTTGTGAGCACATGGACTTTACATAATCAATGAAAAGAACACAATTCTCAGGTAAGCACTCAGATTGCTCTTTCAAAGCTCCACTAATTTTGCAAGACACCCAAGCTACCCTCCATGAAGGACCTAAAATCATAAGAGGCATACTGTTACTGAGGTGTGATACCCACATTACAGAATAGATCACCTGAATTCCCAATGATTTGTTACATTCAGGACGTTGAGATGGGCAAAAGGAACATATTGTATATGAAAAGGTTTTCCCTAGAACTAGTTTCATTCTGCTCTCAAGATTGCACTATTTGATGACCCAATAATTGGCCACTGGTGAGCTGCTCACAAGCCTCTAGTGTCATCCTATGCCAATATGTCCAAGGTCTCAGTTATGGTCACATGTCTTTACTCTTCTGTGTTCCATTTTAGTCTAGGGTTATAGATAGTTCACTCTACACTGAGTAACTACATGTTATAGCTATTTGTTAAATACAAAGCACATATACCAGGGTGGGTTACACCACACAACTGCACAAAACTAAGCAAGAGCTATATATAATAAGGCAGATAACATTTATTATTTTGTCATTAGACATATGCTTTTACAAGTCAGAACAAATCTCCAGGCAGGGTAAGACAAGTCCAGCCAGCCAAAGCCAGATAGGTAAAGAGGACCTTGTTGTCAGCTAAACACAAAGCCTGTGGCCAGTTGCAAGCCACAGCAAGCCCATATTCATGGCTTTATAAAAATGCAATACACTTGCTAGAGAAAGTAGACTGTCATGACTGAAAACCACATAAATGTGATAGAAAACATGGGAAAGTGATAGAAATCATGGGAAAAAAAGATCATACTTTAAAAAGATGAAATAATTCACATTTTACAAGTGTCTAGAGTTTGTATGCTTATTATAAATTGAGCTACCAGAATAACAATAAGCATTAACTAACATAATTTAAAACATACTGACACATCACATTAAGATTTACAGAAGGGTGCAGATTCAGCTTAAGAGGGACTCCCTCAGGCACACTGCAAAACAAAGTAGATTGAAGAGGAACTCACAGGGTGAAACACATCACCCTTAAACTAAAAGAGAGGAGATTTAGACCAAATGTTAGGAAGAAATGCCTTATGGTGAGGGTGGTGAGCCACTGAAAAAAGAAGCCTAGAGAAATCATGGATGTCCCATTCCGGGAAGTGTAGGCCAGATTAAATTGGGCTCTAGGCAACCTGATCTACTGGGTTGCATTCCTGCCAAGAGCAGGGGGACTGCACACAGCAAAATTACTACCTTTAGAAAAAAATTAGAGCATTTTGTGATGGGACAGCTGTTCACAGAAAAAACAAAATAGAGATGTGCAACATGCCATCATACACTGCATCTGACAGTGGTTGATAGGACCACTATACCATCTGTGACACTTGGGAGCCACCAAAAACTTCATAAATATACATTTTCCATTTCTAGAACATTAGGAGCTAAAATATAACAATGAAAATTATTATCCAGTCTCTGAAGGACTGGCACATTTTCTTTAATAAGGTATGTAGTTTAGCTTTGTCCCCTCAGAAAAAAACTTCAATTACCTCCCCAGTGGTAATTAAAACCTCTTGTGTTAGCTATTACTCTTTATTTACTCCAGTTTTGAAACCACTACTATAATACTCTGTAAGGAACTGCATATAGATACGCTTTTATTTCTTTTGCAAGCACATGAAATTTCTTACTATTAAATTGTACTAAATTTCAACACAAGACAGATTATTTTTATCATTCAGATGAAAGAGAATGCAGAAAATTGTCAAGCTGCTGAATAAGCGTCCCAGATTTTTGTTAGATTTGTCATTTTACCTTCAAACAGCTTTCGTACTGCATTATTGATTTCTGCACTTAGTTATGACAAAAGGCATCTGTTCATTATGCTTACAGACCCTTTATTTGCATTTGAGCTTCGTGGGGGAGGGGAAAGAATTTACATTCAGCTTCTATCTACTGGCAGCAGAGAATCCTAGATCATACTAAGAAGAAAATGCCTAGCAGCTGCTCAGGAAACTGATAGAAGAAAAGAAAACAAACCTCAGATAGAATGTTATTCAGCACTGTTTGTATTTGGCATCTGTCCAAACAAAGCTGCCTAAAGGTGTTAAAAGCATTCTGAGAGCTTACAGGTGTTCCCATTTCCAGGAGGGTTTTAAGTGCAATAGTAAAAAGGTAAAGGTAAAACCAGTAGATTTGTACAAACAAATGGTTTACCACTGATTTAATGTGATCTGGGACAAACAGGTTGCATAGATCTTGGCCACAGAAAACTCTACATAGAAAATGCTACAAACTACAGTCTGGGAATAGAGAGATAAAAAAGGAGAGGTAGATTAAGTCCTTAACGGCCTTTTTGAAGACTTCATTCTGATTAATTTGAATTATCAAAGGAAACTCCAAACTTCTCTTTTCCTCAGCTTTAAAATCTGGCGTTTTGCTCAGTAAAAAAAAAAAAAATTGCATGAATGCCATTGCAACATTTTGACAGCTTTGTTGGAGCTCTTGTAGCCAAGACTTTTGTCAGAAATGCCCTCAAGTGCATAAAGTAGGGATGTTTTTCTTATTTAAACGGAAGAGAAACACTTAAAAGCAAATGACATTTAACTGTCATAGGAAAACTGGCTTGGAATTTCTTTATAGGGTAGATGATAGAACCTCAAGTACTTCTTACCAGACTTACCACAGAATGAAGGATAGAGCACCAAAAGGCTAAATTACTATTATAAGCACCTAGTCTAACTACCATAAAAAGACAATAAAGATTCCAGAAATAATGTTTCCAGTTCTTGCCTTAGCAAGCCCACTGTTGCCCTTTTCTATTAACAAGTCACGTTAGCACACATTTGCACACTACAATGTTATTGCAAAGGTGAACCATCTTGCACAAATTTTTTTTAAATTACATATTTTTGCAACCTGGATGGTTAGCTAGACTATTATGGAGTGTGCAAAATACACAATTCTGCAACTATAAGTGGTTTATGTTGCTTCTAGTGCAAATAAAAGACAAAAAGGTTCCAAGGAAACACTTGTTATTTTCTCCTTCATGAAGTGTAGCTCTTTATGCAAACCGAACTATTATTTTAGAAATTTTATTAGTATTAGAAATTTAGGTATTTGCATTCCAATTATGTCTTATTTCAAAGGAAACAGATGTTTTATAAGTACCTGAACAAAATATTGAAAATCAAATCCCCACCAACATAAGAACCTAGGTAACAATATAAAGAACTTGTAAATACATTCTTTGAAGAAGCTAAAATCACACATATGTGTTCTATAACTCATTATTTGAAATAGGGTTAAGACTTTTTATTCTTTTAGTAGATAAAATGCAGGAAGTCAACACTATCCAACAAGTAGAAAAAATTTTTGGAAAAAGCTTATAAAAACGTAATGAAACTCCAAGATAGAAATATGAACCAGCTATTGTTATTATGCAGCCTTAGCTAGGAATTTCTGGGTTTAAATTGAGTGCCACTTGAATCACGTAAAGCAATAGTGGGTCCAGCACGACCAGGGCAGTGATTGCTCCCCTACCCTCAGCATTGGTGAGGCCACATCTCAAATCCTGTGTTCAGTTTTGGAATCTTCACTACAGGAAGGAAACTGAGGTGCTGGAGCGTGTCCAGAGAAGGGCAACAGAGTTGGTGAAGGGTCTGGAGCACAATTTTTATGAGAAGCAGCTGAGGGAGCTGGGGTTGTTTAATCTGGGGGAAAGGAAGCTGAGGGGAGATCTTATCACTCTCTACCACTAGCAGAAAGGAGGTTGCAGTGAGGTGGAGGTCTCAAGTTACAAGTAATAAAAGGAAACTGCACTGGAAAAGGTTGCCCAGAGAAGTGCTTGGGTCACTATCCCTGGACATATTTAAAAGATCCACTTGGCAGTGTGGGCTTAATGGTTGGGCTCCATGATCTTAAAGGTCTTTTCCAACCTAAACAATTCTATGATTCTATTATTGCGGAACTGACTTGAATAACAAATCATAGTTTCTACTGAATAGAAGATCTCCCTGACAGCATCGCAACTGTCACATTTTTCATTCTTCTCTAAAAGCAAATCTTTTAGCAACACTGAAGAGAACAACATGAATTTAACTCTATTACACCCTATCTCTTCAGGGCCAAATGATCTTGGAACAACAAATGTGCAAAATTCTTTTTACGTGTAATCATTTGGCTTTAGCATTTTTTGAGAACAAAAAAGAATGCCTTAATTCATTGTATACTTAGTGAAGCACATAAGAGCAGTATTCTTATTTCAAATGTATTTCAAACAGCAGCCTTCAGTGACAACTAATTCTTAGAGACATCAAACTGGAATACACATAATCTTCTTGTCACAAAATAAAGATTAAAAATGACAGATTTATAAATTGTCCTAGAACAAGAGTAACTAAGCAAATGCACCTGCTGTTTAAATGTTAGTGATGTGAAGATAAAAAATACATTTCAAAGCAATGCTGACACCTGAGAACCTTGCTGATGAAATACAAAAATCAGAAATCTTTTCTGTGACTAATTGTATGCCCAGGAGTTACATAAAAGTTACGTACTTCATTCTGTTTTACCTTCTCTGTGAAGTTCATGTTGTTGCTCCTGCTATCATTCCTCCTCAGTTTCCCAGACATTGCTCCAGTCAATTCTTCTCTGTAAGCCTATGCTTTCTTTTTGGCTAAAACTCACAGCTGTTTCTAGCAGAGAATGCACATTTAGTTTCCCATCTGAGATTTCTTGTGCTGATTCACAGGAAAAAGCTCTCCCTGCAACAACTCTGAGTGTGGTAACGCTGTGAACTGCTGGGGTAGTGTCATGCAAACACAGTCACATTACTTCTGGTATCTAGAAAATACTTCAAGTTACCACAGCTCTATTCCTAGAAATATTGTAAACTTATACTGAGCTACCAGTTCCCTGCTGCATTTGATCTCTTGTAGCTTACTTCTGGTATCTAGAAAATACTTCAAGTTACCACAGCTCTATTCCTAGAAATATTGTAAACTTATACTGAGCTACCAGTTCCCTGCTGCATTTGATCTCTTGTAGCTTTTCATTTCACAAGTGTGAAAAAATGATGCTCCTCGGGGGCCTCTGCAGTTTCTCCTCTGCAAGATAAATAATGACTCTAACAGGCTTCCTGCTCCAAATCAAGGACTTTGTTAGCCAAAGCTTACTTTTCATGAAAATAGGAAATCAAACAAAGTATACATTCCTTTAAATTTCTGTGCTTGACAGTAACCATGAAGAAATTATATCACCAGAGTGCCAAGGGACTGCTGAATGCAGGTAAATAGGCATGAGAAGGCCCCAAAGCACATATTACTTTTTCTAATTAACTGTCACCATTGTCACACTTGTCCCAGAACTTGCATCTTGTCAGATGAGTTCATGCAGTGGGCTGGTCTAGCTCATGTCCTTTACCACTGAGCCAGACTGAGACTTAGTGGCAACTGACAGGTATACTGCAGAAAAAATGCCCCTCGTATGAGGTAAAAATACTTCCCTAAATCAAAAGATGTTCCATGAAACTTACTTTAGATTGGTTGAATTAAAGTTAAAATTATTTGCCTTTGCATGAGCAACCTCACTGAACTTTAAAAAAGTTCTACCTCACCTTGAGGTGGGTTCCTCTTTTTGGTGTTGGACCACATATTTTTGAGGACCCTGCCTCAAAAAAGATCAAACTTTTTTAAAGTTCAGTTCAGTTCCAGCCTAACACTGTATGATCTGATGAGTACCTTTCCTCCTTAAGATGACAAATTGTCTTTCCTCGTGATGGTATTGTTGATAAACATCGGTCAACACACGGGCTTCAAGTACTCCATGCTTCAACCACGGCATTCTAGTTTCAAGCACTCACATCAATCAAAGTTAATGTATATTTACAGTGTTTCCAGAGGAGCTGCAAGGTAAGTTAGGCATTCCTACCACAGAATACACCACACTGCATTCAGTAAAAATGCAATTAGGTTACATCACTCTTGTCTAGTTCATCAGAACATTTCAAGACAATGGCACAGGGAAAGACTTTCCCACTACATTAGTTATTCTCATGGACTCCACACAATTTCAAAGCTACAGAGCAGCTAGATGTGTTTATAATTTCTTACATCAGTAATTTAATCTCTATTGGACATGAAAGGATTTTTTACCTCCTTTGCTGTCACAACTGAAAAGCACATGTATCCCTTTCTCAGCTCCCAAGAATTACTGCATCAGGCAAACGCAACTTTTCAAGACTTGTTATAAGGAAATCCTAATCGACATTTATAGAAAAGCTTACATGTGAGACTATTAGGAGCTTAAAGGGAAAAGCAGAGCAAAACAGAATGTCCTGCATCCCTTTAAAAGTAAGTCATTCAGTCTTTCTTTTCATAGAAGAAAGAGTGAAGAAAAAGAAGAAATGTGAAGAAAAAGAAATCTGTAGTGCATTTCATCAATATTTAAATATGGTTTTTATCAGGTAACTCACTGGGGAGAACATTCATATATATCATGAGATCCAGCCTTAAATCTCTCCTCTGTAGGATTTGGTAAGAGGACATGAATATAGATCACACTTAAGAAAATTATGCACTACTCAGAAGGCTTTAGAACCACTTCCACTTTCCCCACGGAATCATGAATATTTTCAGATCATACACAAAGTTGAACAGTTGCTGCAGGGAAGTTGGAGAAGCCAAGCAATTAGCATGCTCATCTGGGACATGCAAGACAGACTGAAAATCTTCTTCCAAATCAGATCTCTGGTTCTACAGATACAAAAATAGAAATGTGCTATTTTCCTCATAAAATTGATGCAATTAAGTGTGATGTCGATGCAGGAATATTATTTTTTCCACTGCTTTCTGCATTTTAAAACAAAGTAACCAGCTTCTAAGAAAAAAATATTATACAAAAACTAGACTTTACAGCCAGCTCTGCTCCAGATATTACTGAAACCTGGTTTGTGTAATAATGACATTCCACAAATACCAGAAACTCAATGTAAGAAATAACAGTGCTACTAAATGCAGCAAAGGTTATACAATTTGGCCTTCACAAAAATGGTGTGATCTCCTACAGCAGGCAAGCAGGTGTTTTCCAGTAACGTGATACCTCACACCAGAGCTGCAAAGACCAGAGGTGAATGGGAATTGCATCCACTACCTGCTACTCCACCCTGTTAGATTGGAAATTCACACAGAAAACACATTCCAGTTCCCACTTCAGCAAAGAATACTAAATTATCCATGAGAGTAAGTCCTTCCTTCCATTCCTGCACCAATGAGAAGAGGAGAGGGGCTGAACATCTGTCCTGTGCTCCTTTCTGGGCTTTATAAACAAGTGGCAGTCATTTGCCTTTATTTGATTCTTTTTAGACACAAGCTGAGAATAAGATGCAAGAGGATTCTGTACTTAGGAATGTCATGAGTTGAAGCAGAAAAAGTAGGTTTTTGGCAGTGGGGAAATACAAATGCTATAGTCTGTCACTATGTATTTTACATGCAAGACACTCAAAGTCCATTTTGAGTTCCTTTTTAGATTGCCACAAAAACTGGAAGATTTCTCTTTCCTGAAGAGTATTATGAACTTACTGAAAAACTATTTTAGCAGGGTGAACACAACAATTTGTGCGAACTAAAGTGCGTAAGATCTCCTCACTAGAAAGAAACTCTACAGGAATATGAAGAGGGAAACAAGTTTTGAGAGCAGACAATAGTCTGAAGCATCTGCTGCTGTTTTGAACGTGCTTCCTTTCTAAGTATTTTCTAAGTATTCAAGGTGATTTGAAAAGGGCAAGTGTGATACAAACCAAAAAATCAAGTTTTCCTACATCTGGCTCATATCTATAACAGTTCCTAAGGGAGAGAAAAGACTTCTCTCTCCTGCAATGCAAGGTGTTATCCTTTTTTGACAACAAAAAGGTGGCAGCCAAAGCTAATGAGGCTTCAGAACCAGCCACAGAACACTATCACAGAAAAAGACAGCAAATGAAAAATAAAAAGTAGTGTAACAACAATATTTTCCATGAGGTGTCAGCAGAAGTATCTGAACATATTGCTAAAACCTTGCAAGTGCTTTTTCAGGCTGCTAAGGAGCCACAGGAGAATGAATTCCATGCGTGTGATATAAATAACCTTCCATAGTTTGTCTATCACTTGCTCAGTACTCTAAGTGGCATTACTGCTCACTTCCTCTTTCTCTCTCCAACCTTCACATCCACTACTGGAATTCTGTGTTACTTTTCCCCCTTTGCTTCTCTTACCCTGACAAACCTTTTCAAAATGTGACTAATCTTCCATTTGCCACATTTAGTTTCCAACCCCCTGAAACATGTAAAAAAAAAAAAAAATTCACGTGCCAAATCTTCCATGTTGAATATTCACATAATTTAGAGTATTCAAATTTATCCCATGTCTCCTAAGAACTGCACATTTAACTGTAAACTCTTACTTCAGGAGAGAAGAATAGGATTAGCAATGTATCACAGAGTAAGCACATATTGCATGGACAGTCAGAACAACCAAGAATAAGTTTTTTTCTTTATGAATATGATTAACATGCTTAGGAAGCCAAACATTAAACTTACTCAGTAATGTCCTCTTCTATTTTCAGTATGTGATTTTTATACTTATTGTCCAATAAAATCTGTGATATTCTAAACCTAAATTCTAAATATATGTATATATGTGGCTACATTCTATATGAGAAAATAATCAAATTAACAATTAAATATGTAACTTCAGTCTTGATAAATGAGCATTTATGTGCTTCTTGGTTAACCACTAAAGATGGTTAAACACTCATTTTCAAGATAAACATTATGCTTGAAATCAAATTAAAGAGGCCTGCAATGTACAATATAGTCAGTTAAAGAAGCATGAAGACTACTACATGAAAGGCATTACAAAGACCATATACTGGAACCTTGAAAATGAGATTTTTCTATGGTCATATTTCAACTAACTGACATTTCACAGGGAAAACCAACATTTTTGGGGGACAATAGACTTATAAACCTTCATTTCAGGTTTTATTTCAAGTTTGACCCCCCCCCTTCAATGACAGAATTCAGAAAAAGTTAGCAAGTTGATATTAAAAAAGGAAAACAAAAAATGCAAATTCAACATCTCCTGTGAGTCAAACCACCATCTTGTAATAAAAAGGTCATTTGTGTCCCATTCCTTAAGTCTCACACACAAATTTATTTCAGACAGTTTCAGTAACATACAGCTGACCATGGAGGACTATTGGTAACTTCTTAAATTACAACTCTGCATCTTGCTCATCTGGAATGCAAAGCTACCAGTAGGAATCCAGACTGTACATCCATTTTTTTTCTGAAGTGTAATACATTATTGCTCTGGTTTTAGCCATGAGGGGTGAGGTGTGAGCATGTCTAGGTTGCTGTTCCATACCAGCTACATCACTGATGGTGTGGAAGTAAGGAATTCTGGCTCCCAGGAAGGAGAGGAGAGGCTTTAGGTCAAGAGAGAGCCTGGAGGGTGGGGAAACTTATCCATCATTGCTGATTGTTGCCCAGGCCCTCAGTGAGGATTTGAATGTGAATCACCCTCTTTTGTACAATTTTGTTAGTAATATTGCTGCTGTTTCTTTTTCTTATCTCTTTCTTTATCCAGTAAATTGTTTTTATGTCACCTCAGGATCTCTGCCTTTCCTATACCCCACCAGAGGGGGCAGGAGAATGGCTTGTGTTCTCTTTTTAGTGTGAGTACTAAACTGGAGATTACCATTCCTAAAAAACATGACAGTGATGTCCATGGCAAATTTTATATTCCTGATGAAAATGTGAAGCAGAAATGTCAAGCACTATAGATCAAAATTTGATCAGCTCCAGAACTGAACAAAACTCCAGCAAACTGTAGCTCCTCAGCACAGAATAGAAGTTTATATTATATAGTTCCTTGAAGAAAATTTAGTGATTTTTTTTTTATTTTTAAAGAGGCACATGAGCAGCAATATTGTACATTTTCATCTGACTATTTTCCTTTACAAGCAAAACTGTTTCTTTCATAGATGTTAGTCTTTCTACAATAGTGCTACTTCATTTGCAAACTAAGAAACTTGTAAGAATGCAAACAGAAAGGTGGCAAATTACTCACCTGCATTGGAGCCTGTCAAGTTGTAACGTGCATTCAGCTTTTTAATGATATTTTCATGGATCTGATACCAGTCACTCTCTGTGTTGCACCTAGAAAAATTATAACTTTCTTAATTCTGAAATGGAACACAAATTTATCAGACCAACTTCACAAAACATCCCTAAATAACTCCTCTTTAGCTCATGAAACAAAGCCCCATGAAACTGCCTGTCTCAATGGAGACAGTGCCCTTACCATTTGAGAAAGGCACCATGAAATACCTGCTTTGTGTGGCAAAGGATAGGATAAAGATAGGAACAACTATGCTGAGGAACTCAGCCATGACCAAGTTCATTTCTATATAGATCTATCCTTCAGGGCTAACCCACACAGAAATCTATCTTGTGACTGTCCAAAGAAGACACAGGACTCAGAGCTGGTCTTAGTAAACAGAAAAATTTGTGTTATGCTGACGCCTTAAGTTTTAGCTTTCAAATTTTCCAGATTCTGTACTGCCTTAGTGCATAGCTCTGAACTTCATATGAAGTGTTAGCAAGTTCTCCTCACAGTGTAGTTAGACAAAACAATCCTTTTCCAGCCCAAGAACCAAGGACACCATTACAACCTCAGGCCCCAAAGCATAAACAACAGCAAATTGAGGAGAGCAGACTGGGAGGATGGGACTTCATAACCTGAAGCTGTAATTGGACAATTAACCCCAATATGTAAATAGACCAAAACTTATAAAAGTGTGAAAACTCGTGATCAATTGCCCATCTTGCGTCCGTCTTGGGTGTAGCCACAGCCGGGCTCTTGTACTGCCCAAGGTGTATCCTTTGAAGGCCTTTTAATAAATACCTACTTCATTCCTTTAACACTGTCTAGCCTCTGTTCCAGGTAGCCTCTCTAGGCATCAATACACTTCCAAGTTAGTTTAAAAGGTTGTTATCTTCAGGAGGTAGTCAATGAAAGAGCAAATGACATTTCAGTATACATTTAGAAAACAGCTCATTTTCTATAAGGAAAACCTGACTATGTTCTAATCATCACTTTTCAAAGTTTAGACTTTAATTAGCCTTAGCATTAAATCTGATTTCTAGTGATAATTCTTCTTCCATTGCTTTTGTTATCTTAAAACAAACAGGCATTTTTCTTTTTTTAAACCCAAAATATAATAGGTAGACAAACCTAACAATTTGTTAACCAAGAGTCAACATTTATATGACTTGAGTGTTCTGGGAGTCTAAATAAGAGTCAGCCCACCCCTTCACTGTTACACTAAGCTGCTTTTCTGCAGCACTGATTCCAGCAGTTCTAATTCACCACATATGGAGACAGAGGAAGGACACCCATGCCTTCAAGATTTGAATGCTGCCCCTGGGAAGGGCAGAACTTTCTCATATACATGACAATACGTGTCCCAGGTATATGTAGTTAGACTAGACCACTCCACAAACCAGTTCTTGCTATAACGTCCAAGATCAGCAGGAAATTACACACATTGAGTTGCTACTAGAGAATTGAACCTTCCTCCAGCTGCTATCAGCCAAAACCCACTATCTAGTCAAGCATTCATTTTTAAACCTACTTTTGATTTTTCATTCTCCAGCGCTAACTGCCTTCTACATTTTTGTTATTCCCCTTATATAGCTGCTTCATTTCACAAAAAAGATACTCTGCCTACTTTTTTTTCTGTAGGTACAAAGAACTTCCACTAGATGCCTTGATAGCACTTAAGTCCTAAAAGCACTTTATGTTGCCATAATAAGAGAGCTCCAGAACAATGTGAAAAATGCTGATACATACACAAATACCTAAAAGGATGTAGCCTTTATCTTTAATATTATCCCACTTTATAATCACACCCGTAGAACTAGCCAAAATTTCCACATTATGATAAAAAAAAAGCCAAAAAACCCAGCTATTGTGCATTTTTGGAAAAGAAAGGAGCTAGTGCTATTTACTCACACCGCATTCAACACCATTGATTCTAATGCAAAATGACTTAAAGGTATTTTCAAAAATTAAGAAAAAAAACATTTCTTACATGTAGACTTTTAAGACAAGGTCATCCTTTGAATCTCCTGCCAGCAAATCTGCAATACTGAGGACTGCACAGCCAAAGGGCCGTCTATATTGTACATTGCAGGCATTTTTCTTTTCTCCAGCTCCCATTCGTCCTGCCAAACAAAACACATATTTGATGCATAGTCCATGGAACTGTGTCTCTCCAAACCAAAGAAAGGAGGCAGCAGCAAGCAATCCAGATCAGACAATGCCAAGCAGACTCTCATTGGGGACCTGGTCCATCTTTATACTACATTCAGGTAGCAAGTGATACAGTAAGTCCACTAAGTATGTGGTGATCTTGAAAGGTCTCAGACCAGAGGTTCTGCTCATCCCCTCATTCAATGAACACCACTTTGGAATATCCAGTCATAGAATCCTCATGACACTATCAAATTAAATTTAGAGTTCAGACATTACAGAGTGTTCAACATTCACTGTCTGGTAAGAATTATTTTACTGTGGCTCTTGCTACCCATCATCTATGTGAGAGGTGTTGTGATTGAACCATTACAATTTGGTAATCAAATGATGTTTCCTTAGAGGCAACTGGAAAGCAAGGGTATAATTGACCAGTTGCAGAAAAATAAAGAAGAAGAGATGAAACAAAGGAAGAAAAGATGACAAAGGGCAGAAGAACAGTTTATGGTAAGGAAAGAAAGCAGGCAGTCAAGGGAAAGAGATTTGAAACAAAATATTTTTGCTAGCCTTTTCTATTTGATTTAAATACAATTTATCAATCTTCTCACTGTGTTCCTGGCATTTGAAACTGCCCTCTTTCTATCCATTTTATTCAATTGTGCACTAGCAGTTATGTATCTTTCCCACCAAGTCTTAATTTCCGACAAAAGAAACCTATGACTGCAGTTGCTGCAGGGCAATGTCTCCTCCAAATATCCCTATGCACCACAGCAGCTTGAAGAGCAATTGTTCATTTTCACACCACAAAGCAGATAAATGTTGTTTTAACTTTTTAATATTTCAGTGATTCACATATAAACCTGGTTGTGAATATATTTGAAAATCATACAACTGGAAAAATCCTACTCTTTAATATTTTTAGATCATTTATTCTTCTAACTGTACTTACATGAGAATTTACCATATCTTTTCCAAAACCTTGCTAAAAAACCAAAACACTGTATTTCGATGAAACATCAAATCAGCATAAAAATGCAAGGAACATTATTTCTCATAGCTGTAAAATAAAGTTTCCTTTGTAACAAATTGTGTCTGAACTCAGCACAAGTTCCAGCAACTATGCTTCAAACCAAAATGTCTTTCAAAAATAGGAAGAAAAGTTTGTACTGCACTGATGAAACTAGAGGCAGTTTACAAAGAAAACAATATATCTAAGAGGTCAGAAGCAGACCCAAAGATTATTGTTTCACATCAGTACAGCCCAGAGGACTTCTTAAAATAAGTACCTAACACAAATGTACACTTCTCCCCTTTTTTTCTAGAGAACCTGATATCCGTCTATAGCATCAGAGATTAAATTTTTATGAAATATTGTCCATTTTTTCACCTCTCCTCCTTTCTAAAGGAGTCAGAGAGAAGATTAAATTAATCTGAACAGTGTCAGATATATATCAGATATTATATACAAATGAGGTACAGTGAATGTTCAGACAGCTTTTCTGTGTTCAAATGTTGCATGAAATTACACTTTAGAACAAGAATGGACTCCCCAATGACAACTCCATCATCTTAACACAGCTCATCTTTGACACTTTCATTTTGTTTTGTGATAATAACAAAGTACACTGCATCGAAACTCAGCAATGTACTTGATAAATAACAAAACAATGCTGAGAAATCCAAGCAATTTTTCCAACAAAAAACAGGCATTTTATTTTCCAAAAGTTTGTTCAAAAATCTAGCTATTACAACAAATCCAAAAGCTAGCTCCAAGCAGTTTTCTTTTATTTACTGCCATACATCCAACAAATATAAGATTATACCTACCTATTCGGATAATGTGCACAGTGATATAGATGTCCTTCCTGAGTTCACTGCTACCCAAATCCTGCACAAGATCAGAACCTCATTATTTATGACTCCTGATTAAAATGCAACATTTAAAGAGACCTGTACACACTGCTTTCCCTGCCAGTGAAAGTGATAAATGAACAGTGAGTTCATTTATGCAGCATTAACAAATCCCTTCAACACTTTAAACTGGGAGTCACGCACTCAAAACAAGTGTCCTAAAATACCCTGGTTAGAATTTGCAGTAATGTAGCAAAATCAGTGGGAGAGCACAAAAGACTTGCTGTGTGCCTTGAACAGTAGTGATGCATTTGTGCAATTCCAAATATTCTGGAAGTACAGAGAGTGCTGCACAATCATTTGGCTGTTAAAAGTACAAGGTGGAAACATATCTAGTCCTCGTTGCAGAGGGAACAACTGGTACATATGCCTACATGGCAGTTCAATGAGTGTCCCCATACTGCCATAAAACATTCAGATTGAGGGTTCACCCATATCCTTCAGCCCCTCAAACCAGCCTTTTGGGTTGATGTTCATAGCAATCTACAAGCTTAGGGAGCACCTCTGAGTCAACCACACAATAACAATTTAATCCAACTTCTACTCTTAACATCCAGCACAAAAAAAAAAGATTGAGACTAGGAAGAACTCACCACGAAGAGAGAACAGTGTCTTTCAGGCTTTTCTGGACATTTTGGCAAACCATTTCTATTCAGTCTTAAAAAAAATCTTTCACTGTAAGAAAACAAATGACAGATATGTTGAACAACACTACAGCAAAAGTAGATCTCATTTTGATCTTATTTCCAGATGCAACCTTCCTCAAGATAAAAACAAAAGCCTCAGATATATGAATGATAACAAGGGAGTCACTAGTGAAGGGTGCTGATTAACTCAATCACCTAAGAAAATTACTAAAAACTCAATACAAAATAGAAGACTGATTGTCATTTGGAAGAATGATATTGTACATCCTAGTACACAGAGAAACACGAGCAATAAAATCCATTTATCCTAGAACTAAAATTAGATGTGTAGTAAGTCAGTATTGATTCTTGCTAAACAAATGTCAACATTGCCATGTTTGTATTCAACCGCTATTCTTTTTCATATGTAGGATGATGATCGTAGGAGACACTTTTCTTACATAACTCCATTAAAATCTCTCTACATTGATTTTAGCAGTTTTATAAGAGTCTTAAATGTTCCAGCACGGCAAATTTCATTTTTGAAATCCTGTTTTGCAATCTAGTGTGGGGTGTTAAATGCTGCAGCTGATACAAGTATCAATTCTGCTAGTAGGGAGATGCAGAGAATTCTTTTTTCCACATAGAAGAGGGCACAAGACCACACTGGAAGAGAAATTATTTTTTGAAATATTTCCATTATATAATAGGAAACGCTAAGCAAACCTGGCAATTCATGCATGGCAGTATTACAAAAAAGCCAACCTTCCATGCTTTGGATAATTTTCACTAAGACACAGCCTCATAAGAAGTGTAACAATCATATTTCTGTAGTGAGAGATGCAGAAGATGGGAAAGGGCAAGTAAGTGCTATAGATATTATTTCCCTTCACCCTCTCACCCCCAGCCCCAGCTGGCCAGACACATGAGTCTGGATGTCCTGTAATGATCAAATCAGAAATAAAATTTCCTAAGTACAACTAGGTTTTTTTTTTCTCAGTTGTAGCCACATCTTCCGCTTATTCTGGAAGCTAAACATGATTTATCACTGCTCTATATCAAGCAGAGCTTTTCAAAATGCAGCTGTAAAATCACTAGAAATATGTTGGATAAGATCCATCTCAATGGAGACTAATTAAATCTTTATTGCACCAGCATTTGCCTTGTAGATAATGCACATCGATCATTCACAGAATCAGTCATTCACGTTAAAAGGGACCTCAAAGGGCCTCTGTGTCCAAGCTCCTGCTCAAAGTGAGGTCAGCTATAAGGTTAGATTAGCTTGCTCAGAACTTTAGCCAGTTGGGTCATGAAAACTTTCCTCTATGGAAACCAAATAGGCTCTCTGAAATACACATTCCAGTGTCTGACAGTCCTCAACTTTTAACTTTACATCCAGATGCACATTCTCTTGTTTCAGTCTGTATCCCTTGTCTCTCGCTGTCCCACCATGCACTATGGATGTTACTGATATACTTGTAGGTAAATGGGGACAAATTTTTTACCAGGGATTGTTGTCACAGGACAAGGGATAATGATTATAAACTAAAAGAGTTAGTTCTAGTTCTATTCAGACTAGAAATAAGAAAAAATATTTTTATAAGGGCACTGGTAAAACACTGGGACAGGTTCACAAGTGAGGTAAAATATGTCTGTCCTGTCTATTTCAACCATAGAAATAGACAGGACAGACAGGGTTCTGATTAGCAGGACTCCAAGACCATTGGGAAAGAAATAACTTGATTAGAAACTACTCCCCAAGAACCTACTGGGGAAGACACTACTGGCCAGGAAACAATTCCCCAAAAAACTAGTGGGAAAGTAACTTCTCCCCAGAAAACTAATCAACAAGAAAATACTAGCCAAGAAACTACTGGTCAAGAAACTACGCCCCAAAAAAGTCTATCCAAAAAAATGCACTCCAAGGAACTGCTACACAAGAAACTTCAGGGAAAGACACTACTCCCCAAAAAACAACTCCCCAAGAAACTGTTAAGCAAGAAACAACTGGGCAAGAAACTACTCCCCAAGATACTACTCCCCAAGAAACTTCTGGGCAAGAAACTACCTCATTAGAAACTACTCCCCAAGAAACAACTGGGCAGGAAACTACTGGGCAAGAAATTACTCCCCAAAAACAACTCGGCAAGAAACTACTTAGCAAGAAACTACTCAGCAGCAATCAACTCCCAAAGAAACTACGTGGAAGGAAACTATTCCGCAGGAAACTACTCAGCGAGAAACTACACCCCAAGAAACTACTCCCCAAGAAACTAATCAGCAAGAAATTACTCGGCAGAAAACTATTTAGCAAGATACTACTCCACAAGAAAAGGCTCGACAAGAAACTACTCCCCAAGAAACTACTCAGCAAGAAACTACTCCCCATGATACTACTTGGCAAGAAACTACTCAGCAAGAAACTACTCAGTGAGAAACGAATCCCCAAGAAACTACTTGGCAAGAAATTACTCCCCAAAAAATTACACGGCAAGATATTACTCCCCAAGAAAATACTCCGTAGGAAACTACTCGGAAAGATACTACTTGGCAAGAAACTACTTGGACAGAAAATACTCTCCAGGAAATTACTCCCCAAGAAACTGCCCAAGAAATAACTCAGCAAGAAATTACTGGGCAAGAAACTACTCCACAAGAAACTACTCCGCAAGATATTACTCCCCAAGAAACTACTCCGCAGGAAACTCTTCCCAAAGAAACTACTAAGCAAGAAACAGCTCGGCAAGAAACTACTCGACAGGAAACTACTCAGCAAGAAACTAATTCACAATAAACTACTCGCCATGATACTACTCAGAAAGATACTACTCCCCAAGAAGCTACTCGGCAAGAAACTACTCAGCGAGAAATTACTCTCCATGACACTACTCGGCAAGATACTACTCCCCAAGAAACAACTCGAGAGGAAACTACTACCCAAGAAACTACTCTCCATGATACTACTCGGCAAGATACTACTCCCCAAGAAACTACTTGGCAGGAAACAACTCGGCGAGAAACTACTCAGCAAGAAACTACTCCCCATGATACTACTCGGAAAGATACTACTCCCCAAGAAACTACTCCCCAAGAAACTACTCAGCAAGAAACAATTTAACAGGAAACTACTCCCCAAGAAACTACGTGGCAAGAAACTACTGGGCAAGAAACTACTCTCCATGATACTACTCAGCAAGATACTACTCCCCAAGAAACTACTTGGCAGGAAACTACTCAACAAGAAACTACTCAGCGAGAAATTACTCAGCAAGAAACAACTCAACAGGAAACTACTCCCCAAGAAACTACTCCCCATGATACTTCTCCCCAAGATACTACTCCCCAAGAAACTACTCTCCATTATACTACTCGGCAAGATACTACTCCCCAAGAAACTACTTGGCAGGAAACTACTCAACAAGAAACTACTCAGCGAGAAATTACTCTCCATGACACTAACTCGGCAAGATACTACTCCCCAAGAAACTACCTGGCAGGAAACTACTCAACAAGAAACTACTCGGCAGGAAACTACTCAACAAGAAACAACTCCGCAGGAAAATACTCTTCAAGAAACTACTCAGCAAGAAACTACTCAGCAAGATACTACTCCCCAGGAAACTATTCCACAAGAAACAAGTCCGCAGGAAACTACTCCCCATGATATTACTCGGAAAGATACTACTCCAAAAGAAACTGCTCGGCAAGAAACTACTCGCCAAGATACTACTTCCCAAGAAAATAATCCTCAAGAAACTACTCAGCAGGAACCTACTCCCCAAGAAACTACTCTCCATGATACTACTCGGCAAGAAACTACTCCCAAAGAAACTACTCGGCAAGAAACTACTCCCAAAGAAACTACTCTGCAGGAAACTACTACTACCCAAGAAACTACTCGGCAGGAAACTACTCCACAAGAAAAGTCTCAGCAAGAAACTACTCGCAATAAACTATTCCCCAAGAATCTACTCATCAAGAAATTACTCCCCAAGAAGCTATTTGGAAAGAAACTACTCCCTAAGAAATTACTTGGCAAGAAACTACGCCCCAAGAAATTACTCAGCAAAAAACTACTGCCCAAGAAAGGACTCAGCAAGAAATTCTTGGGCACAAAACTACTCCCCAAGAAACTACTCGGCAGGAAACTACTCAACAAGAAACTACTTGGTGAGAAACTACTCTCCATGATACTACTTGTCAAGAAACTACTCCCCATGATACTACTCCCCAAGAACCTACTCAGCAAGAAACAACTCGCCAGGAAACTACTCCCCAAGAAACAACTCCACAGGAAAATACTCATCAAGAAACTACTCGGCAAGATACTACTCCCCAAGAAACTACTCCCCAAGAAACTACTCAGCAAGAAACAACTCCGCAGGAAAATACTCCTCAAGAAACTACTCGGCAAGATACTACTCCCCAAGAAACTACTCAGAAAGAAACTGCTCCCCAAGAAATTACTCGGCAAGAAACTACTTGCCGAGAATCTATCCCCCAAGAAACTGCCCTGCAAGAAACTACTGCCCAAGAAATGACTCAGCAAGAAATTACTGTGCAGGAAACTACTCCCCAAGAAACAAGTCCGCAGGAAACTACTCCCCATGATACTACTCGGAAAGATACTACTCCCCAAGAAACTAATCCTCAAGAAACTACTCAGCAGGAAACTACTCCCCATGATACTACTCAGCAAGAAACTACTCACAAAGAAACAATTCCCCAAGAATCTACTCATCAAGAAATTACTCCCCAAGAAGGCATTTGGAAAGAAACTACTCCCTAAGAAACTACTCGGCAGGAAACTACTACCCCAAGAAACTACTCTGCAGGAAGCTACTTGGCAAGATACTCGACAAGAAAAGACTCAACAAGAAACTACTCACAAAGAAACTACTCACAAAGAAACTACTCCCCAAGAAGCTATTCGAAAAGAAACTACTCCGCAAGAAATTACTCGGCAAGAAACTACTGCCCAAGAAATGACTCAGCAAGAAACTACTGGGCACAAAACTACTCCCCAAGAAACTACTTGGCAGGAAACTACTCAAGAAGAAACTACTCGGCGAGAAATTACTCTCCATAACACTACTCAGCAAGAAACTACTCCTCAGGAAACTACTCCCCAAGAAACTACTCAGCAAGATACTACTCCCCAAGAAACTACTCCCCATGATACTACTCCCCAAGAAACAACTCGACAGGAAACTACTCCCCAAGAAACTACGCCCCAAGGAACTACCCAGCAAGAAACTACTGCCCAAGAAATGACTCAGCAAGAAATTACTGGGCAAGAAACTACTTCCCAAGAAACTACTCCCCGAGAAACTACTCGGCGAGAAACTACTCCCCATGATACTACTCGGAAAGATACAACTCCCCAAGAAACTGCTCGGCAAGATACTACTCCCCAAGAAACTACTCCTTAAGAAATTACTCAGCAGGAAACTACTTCCCAAGAATCTACTCCCCAACAAACTACTCGGCAAGAACTGGCAACGTTCTTATTGACACATCCCAAGATGCTGTAACACTCAAGAGCACATATCTTAAGAGCTACTTCTTGAGAATTGTTTATGTTTTTATGTGCCAGCTTTCCAGGATGAACCAGTAAATACTTAAGACTTTCTTACTTTGATTCTTTGAAAACTTTTGTGCAATCTTCAGCTGTACAGGTATTTTATCAGACACCATAAAAGGCAGAACCTAAGAACAGCAGAGTGGAGCTCACACGTCGAAGTACATGAAAATGTTATTTCCTCAGCAAAATTCTACTTTTTTTTTCGTTCACCTTTTATGATACAGCAAACTTCTGCAGCTTAGGTCTGGACGAGAAAAATAAATTTGAGTTTTAAACTATATTTTTGAAAGTGTATTTTTACAGAGAAACAAGTTGGCATTTTGCTGTTGATTTACAACTGGTTTCCAAATAATTGTGCCCTTTCATTTAGAATTTAGCTAACTTGCAATATTGGAAAATACAGCAAAAAAATTTAGAGCTTTGTTTATAGGTCTGACACAAAACTATTGTACATTGAACAAGAATTATTAATTATATTGCCAAAGTAGCTAAAGTTTTAGGACCCCACTATGTGTGGCACCACACCAAACTGGATACAAATGAAAAAGCCTGTTCCAGCAGTAACAGAGCTTCTGTGCACTTGGTACGTGTCAGTAAAAATTTGGCCAGTAAAGGTGATTCTGAATTACACCACTTTAACTTCAGTCTATATAACAATTTGAAAGCAATACATACATACACATCACATTTCACTATGTTTTTGTCTTTAAAACAAATGCCACTTAAACATTTAAAGTCAGCTGCCTTCCCACTGAAAATAAGGAAATAACTAATGGTGGAGAGATTAATTTAAGAAGGTCAACAAGGGATTTCTGTACTGTAACTTCTCATGTATTAGCAGAGTAACAACATGTTCCAAATCTGCAGGCTTAACAGATGCATTTTAAAGGAACATGCTGAAAACTGTTCTATTTTCATATGTGACCCCTATTTCCTTAGTATTAGCAGGAAAATATTACCAGTCACATGGTACCAGTCTAGACAGATTGCTTGCTCTATGATTTATAAACACACCATTAAAAAAAAAAATCTGGCCAGATTTATACCACATGGCATATTCTTGTGGAAAGCTATGACATCAAATAGTCATAGTTCTCAGTACAGCTCCACTTTCAGACATCTTTATAAATGCTCTCTACTTGAAAATAGGTTACAGTGATTTCCAAAGTAAACAATGAGGAGCAATAAGAGAATTCTGCCACATAATTCACCACCTCAAGTTTATTACATTCCAGAAGAGACAATGGATTTTCAGTAGGAACTTGAATCTGAATTGACTTCCTTTACAGCTAAAGGCTCAGCGGTTTCATAAAACCCAGATCAGACACAAAATGTTACCCTCATACTTAGTGGTGAAATAGAGGAATGTCGTTTGACATATCATAAGTTACTGAAAGATCATAAAGCCTTAAAGTATATCCTTAATCAGAGAATAACTGAATGATAAATGTGCCAACATGACTTAGCAGTACCAGCTGATACACAGTCAGTCAGGTCCTGTATTGCATCTGTTATGTACTTAAAAAAAATTCCCAAATTTCCAATTGTAAAATACAAGGCAATAAGCCAAGGGGGATAGAAAAGGAAGAATGAGTACTACAAAAATGTCAGCCAATTTCAGATAAAGATCAAAGCAAAAATACTAACAAAACCCCCCAAAACAATCTTATGATGGCACATCGAACCTTGTATTTCTGTCCCCTAGCCATGCTGACAACATGAGGGAAGAAGAAGAGAAAAGCATTCAAAGAATGTTCATAGATTTATGCAGCAGTCCAGTTTCCCTTGGCTAGCTGTATAGTTAACAAGGAAAGGAGAAAGCAGAAAAGGAGATTGGAGGAAAGGCAAAACAGACTTACACAGTTAAATCAAGATCCTGCTCTCATCCTCTTTTACCTCTTTATAAACCAAAAACACCATTGAGAAATCAGTTTTTATTACAGTTTGTACAAACATAACCTATATTTTAGATATTTGCACCTGTATTTTAAATGAAAGATGATATCATACATTTCTTAAATTACCTAGAAAGCAGTAACTTTAAATTATTTTTCATGATGTACCAGGAGCCAGAGGAAGATTACAGTTTAAAAACAGAATACTGTTTTTGGGAATCAATCAGCAGGTGTTTAAAACTAAAGAAAAAAAACATATACCAGAAGCTGAAGCCTTTGCTGATCTTAGTCTGCCACCATAGATAAACATTTTGCATCACAGCATTACCAGTATACAGACCTACAGATCCTTTAAGCTGAATTACAGTCTTGATTATTATCCTAGTCAATGACTGAGCTAACAGCATGGATACAAGCAGATTTGCAGTATCTTTCCATGAAGATGGAAATTAAACCTGAAGGGAGCAGGAGAAACTGGTAAAGTGAAGGGAAACAGCATTTGAGAAAATTCCCCTTCCTCCAACACCCCCTGGTTTCCTATGTATTCAACACCATTTGGAGGTTTACAAGCAGCAAGCCTGTATTTTGTGTCAATCCTAACATGCCTTTTGCTGGTAGCCAGTGTGACTGCAATATGTGCTTTGTGAGATTATCATCTGTAAACCAACTATATATATATGTATATACACACACATACACCCCACTGGTGCTCAACAGATCTCATGGTTACCTAAATCTGGTGCATACATGTCACGGCTGGTACATACTGGCACATACTCCTATTTCAACACTGCACTTATTTATGAATGTAGCTAATTGTTTAAACTCCACCAGCCACATGACAGGTCACCTCTTCCAGTGTTTTCATCATCACATTTAAAAACAGTTATTTCTCTTGTCAGTTTTCAATTTTTTCAACAGAATCAGTAAGAGGGTTATTTGTTAATGCATAAATGCGGCGTAATTGATACCACAGGTTCCTCTTGGGTTGGTTTCTTTACTTAAAAATGTGTCTATCTATAGAAGCTCAGATCAAAAATCTATGTAAGCTAGCACCCTTGGTCCAACTACAGCAAGTAGAAGATATTTGAGAGAGGATCTTTAAACAGTGGATAAGAAGGTGGATTTGTTTCACTGAATACAGCTCCTCTTGACAGGAACTGAGCTACATCATGAAATACAACTAATTTCTAACACACCCTCACTCCTGGGAGGGCTTATGAAAGATATAACTAAATGAGGCTCTGTCTACCCATAAAATACAAAACCAAACCTTCCCAGAAGCATTTGCTTGCTAGACTACACTTGCGGCTTTTTTTTGGTTTGTTTTTTTTTTTTTTTTAGGAACTCATTCCTACCATATGTACCCTCATTCTACTTATTCACAAATGCAATTTGGTGTAAAGACACATGCAGCAGCTGCCATACATAGGACAGTCTAGGCCATCAGGCCAAAGAAAAACACTTCCTGAAACACCAACTCCTTGTACTAGCCTGAATGAAAATGTTAATTCCCTTGCAATTCAAGAATGGCCAGTATTTAAAGAGCAATTTATAAAAAGTGTCTCACTAATGACAACAAATTATACAGCGTTGCAAAAAGTCAGATAAAATGAATGATTTGTAAAAGTGCTGTTGTTTAACCCCAGCAGATAGCACAGTCACCAGCTCACTCTCCCACAGTGGGGTGGGGGAGAGAATCGGAAATGTAAAATTCAGAAAACTTGTGGTGTAATGTAAAGGCAGTTCAACACATAAAGCAGAAGCCACACACACAAGAAAAGTAAGCAAGGAATTCATTCACCACTTCTCATGGGCAGGCAGGTGCCCAGCCATTCCCAGAAAAACAGGGCTCCATGACAGGTAATGGTGAGTGAGGAAGACAAATGCCATTACCTTGCCTTTTCTTCCCCCAGCTTTCTATGCTGAGCACAATGACTTATGGTGTGGGATATCCCTGTGTTGGGGTCAGTTGGGGTCAGCTTTCCTGGCTGTATACCCTCCCAATTCCTTGTGCACCCCTAGTGTTGTCACGTTGGGGTGAGAAGCAGAAAAGGACTTAACCTTGTATAAGTTCTGCTCAGCAGTAGCTACAACATCCCTGTGTTACCAACACTGTCCTCAAAATCAACCCAAAACACAGCCCCATACCAGCTACTGTAGAGAAAATTAACACTACTTCAGCCAAAACCAGCACAAAACAGAAGTATTACTAAAACTATTAGAACCTCTTACAAACCAGGACAAAGCTTTTTGATCTCTGTTGTGGGTAACCCAAATATTATTGTGTTCCTGTGGCAGGCATCATCTTGGAAAGCCTCTGATGCCAGTTTCCCTTTGTCTCCCTATCTGGTCAGCTGTGAGGGCCACCATCTTAGGGGGGGATGGTAGGTACCCTGCCAATTTGGGTATCTCTTTGTTCCCACTTTGTTCCTGAGATTTAGCAATTTTGTGTCTAGTGATTATTTACTGTTATTTTTTTGCCTGTCATTGTTCTGCCTGTTAATAAACTGTTATTTTTTCACTGATACCTACTCACATTTCCTCCTTACTGGTGGAAAGAGATTGGGTGAAACCAAGGGGAAGTAACTCAGAGTGTGAACCTCTTTAAATTGTCTTAAACCTAGATACCCAGCAATGAAAGTTAATCTTAATCTGTAGAAAATATCTTCTTATAGCAACTACCATAAAGCCAAAACATTTGGCAGGAGGATACAGTTGTGTCAAACATTTGTTTCATACATCTTCCTCCCACCAGATGATTCCTATCTGCTTATCCTATTGTTGTTGATGAATAGGTAAAACTGATCTACGAGTAGAATTAGTCAATTGTGAGGGAGAAATAAGATATATGTTTGCTACTGATACTGGTATCCCTGCCCATTGCAGGGAGGGTGCAACTAGATGATCTTTTTGGTACTCTTCCAATCAAATTCATTTCACAATTGTATGGTATCTGAAAACTAAAAAAACAAAACAAAAAAACCCCAAACCAAACAAAAAAACCACAAACAAACACCTAAAAAAATTTAATAGGTACAAAAGAAAACCAGGACAGACCTGTAGAAATATTTGCAACATACCAACTCACTGATTTTGAAATTTCTCATTGGTCCTGGTATGTTTCTGTGAAGAGTTTCTAAATCCAAAACAGATTTAGGGTCAAAACCTGAAATCAGGCTTAGGGAAAGAATAGTAAGACAAGTAAGTTTGAATACCCATGGTATACCTAAGAGGCTCAAGTTCCTGTGTTTGATTCTGGAATGCTGATTATGTTATGGGTCAGTATAATAGCTATAGTAAGTGACTGTTTTGCCATCTAAAACAAATTACCATGTACTGAACAGGGCACACTGACTGACTGGGCCTGTCCTTCAGCATTCTGCCTCTGGAGAATCTCCATAACGGGCAGTTCAAGACAGTATTCTCAAGCAAAGAAGCAGGATTCAATTGAGGCATATCTTTCACTTTTCCAGTCTGACTGGGACCAAGAAACAATCTTTTTGCTAATCTCCACTCCAAAATCCCCACTCCAAAATATCTCCACATCTAAGCAGAAAGACACTTACTATTATGCTACTACTGCCATGAAAAGTCTAACAGCCTCTATATGACTTGACTATATTCCTGCACATAGGAATTTTTCTGCTCACACCAAGTAATTGGAAAAATTATGCACATTTTCTGAAGGGAAGCGCTTGAAGTTTCTGGAACTTCAGGCTTCTTTTTTAAGGTGCTTTTTGTAAGCCCAATTGCAGCTGCACTAATATATTCTTGTCCACAAGAATGGGCTCATTACCATGTATCTTAGAGGTAGTAATGAAATAATTAAGCCTGCTTATATATTGTGTGTACATATACATGTATCAATATACAGGATGACCTTATTTAAAAAAAAATCAACCACATTCATAAATGTGCATACCAAGTTAGCCATCTAAAGAGGTATTTTTATTCCAAATGCACAAAAGATTGGTACAAGAGTAGTGGCTGCTCTCTTATCAAAGTGACCTTTACATTTTCTTTGAGGTGTTCTAACTTTCCTGCTAAAATCAGGACTAACTCTTGAATAAGGAGGAAGTAAATAAAACTAGGCTGGTTTTGTTTTATTTTGATTCTAAGGAGTAGCAAACCAGAGCAGTAAGTGACTAAACTAGAATGGAAGACTCCTTTAAGAGTCTGCTGGCCAGAAAAAACAAGATGCTTCATCTCTCCTGCATCTAAGAGGCATATATATATATACACACATATACACACATATACATACATATATACACATACACACACATATATATAGATACATTTATGCATTGATTTTGTGTAATTCACTGTAGCACACTTTTAATACTGTGCAAGTTTAGATATTTTTGTGAACACAGCACAGGAAATTGAAAACAACACTGAACTACCCTACTGCTGTGATCCACTAAAAGTGCAATCACGCTTTTGTGGAAATACTGTAACAGAAAAGTAGTCCTGAGCTAATCAAGTGCTTCTGGTTCGCATGGGTTGTTCCTTTTACCAAAAATGCTGCTAGTTCTTTCAGCCTAAATCCCTGCCCTGCTTAGCAGGCACATTTGCATGGAAAAAGTCAGGATCCAAGAGTACCTCAAGACAAAAGCATCCCTGGATAACGTGGAGGTATCTGAGCAATAATTTACAAGGAACAGTATTAATGAAGTTAAGGTTAAACACACTAAAAAGAGTATTTTAAGGGGAAAAGGTAGAGTAGCCTATCACCTAATTATAGATTAAAAATTTTAGGGAACTCCTAATATAAATAATTCACATTGCTGAAAAAGTACAACAAAGTCCAGTCTGAACTCTGCCTTTAGTCATTGTTCACGCCTCCCAGAAATTCTGTGCTATTGGTACCAGGTTATGTCTGAGGCACAGTTAAAACACATCCTTAACTCAAAAATACCACACACACTTTTTTCCCCCCGAATGATATTAATTCTCACAGATAATGTTAGAAACAAACCTCTGTCTTTATGCAGGGTTATTTATTAATAGAGCCTCTGAATTTCCATGACATTCAGAGACACAAGACTTAAATATCAAACAATCAAATATAGAAAAAGAAACCATATGCAGAAGCAGAAAATCTTAATACCAACTAATGTGTATGCATGCTCATACATAATTTTTTTTTCTCTGTCTCTGCAGCTTTTGTACTTGAGAAACATTGCACCATTTGAAATTATTTCCAAATCTAGATTTAAAGTGTCCTCACACTAATTTTCCAAACTTAATTTGTTCTCATCTCTGATCTCAGAATAAAATAAAGAAACAAGAGTCGGAAAAGAAGATGGAAAGTAATAACAGACTCGCACACTGTAGACCTGGGCATCCTGGTGGACACCAAGTCAAACATAAATCAGAAATGTGCCCTTGCAGTACAAGAGGCCAGTGATATCCTGGATGCATTAGACAGAGTATTGCCAGCAGGATGAGGGAAGTGATCTTTTCCTCTCTATTCAGCACTGGTTATACCACATTTGGACATGATTAAGGGACTGGATAGGATGCTCTGACAGCTGGGACTGTTTAGCTTAGGGAAAACTCAGAGGGGATCTTAATAATAAATTGGAATATATCTGAAGAGAGAGTACAAAGAGGAAGTCAAGCAAATGTCAATGGTTCCCAGTGAGGCAATGGACATAAACTGAAGCATAGGAAATTCCCACTAAGCATCAGGAAACAAATTCTTTACTGTCGGATTGTGTCTGAGTATGGGCACAGGTAGCCCAGGGAGGTTGCGAAATCTCCATCCTTGGAGACACTTCAAAGCCATCTGGACATGATTCTGGGAAAACAGCTCTAGAGTGGTTAGACCAGATGACTTCTGGACTTTCCTTTCAGCTCCAATCATTCCATGATTTTGTGATTATGTGTAAGTACCACGTACAGGTAGCCCAGATAGATAGCTGGGTCATTTGGGTCTTTATAGAAATACAGTTTTTTAGAGTCTTTTTCATCTTCCACCTCTGTTGTCATGATGCAACAACATTCTGCCAGTTGTCAACTTGCCCAGAAGTTCCAAATGACTATAATTAACGAACTATCCCTCAACAACTTGTGACATGTTTTTTGTGAGGCAGAAGTTCAAGGTTCTTCAACTGTACCTTTTTATCAACTTCTATAGCCTTGCACTGAGTACCCACCCCACAGCTTCACAAATACAATCTCCATCTCCTTTGTGGTCTAGAGTTCAACATGACTTAGAAGCAACAAAGAATTTATTTGAGTCTCCTGCATTTAGAGTGCTGATGCCTGGAGTACTGATTCTAGTCAAGTGAAAGTCAAGTGTAACCCATTTCTGTGCTTAAAATAATATCAAATCTTTGAGCTCCTGTACAAGAGAGACCATAGGGATATATTTGAAGAAAGACATCTTGGGTTGTCAGCAGTGAAACTTCAGTGTAGAGAAAGTGTATTATTAGCTTGATTCAAGAGGCATCCAAGCCGTTCCTTGCTGTTGTTAACAGTAACAGTGAATTGTGTAAAGTTTAGTTAGAGTGATGACTAAAAGTCAGGTGTCTTTGAGATGAGCAGTTCTCAGATTTGAAGATGCTGATGAAGGTTGCAAAATAAATCTTTAAACATTCTCTTACTATACCAAAATCCTTTGACATTATTGTAGAATAAGGGGAAAAAAATGACAGGATTTTTTTTTTTAAAAATTAAAACTAGAACATCAATTAGAGAATATTTTGTGGATATCCACTAATTAATATGGATTTCAGCTTTTGGCAAGTGTTTTCACTGAATTAAATGAATAACAAAACTGAAATAAGAAAGGGATAAAAAGATTGATGATGTGGATGTCACTAAAAGGTGACGTTGAGAGTACAACAAAAGAAGGGTAATCTTATCCTTTGGTAAAGTCTGGAGTTTACACAATCATTAAGGATATAATCAAAAGCTCATAAAAATGCAGTTTGCTTTCACTGGCCTTGGATAAACAGCTTATTGCTGTTTAAGAATCTCTTCTCATTTGAGGGCAATAACGATAGTTACAAACAAGGTTGTTCAAGGTGATAGAAAAAGGAGGATTAGCATGCCAACTTATCTCCCCTCCCCACACAGACGGGGCCCAAAGGCATCAATCATTTCTGATAAGATGTTCATATCATATTGACACAGACACAAAGAAATGAAAGAAAATTTTAACACACTCCATTTTACTGAAGTGCTGCCTTGAAATTTTCCCATTAATAGAACTGCTACTTGGAAAAAAAGAAAATGGTCTAGAATGCTACATAAGAACTATGGGTCATATTACAGATTTAAGAATTTCTACAGCAGTATGTTGGCATAAGACAGAGGTACAAACTCTACATAAATGTAAAGGTCAGCAAAGCATAGGACTCTGAGCAGAAGATGATACAGCATTCTTATGCATACTCATCAATGCCAAGAACAGGGACCACAGTCTGAACTGAACAAATGTAGGCAGCAGCCTTAACACCTTCCATTTCCTTTTTCATAATACACTACCCAATGTTGCCCGTTTTCAAAATTCTCGTAAGAAAACCCAGGCAAGATCTCTAGATGGTAATGTGGTACACATATTGATACAGTCTTATGACATCTACACTGGAAAGGAAGGAATTTCAGAGGACATGGGGATAACTTGATTTTTTTGAACACAGTCATCTAAATGTTTTCTTTGGGCTGTTTGGCTTTGTTTTTTTGTTTTTGTTTTTTATAGCAGCAGGATATTCTTATAACAACCAATAAAGTTAACACAGCCTCAGTGAATAATGCACACTGTCTAGAAAACAGCTAAGCTCTTATTTTGTCCCTTGCCACTTGTTAAACTGATTCTATTAAAAGCTAATAAGTGAGACCTTTCCAGGATCTGATTAAAAAAAAAATCAATATATTTTTGATTAAATGATTGGTGTTCTTAGAGCTCCAGTGTAAATGGCCCCCCTGGCTATACTAAGGTCATCACTGCTGCAAAAAAATGCCGTAGTGGGTAGCCGATATTAGTACATGTGAATGGAAAGCATAGATTGTCATCAGATGTCCTTTATTTCTCTGAAAATCTGCCACTGCAAAACTTTTAATGCTAATCCCTTGAAGTACATACCATTGGCTTTTTAAGTGTGATCTTACTGCTGAAAGAAAAGTTTGTTTCATTAACTTCTGTTCAGGTATGAGAAAAAGATATCCCCAAAACCAACAATCATTGCCACACTCACACTCTTCAGTACTCTAAATGCTGAGACTCTGTATATTCACCTCCATATTCCAAGGAATAAAAAAACTTCTAAAACTTCACAAATGATCACACACTATGACTGATTTATAAAGCAGCTAATAAAGAACATCAGAACACAGGGTTGTTGCAGTGTGCTGAAATGTTGCAAACACACACTTCCAGTTTTTCTTTGGAGCTGTAACAATGGCCTATCTCTTACCTAAAGTTGTTAAGTGTTTCTCACATGAAATAAATTGCAGTCAGGGTTCTATAATCCCTTTGAACTCTGAAATTGATTTAGCAATGTGATTATAGTAGAGACAACTAAGTCCCAAAGCACAGCTGAGTTGCTCTGTTTTACAGAATTTTCCCCCATTCAAACTATGATCCTGTAATATTCATTTTACATACATTATTTTATGATCTACATGATCAAGTTAAATTGAATTAGGTGTTTTTTGAAGACAATTTTCTGATCATCTCCACATTATGATTCACAAGCCAGAGCAGTCTAGCTATGAATCCAAACCAGAACATAAGCTTCTGCCACTCAGTCCACACAACCACAGATTTAGTCCACAGTAAACATGTTATCATTGGGTCTAGCATGAACTGCTGCTCTACAAATCCACTCCTACTGGCTGGCACTACTTGCATAAGTAAACAGCAGTTCTAGACTTTCGAACTGTTGATTTGCTTACAACAAAATTAGATCATATGAAAACAAATCTTCAAGGCTCCATACCAAATTGCTAAGTCCTTCTGATTTTGCTTGTCTCAAACATTTGCGCAACATGCTAGATTACAGAACAGATTTTATAAAACCATTTCTTTAACAACATGAAGTACCAGTACAGATCCAGACAGAGTATGTTTGAGATCATATACTTTAGGAACAACTATAAGTAGACAGTAAAGCTCAGCAGTAGCAGGAAAAATAGCAAATCTCAAGAGATGTGACCATGGACCTCTTTCATTTTCCAACTACAGTAACAGCACCTCTCTACAACCCCATATGCTAAAATGCTTCCTTTAGGATTCTATACTAGTGAAATTAGTTCTAAAATTTAAGTGTCATCATTATAGCTTTTTGATTTCTTAAAGAACCAAAAATACCCAAGGAATACACAAACTGGGCTTGTGACCTTAACAGAAACAAAAGAGGAGCAGAAATATAAGGTTAGAAGACATAACAGCACATAAGCCAAAGAATTTTTCTGGGACAAGCCATATGGCTGTACCATGTTAAAGCAGTGCCATTTACAACTGGCCCTACCCCACTCAGGGGCTATTACTGTTCTAGGAAAGGAAATTGCAAAGCAGAAGGAAGGGGAGACAAATGGAAGATGATAAGAAAACACACCAGGGAAAACTCTAGGAACCATCAGGGGCTGACTTCAGCTGTTTATTGTTAATTTAAGTGATAGCAAAAATTATTCCTAGCAGTTAGTTTAGCCAGAAAATATGGATATATACATATGCATAAATATCAAGTGAAATTAGCATGCACCAATTAAGTAGAAAATGAATGACTTGCAACTGTAGTCTTAATAAGCAGAAGCATGTCATGACTCAGATTTAACTACTTGACTTAAATACTGACAGTTTTCTTGCTTCCATACAAGTAGAATATTCATGTTCAAAAAAAGCCTTCTAGAGTGTGAAGACACACATTAGGCAATTGTTTTAATACAGAAACACTCTGCAAAATAATATTTATTATTACTGTTTATTAACAACAACAATAAAGTCCTAGATAAACCTGTATTTTATTGTTACGCCTAACCTAATACAACAGGACTGCCATTATTGTGGATGCCAACACATTCAGAAACAGTTATTTTTAATAGCAATTTCCAGCAACAAAAGGAAATCTGGAGAAAAGTACAATCTCATCCTGTCCCAAACAAATGGAAAGTGATCCCAAAAGACTACCTCTAGCTTAGTTGATAGAAAACCATTCTTATTGCCTACAGTGGGTGCTGATCTCACTAAGTCAGGTGTAAGCAGGTCATAACAGCCCCTACCAATCCAGAGAAATCTTTATCTAGAAAGTCTGAAAATAAAAAAACCTCAAAGCATCATTGATTTTTTTTTTCTGTCATTATCTGACACCAGATTTCTGCTCTGGGAAAGTTACTAATGCATTTCAAAATCAGTTTTTCATATCTCATGAAAACCCCATTATCCAACTCTCAGTACATGTTGGAAAAATTATGAGCATTTATACATGCTGCCAAAGATGAAAATTATTTAATTGAGAATAGTCTAGCTATAAATATACTTAATCTTTCTTTTATTCATAGAATGGTTTGGGTTGCAACACACCTTAAAGATCATCATTTAACGAAGATCTATTCAAAACTAAAGGAATACAAAGACACATTATCAAAACCAGAATAACTGTTAAATGATTTTATGGCTTTAATTTCCATCTCTTTACTTATTTTAAAAGGTGCTATCCTAAAAATGCACTGGTAGGTCCCACAATAAGAGTACCAATGTTTATGTTTAATTCGGAGAATATTCCTTAAACATATACATTGCCTACCACAACATATCTGTTCGATTTAAACTAAAAAAAAAAAAAAAAACAAAAAAAACACCCACACAGTGAAAACCAGTACATTTGTACATATATACATATGTATCACTTATTTTTGATCCAAATACCCTAAATCCTTTGTGAATATTTAAGAGCAAATTCAGAGTGCTTGTCCCTATAGATTCCACTCTTAAGGGCTGATGTCAAAAACTCAGATAACTAATATTAAGAGTTTATATTCTTTATGATTGCAATATCAACTCTTTCTGAACTTGAAGCCTCAAACTTTACTGAGACCTAAAGTAGTGAAACAGAAAACAAAAAAGTTTTCTGGATAGATTCAGATCAAAATTACTTTGGGGTATGCTGAGCAGCTCTTTAATCAATACTATCTGTGGATCATAAGGAGCTATCCAAAATGCCCTAAAGAAGATGCAGACATTTCATCAGCTGAATTGTTTTCTAGGTTTTGCTGACTATAACTAGCAACTAGTTACTGGAGATGCAATTCATGCAAAGATCTTAATTTTAGATGCCTTTGGATCTGGATTCCTATCCTAAAGTCCACTGATTCATCATGAAACCTTCTGAAATCAGACAAAAAGGAAAACAGTGGCCTGTTGTCTTAATCTTGGCATCTTACCCGTGACTGCAGAAAGATAGATCCATCTACACAGATTCCAGAGGTGATGATGTGTCTGCTCCTCCCCCTGCCATCCACCTGAAGACATACTTGTACTTTATTTCAGGACTAATTCATGTCTAATGAGGCACAACTACTCAGAGAAACAAAAGATAATGAAGAGGAACAAATGCTCAATTTAAATATAAAGCACTTTGGGGATTTTCTAAAATCTATTTTTCAAATAAAGAGCAACGAGAGTGCAGTGTAGGTAAAGAACAGATTTATATTAGTAGGTGTGTTTTTTCTTTAAGAAAAAAAAAGACCCATGTCCAATTTCTTGCTCTGCATTTGAATATTCAAACTTAAACTTCCTATCTGCCAAAGAATCTGAACTGTCTCTTAAGCCACAGCAATCTGCATTAAGATACTTTGTAAACTGTAAAAGGAATTAAAATTACTACTGTTCTCCTTTTCCTCATCTGCTTGTCTTTACAAAGACAAACACTACCTACATCACATCATGTTAGAATCCACTTCTGCCCAAAATACTTACTAAACGTAGTTCCTGTGGCAAAACACATGGGTCAGTCACAAGAATTAGAGAAAATTTTGTGCTGACATTCAGGCTGCTCACAGTTTTCAATTTGATATCTAATTTTTTTATTCTGCTTTATACATCTATATTATTTTCATCTGTTCTTAGCATGTAATGATACTGTATTTCCTTATTAGACACTCAGTTCTGGTCCCACTAAGCCAAATGCAAGAACTGTTAACACACTGTGCCTTCTCCTCATACCTTGGTTTGTCTCAGTTGCTACAGGATGCTATTTTTTAGAGAGAACCTATAACTGTACAACAGGAAAGTTTCACAATCTTTCATTGCTCAATGTATATTTTCTAAGTCTGATATTTTCTTAATATTGCATGAGAAAACTATAGTTTAAAAGGGGCTAAGGACAATCCTATTTTTTCCACTATAATATAAAGCTCAGCTATCAAACCATACATTGCCTATGTTATGAAGTGCCTTCTTTTTACCTTATTTTCCAAAGCATGGACTTTTTTATTCCACAGGGTGTTTTTCTTGCACTAGTCTGGACTGGAAATACTATTCCTTTTTGGAGAGACTTTCCACTCTCCATATCTACAATTGCTATTCTGTTTACTGTGATACTTGAACAAATACTGCTGTTCAAACAGTTGAATGTGTGATACTGATAACATAAAACAAACAAAAAAAAAGCCATAGAAAAAGATATACAATCAATTAAAAAAGTAATCAGACAATGTTGCTTCTAGTCCTCCAACAATCTTTTAAAGCTGCTATTTTAATTGTATATACCTGAGGTAAGGAAAAAAAAAGGATTTACTAGAGATAGATATATTGATATAGAGAGATCTCACAATTGCAGGTCCACCTGAGAAGAAGCTTAGTTTTAAGAAATTCAATTATTAAATCTGAATTCTTTACTCTCTCCAACTGAACTCTTTAAGAGGCTACAGAGCTGACTTGCTTTATGCCAATTTATATGATGTAGACAATGAACACTCTATTATGCTTCCAAATAGTCTCATTAAAGCAAACAGGATTACCCACCTGAGGAAAGCTTGGTACACATACAGTGCTTACAAAATTTAACATATAAAGCAGCAAAGTCTAAAGAAATAAAGCCCAAAAAATTCTTATAACACAAGCAATGGTTGGAAGAAATATATTTTAAGTCATTTATATTCATATACTTCTATCTTTACCTGTGCTAGTAACAAGTTCCATCTGTTCTTTTCATTCCATTTTTCTACTGGGCCACAAAATGAAGACTTAGGAAACCAATGAACAAATGACACAACTAGGTTGTGACAGACCCTAAGGTGTTGCCCCACACAGCTTTTGACCTGCACTTTTGTTAAAAATGAGCAAAAGAGTCTGCATATTTGTCCTGGGGTGACTTTTTGATGCTTCAATCCCCAATTGTCTGTTCTGTTTATGCTGTATATTGGGTTCTGCACCTTTAAGCCTGGTTCTGAGAGTGAAGCAGGGAGAAGGAGAAACACGCAGTTTGTTTTGAGAAAACTGCCTGACTCCTACACATTCCACTCCTGGACTGTGTCAGCTGCAGCACAGACAGACAGTGGGACAGAGATCTCCTTTGCTTTTAATTAGCCTTGGCTAGCTAAAGCAGAGAAGCTCCCCATGTAGCCCTGGTTCTTGCCTGTGATGTTTTGGTTTTCTGAAACTCTTTTCCCAGAGAGTTTTCTGTCAACAAGAGACATGTTTTCCTAACTGCAACCTATGTTTACATTCCTTTCCCTAGGAGGGACCTCTTGATGTCTCTCTGACTTGACCAATGTGATTGAAGAAGTTTGTCTTTCTTTCACCCATTGTGTTGTTCTCTGTAGAACAGCATAAAGGGAAGAAATAACCAGAAATAAACAGAGTCAATTGTCAGCCTTCTGAGTTGGAGTCTGTGTCCTTGTGGTCTTTAACAGCGTCTCTCACTGGACTGTTTGTTTTTTGTTCTTTTCCTTGGGACTGGCTCGCACCTGCGGCCCACCGGGGCCTGGACCTCGGCATCTGCATGTGCCAGAGGGACTGATCAGAGACTGAGCGAGCCGAGCTACAATTCACAGCAAGGGCCTTCTGAATTTGCCATCTCACTTCAGAACAATGAAAGGTTTTATTGTTTCATATTATTCGTTCTTTATGCTTGTGGGCACGTTGTTTGTTAAATAAATAGTTTTTTCCACTTTTCTCCAAGGAAACTCTTTCCCACACCGGTTGGGGGAGAGGCTATTTGGGGTTGCTTTCCAGAGGAGCCCCATTTGGGGGGTTTCTCCCAAATTTGCCCAACACCAGGACAGTATCCAAGCTCCTCAAGTCCACTGCTGCCCATAGCCTTTGGCCTCACTGCAGGGCATGAACTGTGGGGGCTGGGGACACTGTCTCATCTCATACATCATCATTCCTCTGAGGGAGATTGTTCATGTCAAGCATGCATCAGCAAGGGCCTAAAGATCTCTGAAATATCCCACTCATCTGTATCGAATAAAAATTTTACATTGTACCATACTTTTGTGCACCATGACCAACTAGCTTTGGTTTAACTCTGTAATAAACTGGTTAAGTCGTTTCCGTGTCTAGTCCAGACAGACCACGTAAGTATCCATCCTGGACACCTTTGCATTCCAGAGTTCATTCTGTGATACAGATATACTTTGCATTTAATTTGTTCTTGTGAAAGCTCTCTTAGGCTTAGCTTTTCCAGTATGTTGAGAAGTTTCTGTTTGTTTCTTGGGAGGATTTTTTGTTGTGTTTGTAGTTGTTTTTTGTTGTTGTTGTTACAGAATGGCATGTTTGTTTGATTTGCAGATGGTGCAAACTACCTTCACAAAGCTTATTCTGTTATTCTCCCCATGCCCTAGAAGGCAGCTTGGATTTGTAACAACACATTTCTTCAAGGTTTGCCAGTAATGGGATAAGGAAACTCACAGCAGCTGAAAACAGACACTGGAGTCAGAGATCAATAACTAAAGGTCAGATCATAGCAAGCACCTGAGAAACAGCTCTAGAATTTGTGCTTTCATCTAACACGAAATCCAATCCATTTGCTTTCACACCACCACCACTGCCTTAACCTTGTTTTCAGCAATCCATATCACCCCAAATTGTTTTCTGTCAAAGTCTGCAGCTCTCTCGTAAATCTATCACCTGCTGTGGCATTCATTGGAGTGAACACAAACAACATGTCCTGATGCACATTTAATTCTCAGAAACGACAGGAAACTCTATTTTGGTGACTACTGTCTGAAGTGCAGGCCAGAATGAAATGTCAGTATTTAACAGCTAACACTGTAACATGATTTCACTAACCATAAAAATTAATGTACTCAGTACACCCGTCCTTCAAAATTCTGGTTACTTATTTTGCCTGCACTGCAAAGCACAGATGTAATTTTGTCATACTCAGCCCAACTTCCAGGTAGTTTATTCCATGTAGTTCCCCAAAATCCTATTGCCATATTTAAGACAGAAACTTGGAAAGGACTTAAGTTGAAGAAGTTCACAGAAAACTGTCTCCTGTGGGAGGGCCCCCAGACTGGAGCAGAGGAAGAGCGTGAGGACTCCTCCCCTGGAGGAGGAGAGACAACGTGTGACCAACTGACCACAGCTTCTATTTCCAGTCCCCTGTACTGCTAGGGTGGATGAAGGAGAGAAAAATCAGGAATGAAGTTGAGCACAGGAAAAAGGGAGAAGTGGAAAGGAAGATGTTTTAAGTTTTGGATTTATTTCTCATTATCCTACTATGATAGGATTGGTAATAAATTCATTTTCCCCATGTCAAGTCCGTTTTATCTGTGATGGTAATTGGTGAGTGATCTCTCCCTGTCCTTATCTTGACCCTTGAGCTTTTTGTTCTATTTTCTGTCCCCTATCCAGATGGGGAGGGGAGTGACAGGGTGGCTGTGGCTGGCTGGAGGCCAGGGTCAACTCACCACACCCATCACCACTGCACAGCCATTTAATGATTTAATGGTTCAGACTTCCTGGCATACTCCTCAAAGGGAACTTACTGAGTTCTTGCACTAAATGTACTCTCCTTCTGTGCTCATATTTATTAAATGCATAGTAGTTTCACTACTAATCACTCCCATTTTTTTTCTCTCAGCCAGAATTCTGAAAATAGAAATAGCTACTGAATATCTTAAAAATCAAAGGCCATCAGGTGTCCCATGGAATTCAAACTCTAGGACAGACTGATTTTGACAGTTTCACTGAGGAACCAGCACCTTTCTCATAGGAGTAAAGCCTCTTTTTATAAAAAATATGCTTAAGTCACTGACAAAGGGCAGCCCTCCAATCTCACATATTGAGGAGAATTAATCTTACAAATATTACAGAGAAAGCAAAAGTTCAAAGTTTTGAATGCGCACTGATTAGGAGAGACAAAAATAGGGATACTGAAAATGACCATTCTGTATGCATAAACATATATTCCTATACAAAAAAAAATAATTGGAAGGTGAAATAAGTAAACAACACAGAGATGTATACATTTTTGTAAGTCTTAAATGACACTAGAAACCATTAGACATAACAACTGAATTTCAGAAGGAAGCAAAATATTGCCATGAAACAAGAACACTTTGCCCTTGTTTCTAAATGTGGAATTTGTTACCTGGATCAAAAGATTCAGTATTTATTGTAAAACTTACGTAAAACCAGCATTTAAATAGAAATCATATGGTACCTGATGGGTCGATTTTCTTTACTATCAAAGAGTGAAAAGATAACTTCCAGTTCCTCCCCCAGATTGGAGCACATTAAACTCTTCATCTGAACAAAAAGATGGTGGCTGCTAGCTGGTACTGGTGTGTCTTTTTTTCGATGGCGATGTTCCATCTAAAAATACCACAAAAACAGTAACCAGCTTGAGTCAATTATAAAATCCTTAAAACAAAGAGGTAAAATATGTAATGCAGAACTACTTTCTTAATCCAAATTAGTATCTTTTTAAATTGTATTTTTTCCTTTTGCACCTAAGAAGGAAAACACAAGGAATTTACTTTCCCAGTGTTACACTTCATAGTCATCTCTAAGAGAAAAACAGTAATCTCTAGAAGTTTTTTTCTACTTTGAAAGTGCAGAGCCACTTTAAAGCTTTGTGCTATAACAACATAGTATTTCTTAGCTGGTTTAAACAGTTAATGATCTGATATTCTAGTATTCAAAGACGTAAAAAATGCTTTTGCAGAAGACTAAATACAAGTATTTTAAACTGGGGAAAAGCAATCATGCCCATATTTTATGATCTCCAGTAAACTGCTTTATACAAGCTAATAAATTGTCTTGATTTGACTTCACAGTTCACACCTTCTGCATGTTAGTCACCCATTAAGAAAAGGAAATATTAAATTCTACTATCCCTCTCTTACATTTTAAACAGCAATCTTTCTAAGCTATATAGTCTTCATAGTGAGGTTACCTTTTCCCCCCTTTTTATTTTTCAAAGTACACTCCATGAATGCCATTACTAGTTTTCTGGGTTATTTTTCCTCTGTATGTTTCTTCTTATGATTAATGGTTCCTCACCATATTTCATCTAGTGCTCCAACAGGATCCCATAATATTACATACGACTTTGAAATTACTCAAAGGTATACTGATTCTAGCACAAAGAATTTACTATTAGGCTTGACATTACAAATTAACAAGGCAAGCAAAATACAAGTTAAAATTATTTTTAAAAATACATAATTATTTCAGATCCACAAAAAGTTGTAGCAATGATGTTTTGGGGGGTTGTATTTAAATACAAAAGTAATCATAAATAAAATTCAGTTTAAATACAAGCTTAGTCTTAAGCACATAAGGTTCAGAGCTGTGTATCTGTAACATCTGCAGTACTTAAATATGTGCCAAAGCCTACATAAATGAATTGGCAGATTTTCTTAGACCTCGCTGGAGATTTAATCAGAATAAGAAATATCAGTGCTGGTTTTAGTAAATCAATATGGGCTTTTACACCCAAAGGAAAGCTTTCTTATGCAACTTAACTGCTATTTACATTAATATATTAGAAGGTATCAAGAGCCCAGTATGATTAATTGTGACAATATTATACCATTATTATATTTCCACAAAGCTTATCTAGACAGACTCACGAGCCAGGTAAAGCTCTAATGGTTAAGAGTCCCATAAGCTTTTATAGAGGATTAAATTGATATTTACAGTCATAATTTTAACAGTACCTCAGAAATCAAAACTTTTAACAAATAACATTTAAGCTAAGCACGTGTGCACACATAAATTTAATATCAAATCATAGAATTTCATACAGATGTAGAGATGACATAGCTGTTAAAAAAATCCTTTCCTTATAGTAAAACTCATTACATCATGAAATGCCAATTTATTGGATCAAAAAAGGTACTTTTGCTTAAATAGAAAAGAGTGGACATCAAACTATCAGTATGTAATTTGATAGCAAATGTACCAAATATTACATTCACATACCAGCCTGAAGAGCTCTGTAATGCTGATCTCTTCAGGATCCACCATAGCATATTCTTTTCTTGGAACTAAGTCAAGTCCCAGTTGTCTGCATGAGAAATGGAATAACAGTAAGTAGTTTCTACTTTCAAAAGAAACAAATTAACTCAGCATGTGTTTGTTGTTTATTCCAATAAACAATGTACACATTAATTGGTACTTTACAATTAGTCGACTTTGGTTTTGTTTGAATGTATTTTGGCTGTATCCACCATTCACATTTGACTCATTCCCTTTCTCCACTTTGCAACATTAATAGACTGTTTCCCCACAATTTTTAAATCTCTTTCACATTGCAATGTGCAATGTACATTGTCCTTCGTACTGTTGTGAACATTTTAGTGTCAATGCACTAGTACTCTCAATTTGACTAATAACCATGGAAAGGAAGATAAAAAGAAAATCCATCAAATGCCAAAACTTCTGCTTATTTTCAGTTTGGACTAGATGGAGTCAAAGATGCTTGCCTGTATCCCCTGAACAAAATAAGGAAATGAGCTTGAATCAACAGGAATACAATTTATTTCCAGCACAGGACTAAGCAATAATGTTTAAGAACGCATAAGGACACTAAGGCACTCATGCTGAATTTAGGAAAATCCAAAAGATTAGAAAGTTTTTCAATAATATGTTTTAAAGAGCAGGAATTGTCCGTATCAAAAACCTTCACAATTAATTCCTTTCAGTTACTGCAAAACTCTAAGCAGACAGGTAATCATATGCATTTAGTCACAAAATTTTCACTCTGTTAGGTATTTATGCTTTCAGACAGCTATAGAAACCCTGAAAATTCAGTTAATTCTACTATTGAATATTGCTTCCTTCAGTTAGCATTTAGCTGTATAAATATATGCTAAAGAAGAGACTTTGGAAACAGCACCTAAATGCCATTTTCTTGCTTAAAAAAAGAGAAGGATAATACAATTTGTGTTAGCTCATTTCAGTTACTCAGATTAAAGAAAGATGCAGAGCACAATAGCTGGATATATGTTAGAAATGTCCAAGTAGGAACTAAATTGAGCGACCAAGTTAAAAAAGAAGCAATGTCAACCATCATAGTTTCAGTTAGAACACAAAGATATGCTAAACACATCATCCAGTAAATTACACTGATGTAAAAAAGCAGAATAAGACAATAAGCCACTTTGCACTGTTAAAACATAGTGGACACAAAAACAACGAAGGAGAAAGCCCAATAAAGGAAAAGGTAACACTTGTTAGAAATTTGTTCTTTATTTCAGCATTCTACAGTCAGCCTAAAGAACTGGCTTTACAATTTTATGACATCTAATTTATTTCTATTGACTCACTCATTGCCCCAGTCCAGACGAGCAGTGATGTGTCGCTTGACATCCTTCATCCGATCGTGGGTGAGGTGGCCAACAAGGACCTGCCTCCGCAGGTCCAGGATCTCATTCATGATGTGCCACAGCCGGTGGAAGAGATCCCCCTCATTCCTCTGTCAGATAAAAATATCATTGCCTCTGCATCACCTGTATAAGCTGATAATCCTAATAAATACATACATGATGAGGAAATTGGGAACACCCTTTTTCCCCTTACTCAGTCTTTTATTCCCCATCACACTGTGACCATTATACCTGCACACGTGTGCACATAAAATAATTTCAGCCCTTGCCACAGATCTTGTCTCTGCACCACACCCATGCCAATATTCCAGTCCAGCTCCTTGTGTCTCTCTCACATTAACCTTATCTAATGTACACGACAAATATAACAAAAATTCAACAAAAAATGTCCATCTGTTTCACAACTCAGCATTGTTTCCAAGAGCACATTCATTCTGTGCTGCTGTCTCATCCAAACTGAATATATCGTCTGTATTTCAAGACTATTTGAACTCCTACAGATAGGGGACAGAAAAAGCAATAGCTCTGAGTATCCAGATTCTCAACCAGTGTTAATTTCTTTTAACTTTCCCTTGCATTGATAAAACTCTACACATTACCACCTAACTATAAATAAATAGTATCACGTAGACAGAATCTTGTCCAGACAGTTCTTCTTTATCTAACTGTGAAGTAGGAGAAATTATGTGAATATGACTGCTTTGAAACCACATCCTCCTACTCTAATTATATACCAGCTAAGGGCATAACAATTTCCCATAAACAAACCTCTATTCTGGAAGAATCTATTAACTCTTCCTTCACTAATTCTAAGTAGTTTTACAGTTTTTTTGAGAGCCTTTAACTTGAGAAAATTACTACAAACTTCATCTAAGCAATTCATCACACAAAGTTGAAAAAACACTCCTCTTAAGATTTGCTCTGTTAATTCTTGCCAAAACCCCTAAGCCTATCTCCCTTTTCCTTCTTCCTATGAATAAAAGGCATAAAAATAAAGTTCAGCTACTTCTGGTGCCTAAGTTAAACCTAAAATTCATTTAGAAGTACCATTACTCTCTATCAACAACTTTTATATTCTAAAGCACTGTGAAAAATAGCAATTTGATAAATCTGCTCTTTTTACTTCACATTCATTTACTTTACAAGCTCACTAAAAGGGCATTAATTTATAGTTTGTCTTGGCTTTCTGTCTGGAAAGGAAGAAAACCAGGGTAATTTTGAAAATGCAATAACAACAGCAGTGAAGAAAAATGTTGCCAAAAAAAGAAACAACTGCTGTAACAATAGGGGAATACGAACATTATAAGTAAAAGAAAACCAAGGGAAAAAAAGGTCACAGAAAAGGCTCTTGAATTAGAAACAAGAGACAAAAAGGACTTTGTAGGAACATTGTTGAGAGCTATACTGACAGTATGTTTTCACAATTTTCCATCAGACACAAGTATCTAGAGCTTTCATTTCTGCAGTCAAAAAACCTAATTGATTAAACAGTAATTCAGGTGCATCTTTGGTCCTGTATCCAAAAAGTTCTACTGAAGTATATTATTATAATTCACATGAATACAAGAGACATGCTAATAATACTATGAAGCTCAAAATAAAATTTCAAGGTATTGGCAAAGCAATTAAAAAACAAACAATGTTTTGGGATTTTTTCTGAAATATACACTTCAACTAAAGTAGAGCATCTAAACAGTGCACCTTTTGAGATGACATTAGATCAAGGCAATATTATTTAGGGTACTTGCCACATAGAGTTGTTTCCACATTGCTCCCCAGTCTCTTAGAGTTGATGTCATTTCTGTAATAACAGAATCTTCTGTTGGAATAACCATTTCAAATTGTCTGTAACATGCAGAAGAACACATGATATTGCACAAGCATTACTAATCCCATTGCAGTTACTAATATGTAGACTTCCTACTGCCAACAGTGATGTGTGTCAACCTACATGAATGTTCCTTCAGACCATGACATGTTTTATTTGTGTATTTATTGAATCCCCATGGAAAAACCTTGGGTGAAAATAGTTTAATCAGCACGCAAAGTCTTGGCCCTAGAGAAGTCAAGGTGAGGTTTTTTACTATAAGATAAGCATATCAAAAATGACTTTCACAGCAGAACAAATCCCATAGCTTCCAAAGGGATCTTGACACTTCAGCTTTTCATGCCTGGATTACTTTTTTCATGATATCTTGTCTCTCTTACTAAATTAACATAACAATGTGACAGCTCTTGGCCATGATGTGCAGCAGGGAACATGGCCTGAATGGGAAACAAACTAAGAAAGGAATTAGATGCAACAAAGATTGAACTCCATGCAAGTACTGTCACGGTGTCCACTAAAAAAAATTATTCTGCCTCTAAACTTTATTTTATTGTGATGGCTTACAATTTTGTTTCACCAAACCTTCAGTTTTAGTTACAACTTTAAACGGAGAAAAGGATCCTAGGGCATGACAAACCACACGTGGCCGTAACTTCAGAGTGGATAGGGAGTTTAACAGTAACATGGGGACATTTTCATCTGTGAGAATAAAATTTGTCTCAATATTATTACAGCCTTCATCATTATTTCTGCCCATCATGAATAATGGATCTTCAGCGCACTCATTCATGCTCCCAAAACAAAGGTCACTCCATGTTCAGGCAGCCATATATTATGAGAAATGTCCTTAACTAAACAGTTTTCAAACTGCTTTTTATCACTTCTCTACCATAAATCCAAATAAAGGATACAATATGAACAATTAAAAATTCAGTAAAACTGTGGAAAAAAGCTGTTGATCTAAGATCACTGACAATTTTTTAAAGTTTTAAATTTTTAAAAGTAATACCATCGAGGTAAGTTTTACACATAAAAAAATCAGTGGTTTTTATGTCAGACAATTTGAATTCCAAACCAAAAATTTTACAACTAATTTTAATCAATGATTCTGGTTTTTATCAACTCTTCTAAATGTGAAAAGACATCAGTTGTTGTCAGAAATAAATATTGGCTCTCCATCACCTGAAGAAAAGAAGTAAAGGAAAAAGTTTCTCTATTCATTTACAGGTTTAGTAAAATATTTTGCCATTAAATTGATACATTATTTTACCCTTTTTTTGTAAAATGGCAACTGTGTACCATGGTAGAGCTACTGCCCTCAAAGAAAACTAGTCTAAAGCAGCAAATTAAAAGACAGCTTATGTACAGAATAATTTCTTCAAATTAAGGCAATGCCATTTTCAAGCCAAACTAAACGTAAATGTTTCCCCTTTTCTCTAGACAATACAGAATGATATTCCCAATTGTACTCAGTGTCTTTTCTGGATACAGCATTGCAATTTTATGACCATGCAGGAGTATCAGGTTAGCTAAAGACAACCATTTCAAGTTCTCTGGCAGCAAGCTGAAGATATCATAACTAAATTATTTATTTTATAAGCAAAAGATTTTTGGCATAAGTAACTGACCATGTTCAAATATTTGAAATCAGAACATTTCACACATACCCTTTGTTCTTAACACATGCATTCTTCAAGTGAATGTAGTTAGATGGAAATATGCCCTGAAAAATACAAAAAAAATAAGTAAAAAAGCTCCCTTACATGAGTTTGGCATTCCATTTAGTATCACTCAATATGCAAATGCATGCTGAATTTGAAGTCCTCCAAGTAATTAACAAAAAACACACACAAGGAAAGAATGCAATAAATACTCAGTATAGTTCTAACAGAAACTAAAATGCCATATTCAGTAGAGTTTAAATTCTTCAACACTTCAGAAAATTAGAAGATAAACACATGTAGAACATGCAGAAGATTGTTTGAGAGTTGCCTTATGGCAGATGGTTTTATTCATTATTCCCACCTTGATAAGAAACAGACCAGCTGTGGGGGATAATGTCTCATCAACTACATATTAAAAATAAGGATTTTCAGACAGAGATTTTTAAAATTAAGCAGAATAAATGAAGTTAACAATATTCAATAAAAATGAAGTCAAGTAAATAAAGAAAATCAAAATGGAGTCTAATTTGGTGGCTACTCTGCCTGCAGTGCACAGGAAAGTTGTGGTAGATACTTATCAAGGAGGCTATGTCTGGCCCTTTTCCAGTTGTTTAAGGGCTCCCCACCATTCTCCTGAAGACTCAGCACTGCTGCAACAGCCCTATTGCTCCTACAGCACACTGACCTTCACAAACCAGAATGAGCAAAATGAAGCAAGTCAGCTCCAAGCCTCTGACTGGGAAGATAATACACTACAGTGAGAGAAAATACATATATGGTCTCTTCATAATAAGCACAGCTGCATACAGCTTTCCTTTGTGATGATGGTGTCCCATTTTCTTTTCACATAGCCATTAGACCTTCAACAAAACCAAATCTACTATGTAGAGGCAACTACCCCTTTAAATGCTCCTACTCCTGTGTAATACAAAGTGATTCAGGGGAGCATCTCCCAAGGACAGTAGGACACACAGCTTTGCAGGTGTAATGATGTGTCAGGGAACAGGACGGCTGCTTTTGCACCCTTACTGCAGACCAGCTGCCACAGGTAACTTCTTCAAGTGTCAAAGCTTGCAGAACAACCAGGGGAGAATCTTGACAATACCCATAACAATAGGAGCTACATGATTTTACTTTTGGAGAGACTCCCTTCAAAATCCAATTCAGAAAACTGTTTGCATTCACACTAGGAAAACAGAATATGTATCTCATCTCTTCACACATCAAGCCATGTTTAGAAAACCTATTCATAACTTCCATCACACATTTGACAGACCACAAAGCAAGACTGACAGCAAGCATGTGGTGAGAATTGCAACAAAAGACACAGAAGATGCAATAACAAACCACAACTGCTCATGTCTTATAAATCAAACTGTAATATACATCAATGAGGTCAAAGTAGTAAACATCAAATTAGACTCTGTGGCTAAATTTATTGTTAGAATCGACCTTCCATATAAAGAAAGGAAATTTATGTAATTACAGCCCACAGACCTTGGTACAAAAGGCCAATGACTTGATATGAGCCCACAGAAACTTTCCAAAATTACTGTGTATGTGCCTTTTTTGCAGCTGAAGAATCTTGGAAATGAGGACAGAAAAAGAAGAGCAAAGCTTACAATGCAGGTTAAAAGATCAACAGATAACTTAAGATCTTTCTTTCCCATGAAAAAAAAAATCTGTAAAATCCCAGAGGCAAGACAACAGGAGGGGTTAAGAAAAAAGAAAGACAAATAAGACAAGTAAAGCTTTAACATACAACACGAACAGACACTGAAACATAAATTGCAGTAACTTTTCATGTCTGAATGCGGAAGAAATAAATCAGTGAAGTCTGATTTAGAATACTATGCTACTATGGAAATCAAAGACTAAACATCAAAGAAAACCAAAATGAATCATATATTTTACATGACAACACATATCTTTTATTCAAGTGATACTCTGCATGTGGCTCCTATAAGCTAGCTGTCTCCACTGGCTGCTCTAAATTAATTCATAGCATCAAGAAAAACAGGCATAGTTTAACCAACTTTTCCAACAGTGTTTACAATTTGTATTCTCAGTAGTCTTTTCCCTTCAACTTAGCTTCCTCTGAGTGGGAAATCTAAAATTCGGAAATGAAAGAAAATTCACCACAGCCCTGGGTTTGTAAAGTGTATTATCCTAATACATAGAAGCATTTCAGAAGGGTAATCCATGTCCAAATCTAATTAAAGCAGTACCAATAATATACTTAACACTAAGCTCTGGTTTTCTTTTAAGAGTAAATATCATACACTTAAAAGCAGATTATTACCTTTTAAAAAGTAAATATACATTTTTGCCCAAGAATGCAAAACTGCAATTGACCTTTACCTTAACATTGGGGTTTTTTAAGGCAAATCCTCTGTACCAACCTGTGAAGAAAACACAGTTTGCTTTTTAAATTGTGCTAATAATTTACATATATAAAACAGATTTCATCTTGCCCTTTTGGACAGATATGACAATTCCACAGTGCTGTCAGACTATATTAATTTAAAAGATTTTCCATACAGTGAAAGGTATTTCATTTAAACCAGCTCATATTCGGATGACTTCATTCACACAATTTCAGGAATTACTCTTTAACCCTAAATGTTACCCCTAAATGTTTCTAACAATGTAACCTATGTAAATTCTGCATTGGACACCACACCAGTCAAAACAGAAATAGTTTCTTACTAACTCAAAACATTTACAAATCCCTTCTGGAGTTTAGACATTGTATACCAATCACAATGGTATATAAAATTCATAATATACCTGATTCAACAAAATAGATCCCATGCCTTGTAAAAGAACATTTCTTACCAGTTTAACCATATGTAATCCTGATATGATATTAAAAAAACCCCTCTATGATCCCAAAAGATAAAAAATCGAAAATTATTAAAAAATCAATGTGTTGATTTTTATGTGTTAAGGAGGCAGATAATGAAAAGAAAATGCCACTTTATTTCTCTGACACTAGCAACAGACATTTGCTAAATTTATATTTGCATTCTCTAACACAAAACAGAGATAGAAGAGAATGCTTACACTGCTTTAAGATTTAAAGTTTTGATTTTGAATTAATTTGAAAATGTCTTGATGGCAGCCAGGTTTCCCTCAGAAATACCAAAAAAGCAGAAGAATCATGAGAGACTTCCTTTCTGTCTAACTCTTATCCTCTGTAAATGTTTATTAAACAGAGATTAAATAACAATTAATGTACTGCAAATTAATTATTATAGAGGTTAGAGTGCACTGGAACTGTGGAAAAGAAATTAAAGAGGCCAGAATGTATTACATTATTGACTTCAACAATGTGTTGCTTCAAGAAAATAAATGTATATCAGTGGGGTTCAAACCATCAGTACACAAAACTTAATTATCACTGGAATCACCTATGAACTCACCATCACATTTCTCTAATATTTGAACGGTGTCTCCAATCTCCAGTGATAGGCCATGTGGGACTGTTCCTCGAAAACCAGCAATTACTGAAAAATATGATATGTTTCAATTATTCACAACATTAAAATATTATTCCTATTGTTAAAAAAATAGTATAACCATGAGAAGTTAAATGTTACAAGAAACAGGCTTACTCGAACTCAATAAGCTGTGACAAAAAGTCAAAAGAAAGAATCATTAAGCCACTTTTCCAAGCAGAAAATTCAAAACACAGGACTCAGAAAAAAACCTAACCACAGCCTCACACTACATGAATGGAAAGCTTGTACTGGAGAACACTATTAGCTAGATCATAAGTACCCCGAAGGACAGAAAGGGTTTTATTCCAAATGCTTACACTAACACGCATCAGACCTCAGAATTTTGCAAGCTGAGAGTGCCAATATGTGCTAATATTTTTGGTGCCATCCATACCACTCACACCATGAAAAGAAAACCTTATTTCACATTTGCTTAATGGATGCTATAGACCCAGCACTCCACAGAACCCAAATGTGAGGAAATGGTATGGGGGTGGAGACCACTGAAGCATGTTGTTCACTCCAATACATCAAGTGCACACTAACCTTCCCCTGCAGCTTCACCAAAGCCATTGAAGGGAGGTCATGAGCTCAGGCTGGGACAAGAGCTACAGAAATGGAGCTGGAGATAAAACATGATTCAGAAAGAAAACATCCACCAGAGCAGTGATGTTCCCAAATGCTTACAACGGCCAAGTATTAAATCTTATATTGTTACTTCTAAAACAATAGAGAGATATTTTTTCACTCAGAATCAAAACAAAATACCCAAAAGCCACTCAAAGAGCTCACTCTTAAAAATGCTAAAAATCCTTTAGCATGCTAGATGGCAATTCAACAATTCAATGCTGTTCTTACTGTACTTGAAATGCTGAATTAAAATATTGCCTAATTCAGGCCACGAGACCAAGCAATAGTGCTTTTGATTCTCTGTATTGTAATCTTCTTTCAGAGCTTAATTTTGAAGTGGAAGAGGAAAACAGCCTATCCACCCGGGTATGATGCACAAAAAGACTTTGTAGCCTAACAGCAGTCTTACTGCTGTCAAATATCTGCACATCTAGACAGGAAACCCCAAATCTCAAAGGAAAAAAACAAACCCCACTAACTGAGAGGCATGACAAGAAAACTTCACATAAAAAAGCCAAAAGGATATGCATATATGCAAGGACATCTATACATCTTGCCTGCTGTTGGAGGTCTACCCTGCCACAAGCCAACACCACACTCAAACACAACATAACCTGTCATCCACCATCTGTGCCTGCCACATTGTTCATCAAAGGCAGCAGGAGAGATTAGCTGCCAGCAACCACAGAAACTGAAAATTCACTTGTGAATCTTTGGAAGAAAGTTCCAGATTTTAAGAGTAAACCAACAGGATATGGTTTATGCTATAAGACTGAATGTTTAAAAATGCACAAAAAGCACATTTTTGCCAAACCCTTCTTCAGAATTTGAAGACTTCAAAACTCATTATATTCACTCATCACTCATGAGAAAATCATCACTGTACTTATCCCACAGTCCTTGTCCCTTTCAAGATGTCCTGTGAGATTATATCCCTAGACAAACCCTAAAAGTTTGATACAACATGAGACCAGCATTCATAGTACTGAACCTCCTCAAGAATGTATATTGAATCAATCTCTATTTGTCTTGGTGCTACTCCCACTCTTCAAGTTTTTTACACTGAACTGAATACTGTGAGATATGCAGCATGAAATAAAAAGCTACTTTGGTTCCACACCATGACCAAGTACACCACTTTTAAAGCAGCATTAGTACACTGAGAAAGTTTGTCTAAGAGTTGAAAAAAACCAAGAATTTTCAATTAATTCTTTTACAAAGATCTGAAAATGAAAACAGTTTATTAACTATGAAAAAAATAAAAATAAAATGCAAACTCCCTGAATATCAATGCAATGTACACCTAAGTTCCACTGTGGCGCTGGAATGACAGAAGTCACTCTGGTCACCTTTCTAGTTTGAAAGAAGCAAAATGAAGCCTGCCAAAATATCATCTACAGCAACCAAAATAAAATTAAGGAACTAACTGAAGAAGTATGCAAAACCAAACCCTCATCTGCTATTACAGTTGTGAGATGTCTTATTTTTAAATGCCATGAAATAAAAAAAATGACAGTAATTTTCTCCTTAAGAGCCAATATATCCTGTCACATTGTTATGATTTGACTTTTCTGTGACATTCAATTTTTATTACTTAGTTACTAAAGTTGTTAAAGATTTTTTCCTTTTTTTTTTTTTTTTTTTAGTAAGTTTAAAAGAAAAAAGTTTCAGGACAAAAAGAGATTGAAATCTGACACAGTGTAGAAAATAGCTAGAAATCATTTTAGAGAATATATAGAAGAACAAAATTATACCTTGAAATATCTTCTAGAAGGATGGCCTGCAGAGTACCAGAAAAAGAAAGAAAGAAATGAGGGCATCATCTTTACCTCTAAGCACATTCACCTGATACACTTGAAAAGCTCTCCTTGGATTCTTGTGGAGTAAGGTCAGGCTCAAAACAGGTAGCCCGTGGTGTTTAGCAGTGTCAATCAAAGTAAAATAAAGAGCATTGAAGAGCAGCAGAGGACTTAATGAAGAGCACAGGAACCCACAGATAAACTTACAAGTGTTTACTCAGCTAACTCTGTAATAATCAAGTCATGCTACAGAACTGGGACCGAGACAGAAGGTGGCCATCGTAACAACGTTTATAACTGGTAACAACAGAGGAGGGCTGAAGTACTCAACTGTTGTATTCCTCTGGGGAATGTTTTTCCCCCAGAACCCCTTAAAGCCTGTGACCATTTAGTTTGACCCTTCTTTCCCTTATCTCTAACCTATTGGCTCAGGGCCAGCTATCTATCCTGAGACAGAGACTAGATAAACCCGTGCTTCTTCCTTGTTCGCTCTCTTCCCTGGAACCCTTCGAGAATAAAGCCTTGGACTAATCCTGAGGTAAGAGCCTCTTTTGGAATCTTTTATCCTGTCCTCTGAGATATTCCTCCAAACCCTCTCAAGAAACTGAGCTGGCCAGAGAGAGAGCCCAGGGAGGCGGGCGGGGGAGTATTTCATTCAACAAATTTTTTGCCTTGGTCTTCAACAGTAACCTCTCCTCCCACACTTCTGGAGTGGATGGACAGCAGGATAGGCACTGGGGGAGCAAAGTCCTTCACTGTAAATGTCAGGTTCATAACCACCCGAGAAATCTGAGTGCACATCAGTCAAAGGGGACCTGATGAGATGCATCCCAGAATCCTGAGGGAATTGGCTGATGTAGTAATAGACTATTTACAAGGGCATGCATAGGACAAAGGGGAAAGGCTTCAAACTGAAGGAAGGTAGGTTTAGTTTACATAATAGAAAAAAAAATTCTTTACTGTGAGGATGGTGAGGCACTGGAACAGGTTGCCCAGAAAAGTTGTGGATGTGGATTCCTGTGAACACTTCAGACAAGGTTTTGGATGAAGCTCTGAGCAACTTGGTCTAGTCAAAGTGTCCCTGCCCACAGCAGGGGGGTGAAACAAGATGATTTTTAAGGTCCCTTCCAATCTTTGTATGATTTTGTAGATTCAGCTATACTATGATCCATGTCTTTTTAGTTTATCTGTGCTGTATATATGTATATAGACTACAGGAAGCATAAAAATTAAGGCATGGAACGAAGTAGCTGCCGTTCCACCAGACAAGATTCCAGGGTTCAGCTGGGACACAGGGTTCTTAAGCAAGCCATAATATAAATTTCATGTACTAAACACCTCACCCTTTTCTCCAATGACCACACTGTTCTGCAAAAGCAGATGCTCCTTAATTCTTTCTTCTAGTAGTAGTAACTATATAATTAATCACTCTGCAGTGACTATGGCTTAAGGTGTTCTCAACCTAAGAGCAGTACATATTTATCATACTCACAGAATTGACTTTTTTTATACACAGCATTCACTGACCCATCAGCATCATATATGTCCATTTTAATTCTTCTAACAATAGCTGTTGTGACTATCACTTTCTCTCTTTCATTGCAACTGTATACCAGAGACCTTGAAAAGGAAGATGGGCAGGAGAAGAAGAATCTGAATCCAGATCATTTACCAATACCTGCAGTCTTTGCAGATGGACTGTCACATGCACATCCCCAGGAAGCCACGTATCAAAACCACATCTAGATATATTCTTTGTCATTGTAGTAGCTGAAAGTCACATAAACGTCCTTTTCAAGCACAGGAACAGTGATTGATGTCCTCTTCAGTCATCTCTCAGCCAGAGGAGAAATATGGAACTCCAAAATAAAAGTCTGTAGCAGGATATGCCCTCAGAAATATTTTAGAAACTGAGTTCAAATACTGCAGTCAGGAGTATTTATTAAATATTTTCTGGCTGCCAAAGGATGCTCGGAGAATAAGAAAGCAAGACAACAACAGATAATACAAAAACCTAACCTATACAGAAGGTGAAATCATATGGTGAGAACTATAGTGACATATAATATTAAAGCAACTTCAGTTTTTGGTTTGGTTTGCCTTAAGTTCAGTTTCTCAAAACAAAGTCCATCTTTGTGCTCTCACTCAAAATCCCTGGTTGGATGTGCTCACTGTTGGACAGTTTTACACATGAAAGTGCTTGGTGTGTGAAAAGATCCACCCAAGCCCAAGGTCTTAATTAAAGCCTAACTATGGGGGGGGGGGGGGGGCTCACTCTGCTCATCAAGAGTGATGATAGCATTGTTATTCTAAAAACTAAACCAAGATATTTTTCTGCTTGCAACTACTGTATACAAACCTTACCTGCAAGTTAGCATTATAAAGAGGATTTGAGGCACCCACAGCAAGCTGTTTTCATGGCCGGCTTGACTTCATGTTTACAAGATGAAAACATCTCCCCACAAAGTGTGACATGACATGGTGCTCAAGATGCCCTCATCACACGTTAGAATTAAGGTCAACACCACAAAAGGAGACACACATTACATTCAGTTCTGGGCTGTGTGGCAGGACATGCACCCCCAGATATAAAGGGATGAAAAGGAGTTGTATCTACAGCAACTACTCGATGTTCAAAAATGAGCACTTGTATGACAAAAGCACACTTGGGTTTCAGATAATAAAAAACAGTCCTTCAACTGAAGAGAGAAGAGTGGGGAAAAGATGTGAGGTAGAAGAACATAAATTACTTTAATAATTAATTATTGCTTTGCCATATTCTGCATGCAAAACACTTGAGTAAAAAATGGACTCCAGTTCTCTAAGTCATGATGCCCCAATTAAGAGAGGTGGCATATAAAGCACATAGAAATGTAGTAAATACACATTAGATGATCGGATTTGAAGGGTGGGAACATTGTGACAGAGGGACTGGCTTTGACAGGGAACAAGATACTCTAATAGAAAAGGAATTGATTAACCGGCAAGAGGGGTGGTTGGCCCACTTCAAAGTTTTGCTTGGGGTTATATTCTTAAAATTTTTATGCCTGAAATAACTGGAGATCTGCATATAAGAACTAATGAGGCAGACACTGTTGTTCTTTTCCTCCTAACAGATGGCCAGAAGCTATTATTGATTCCAGATATTATCTGCTATAATTGAAATCAGGTCCTCTTGGTAGCAAAAGCAATTTTTAAAATTTTTATTCTGGACTTAAAGGTGCCATTCTCTTAAGAGATTGAGACTTTCAGAACAACTATTTCAAGAGGTTTTGGTTTTATTCAACAATTGAAAAAAAGGAAATAAAAAGCTGTAACAAATGAAATTGGGATGTTTCTAACATTACAAAGTTATTACATTGGTTAAAACAGTCATTAATATTATATTTTGACTTGATGATGGAAAACTGAAGTTGCTTTTGTTCAGGTTTTTAGTTGACAGGTAACGGCATGTATGTATTACCTTTGAGGAAGGTTGTGATTTAGTGGTCTTTTTGCAGAAATATAAAAACTATCCTTGTGCATAGTAAACACAACAGACATCTGGCACTGTGAGCAGCTGCAGAAAGTGCAACATCACCTTCACGACTGCCATTATTAAAAAAGAATAAAAATATGTCAACAACTGTCCTGAGCACACTGCCTGTAAATTCACATCTAAAGCTACTGACCGCTGGCAAGCAATGCAAGCATCCAGTAGTACAACTCACAGCAGTTTGTGGCACAAGGGTCTCCTGAGCCAGACATGGTATTTTCTGTGTTTAACAACCATGGATGCATTTTTCTTCTATGAATTTTCCTAACTAGGATTTATATGCATCATAATGTCAGTGTCCACAAACTCACAGTAAGCTTTGCAATTTAAGTATGCTTATGCAAGAAAAAACTCTTCCTTTCATTTCACACTGCAATTTCTTGTGCCCTTGTTCTTGTGGGAAAGTTTGAACAAGAAATCTCTTGTCACCCTCTCTGCTGTGCTTTTTTCAGGATGAAGCCTTTTTTCTCAAAAGAAGCTAAAGAACCTTTTCAGGTTCCTAAATAGGCAGGATTACTAGCAGCAGAAACACATGGAGGCATGGGCAGCTTTGCTAATGCAAAATGTCCAGAGCTGACTGCAAAAGGCCATCACATGCATTGAGCTTTGCCTACATATGAATTGATCTGGATGGAGTGGAACGACAGCACAGCTCCATGCTCGTGCTTCTAATACACGAGTTAATTCAGGCATCTGTTCATAATGCATTGTGGTGCCTGCAGACACCCCAGGGGGCTTGCTGCAAACCAGCAACAAGCTAATGAAGACGGCGACAGAAAAGAGAGAGGGAGCAGGGTGGGGAATCGATTTAATCTCCTTTCAATAAACACAATATATACAAATGTTATTTTCAATAACAGAAGTGATCCTTAAATCTCTTGCAGATTACTGAGGATAAACATTTCAAATTTGTATTGAAATAAAAGGATGTGAGTTCTCTTGCCTATGTACACCACAATTAAAAGGATCAAATGCATAGTTCAGATAATGACAGCTCAGTGTGACTTTTAAATATCTCAAGTGCTCCTCACATGCTGCAGTCAGTTTTCTTAAGTGATGAGAGCTTGCACAGAATTTTCCTAACACAGGAAACAGCTATTAATGAAAATATGTCAAGGCACATCAAAAATCATCAAAAAAGTTTGCATCAATGTCCAAGCATTGAAAATACCGTATAAAGTAGAATAGATATAGAAAACTAGCCTTCAGTTCCCTGTAAAACAAAAATCTGGAATTCCTACTACTAATAGTACTGACTACCTGTCTAGATAAGGCAAACACCAAGTCTGAAATACACAAAGGACATGGAGCTGCAGCAGATCGTATTCCCTCCTGTGCCCAGCTCAACATTTAAATTCAGCAAGGTAATCACTTTCAAATCCCTGATTACAATGCTGCCAAAAACCATAGGACAATTCTAACATAGATAATCAGTTTAGTGTGAATGTCTGAATGCTTGTCAAGCTCTCTTCATCCTGCATCTCAGCTCCAGGCAGGCACGTTATAATCTCTTTGATGACAGCTTGATCGGCTCTCCCAATATCCACAAACGATTTTGTTAACTCTTTGCTTTGGGTACCTTAGGTATTAGGACTATATATTAAAATAGAGCACTAAAATAACAAGTGATGATGATACCTATTTGCTGCTGAGAATGGCTGCCTGTCTAGAACACCAAAACAGGAATAATTCAGTATGCACCACGGGTGTTTCTGTCCTCGCAGGTATGAGATTTCATTAATTGTTTTTTCCTCTATCAAATATCTAGTTATATTCCTTGAAATCCTGCTTGATGTCTTTTTATGTCTATATCTTGTCTCTGCTAAGAGCATTTTCTTAGTTCTGGAACAAGGAATTTAAAAGTAAAAAGCAAATAAAACAAAAAAGGTCTTTAAAAGTCCAGAAAGTCTAGTACAACTTAAGAGTTTATGAATAAATGACACAACTCTTCCCAACTTCACAATTCACAACTTCACAACTCTTCCTGTAAAAATGAATTTTTACAGGAATGTCCTCTACTGAGAAGGAATGTCAATGTAAAACCCACCAGAGACATCATGGAAGAAGGCAAGGTGGACTCTGCACAAACAGGTGTAATTTTCCTGCATTTAATCAAATTATGATTAAGGAACTAGTCTGCAGCCAGTTCAACCAGTGGGTCTCACTTTAATTCTTTACTGTAGAGCTAGAGATGCAGTATCAATGCATTAAATGCCATGTTAAACAGAAGGATTACACATGAATTTTCTTTTATTACTTAGAAACAGCAACAACTTAAAAATCCAGCTAGAAAGGAGTAAGTGAAAAAAGTAGGTTATGTTCAGATGACATCTGTAAGGATAACCTCTTTTAGCTAAAAATAACTCTGACTTTTATTAAGACTAAGTATTTCCAAAGTTCTAATAATTTTTAAACTTTGTTAAGGAATTGCCTTAATTATTAATAGCATGACCAAGGAAAAGAGTTACAACTATATACTTGTAAGAGTATTTATGTTTCATTCATGGCCTCTGGGAAAACAGTTTCTGATCAAAATTAACTCAACCAACAAGGGGTTTTCTAACTTTCTCTAAGTGTCAGGTATGATAAAGAAGGGAGAGAGAACATAGCCACAAGCTGCAGGTGGGAAGGAAGGTTCAGGTTAGAATTGAAGAGGAATTTCTTCACCAAAAGGGTTGTTAAACATTGAAAAAGAATGTCCAGGGAGGTGGTGGAGTCACCATCCCTAGAGGTATTCCAGACTATTGGACATAGCACTTAGTGATCTGATCTGGCTGACAGGGGGTGATTGATCAAAGATTGGACTTTATAATCTTAGAGATATTTTCCAACCTAAATGATTCTGTGATGTATCCACAGCACAAGTGCATCATCTGAGGTCTACCACAGCCAACAAAGCTGCAAATTCCAGATCTCACAGCAACTCTTCAGTACATTTTGTACTTCATTAAAGCTCACCAAAACCTCCAAAAACTTGAGGGACACAAAATCCTACATTGTTTCAAATACACTGGTGTAATTTCGTATCTGCCAGAGGGTTTGCTGGCTACATGTCATATCCCTACAGAGCCAGCAGAAACTGAAGTAGAAAATTAAAAGCCTCACATGATTATAAACACAGGAGTATCTTCCAGAAAACAGTTAAATTTTCCCAGAATAATAGGATGACAATTACTTCAAAGAAGGCCTTGAATACAAGAGTATGTGCTTACAATTGAACACAGAATTATAATGTCAGAACAGTGGGTATGGTCCAAAGTCTAATAACCACACATTTCCCTATTCTCTTTCCTCCCCAAAAGCATTATAACACAACATGCTTCTCTGAACTCAGGAGACAATTTCAGAGCCCTGAACAAACCATGTGAACTCAAGTTTGGAAGAGCTGTTGTCTTATGGACTGAAAAAAAAAAAAAAAAAAGAAAAAGATAACCACTGTGCAAGCTGCAAGACATTACTGCATTACTGTTCACCAACTATGAGAGGCACCCAAGAGGAACACAGGTATACAGCAGTGCAGTAACTCAAAAACTCCATGTGCTTGGTATCAAAGACTTTGGTAAATGAGACTGGCTCCCCCTTAAAATTGCACTGTTTGCTCCCATTCAAGTAATAAATAGCATTCCAGGAAGCCAAGAAAAGCAAGATAATACAATCTCACTAATACAAGAGACAGGACACCCTTCTTCTAGCAACAAAGTCAGGTGTGACCTGACCACAACTGACCACAGAGATGAAACACTTTCCATGTATTGTATACTGTCTTGTATTTCCTTTGGAAAAGCAGGGTTTAGTTCTGCATTTGACTTGCCATCAGTGGAAAACAATTGAAAAAAAACCCCAAAACCAAAAAACACCACACTAGAAAACTCGAATATACACAAAAAACCAAACACAAGACACAACAAAAAATTGTATTTCAGGTGAGTTTTAAGTCTCCTGCTAACCTGCATTTCTCTGACATTCAACCATATCATTATAAATGTATTTTAAGTACTTTCTTTTTACCAATAAGACTGCTGTTTACTTTGACTTTAGCCTTCATGCAATGTTCTCAACAGCATTTTATAACTAAATTATTCTGCTTATGTAAGCTATGAGCCTTAACCATGTTGCTACTTACAAAGAACATTTATTACATATAATGTTTTTGCTGCACTTCAAAAATTATCTCAATATGGCATTTTTCAGAAACAAAAAACCTTATCAACTTAGGCAATAAGCAAATTATGCAATTCAGCTAACACAAAAAATAAATTTCTGTAGACTGTCCCACAGATCAGCCAATTCTCTGTAGATAAAAAATATCAGAAAATCTCCTTAAAGAAAGGAAAATTTTGCAAGGTATGGAATTAAGTACAAGTAAGGAAGACTATTACAAATCACTTACAAGTACCCTGGCATATGCTTCTTTATCTTAAATGAGGCAGAACTTTCTTGATCTAGTGTAATTGAGAGACATTTCAACTACACTGGGATACAGCTATCAGGACTAGTAAAGCAAAACTATTTCCTCCTGTGAAAATCCTCAGAGACAGCTGAATGCAAATTTAAACATCCCACTCTGGCTTTAAGCTGGTTTATTAGGTTTAATGGTTGGAAATAACCACTGCACTTTTCAGCCTGGTTTCAACAGCTGAGCCAGCAGAATTCAGTGCATTGAGCCCTGCAGGGTTTCATCACTAATCCATAATCTCCATAAAGTTAAAACTTCAGGGATATTTAAAGAAATCCTACAATTATTTTAAAATGTGTGACCAAATTGAAATGTAACAAGCGCATACACTTTTTTCCCTGCACTCAAAGCTCAAAAAAACCTACCTGGAGGTATAAGTTTAACAGTTTTTCTGTGGCACAGCGCATTTTCAAAAATCCAAGTGTAGGGTCTTCTTGAAAAGTCAGAACCTCCATTTTCTGCCCATGCTTGCTTAAGAATAGTGCCTCTTACTCCAAAATTGAGGGTGAACAGAGTTTAGGTTCAGTTGGCAACTGTTTATAAACCATTCTGGCTGATGCAATGGGGGAAGGAAGTATATGAACCAAGAGTCCTATTTAAAGGTTTATGTTACAATTCACTGATTCATCTGAACTTGTATTTTTTTTTTTTTTTTTAATAAGAGTATTTCAAAAGACAAGGTAGTTCTTTTGGTTTTTAACACCTTGGAAGAGTCGCTAAAAATACCTGCCATTTTAACAGTTCTATCCTTCCTCTAGATTTGGCACAGAAGCCAAGGAATACATTCAGAAACCACAGGTGCAAAAAAACATGAAAAACAAGAAATTAGTACTGTGAGACACACACTATCAACTGGCAGCATAAAACACTTCCTGAGTGGAACTAAACTCAAGCAGTGCCAGGCAAACCAGACACAGGGACTTCCTGTCTTTAAGGCATTTTTCAAGCCTTCTCCAGTTGAAAGAACATACAGAACTCTTTCCTGAAACTTAAAAACCCTCTTTTGCACCTAAGAAAAATTGTCAAAGACAGGTAAAAAGACTTTTGTGTCAATCCAGTGTCTGCCAGCAGGTTAGGAACAATGCTGAAATAAGCTAACACAAATTAAGGAGATCTGCAATCTATCCACTTGGCCACTGTCCACACCATTCAGGCAGATGCCACATGTTTGTTTTGCACTGAATCAAGCTACAGAACTCAGAGAGCCACAGAGCCATCACACCACATCACACACACCTGACAGAATCAACACACTGATTTAAAATCATAATTTTCTTAAATACTGTGGGATTTCTCCCTACAATTCATAGCCTCCAAATAGAATAACACAGACCTTGTGGGATTTATTCAGGAGCTAAAGTAAGGAAAAGACAAAACTGTATTTTTCTCCCATGCTTGAAAAGACCTTCTAAAACAAGAATATGAAACTCATGCAGACATTAGTGTCTTGAAACAGCTTGACAGTTTTTCAGTGTCTGCACTCCAACAAGCAGTTTCTGATCTCAACTTCAACTTCAGTAGCAAAACACAGGTGCTGAACATTAGTAGATTAAACAAACAATATACTGCAAGGTTGTATTTAAAAGTGAGTGAAACAAGCCCTTAGGACTGATATGCCAAACATTATGTGGCATGTCTACTAAACAGAGATTTCTTTTTTAAAGAAAAGACTTTCAAAGGCACTGAAAAAAAAATCAGTTGCTGAGAGGGAAACCAAATGGCAAAACTGAAGACGGTTAAGCAAAAACATATTTAAAAACAGTAACTTTCCTTAGTCATAGGTGGCTTTAGAACAACTCTATGATTCAGTATTTCTGCATTATTCTCCTCCTCTCTCTCTCAAAAACTCTTCTGACCAAGAACTCTGAATTTAAGAAGATATATATATATATAATAGGCAAATATATATGGACTTGTACACCTAAATGTGCAGAAGTCCATAGGACCAAAGGACATTCATCTGTGAGTCCTGATCTTTAAGGTCCATTCCAACCCTTAACATTCTGTGATTCTAGGAAATACTGAATCCCTGGAGCATCATACATGAACAAACACTGTTTTGGATTTGATTCAGCAGTTGGTTTTGATCCACATCATAATCCCACTCACTAATTAAAACAATTACAGGCGTGTAAATAATCAACAACACACCTAGCCTGTAATGGGCTTACTTTTCCTAACAGCAACTTGAAGGGACCAAGTAAAAGAAAAATGCCATTTTTCCTTGCAGAAAGAAAGTAGGAGTAAAAAGAGCAGGAAGGGATTTGCAGCACAACACATAGTTAAACCTGAGGAGGGGAACGAAAGTAAGAGGCAGATCAAGGCTTGCAACTTGCTTTTAACTTCCTTAAACAATTTCAACTCACTTATTAAAAATATGCTATTTGTTAACTCTAAAATTACCACCCAAATTAAAAGGAATCCCTTTTCCACTTCACTAGGATTGCTTGAAAGGTCAGCCAACAATCACTGCTGGGCTCAGACTGAAATTCATTATTTCCAGCCAGCAGTAATGTTAATGGCTATGATAATTACAGTCATTGGTGGTTTGGTTACTTCTTGTGCCAGAAAGAGATGTGATCAACATACTCCTACCTAATCCCTGAAGGCTTGCATATAAACCACAGAGGTGTCACAGAAAGGAAATTATATATGAGCAAAATCAGTGAAGTGTTATGACTTTTCATATTTGTTTTCTAAAATGCATGGAAATTAGATTATTTAACACTTTCAGTCTCCAAAAAGGATGTGAGACACCAAGTGAGCCAAAAAACAATATTCTTGTTCAAGCACATCTTGTGGAATTTGCAGCCTTTGCATTTCAGCTGGATTAGGCACGAGAAGACACACTATGAACTTTATTTAGAAATACCCCTACCAATGCTTCACCTTTTCCAAAAGTTTATTTTCATCTTAACTCTGTCATTTCTATTTTACTGTTTCGATTCCTTACTCTCCCTTTGTCATTTTAAGGACTGAAAAAACCACCAACACTGGCACATAGAGTGATCAAGTAGTGATGGGCAAATTAGAATTAAAGAGACCTTTAATTTGTGCCTATGTAAAAGCAGCACAGTGTAACCCAGGACACAGAAAGGACCTGACCTTAAGTCATCACCACTACAAATAGTGAACTGATCAATGGTTATTATTGTAATGTAGGGCAAGTACATGCCCAAGACTGAAATGCCATCTTAACCATTCGACCTTCCAGCTTGCTTTGCCCAGTTCAGTTTTTGAATATACTCCATCAGGACTAGGGATTTACATTAAATATTCAGGGTTGACCTGGTTTCATCAAAGTTAGCCCTATTTAAAACTTGTCTGGCTAGGACTAGGAACTGGAATTAGGTGACAGGGCAAGGGTGTTCTGAGTTTCCTGGTTTGGGGTAAGATTTTCCTCTTTTCAGTAATTCTTAGAATATATTTAATTTGTTCCAAAATTATTGAAAAAGGTCTCCGGTTTTAGCAACACAAAAGCTAACCCAAAATATAGCAGAGCAAAAACTGGAACAGCTCAGATACACGTATTTTATCTCATTCCTCATGAATTTAGGGTAGTAGTAAATGAGAAAAAAGCCCTCCAGTTTTGTCTCCTCCCTTATTAAAACCCTGCTTTCCATCTTTGAAAATGAATTTAGCACTTCATACTTAATTCTTTTTTATTTTTTTAAACTATAGAATTACTAATGAAAAGGAACTGATAATTTGTGCTTTTCAAAACTATGAATTATTTATAAACTACAAGATAGGACCCATGTAGAATCATATAGTCTGATTCCTACTGAAGTAGCTTGAAATAGCAGCACTAGTGGCAAAAGAGCTACTATTAGTATCATAGAATCACTTAGCTTGAAAGGGACCCTTAGGAGTGAATCCAAACAAAATCTACTGCAATGTATCCATATATACCATACTGCACCCATTTCTCAGCGGGCTAATTAACTCCTGCCTACTTATCACACAAAAGTATCTAACCTTCAATTTGTTATCAAGAAAGTTCTTTCATAGTCATTTTGGTGTTTCTGCAAGACACTACACTCTGCCATTCAGCCACAAATATCCAAATGCCAGAGTGGCTGTAGTTCATGTATGTGGGTTTTACTCTTCTTGTATTTCCAGTATATTTTTCTAAAATGACACAAAAAAAAAAAAAAAAAAAAAAAAAAACAAAAAAAAAAACACAAACAAACAAACAAAAAAAACAACAAAAAACAAAAACACAACAACAACACCACAAAAAAAAAAAAAAAAAAAAAACAAACAACAAAAAAAAAAAACACACCCACACACAAACACAACTACCAGACTTATGACAAAGCTGTGGTGACAAAAAGAATATTCTGGCAATGACCTACAATATTTTGGCACAGGACAAATGTTTCCAGTTGAGTCTGCCCTGGAATTCATAACATAAGGCTGATACTGGGAGGATGGTGCAAAACCTGCAGCTGATATATTCTGTCTGATGGAAGTTAGAAACTTAAAACCGTGAAAATAAAACAGTATTCTCTTACATAATAAACAATAAAAATAATAAAAAACAACCCTCAAACAACAACAAACAAACAACCAAGAATCAAAAAAAAAATCAAGGAAAATCAAAATAAAATCAAGGGAAAGGAATCAAGGTATTCATAAAAGGCTTGTGATGAGAAACTGCATTATTCCCAGTAAAACAAAAAGTGGTAACAAAAACACAAGTGCTGAAACTACTGTATCCTGCAACAGAGAATTCACTGAAATTCCTAATCTCATCATAAGACTCTAAAGTAGGTCATAGCAAGCTTAAAAATTGACAGAAAGCAAGAATAAGGGGTAATAGTATGCAAATCACCTTCTTTGCAAAACTGATACTTCTTCTCCCTCCCCCCTTGATTTTGACAAAGCCTCAAATACAAAAGGATCCATTGTCTCTGCAAACAGAAAAATATTTACGAACACTAAAAACATGTACTAATGACAAATCATGTGCTTTTAGACCATGTCTAATTAATCTAGAATTCCTTCAGTAATTATTTTTTCTTAATTACTGATTTGCATCTGGTCAGTGTTATCTTAAATGCTGTGATTAGAAGGTATTAAAAAGACTAACCACATGATATAGAAATCCTAGTTGAAGATATACATATAATTATAAAAGTCTTCTTTTTCCCCCATAAAATTATATTCTCACAACTCAGGAGAATTTAATCTTACTTTTGCACAGAACAGTATGTTAGAACAAACTTCAATAAAATTATGTTCTTGTGAAAAGTAAAGAGGAAAATAACAGTTATCTCTTTTTGACGAACAATTTTAAGTAAACATTGTGCAACCAAATTTATCTTAATGTTCACATCCTGGAAATTATGGGTTTTGGTAGAACAAAGGAAAAACTACCCAAGAATGAAAAATGTCTGCAAAGCACCTGGCTTCATTACATCACAAACTGTAATCATGATTTTCAGTATTTAATATGCTTAACACTTAGTAAGTTAAATAATTAAGTGACATTTGTCTCCTCCCTATATCCAACAAGTTAACTTGGACTAAATTTAGCATATCAGAAGCTCAAAACAGCTTTGTTTGGTCCAAAGAAAGGTCAATGCTCGACAATAAACTTCTCCACTATAAGTAAAGTTCTTATAAGCAGTTCCAAATCACATTCTTAAATCTGAAAGACATATTCTTATAGACAAGCAGCAGCTAGAGATTTTGTTTCCAGCTCAAAGTTTCAGATTTCACCCTGGGAATAAAGCATTGCACTCATGATATATTTTGTTAAAAGTAATATGCTACTGCATCAACTCTGCATTCAACACAGCATATCAATCTTATTCTAGATTATTATACCCAAGAAATAATCTACCTCCTGCCAAACAATGATTTTTCTTTATTTTATTTCTTTATAGCCTGTTTTAAAAACAACATTTTCAGACTTCAGTACTTCACACTTGCAGGGCTTTGACAGAAAAAGGACAAAACATAAGTGGTTATAGGAGGGAAAATTATGCTGGATAGAACACAGTGACCAGGCGAAACCACGTGTGTTAAAATTTGAGTTTTGTTCTCTCAATTTTAAGAGTCTCAGTACAATACTTGCATTTATTGTCAATAAACAGTTAGTCATGTTTCCAATGTCTGCTTTGTAATCAAGACAGTTGTATGTAAGGAAATCTTTCAAACACAAATTTTATTTAAGGTGCTGGAATAGAACTTTCTAAAATCATTTAATGAGATTTTAAACGTTCAGTAAATCAACTGCTTCAGTTTAAAATATTTGTCTACCCATGCCCAGGTTATGTAACAAGTACTTTCTCTATTGCTAAGACATTGGTGACGTGTCTGCAAACTGGCCTTTGGGTGGGCAATGGGAATCAAGAATCATTAAACTTCAGTGACTTCTGCAAAAACCAGACTATGTCTGTTATAAAGGGAAAAGACTCCAAGACAGAGTAAATGCTGTAAATTATTAATGCAAATTCTTCTAAATCTTGGTCTCAGGTGAGCCGAGATGCAGAGATTTGGAAGAAGCCACAGAAGGAAATGGAAGAATTGAGGAATCTGAAGAAGTTGCAGAAAGGTCCTGCAGGAGAGAGAATGATGGATGCTTATAGGAATGAGGTTTTCAAACACTCCAACATAGGCAAAAGAAAGCAAGCACCAGAGAAGTTAAAAAACTGAGGCAGGGAGGAAATGTTAAAATATTTTACCTGTGAGAAATGAAGCAATTATGTGAGAAATCTTTTGGGAACATAAATATTATTAAATATTTTAGTATCCTTTCAATAAAGCATTTGCCTAGAGAAGCAACTGTAAACATTCAGTGCCACCAGAATGGTTAGAACAGCATCTTTTCAGGACAGAAGTCTTCTGAGAATGTAAGCGGTCCATCAAATCAGAGATGGCTCCAGGACTTGCTTTCATCAAAGTGCAGAATACAGATAACCCCCACCAGGCAAGTGCAGCTGAAACACTGAATGAATCTACCATAACTTAAGAAACTCTAAGGTTGTCTCTCTGAAGCGACACCCAATAATGCTAACATCACACGGTTGGATTTTGATATTTAACCAGGCAGAAGGTTAACTGCTGCCATAAAGGAAGCTACAAAATCTGAAAAGAAAGGAAGAGGTGCGGAATTCAGAAATGCTGAAAAAAAAAGTATTTTGGTTTTGGCTTCTCAGACTTTTTACCCCAAAGTAAATCAGCAAGTGTTAACATTTTTGGGGGAGTTTTGAGGGGGTCTTAGTTTTGGGAGGCTTTTTTAGAATATTGTCATTTGTTCTCAGAGAATGGGACTAAGACCAGAAGTATCATTCCATGTAAGCCATTAAACAAGGAGCAGATTGTTATGATGACTGGATTACATTGGCCATTTCAAATGTGAATGCCCCATCTGACTAGGTACCAGCACCCCTTCCTATTTCAAAACATTATATATGTCTCTCATTTAGGCAGAGGTCAAAACAAAACACAGTCACCATTTCATATTTGACAAGTTTCAGTATGAAGAGTGTCTTGATAGTAATGACTGTGCATGAAAGCCTCAGTGTTGCAATTTATCAAACAAAAGCACTGCAATAAACAAAAAATTGGTGATGAAGGGACACTACAGAAGTTTGCAACTCCTAAAAGTCAATAAATTTGCTAGTTTACAGTTGTACAAAGCTAAAATTTAATAGGAAGCAACAAACTAACATAAAGGATCTGTATTTACACAAAAAAATGAATTAAGGAGATATTTACACAAATAATGAATTAATTAACATTACGATGTGTCAGAGAAAGTGTCAAGATGTGAAGCAAAGAAAAATATTTAACAGGTAAGAAATAATGTTTCTAGAAGAAAACTAATTAGCAGCTAATTTATCACACTGCAACTACCTACTATCCTGAGGGGGTTTCTGACAGGCTAGAAGGGGAAAATTAAAGAAATCCTCTGAAACAGATCTAGGGCAGTATTCTAGGTCAGTATGCCGAGAGAAGCAGCACTGCTGAGGGCTGAGCAGCCGTGGTACTGCAGTCTCACAGCTGCCACTGCATGTTGCTATGGGCACAAATCCCACACAGCACTCAGTCTCAAAACCCCAAAGACTCATTTGCCCAACACGGCTGCAATAAAAGTGTTATTTTGGAGGAAAACTTAGATGATACGGATAGTGAAAAATGTGAAGAAAGGTTGTAGCTAAGGTTCTCCTCTCCATGAGCAGGGAAGTGCTTGCTAACTTCTGTGAATTACTGCTGCTGCCCAGAGGTGGGACAACGCTTTGCTCTGGTTCCTTGAGCCCACCATGATGAACCTCCTGCCCTCATCCTCAGCAGCCAGCAGGGCCCTTTGTCCTACCCTGACACTGGTGGTGGGACTTGAGCATCTCCTTTCAAAACAGGCAATTAAAAAATCACAGCAAATCAAGTATTTCAGAAAGACAGCCTAGGTAACTGTAATTTAAAAGGCTGATAACGCAGTTTTAGGATACAAGGAAGTAATAACAACAACACAAGACAACAACCCCACCCCCCCCCCAAAAAAACCCACCAAAAATCACACAAAAAGTCCCCACAAACCCCAGCAATCATCACAACCCTTACCACAAGATTTCCATTAGTATCTCAGTCCCAAAGGATAACAATTCATTTCTTAATTACCTCCCCCATAGCCTTTTCTAAGCATAACTTCTTTGTTAACTAAGTTTGTCACATTACACTGTATTTTAAACTCAAGATGACTGAACAAATTATGCTGCCATAAATATAACTGTCTTAGTTAGACAGGCAATTCCAAACTGCTTTTTTTCCCCTAAACTGAAAAAATTGCAATTTATCCTAGAGATCAGGCTAGACATGCCCAAGTAAATTACAAATGCCTACATCCCAGAATAAACATTCCAGCAAAATCCAAACAGCAATTACAAAATAATTAACTACTTCATTTTTAAGTACTAAAGGACATCAAGTAGTATCTACAAAGGTATTTATTATGCAACAAGCCTTCAATTAAGGCAAGCCCAAAGAAATAGTTCCAACATCTAGAAGGCCCTAGACAACAGCCCAATATGCATAGTACTGGAGTCCAGAGAGTTTTGTTTTGGTTTATAAAAATATACAAAACAGCTTAATTAAAATATATGAAAGAGAATGATTATAAAGTTCAGGAAGGAAAAGCAGGAATCTGAAGCAAACTCAAGAGTGGCTGCTCATCAACTTAAATTGAGCTCAAAATGTTTGCTTATCCAAAAATTCAGTGTTTGAACAGCTAGTCAAAAATGTGAGTCTCTAAAATTAATATTGTTTCATTCATCTGATAGACCTGCAACAAAGCACCATTCTTAGTCACTATACCTGGATAAACAAAAGGCATGGTCACATGCCCACAGTCAAAGCAGCCTTTGTGAGATACAACTGCTAAGTGGCAAATTGCTAAAGCATTTAGTATTATTAAATTAGTTTACCAGTATTTTTTCTTATAATTACTGCTTAGGTATACGTGATGGTTTGGCTACAGTTATTCACCCAGATGTATTACTTGTGAACAAACATTCTGGGAGTTTGCCACATAATTTAATGTAAGAGACAGAAATATGAGGATACCATGGGCAAAACAAGTTACTTTGCTTCTTAATTTCCATCTGTATCTGTGGCATACTGTTTGTCTCTCAATTTAATACTGATACCACATCTAGGACCAATCTTCCAAGTCTGCAGACCCAAGTGAAATACAGAAAGTGAGCCTCCACAAAAATAAGTTTGCAAGTTATTTGCTTATATCTTTGCTGGTTTTGACTGGGACAAAGTTAATTTTCTTCATAGCAGCTCATACATTTTGGAGTAGTGCAGAAAACTCTGTGGATAACATAGGGATGGTTTAGCAGTTGCTGAGTAGAGCTTACACAGAATCAAAGCCTCTCCCTCCACCCCACCCGTGAGGAGGCACAAGGACTTGGGAGGGGACACAGCTGGGGCACACTTGGTGCTCACATGTTGCAGAAGTAAAGCTCCTATAAAATGTAACTTTAAATAACCTCTTTTTATTCTTCCTCACTAAACTGACATAAATATTCCTGGAAAGTTCCTACTTAAATACCTTATACCCCCTGTAGTTACCAGTAAATGAGGCTGTAGCTATCGAGATAGCAATTCATTTTGTGCTCTCAGGACCAAAAAAAAGGGGAATCCTCACTTAATAACTACCTTATTAATGAAATACAGGGTTCCTCCACTGCATAACAAAGTACCAAGAAATCAAACATGCATATAAACCTGAACTATTTCAATGTATTAAGGATTTCAGGTCTTGAAGTCCTCCAGTTTCTCCAAGAAAATACAGAGATTTGAGGTGTGGCAAGAGAACACCATTAGGAGTCACTAAGAAGCATCATAACTGCATAAAACTCAGCAACTATGATGTATTCCTGTAAACCACACAATCTATTGCTGATCTTGATTATCACAAGACCTACACAAACACGTAGTACAAACACCTGTTAATACACCCACTGAACACTCCTTCAGGAATAAAGAAATAAAACTGAGACAGAAAGCAAGAGTTCAAAAAGTAGAAGATCAGACTGTGCAATTATTATAAACAATTAACAAAGGAACAAAAGTAGACATTGCCTATTTAAAACCCGAAAGTACAAGGAAGTACAAAGGGACTTTCTTCACTTCTTAAAATTTATTAAAGGCTTCTGCAAAACAGCAATGAGGATAAGCATATTAGCTCAAACCTCAGAAATTACTGCATACACAGCCCAATCTGTTACAAAACTAGAAATACAGAGCAGCAAATGTTTATCTGCAGCTTAAACACACAAGTATCAGCTTAGAACAAAAGATTTCTTTTTTAAACAGCTTGACACCCCCTCTCTGATTTTATTAAGTATGTCTTGTGTTGATAAGCAGGGTTGCATGCATGTTCTCCACTTACCACTCTAGCTTTCTGATGAAAACTTTTTGCTATTCTAGAGTTCAGTACTTTTTATCTCTTAAAAATGTATGGTTACTCCAATTTAAATAAGTTACATATCCTCAGAAAGATTTTTACCTGTATTTTTTACTGTTACCCCAAAACAAAGCCTAGAGCTCTCATCCACTTTCTGTAGGTCACATTTATCAAGAAAAGCACATTTATTCCTAGAAATGGCTTTTGCTCAGGATAAAAAGCTTGAAAGCAGCTATTCTTTATATTGACAGATTTGTAGGAAAGAAAAAAATAGAAAAGAAAAAATTATATTCATGTAGCAGATTTATTCAAAATTTACTACACTATGATGAAGATTGCAGGTTACTTACTAAACTTGCCTTCTAAAAGACCAATTACAATGACTTCCATAGTATATGAAACTGTATTAAATCACCTGGGAGCTGATTTGTTTTGAAGGTCTTTTAAAATCTTTTTAATTCATCCCATCACTTGTTACAAGAAACTCAAGTTATTCCTGGAGATGAATGAGATTACATGACCTGGTTTCCAATTTTTTTTCCTCCTTTTCAAGATTTCTGGATAATCTCCAAATTTTATCTTGTCTAAAGCACCATCTACACATCTGGGTAACGAAACTACTTCTCAGTTCCCAATTAGTTCTTGGCTTACAATAAACAACCATTTAAACTTGATTTCTGACAAGAAACTGATCCGATTCACTGATCTACCCTGCTCCAGTCTTAGTTGTGACATTAGAATTCAACACTACTCTGGCTGAAGGCCAACCACCATGTCAATGGATATGTGTTCCACATTTTTTCCTGTTTTCAAAAGAGCTGAAGAACCCTATTTGCTTCTGGTAGCATAATCTTTCAAATACACTTTTAATTCATATTATTCTATCTTTAAAACAGAAAACTACAAAATAACCACAGTGTATTCTTTTGCTTTCCATTTGTAGCAGGCTTTGCATGTCAAAGCAGCATTGTGGTTTTATACATAATGTGACCATTAAAGCATTCTTTGCCTTAGTTTCCTTTTCTGGTTACTTCTGTCATCATCTTTACAAACTTTTATAGAGTAGTGCCTGTGGGAAATTCAAAGGTTATGGATACATCACATCAGTGACACCAGGAGAGGTAGAAGAGAGGAGGTTAAAACAGAAGAGGGGAAATGTTACAAAGGAGAAGACTAGATGTAGGAAACAGGAGATAGATTCCTTCTCCTTTTGAAATACTAGACTCTTTATATTTCACTTCTGAAAGGACATAAGGAAAAACTATCACAGTAAGACAGTCCAGCAGTGCAAGAGGTTGCTCAGAAGGTTGTGCAGTCTCCCAAACTATTAAGTTTTCAAGGCTACCAACCAGATAGAGTGCTGAGTAACCTGGTCTCATCTCACAACGGATGCTGCTTCAAGCAGAAACATGGACTAGAGACTTTCTGAGGTCCCTTCCACCCTGAATATGCTGTGATTTATTCTGAGTTCCCAAGCTGAGTTTGTGAATACATTTCCAAATCATGCATGAAAAGTACAAAAAAAACCTGAAACAAACAAGCAAGTAAATTCTGAAGAACCCTTTTACTATGATTACAGCCTTCCTGCCTGTTGTCATGCTCAGAAGCAACATTAAGGGTAATCTGCTTGACCTCCAAAAGAAGGAAGAAAAAACTATTATTCGGTATTCCCAGAAAATCCTGTTTCCTTTAAAAGCTATGTTATTGTACATTTTGTACCCAGTTCAGAGGAGACTACAGTGAATGGTGAATATAACTTGCATTTAAAAGAAGACAAACTTGTCTAGATAAAGCCTGAAGCTCTTCTGCTCTTCAGAGCAGAGTCATTTGCCTGAGCCCTGCTCTCAAAGAGGGAAAGGGGAATTTCTGATGAACCACTGGAATCAACAGCACTCCCATGTCTTGCTCATGTACATCTATCTGAGTTGTAAACCAATTAGTGACAGAATTGGAATTCAAAATGACAAAGATGTAACAACAGTCTAACTACTGCAGGCTACCTAGAAAATCTTAAAGATATGTCCAAAGCAACACACAACACCTTCCCCTCCATGTAAAATCAAAATACAAATGGTTTGCAGATGAAAAGAGTTAAAGACAAAATACAAGCTGTTTGGATCTGCACTTTACTGCACATACTGCAACAAAATACAGACTTACACTACACACCAAATTAGGAAGATGTAAATTAAAATTATAATAATGAATGGTGACAACTACAGTTTTAGAAAGTATGGTACATCCTGAATTAGCATAAAATGAGCATAAGCACAGCCTAATTGTGGAAAAAAGTAGTCCCTAAAAACCAGAGAGGTGGATAAAATCACTGCTATTTTAAAAGTAGAACACTGAATGACAAATTCCAGCAAACAGAGCTAGAACCAGACATCTGGACTTGAGATTTCAGGTTTGCATGACAACCAAACAGAACCATCTTTCGCCTCACTTTACTGTAGTTAAAAGTGTGCTAAAATAAAAGTAAAAAAAGGAGAGATTGCATCTATTACCTCAAGGGGAGGACGGGAGAAAAGGCATTAAGAAAACACCTATCCCTCAAAAACAGAACGAAGTATCAAATATATCCAATCCCTGAAAAGCAGAAGGTCCTTCACTTTTGCACTTACAAGCTACATATAAATATATGTATCATTTTGGTAATGGCCTGAGTCTGGGAAACTGAGACAGTTAAGGCAACAAACATAATTACTAGGAGACTGATGAAAAATAGGCCCATTGAGGAACATATTTGATTCAAGTTTAACTTCCTTTAAAACAAACAAACGCAAACACGAAAAACCACTCCAAACCACAACAACCCCATCACCACCATCACACAATCATTAAGTTGTATCTATGAAAACACACAAACACAAATCAAGGATGGTAACAAGGTATTCCCAGAAAGCTGAGTATTGAGGAGCTGAACCTGTTTGTATACAAAGTATACAAAGAACTGTACATCCTAAATTCCTACAGTTCTACACAGAGTGGGCTGTTACACTGCCCAGCAGTCAAGCTGGAGGGGAAAAAAAAGCAAGTCTTTCTCTTCTACCCAAATTACCCCTCAATGAAGAATTTACATGTGAAGTCTTTATTTTAAGTGAACAAGAGTTAGGAAGAAAAGTTATCTATTGGGTCACTAGTGAATTCCTCTACCAACGAAACAATTTTATCTTGCAGTACACAACAATGTTTTATTCAGTCCAGTTTAGATATCAGTCAATAGCACTTTCCAGGGATGATTGATTGCATATACCCCATTGGAAAAAGCTGTGCTGTTTAATCCAAATATTGTGTATTTAATTTCTAATTACCAGTGACAGGGAAAAAGTTCCATGGGTGAGTTTTGTTCTTTGCAGTACCTTCCTGCTTTGCACTGTCAGACACCTTCCATCAACCTTCACTATCCCTCAGGTTAAATTCCCTCATCTTTTTTTTTTTTTTTCCCTCATTATGTATATTGAGACAGGGCTGATAAAAGCTGCTCAGCTCATGCAGCAATTTCCACTACAGCAGCTTGGTCCAACACTGATTCAATACAGATAATGAATGCAAGGGAAGATTCTAGAGGCAAAAATTTCATGGGACTAAGGAGTCTTGGGGAGACTGGTAACACCAGTTACAAGCAATTTTGGGGAGAAAAATAGGATGTGTAAAGCTGGAATAACAAATAGCTCAGGAGCCCTCAGCGACAAGAAAACCAAACAAAAAACAATGATAAAATAAAATAGGCTTTACAAACTTCATAATAAATCCTAAAAAGGCTCATGCAAACATAGCTTAGATAAATCCTACTCACACCCTCTCCATACCTTCAACTCACAGGCTTTTATTACCTGCACATCAAAACTTCTGTGGCTGTGCTGCATTTCCACCAGACTGCTCTTCACCATAAACCAAAAGCATCTGCCGAGCCAGAGTTTCAGACTGCAGCAGACTCTGCTTTCAACTCAGTTGACAGGGAAGGTGAACCTCAATACTTAACTTGCATTTTTATTGCTATAATGTCACTTCTTTCAACTGAACACTTACTGTAGGCCCACACACATCAGTGTGTTTTGAGCAGTAGCGTTTACATCACTTGTGTGCTTGGTGGCACCTCCTAAACAAATGGATTTCAGAGATTACTGCCACCACTCCATGCATCATCTAGTGCCTAGCAGAACTGTAAAAAATAAACCAGATCATGAAAGGCCGAAATTGTCAGCTTGCTCAAAACAGAACCCATGCCCTTGGGATCACGGTGAGGCATAAGCAGAGTAACAGACTTGTCCAGTCTCTATCTCATTTTGAAACAATAAACCTAATTTACTAAGATTAACTTTCAGAACAAACCCACACGTTTAAACAAGATAGGCAAACTACTTTAGAATATGCAAATTGATCCATTATGGAATTTGCATAAAATCTGAGGGAGAAGAGCTATGAAACATTTGGCACTTATGCTTTAATCCTCATGCTTGTCTCCCCTGGCAGGCAGAGAAAAGGCTCTCTTCAAATCATCAGAAAACTCAACATTATTAATGGCCACCCACCTCAGAGACACTTCTGTGGAGAGGGTTTTCATAGCTAACATTAATATCTGCACAGCAAATCACTTTTATTTCATTTTTCTAGTGCAGTAAGCCCCAATGTACCAATTACAATTGCTTTACAGTATTGCAAGTCTAACATTCCCAGACATTATCTCATAGAAAAGAAATAAAAAAGTAAAGACAAGACAGCACGGAGAGAAAAGAGATTACTTACTGCAGTTATATATTTCTGTGTACTGTTACAGCATTTAGCTGAATGGAACCTGAATCTCTAGCTGCTAATAGTTCCTAAGTAATGAAAGCACTTCTCCTCCTCTTGGTCCTCTTTTCCACATGCAAAAGACATTCCTAGTATTTATTTTTGGACTACTTAGTATACCTGCCCCAAAGTAAAAAGAAAAGCCATTCTTGCTTCTAACTGCACATCCTCATGAGGACAAACTTGATGGAAAAAGTTCTCCTTAGGAAGAAATATAAATTCTACTAAAAAAAAAAAAATTCCTGTCATGGTAAGTCAAAGAAAAATAAATCAGTGCTTCTCTGAACAGAGAGTGCCTCTCTATCCCCATGACATTAAAATCTTAGCAACACAGACTTCTTCAATGTTTAGGGGAGTGTGTGTCACTAAGAAATTCTGGTTTCAGACATTAAATATATGCAGATCAAGTAAGCTCTCTGTATTCCCAGGGAGCTTTCCCATGTCAGACATGCTTATCTTGAAGGCCTGTATTACAGAGAGAGCAATTTAACTTGCCCCGTGCACAATTAAATAAAAAGTTCAGTTATTTCAGTCTCCAGAAAACAGAAATGGAATAAACTTCCAAAACACCTATGAAAATAAGCAGATAAATAAGCAGATAAATTGGTAGAGCATTGCAAATAAATGCATTGATTAATAAGATTTAAACATGAAAATCTGTAGTTCATGTTAAAAAATTAAACATCTTTTTGAAGGATCAGAAGATACAATTTAAAAACTGTGACCCATACTGCTTAATACACATCTAATTTTGAAAATAATGAAAAGCAAATAGGATTCTTTCTAGTAGATATTAGATTGTTTCCTACAGTTGAAGAATGGTAATGAAAATAACTATGGGAAATCTGGTATTGAAATAATTTGGCTATCACTTTATTTCTCAATATTAAACAAAACTTGGAGACCTCAGGTACTTTTCAGTCTTGGACACTGCACATACACTTGATTCTGTTTCACATGAAATTTCCCAGAGAAGAGGAGACAAATTCAGTCAATAACTCAGTGTGAGAAATGATCTGCACGACTGAACCCTGTCCCACTTTCCAGGAGAAGTAGGTTAGCTCAGCTGTCAGCAAAACCATTGGGCCCTTTCAGGGAGACTTCCTGGCACACAAAATGGTCCTCACCTGTCTTCAGCACTTAAAAGCCAAGCCAGAATTCCGTAAGTTATAGAAATCACTTATATAAAAATAGTATTTTTAATACCATGACTCATATTGCTATAATTTTATAAGAATACTTAAAAAGCATTTTGAAGCATCCTCCTAACCAAGAGTAGTAACATGAAATGCCAATGCAAAAGTTTGAGTTGCACAAAATGCATTTTTTAATAATTCATTTAAATAAATATATTTCAGACACAAAAAAGAAAATTACTTTAAAACCTGGATTTATTTTTTTTTTGTATTAGCAGAGAGTTTTTACTAGAGTAGAAAGTTGTCAGCTCTTGGGATGCTGCTGAAGTGTTACCCTGTACCAGGTACTGGCAACAACAAGCACATACAGCATTAATGAACCATCTTCCCCCAAACTTCAAATCTCACCATGACTTAAATACAATTTACAATTCTGCTCACAAAAAACCCAGTCTGAACTAGTACAGATGTTTTTTAAACCCAACAGCCTGCAGTCCTGAGCAACATAGCTGACAGCTGACCCTCCTTTGAGCAGAGTGATTGGACAAGATGATCTGCAGGTGCCTTCCAGCCTTTGCTCTCCTGTGGTTCTGTGATCTTTGAAGAGAGCACAGCTACCAGTCAGGAAGCTGTAGACATCAGTACAGATGGGCTCCTTCTACCAAATTGTATACCCATTCAGAACTAAACAAAAACCAGATAAACATGAGTGACTTTGCTATGAGAGGAATGAACAATGGACATTGAAAGGAAATGCCAGGCCACAATTTTATTTCATCATGGCAGAAGAATCCAGGTCAAAGCTACAGCATTCCTAGCACGGTGTCTCCTAAGGATACCATTCTTTTGATAGAGTCAGAGCCCTAGCTGGGGAAGATGATCTCTTTCTGTTGACATAAGGTCTATTAACCTGAAGTACTAGCCACACTACAATGTACAACTATCACAGGTTGAAAATTGGAACAAACCCAGCTTTCAAGAAAGAATACTTTTTCGATAAACAGCTGCTCAGTTTCAGTTACTAGGAAAATTTCTTGATCAAGGAAGCATGTGATTAAGTAATTCACAGAGTAAGCATAAATTCAGCTACACTGCCACAAAGCAATCAAAATAGTCCTGCAAGTTTTCTTCTTTTGTCCTGAAGGGGCTTGATATCTGAAACATAAGTTGGAAGGCTGCCACTACCAGCCACACTAATCAGTGCTCCTAGGTCTAGTGATGACACCAATAAACTTCATTCTCTCCTTTCCCTACACCTTTTGTACAGTTACACATGGTCAGCAGTGCTCTGCCTCTGCTAAAGGTTTCAAAACCACAGAAAACAAAGTCAGAAATAGCAAGGGAATGTTCATGTTGACTGTGCATGGGATATCATGGAAGCTTTCCCATCTTACTACACTTTAGGCATTCAACCAAGCTATTGTTTTGAGCTTTTCACAGAAAGCTGTTATTTTCTCTGTCTTACCACATTAAGGTAGAAAGGCAAAGGAGGACAAAAGCAAGTAGTCTGAATAAGTAACTAGAAGACAGTGGGAGTGTAATAATTTTTAATTCAAGTAAACATCAAAACCTTTTGTTAAATGCATCCTATTACTGTAGTGCAGTGCATCTGCATTTTCAGTGTCTTACTTACAGCTTCCACTGCTTAGCAATAAGTGATAGCAATTCTTACTCAAGACATTAGATGCTCCTTATACACCTGATGACAATTATTAGTTCTAGAATTCTTGAAAAGCTTCCTAACAGTAAAAAAGGCTGCTTGTCTTACATCAACCTCTTAATGATAAAAGAGCCTAATTTAAAGCAATAATGTTTGACAATCAGTGAATTCTGAGAACAAAGCATGCGTGCTTTCGGACAGTTTTAAAGAATATTACCTTACTGAAAATGAGCATAGTGTAAGACTTCTGTACTCCTGTTACATACATATTTGAAAAATACTAAAAGAGTATCAGGTCTCTTACGAACATTTCTATAAATCCAGTATAAACGTTTATAAAATAAAACAGCAAAATATTTCATATTTCAATATGGCCTATATCCTACGTATTCCTCCTGGTTTCTCAAACTGCTACCCAATTGCATTCCTTCAATGTTTAAGTTATTTGAAAAAAAGAAAGACAAAATTGAAGAACAACTACTGTAGCAACACTGGTCAAAGGAATGTTGTGTTCTTCTATCTCCCTTTATCAAAATTCCTGTTGACAGCTGAAGAGGGTAAGTTTAAATATAAAGACTCCACCAATATTTTTCAACTCTTGAACTGTTATACCTTACTGCTGCTTCATACCAAAAGGCAGCTGGCAGTCTGGTCTGCTCTCTCTGGCCAGCCAGGTACACTGGAGCTGCTCCCCTCACAGACAGTATCATTATTACTGTAACTTTGCACAACAGCTCACCAAGACTTTGTGGAAGAGGCTCCCTGCTCTCTTTGAATGATCAACTCCTGCTCATCAGCCCTGTATCAGAAATCTCAGGAAATTTCTCTAACTGCCTCTTTAAGTATGCGAAGAAAAGGTAGTATCTTAAGAGAATTAAACAAAAAATTCTCTTATGCACAAAAGTTGGAAGACATGCTCAAAACTCTATTACATTAAGTACCACATGAAGCCTAGATGATGATATGCTATAAAGTATTTTTTAATTTTCAAATGCAAAACAATAGTTATCTTCGGACGGAAGGAGGAAGTGGACATCAGCTACAACTCTTCTTGGTAGCAGTCTTTAAATCCCATGCCTAATGTCAGACTGTCTGTATTTTTAGTGCTAAGGTTTCTTAAAAAAAACACCAAAGGAATAACAGAAAAATACATTCTAAGGGCTTGAAACTAAACCTATAAATTGGCTGCTCAAATAACTAAGCTACAGCTCAATTAAATGGATTTTTCAGCTAACTTCTTGCTATTTGGCAGTTTGAACCATAGGAAGATAATTACATTTTTTCCATATAGGACAAGGGAGGAGCTGTTCACAAGAGTTGGGCAGAGGAAATCTCACACTTCTAAAAAATAGCAAACAGCATCTGATTTCTGTAGATTGACAGGGGTGATTTCACAGACCTCTGTACGAGCTACAGGCATCCATAGCTTTAATGATAAATCAGAAAATCATAGAAAGGGCATTCAAAAATCTGCACATGTTCTGTAGTGCTACTCTCACATTCATTTTTTCCACATCAATCAGTTGCTGTTCTTTCCAACAGAACAGTAAGCTAGTTCAAATACCCCATTCACTTACTACTCAATAGAAATAACATACTCCATAGTTCACTACCATTGATCTGTTGTAGATTAAGTTAACAGTCATTATGCAATTAATGGAAAAACAGATATATTAACACTGGGCTACAGAACAATGATGGCTTCTGATTGGATCTTTGATATAATTCAACAGTTCTATAAATTAGAGTAATTTGTTGTAGAATTAATGTATCTTTACTGGCCTTTAAAGCCAGCAGTGCAGTTTTATGAGAGATGCTTTATGAGCAGCTGAGGGTTTTGTTTACATTAATAATTTACTTCTGTAGTAATACAGTATATGATGCTTTTAATTATCAAATAATGTTTGAAAACAAACAAACAAAAAACAACCCAAGCTTGTCATTCCAAGAACTAAGCCAAGAGCAGCAAGTTGCTTTTCTGTAATTCTGCTGAGTTCTCAGTTTGATTTATTGCTTTTGCATGGAGATACGTAAAGTGGGGGATGCACTTCACATTTTTGATCAGTGTTAATTTCTCTCATGTGCTAGCAGTGAGAGTGGTTGCAGCAATTAAATGATCCTGACAGCAGCAATAGCAGCTGGGACCATGGCAGCAATCCCCTTCCTTTGTTTTCCTCCTCTCCTTCCAGAAAGGAGACAGGTAAGAGGAGGGAAAAGCCCTTCATTCCCATTTCAAACAGGAGGCTTATGATCCTGTTTGTAATGTTTTTGTCCCCAGAGGAGCCCACAGCAAGCATCGCTCCAGACCCTACTCTATGAAATGAAAAGCTCTACTGGGAAGGCAAAGTAAGACACAATCTGCACAGCCAGGGAGTAAATGAATGAAAAATAGAAAAGGTACTGCAAACAAATGGAAGGGGAGGGAAAATGAGGGCAGTGGAGTCAGAATTTTCAATGGGTGTGAGTTTTTACTAAAGAAAAAGAAGCAACAAAAGAGACACTGAATACTCCTGACAGCACCCATCAGCTTCTGAAAAACTGCAGATTTCCAGAGCACAGTGACCAGTCACAGGCCACATGGTCAAATGCAAGTCTCCTTTTCAAATTTCCTCTCCCATCCATAGAAGTCTGGCTCAGTTGACCAAAAAAACCCCAGAAATCTGTAGTGTGCTGGAGTATCAAATATTAGGCAAATGCCCAAGTGTCACTAAGTTCTGTGAGAGAGGGCAGGCTCACCGAGGAGGAGCTTGTGCACTTCACAGGACAAGGTCCCCACAGCACTGCCTGTGCAGCCTCAGGCATGAGCTGAGGTACACCAGGGCCAACAGAGCATCCTTCCTTCTCCTACTAAGTGTGATGGGAGTGCTTGGGGAGCTAAGGCATCCTGATCACCTCCTGCCTTTACCCCACAACTCTGGGAACCTTTCAATCCACAATCCATATTTAACCCATATATAATACTATTAATTTTAGTAATTCAAATGAGACATTCCAACTTATTAAACATATACACCTTAGGTGAAGAAAAAATGTAGATCACTTTATGGAAAGTTATCTAAAAATAGGAGACGAGAAGGCCAGTGGAAAGTATGTCTATTATGCTCAATTACAATCACTGGATCATTTCCAGAAACTAGACTTATTATGTGTAATAATTTCTTGAATGATTCCTAAATTGCAGACGTTGCTTCAGCCTCTTTAAAGCAATAAATTACTTCAGGTTTGTGGGGGTTTGTTGGCTTTTTTTTTTTTTGAGGAAGGTTTTTTTTAAATTTGTTTGTCGGGGGTGTAGTTAAGTTTACTACAAAAGAGCATCCAGTCTTTATAGCTGCTCTATGTTAGTGGAAGTGTATTCTAGCATACAACAAACAGAACGTCTTCTGCTCTAGCAGAAAGCATCCAGGAGGAAGAAAGAAGCCTGTCCTCAAATCTGACTAAAAAGCTTGAAGAACTTTAAGAACTCATCTGATTTCAGCTTAAATAAAGTAAAATACTTGTCAGAATGATACACTGAGTGTACAACACAGCAATATCAGTTCTCTGAAACTAATTTCATGTCTGATCTCTATTTCAATTGCTTAGTGTCCAAAAACTGAAAAATTAATGGAAGCAATTTGTTTTCTTCAAGGATTTATGCATTTTTCAGCCTGATGCTAAAGGAATCCACTATCTACACTGCTATGCAAATCCACATTGACTGAAAAGTCTCAAGGCTCTTTACCTATATATACACTGTATAAGGAATGCTGAGCATTACTTAAATAATGCAGTAGGAATGGGAGCAAGCACACCTGCTACATCACTTCCATTTTCCCTAATTGGTTATTGTTACAGGCATATTTTCAATATCTTGCAGAATAATTAGGTGATAGTTATGGGTATTTTCCACAGGAACTTGCAGGACTATACCAGATTTTCTTTTTCCTTTTACAACACTAAATGAGAACTAAAAACATCAAGGAAGTTTTGTTTCCAGATGTTTAATTGCAAACAGAACAAGTGAAAGTCACACCCAGTATGAAAAAGCTTTTATAGAAGTATACACACACACAGCATGGGACCAAAGTAGAAGTAAACACATTAATGCAGAGCTCCCACATTATTACAATATACTGAACTGTGTGTGTACCCAATCTCCAAGTGCTGAACTACCATTATTGGAATATTACTTCAGAAATTATTATTCCCTAAAGACTCCGTTTAGAAGGTGAAATACATTTTGAGGGTTTTATTCTACACCTCTAGGCCCATGACCAATAAAAAATGGCAAAGCAGTTCATGTTAATGGATTCTTAATTAGTCTGGGATGCACAAAAGAAATTTAACGTAAGAGCAACTTCTAATTCTAAACTTTAAAACACCAGAGAGCTTCTCAAACACAGCAGCAGCAACATATGTTCCAGTATCACAGCTAATATGAAAGCTAGAGATGGAAAGTTATAACTGTAGAATTTCCTCCTGCAGAAAAGGAAAGCTATTTTCAAAAAAAGAAACCATATTAAGAAAAAAAAAAAAAAAAAAAGCCCCAAACCTGCACATTTATTTCACAAGCATTTGCAGCAAATTAAATTATATGGAAACAGGTTTATAAATTTAGGGATGTTTTAAAAAATATAGGAAGATGAACAAAAAAACCCCACTAAGTTTTTCCAGAAAAAGGATCTCTAGTAAATGAGGAACAGTAAGTACCACTGTTGCCCCAGAGGGCATCCAAACACAAGTACCAAGTGTCCAAATATGACTGCAGCCACGTGCTGCAGAGCAATCCAGAACTGACTTGCTTCTCATTGCCATGGACCAGAGGAGTACTATTCCATGTTGTGCTTCAGCCTGAGATGGACAGAAGCACCACCTCATTATATTGGCTACTGCTTATTTGTGGTCATACCAGCATGATCTAACACAGTAAGCTGAAACAAAATTTAGGCTAGCATACAACATATCCATGACAAATGTTGGTACACCAAAATATCACACAAAATAGAAGCCTCCTCCACAAACTGGACCATTGTACCACTCCACTACAAATCTGAACCATAGCTCTTTAACACTCTTTTGTGCTGAAAGGTCTTCCACAGTACCAAGCATGATGTTTTATTTACCATGATCCCAGCTTTAACCTCCATCAGTGCTACAGCAGAGTGCTATTATATTTGGCTGAACTGTCTTTGAGATCCCTAAGGGAAGTGAAGTATTGGATGGACACAGGGATCTTGAGGTTGATCAGTTTTGCTACACCCAGTCTGGGTCCAAGAGACAGAACCAAGCAACACTTCCTCTCTACGAATATGACAAGAAAGAATGCAAGTCAGCAAGATGAGAGCACTTTCCTGGTAAGCCTTACTGAGAGGAACTGGCAAAGACTGGAAAACATCGCGCTGCTCTAAGAGACTGCACAGCAGTCATGTTATAGCTAATCTAGTGTGCCAGCACAGCTCAGGGTTGCAGCTCCCTCTGCAACAACAGAGAAAAGAAAAAACAAAATAGAGTAATGTTGAACTCCCAGTTAGACTGGCAACCTACAAGAGAAAAAAAAAAAAAAAACAAACCTATGAAAGCCTTTAAAGTCAAGGGTACTAGTTTAATTAAAAATGGGGGTGGGTTTAAAGACTAATTCAAATAACGCAATAGAATTATTTATACTACTGTATTTTGCTTAGCAGCAAATACCCTTTCCCCATTCATTTCTCTCTGCATTTTTCTTCCTTTATATCAACATGCCAAAAATGAAGATTTAGCATGTTGAATCAGTTAGAACGGTCTTTGAAGATGTAGAAATTAAGTTACAGGTAGATACAATCAAATCTTAACAATTCTGATGATGTTCCAGCATGAATAAATTCAACACTCTCCCACAAGTTGTTTAAATTACACACGTGTGTGTTTGTGTTTATGACAGCCAGATCAAAGTTATTATATCCAGTTTCAAACAAAGGGTTTATCTTGTTGTAGCAGCCCTCTTGATAGAAGGTAGAAATGAGCTGAGACACAGAACTTCTTGTTTATCACAGCATAAAAAGGGTCCTACTTTATTCCTCTTTACAGCTTATTCATCTTGACTCCAACCATTCACTGGCTCTGTGTGGATGTGAAAGAAGTGTTTGATAAGTTTTAGTTATGAATATATTTTAGCTTTTTGATTGTTAAGTTAGAATAGTGTTACCCTAAAGAGGCCCCTTGTCTTGGAAGGTACCTTATCAGGATTGATAAGGTTACTAGGACAACTGGAACCTCTGCTTGGAGATCTTCAAGGTCTCAAGGGTCTGACCACTGGTTGGCAGAGCCCTAGAGACCACCTCCAAACTTGTATTGGATTTGTTAATGTTTAGGTAACTTTGTTGGAATGTTTGTTAGAGTTGTTTTATTGGCTTCTAAATATTGTATCCACCCCTGAATTATCCTGAACAAAAACCCCATGCAACCCTTTGTCCGGGGTCTCTCTGAAGGCACTGGACAGGGGCTGGGGAACCCCCAGACCCCCCAAATAAAACCTCTGTTTCCTGAATGCCTCTGAGGGTCCACTCTTTCTAACCACAGCCCTGACAGCGTAAGCCAAGACTGCTTGCTGAGCCAAAGACTCACGAAACAGCTGTGTGGCAGCGTGACTGAGCAGCTGGGGTGGCCCAAATAAACCAGCAGGGTCAGAGAGTGTCACGTGAAGCTACAGCTCTGGCTGCAGCAAGCTCCTGCTGTAGGTTTCCCTTGCAGCCTCTGACTGCAGGAAGCAGTTTGCAGACTCTGAGTGCAGGCTTTCACCTGGCTAGACTGTGACTGCAGGTTCCAACAACAGGCTCTAACTGCAGACCCAAACCGACCTCACAGCAAGGATTCTCTCTCCTCAGGATCCTTCTTTATGACCCTCTCATTCCCTCTTCCCCAAGGTCTCCTTCATGATCCTCCTCTCACCAGCTAACCCACTCCCTTTTATCACACTTATCTTTATTGGATCTAGCTGTGACTTATCGGGGTGAGGCAGTATTGGATAAGTAACACAGCCTTTAATTATAAGGGAGAAGGTCACCTGTATTCCCTTCTTCTACACTACCTAGCATTTAAAGACGTTTTGGTAGATCCTTTCTATAATCCCATCTAAGCACAAGTTTACTTATCGCTGGCAATCAAGAAAACAAAATCTAAATGAACCATTAATTCGGTTGCTCATTGCATCCAATGACTTGAAGCTAGTCATCAACACAAGATCTCTATTAGACCAATGCAGCCACTAGCAAGTTTAAAGCTAAGGTTCCACCTCTCAACTGTAATTTTACCACAGGTTTTTTTTTTTGTACTAAAATTGGAAACATTTTCTTCAGTTTACATATCTGGAAGTGTTACATCAAGCATTAATGGAATTCATAAAGGCAGGCTGTGCAGGGAGATGGAGAAGAAAAAACAAATTCTCCCTACTTCATGAAAATTGAACTTGAAGGATTTCTGGATGTTTAACAGAAAGGGACAAGTAGGAAGATGAAAACAGTAAAGGCCGAGGGCAGAGCATAACTAACAGAGACTGGTAGGCATAAACAACTCAAAAATTTTAAAAGTGCTTTGAATGAAATGTTATCACAAATGCAGGCTGTGATGTTATTTAAGGAAAACTGATCCTTTTTCCTCAGACTGATGTAACTGAAGTTGAAATTATTAGAGAGGAAACAATAGTCTCAATTCTCATTAGCAGGCTTTAAACACCTCAAGAGCTACAGAAAGCAATGTTGGAAACCGCTGATTGCAATTCTAACAATAATTTCAAGCAAAGCTGTGGGAAGGCATTAAAAGCAATCTATGATAATCTACAAAATGCTGCAATAATAAATGCATTATAATTCCTCTGCAATCTTTCTTTTATTAACTCAGAAACCTATCTTCTTCTGCTAGCTCAACATCCTATAAACAATAATTATTGTTTTAACGTCAAAGAAGTTATATCAACATCTGATATTTGTTATGTAAGTACTAGTCCCAGACATGCCATTTAATCACCATTCACCTGATAATAATATGTGACATCAAGACATTTATAGCAGAATTAACAGATATCCCAATAATTCTGTTTCCTAAGAACTCTTGCACGAGACTTGTAAAAGGTGCTTCAAGAGACAGCTAAAAGCAGATTTGTCACATTTTAAACCATCCTGTCCAAATCTCAAAATAAGAGACTGAGATGGTGACTCAAAAGTCTTCAGCACATAAAAATCACAACCAGAAAAAAAAACCCCACTGCTTAACAGCAGTAGGTTTTGAAACTGTATTTACTTTAAATAATTTTGTTAATGCTACTTAAGACCCTCCAGACTGAAGTAAAGCAGTAAAGTTATTCAATAAAACACATGCGATTGTAGGAAAATATATCAAGTCAGATGTCTGTATTTCTTAATGCTAATTATACAAGTCATCTAGACATGCAAAATAGAACCAAACATTTCTTCCTTTTACAACCAATTTAACCTTGACTCTTTCAATCCAGTTTATGCTTTCAGCCTTGCTAGAACTTCATAGGCTAAAAAACATAACCTGAATGCACTACTAAAGAATTTGGATATTTTAGTATCTAGTGGTTTTACCGAAATCTTTCAAATCTTCAAACACTTGCAAGCTGCATCAAGCACAAATTCAGATATAGAAATGCCATAAAAAAGAGATTAATTGAGTCTTAAGTTCCTATTTACTGAAGAAAACATTAAAATAATTTACCATAAGTTTTTCTGAACATGAAACACCCACTAAGTACATCAGCTAATGCAGATAACACTGTATGTCTTCACAGGAATACAACAAACTGCTACATCCAGACTCCCAACTGTAACCAAGAGCTAATTCAGCAGGATTTTTACATAAGCCACATGTGAAAGACTGCATGCTTTAACTATCTGTTTTTAGTGTTCCTTCTAGATGACATACACGTTACTGTTTTGTTTTGCTTCTTATTCATCTTCACAGTAGTGAAGTTCACAGTGGGAACCACAGGCTGGAACAACAATTCAACCAGCAAATGAGATCCAGATGACTTTCTCAAAATGTTTCATAGTCGTTTATAATATGCCACAAGACTTGTTTTTATGTGCATCATCACATGCAGAGATGCAGCTACAGCTGCAGTCACAGAAAACAAGACCAATTCTTAAAAGAATGAACATACTTTACATGCTCTCCTCAAAATATAAATAATGGCAATACAGCCACATATTTTACTGCCCAGACAGTAGCATAAGTGTTGTCATAGAAAAGTTGGAATTATACCCAATATACTACATCAACTACTTCTTCATTTCTAACCAGGAATTTATGATGGCAGAGGCTAGTTCTACAGCTCTCACATAATTGAGAAAGGGAAAACATGCAAATACATATTGATGAGACTGCAATTTGTCTTAGAAGAAGCTGAAAAGCCTGTTAACTTAGATCTGTGGCTGAAAACTAGATAGCTTTTGAAAAGATTACTATAATGGAAGAAGTGGCTTTAGAGAGGCCGACTGCTTCCATGAAGCTTCTTACATGTTTAAAAAGAAAATCTTTTAGTGTCAAAAGTGTACCTTCAAAATAAACAGAAGCAGCTGCTAAGTGGAAAAAGAAGACCACGTAGTACAGCTCTATCTTAAGTACTTAAATCCTTGCAAAGCCATCTCTCCCCCAAAAAAAGGCCTTTTGCAGGGAACATAAATTAGACCCAGAGTAGAGGTTTCCATTTTGTCTACCAACATTTCAAAGGTTGGAATTGCTGCTTTTCTCCCTCATTCACTTGTATTTGTGGTTTCTGTTCCATGTCAAAATTCAGCAAAGCCCTTAAGAGTACCAGTACTATTTAAGTATTGTGTCTCTAAAAGTCGCAATTAAGGATGAAAGGTCAGGGGTACAATCCACACAGCTTGCATAACTAACCATAAAAACCAGACATGTTGAGATTTGATGAAATATGATTAAGCCTGTGGGGAAGAAGAATTTGGTCTAAAATATGAGTGCTTCTGATAGTCTACAAAATTAAATACTTTGTGAACCAAACAAGGAGTGGGATGGGAAAGCAGAGAGAAAAGACACAAGAAGAAAAAAAAGGAGGAAAAAAAAAAGGTAGTGAACAATTAATTGCTCAAGTAAGTAAAAAATACTGAAAGGAATTACCTTACAATGTCAGCAACTGGGAAGCAGTGGGGATGAAAGAAAGGTACAGCCAGTGACTATTTCTTACAGGTCTTCCCTTAGTTTTGGTTGGGTTCTCTTGGTTTTTATTTTAAACACTAAGCATCAAAAGATGGGGGTATTTTTAATACCTGATTTAGACTTACTGCCATAGCTGTTTATTAGAATTGCTGTTTAATCATTGAGGTTTCGATACATGGAGAATGACAGGACACAAGTGTTAAAGTTTTAATTTGTATTTTGCTCTTAATTTAGCACAGAAGAAGCTTCCTCTTTTAAATTCAAGTTCAAATTCCATGGACATAGTGGGAAGCTCTAACAGGCTCTTGTGGCAGAACAGCCATTTACAGAATTTAGAGAATGCAATTCTAATTCTCTCAGATTTTAAGACTAGTGTGAACAATTCTTTTAAAGAAAAAGCATCATTAAGCAAGCCAGAAAAAATAAGGCTGAATTATGTAGGATTCACTATGTAGCACTAAATAGAGAGATGAGACATTTATGATTTCAACATTTTCTTCTTAAATTTTAGAAGAAAGCTAATAAAAGATATAGAGAACATTTTCAAAGACACAGTCAGCTTTCAAGCATCCTAGCAAGTTTCCCTGTTACAAAGTAATAATGGCAAGGGAGGCAGAGAGAATGATCACAGGCCTGGATTAACAGCTGTATCAGTTCCAGTACCAGCACAGATCTGGAAAATTTACTACCCACTCTGACTATAAAGCTGAGCCAGTTTTACGCAGAACCAGCCCAGGCGTATTAAGAACATAATTCTTGAATTGCAGCTGCTGTGGCCTACAGGCTGCAGAATGCAGAGTTCTCATGGTCTGTCCAAGCACAGCCAAGGCACGTGAACCCTGAGGTGCACAAGTTTCAATACAGCTTTATTCACCAGGGCACCGTGACAGCTCCCTGCTGGCCCCGTATTGCTGCACCCATGCAGAACCTGAGCACTGCAACAACACTTGCTTGATTTGAAAGTCACTTCAAGTTCTTTGTGGTTAATGGTGGTGAATAAATCCTGTTAAACACGAGGCAAACACTGCAGAGTCACTTAAGTGTTCCTGTATTATGTTCCTAGCATTCCCTAGATTCTTAGTTTCTTTGGGGTATATCCACTTTACTCGGTCCAGTTAAAATAAACAGTTACAGAAACATTTTCAGTCTGGAGACTTCACTTAAGGAGGAACAAGAGTATTTCAGTGCAAAATCAGGGTTCGTCTCCTGAAGGTGGCATCTTTCAGCTGAAGTCACAGCTAATTAGTCAATGTCATTTCACAGCCTGCCCTCAATGTGTAACAATCACTGCTGTTGTTTCCATGGCCACTGGCTACAACACTACCTGCCTGAAAGATTAAACGAAGGAAGAAGTTTTAAGAACAGACACATATATTAAAAATTTTGGTTTGAATTTTTTTCATTGTTATTTACAATACATTGTCAATAACGTCTTCTGACACAGAGAAAATGTGTCTCGATCATGACATGTCTGAGATTCATATTAGAAATTTCAGCTAGAAAGAGAAAATTAATATAATTCGATTTTTCATATCCAGTATATTAGAAGTCTAAGAAAATCTTTCCCTTTCAAGCCTTTCCTATCAGCTGTAGACATGAGCACATAAAGGAATTAGTGTCCAAGGGGCCTAGGCAGAACTGGGTTCCATTAGTCTACATCTGTATAAGCATACAGCAATGTCTGCTCCAGATTTACACATCAGCAAAGAAGATGATTATGCAAATAATGAGAAATAATGCATAGGCATTCAAGGAAATATTTCTTCAGTAACTTTTGCTATTCCATTAAAAGAGGCTACTTGAGAAACACACTACCACATAACAAAGCCACAAACTAAAGTATTCACTGTAACACAGTACTTATTTAAGGAGCTCAGTAGTTAACCACACAGAATCACCACTCTGGATTCCTGAAAGCATAGGGAGAATCAGCTTTGAGAGAAAAAAAAAGAAAAAAAAAGGTGGATTTTCCACAATAAGTTTCTGCTTCTTGCAGAATTCCAAATATTTAATAGGAACAATAAATAGCTCCCAATGTAGACAGAGCACTGAAGTTATTTGAAGCTAACAGATCCTACATGAATATTTCAAAGAAGGGGAAAGGATATCACGTACCTACATTGCTGGAAAGCTGATTCAGACTGAAATTTAAAGTTGCAATTGCATGATCTTTCTTTCAGTGCCCTGCATTTTAAAGTACCTACCACAAATTATATTTTAATCTAAAAAAAAAAAAAAATCTTTTTTTTTTTGCATGCTTTGCAAAAGACACTCAGCAGAGCTATTCAAGCCCAAGCACTTGCTCACAATTGTGTTCAGTGTGAGCTGCCCACAGGCCTTTTCCTAACAGAAAATCTGACCCTGAATTAAAGTAGTTTTTAAACACCAAGTGGCCAAATTTAATGACTTTCTAGACAGACTCCAAAGTGTAAATCCTATTTTGAGTGAAGATAAGAATCAGATTTGACAGCTTTTTAAGTTGGCGACAGAGGGTGATGAATTCCACTCCTCTTTGTGTTCAAAGTCCTCCTTATGTTTCAATAGGAACAGAAACTCAATTGGTGTCTAAGTGGGAAGGGCTGGGTTAAAAGCTCCGAGGGGTTTATATCCACATGAAACCAAGTATATGGCCATAAATATTTCACACTTCTTCGAGGCAAGGTTTCTCTAAAATATTACTTATTAAATCACATTAAGCAAGTTTTTTCATAAAAATTGAAAAAGCTAGATGAGGAACACTCAGGATTTTAAATCCATATGTATGCACTGACAGGTTCCATACCCAGATTTCACTACTCCTTAAGCCAGAGCTGCCCCATCTGCCCAAGGTGTCCTAAAAAGCCCCAGCAGGGAATCTGTAGGATTTGCCAAACAGTGGTTTAACAAACCAGAGGACAGTTGCTTATTTTGGGGTTTTATCCAAGTAATTTGACGGTAGTTTTTGAGACATCCAACAACCCCCAGGGTGTCTGAGGTGAGGCACCAGCTGTGCCCTGCCACCCATGCAGGCTGTGGCCAAGCTCCTCGGGCACAATGGTGGTGGTGCCTCAGGGAAATGCATCTAAGGGCAAAATGCCTGAGGGAGAGAGGACAGGGTAACACAAGAGAAGGAAAGAAGCACCCCAGCCAGTGAAGGAATGGGAGGAGGTGCTCCAGACACCAGAGCAGATATTGCCCTGCAGACTCTGCAGAAGATCATGTGAGGCAGGCTGTACCTCTGCAGCCCATGGAGAATCTGCACACTAGAGCAGGCAGACATGTCCTGAAGGACGCTCCTACCCCTGGAGAAACCACACAGGAGCAGGTTGTCTGTAGTCTGGGGCAAGGATCCACGCTGGAGCAGTTCTTGAAGGACTGTACCCTGGGGGAACCCATAACGGAGCAAAGAAAAAGTGGAAGGTGCTGTTATGGACTTACTCAGACCCTCAGTTAGCAACTGTCCTGCACAGCTTGGGTAGATACAGGAGCTAGGAATAAAGGAATGCAGTGGAGCCTGGGAAGAAAATAGGGGTGACCAGCAAGAGGTGGCACAGCTTTTGCCTTTGTTTCTCACTATCATACTCAATTTTCAATAAGCAATAAAGTAGCTTTCTTTGAGTCAACCCTGTTTTGCCTGTAACAATAATTCTGAAGTGACCTCTGTCCTCATCCAAAAGCGTTTACGTCTTACATTCCTCAGGGCCTGCTCGAGCAAAGAGTGAGAGCAGCTGGGTGGGCATCCAGCACCCATCCACGGTAAATCCACCACGCCAATATACCATTAGTACCAGTTTTCTTGAAATACTAACTCCTCTGTACGACCTACCTGAACCAGTTTTTAGCTGCTTTCATCTGCTATAAACAAAGAACTAAGATTTTGTTAATATTTCCTACTGCAGAGAATAACAACTCTGAATTGTAACGGACATCTGACTTAAATGATGTGATAGAAAGCATTTTTCAGGTTACAGGCTAAATTTTTACTTCATGCAAATGTCTCAACGCACCCATCATTTAACTTTTTATAGAACTTAATGTACGCCTAATATACTTGGAGAAGCTACTTACTTAAAATTATCTTTTCTTGAATTCTTTCTCCATTATGGAAATTAGGTTGAACAGTCAGTTTAGACAAGTTAGCCATGACTAAATATTCATTTAAATTCTTTTAGCTCAAACTGGTACAGAACTTTATCATAAGGACCAAATCTTTTCTTACACACACCCACCCACCCACACCCCCAATATAGTTAGAGACTCATTTCTTCTCTGTAATTACCATTTTCAATGTCCCAGTAATCCTTTACACCAAGCAGTTTTTTGGCCTTTACCCTGCTGTAATCTGGCCAGAATCTTCCTCTGAGCATCCCTTGTGTTTGTGGGCACACAAGACAAGCAAATTCTCAGACAAAGGCAGAAGAGACAGGGAAACAGGGATTTGGAGTACATGTGCATTCAAACACATACATCAAGCAACAGAAAACACTTGTGCAGAAGATTGTTTCATTTAGAAAGACAAACTACAGAAGACTGAAGAACACTATATAATGTGTAGAGTTTGCAGAATAAAAAGGGCATGGTTCAGTGTTTTGTTTATTTATTAAATTTCTGCTTTGAAGCCAAGCTTCCTTCCAACGCATTCCTAACACTTTATTCCTCAATCTACCTGGACAGCAGAAAGAAATTCTTCACGCATCAACAAAATAAATTTGTTTACAATTAATGTATTAAGAGGTATTTAGTTCTTTCATAATGTTAATACTGTGACAGAAAACGGAGGAGGTGCTTTTGGATAGCTACATATCAAATGTAACAACACATAGTTCACATTTATAACCAAGTAGACATTTTCTACCATTGGCTGCTTTCATTCCCAAAACAACTATTTTAGGTTTAAAAGAGCTTCTAGTGAGGATCAAAATCACTACTTACTGAAGAATTGTTTCAAAACAATAATACATTGAGGCAACTTCTTAATAACTTTTTGGAGGTAGCTGCGCATTTATGATTGCCCCTGATGCACACACATACTCTCCCCCAAGCATGCAAAGAAAGATCAGCATGAGGTCCATATTGCAAAGGAATATTCTAGAAACATTGGAAAAACCTGAAAAACAGTGAATTGCAACAAGCACGCATCATAGGAAGTGTTTCATAGTTGGTCTTTTTGTTCGTTCCTCCTTTTCTACCAGAGCAGTTTCTGTTTAGGGGATCTTCCACTTGACACTTGATGTCATCAAGTGTGCAGTAATGTGGAACACACATCCTAATTTTCAAATGAAGCTTTAAGCCAAGGAAAGTGTTTCTGGTATTTGTCAATCTTATAAAGTCATCTTTTAATTTCTAGAGCATAACTGATAACTTTGACATTTCTTCGTAAAAATAGTAGATGTTTCTCATACATTTAATTCAGCACTTTGATATTTTTAAACATCTAAGAATTCCAGTAGTTTATGGGGCTTTTTCTTTCCAAAATCTTCATTCAATTATCTTCCCACATCAGAAGAAACATCTTTCCTTTGCCATCTTTATTTAGCTCAAGTGTAGTAAGAAACGCCTGACCTCAAGCCAGAGTTCTGTCTGTATCTCATCAATTCTTCAAATCAATTTCTTTAATTCTTCTCAAGAGCAATATTTATTAATATGTTCATCTCCAAGTCTTATGTCTCCAGTTAGCCACATTAGAGACTGTAACTCAATTTGAATTTGCCAATAATTAGTTTAGCCTTTTCCCCATTTCTGGAATAAGCAGAAACTATTTGCTCAGAAGGAACTAAGTTCTGAAATACTTGAAATGGAATTAGTACTCAAGGAGAAAAAAAAAAACAAAACTCTGAGACTGAAACCAAGTATGTCAGAGAACACTCAACCAGATTTCTCAATTATGTCAATGTTGCCCTTGCACAACGTTCAGAGCTGCTTTGAACTGCACACATTGTTGAGTGCTCACCAACTGGCACATCAACAAGGCCACTGACGCTCAAATACACAGCTTATCACCAACACATCTCAGAAAATAGAGAAAAAAATTGTTTCACAAATGAGACTGGCAGATTCCAGACAGACAAGAGAGAAAGTGCACAGCCATTCCATAATTTAAGCCTCACTAGCATTAACACTATTACCACTTTGGTAACAGTAACCCCATATTAAGTGAGAAAATTAGCATTAAAGGGGACAGACAGGAGGTATCACAGGCATAATGAACTTGAACAATCTAGTTATTTCCTGTACTTCCATGTTAACCACATAGAAGGAGTAAACAATAGCATTTTTCTGGGATTTTCTTCAGACTAGCCACTGACTCAGCTGTGGACTGATTTAGTGCTTATCTACATACTCTCTACATCTTGCCTTGTTTCTTCGTCATATGTACAATTATTCTGAATTTGCATATTCATGGAAACCTTATTGTAAAAAGCAACTCTGGTAGTGGGAGAATGAGCTCTGTCCCAACAGCTTCAGCTTGTTCAGATTTCAGAGCCTGTCTTCTGCAGGAAACAAAATGAAGACAGTAAAAAAATGCTTACAAAAATTAAAGTGATCCACCTTTTTTCTACCTTCCCCTCTTAAAAGCTCATTTTCCACAGCCCTTTCAAAAAAACAAAGAACTCCAGTGCATATGAACACGGTTCCATGTTCCAAAAGGGACAGGCTACATTTATGAAAAAAACAAGAGAAAAATGGTTTCTAAAAATACTTTGGTTTCAAAATGTGCCATGATAGAAAAAAAAGGAACCAACATTGTCAGTATCACTCCCTGTGAGGGAGTAGGAAGACAGAAGTATTTCATAATCATTACAGAAGCTCATTACAGCTGGGGGTTGAGCTGCATCCCCAACCTCCCTTCTCTCCCATGGAGCTACATTGAAATGACAGCCCTATAGCTGCACTCTCTACAGCATGAAATTCACATTCCACCTGATTTCAAACTAGATTCCTTCAATATGACATCCCACTTCTGAGCACCCTCTCATGGTTACTGGGCAAATAACTTCTATTGCCTTGAAATCTCTCATATTATGATATGTTTCTATTATGTCCACCTCTCTCCTTCTAAGGTGAGATGCTCACCATTACCATCCCAAGACACAAAACTCCTCATGAATCTATTGACACACAGACCCATATATGAACTGGGATAGGGAACATGACTGCTACACAGAGGCTATCAGTAATTGCTGTTTGGATGATAGATTTTCAGGGCTTGCAATTACTGCGTTGCTAAAGCAAGCTCAAACAGCTGCTTCCAGGTCAATTTTTCCATAGAGTCACACAAGTGCAGCACCACCAGGCAGGAAAGGTTACAAGGGGCCTATGGTCCCTCTGCTGCTCTCCATGGCTATGGCTGTGAGTATCCAAGCCAGGCAGCCAACATCAACACAGGCAGACGGGCACTGCTGGGCTCCTGCCCCTGTTGTGCTGCACTCTCTCATGCTCTGCTGACTTCCAAGCAATGCAGCAGCTGCTGCACTCCACTTACAGACATGCTGCCATCTCAGAATACCTGTTCCAGCGTGCAATTTTGAATAGCACAATATTCTTCTTGATCCCAGGCTTGGTTTTGGAAAAATAAAACTACCTGATGACTGACAGAAAGCCATTTTTCCATGGTTTCCCAGAAGAAACTCTAGAGAGATGGTATTTTTGAAGTATTTCTTAGTCTATTTTCTTGAGCATCTCTTTTGGTTTTATTTCACACATGCAGCCAGTCAGAAAATAATTAAGGAGTTAAACTAAGGTATAGTGGATATCTTCCTCCCTCTCTTCTCTAAACATTTTCTGAATAGGAAGTTAAACCCATTTTTTCCGTTATGGACTGTCTTCTGAAAAGCAAGTAGTTTGCTTTCATATTTAAATTTCATTCTTGAATTTTTAACCTAATCTAAGATCTATAATCTCTTATATATTGAGATTTTGAGAGATGAACAGGTCCAATCCATTATCAGGCAGAGATTACCCACATTAGTTTACAGTTTCCCAACACACAGAAACACACAGAGAAGTCCCTTTTCCTAATTGTGTCCATGCCTATTCCTGTGAACATAAGGTTTGTCCTGAGGAATGAATTTACACAGAAGCCAAAAGAAAACCCACACTTTGTTATCTACCAGTAAAGCATTATTGCCCGTACCAGCCCCCACTAAGCCATGTGTGGCAGAGTAACTACTGTCTACCACAAAGAAGTAACAGTAGAAAATGAAGTCATGTGAATTTGAGATACCCACCAAACATCCACTGAAATGGTGCCTTCAATTAGTGAGTCAGTGAATGAGTAAGATCCATATATTCTAACACATGGCAGGAAAGAGAAAGCCATTACCAGAAAACAGTTTGTCTAGAGAACTGAAGTGGTACCTGAAAGAGCATAGTAAATAGTCGCTCCAGATGAACCCCCAAATTCAACACTAGCCATTGCTTAGGACCAATCCAAGTGCCAGCTTTCCTAGTTGTGAGCAAAGTCTCTGAAGAGGCAGAAAAAAGTTCTTCACACTTCCTTAACTCTTCTACTGAAGTAAACTCATGAAATAAGGAAAACAGTCATAAAGTCACAGCATGATGCCATTTTTATCTGTGACTGATCTTACCTTGAGGGCAGAAGGACAATTGCAGACATGTAATTTAGTATCTAAATACAGGAAAGCTCATTCCTCTATCCTGGAAAAAATCTTTATCTTGCCAGAGGGTGAGAGAAATAGTGGTAAAGTATCTAGAAATAAGAGAACCCACCTACAGCAAGGTATTCCCACTCATAACAGCAGCATGTTTTGTCAGTGAAATATGAAAAAAGCAGAAGAGAATATTTCCCTGGAGAAAATATCTCCTTGCAAAAGCTTTCTTACCAATAGCCAGAAAGGGAAAATAATATTCTCTGAGGACTGACAATGTGGAGACCCCAGCCTCTTAGTTTAGCCAAAGCAAATTTTAGATTAGAGCAACAGAAATGTATTTCAACAAAGGGGTAAAGAAGGAGCTGTTCCCGTTGAAAAATAAAGTCCCTAAAGAGGCAACATGGTACAGATATACAGCATAATGAACAGCACAGGAAAAGTAGGTCAGGAACATCTATTCAACATTTCTCATTAAATTAGAAGTAGACAATGCAACTAAATTAAAACTGGTAACAGAAAAAAACCCTCTTTATATAGAAATACTTGTTTATACAATAATTACTCTGTGTAATTACAAGAAACAGAAGGTAAGCACTTAGTAAAACTGACCTCCCCCTCCCCCCCAAAAAAAGAACATTTGCAAGGGTCCTCAACTTAATATTATTAAGTTGTAATATTTAAAATTAGAAATATTTTGAAAGAACACAAACCCCCTGGCTCTAGGTGATAACCATTACCCTGTAACAAGTGAGGAGCCTTTCCCCACTGGCATGTTCTCTGTCTCTCTCTTCACACCTCCCACTGAAACACACCCTGGTTTATTGGAAATTAATCACTCCTCCAAAATAAAAATGCAGTTTTCATATACCTACAAGAAATTCTACATGATCCATCTGTAAGAAATAATTTTCCATTTTAAAATTTTCTTGTCTGCGAAAATGAAAAAAGCTCATTTGTTTTTTAGCATGTCTGAAATAGAAGTAGTTTTCTTCCAGCTCAACTTTATTTGCAGTCAATAATAGTATTATCAATGATAAAGAATTTTTTCATAAACACATTCTACCTCAACTTTTCAATTTCCATTTCTTGTCAGCACCTTGGTTGAGAATTTTGTTTTATTTTTTGTGGTGACTTACTGGATTTTTTTTCCCATTTATAGATTATTAAATTGGTAGTGGAGTGCTGGAGGTCACAATAAAAAAAAAGTTGCCAGCTATTCTTTTTACCTTCATTTAATAAAAAGTGAACATTGGCCTATGTAATTTATTAATTTAACTTGCAATGTGGCTTCACTAAGCCTTACAAACTTTCAGGGCAACTGAGAAACAGAATAAACACAGCTGAACAAGTCAATCCTTTTAAGTTTTCAGCCTTGTACTATCGATGGTTAGGTCACAAAGCATTGAGAGTTTTCCACAGGCTAACAAGTGGAACTGAAGCAGTTGGTCTGTAAAACTCTGATGGATAATTACTCTCCTGAGCTCCCACTACACCCTACTTGAACATTCCTGATTTCAGGAATTTAAAGCAACTTACAGCTGTTCCAATAGCCCAAGAACAGCACACAAAGTAGGTACAGGGATCAGTTCCAAGTGATCAGACACAACACTTTACTTAGCTGCAGGAATATCAGGGGAAGGGATTGTTGCATGTGGTAAGGTCAAGCTGCTTGTATCAAACAGAAAAATTGAACAGTTCAAAGATATTCAACTGAGCAGCAGGAATGTTAAAAGAAGAAATTACTTTGGGAGAGTTATGTGCTAAGATTCATTTATTATGCATTACACTAAGCTATCATTTTCATAAAACCAAGAATTACATATCTCAAGTGACACAACTCAAACTGTTCAGTGGCAAAATGTGAAATAACCTCCCAGAAAACAACCTCCTCAATACATCTTACTGTACATTATATTGCAGTGCAGTCTGTATTAGCCACCATTGTCATGGCTATCAGTCCCATCAGAATTCATAACATGAATTTTTCACTTCCTATATCCCAACACACCATGAATAATACCAGCTATCTATTCCACAGATTTCATTCCTTACATTTTTATTGCCTGGCTTGGTCTTTCTCATCTTGCAAACTGTTTCTTTAATGTTTGTTTTTATACATTAAACACACCCAATTGTCAGGAGAAAGAATGAATACTAGAAGAGCTGCATTCACAGACACCCAAGAAAAACTGTAGAGAAAGTAAAAAGAAAATTCTGCCCTTACTCAAAAGTTTCATCCTCATGGACACCAAGTCCATAGTTTCTACAACAAAGAGTAAAAATAGCCCCACAACTCCCAGGTCACCTAATGATTCAGAGAATTTGCCATCTTGAGAAGTGTCATTGGGAATATCTCATTATTGCAGAATTCAGAGTTTGAATTTGTTCAGTTTGACATGGAGACTCTGACACTGATAGAGAAGTAGAACAGTAAGGCCTCTAAAACTTCATTTGAGAGCCACTATTCTAGATGTCAACAGTATTTAAGTAATCCATCTCAGCTTTCTGCTACTGTTTATAGTCTTAGATATTTGCTTTCTTTTCCTTGCCTGCAGAGTGTGTGAATGCAAAAGCAAACCTACATTAAAGAAGTTGTAGACAAAGTGCTTGCTTAATCATGGAAATATAAGTGCAATGGGAACAAAAGAGCGAAGTTTCACCCAGAAGAGTCATACAAAAAAAGCAGTGGATAAGATGAGGTGTTATTTCCAAAGGGCCTTAGTCTACCAAGTTACTTCTTTTAATTACGTTTGGAAGCTTTTGAAAAAGCACATCCTAGTTCACATACTTAGCATGAAATCATGTATTAAAGTCTCCTTTTAGCATTTTCTTCTATTCTGGTATTGTTTTTCTTTGCATTATAACATGCCAAAAGATTGAATGTTTTCCTTTACTCTTAACTCAATATCCTAGAAATTGCTCGATGACAAAACCTGAAAATAACTTCTTTCCAAGAACATCTTCCACAGCAATTCTTAAAAGGGAAAACAACAAAAGAAAAACCTAGGAGTAATACTTCCCTCCATATATATGCTCAACTCATTATCACCACCACACATTTGATGTTACAAAGAGGACAATAGAAAAAAAAAAAAAGGAAAATCTTTAAGACCAGACCATAAAACACACACACACACAAATACTACAATTCAAAAGGAAGTTTTAATGTCCTACAGTAGATCAGTATATGTTATAAACCCATGTAAATTTATCTAACTGCTAATTTCCACAAGTGAAACTAAATTCTTCTTAGGAAAAAGACATTTCTCATTTTCAAAGGACAAAATGAAACCTAAATGGCTAGGTAAGGCACTGTTTAGTTGTACCAAAGTAGCACATAAAAATCTTTACAGAGCACAGGAAAATAATGCAATGTACTTCTTTCTAAATTAATTAAAAATTTATGTATAGAAGTTGTTTAAGGAATTCAACTGATATCAACCTACGGACACACTGACCTATTGAAATTCACTTGAAAAACTAAAATTCTGCTGAATATCATAAATTCATTACAGAAATAAGGAAATAGCTCCCAACAGAGCTAAACAAGTGTAAACTTAATTGTGATATTTCCTTTGCTGTTCTTATCACTTGAAAGTTACTGCTGTTGTTGTTCTTTTCAGACAAGACTAGCCTAAGCATTCAAATTTAGTCAAAACCCTTGATTTTTTTCCCAAAAACTATTACAAAAGGATTCAAGAATTGCTTTGTTCAAAGAATAAACCCAGGCACAATAAAAATAAAATGGGTAAGTTTGGTAAATGGTTTAAATATTATCATCTGAAGTTAAATAGTATTTTAAAGAATCCATCATTCTGTCCTTCATCTCATTCTCCTTTCCTAGCAGAAGCAAATATAGAGAATGGAGATACACCTTTAAATAGTACATCTATAACTTTTACATGCTGACTTATCAGATCTAGTGAATTTTTTAAACATTTAGTAGCATACCATTCAATAAAAAATGAAAGATTCATTTTCTCCTCACTCCCTGCTTTGTTCTAGTACAAATGTCTGATTCCATAGTCTACATAAAATGTACTTGTTTCAATGTGAATAAACATTCAGTCACTGTTCAGGAGTCAGCCATCAACACCCCACTGAAATAGCTGTTTTGCCTTTGTGGAGCCAAGGGAAGCACTGCCCAGCCTTAGCCCACCATGTGAGGAGGGACAGATCTGCCACTCAGTCAAGTCACAGACACTATTAGTTCAAATTCAAAGATGCATGTTCCCCTCAACCCTACTTCTTGTGGAGGACTCAGGAAATACAAAAAAGCCATTGAGCAGTGAGAAAATGGTCCAATTCTTCCTCACATTGAAGGGTACGCCACAGAGAAATGGAGGCTGGCAGTGAAGACTGACTAGGTCAGGCAGAATGTATTCAGCTAATAAATTTAAATGCGTTTTACCTGTGATGTAAGTGACCGCATTAAGAATTCTCCCACCACTCCATTCATCAAACATCAAACAAACAGCTCCAAAGAAGAAAGAAAATTCCCTGTTCTATGCAAAGACGCATATGTCAATGTCCATGCTCAATCCTTTTAAAAAATAAAAAGCCTTAGGGCCATAAATTTTTATCATATAAGGGTAAGTTTACCACAGGAGAAGCTCAAGTTAATGGAACTGTGCCTGTATACAGCAGCCAAGCAGTTGACCTCAATTAACTCTGCTACTTCAAAATATGCCTTCAGAAAAAAACAATTCCCATGTAAATACAATGGCTCCTTGCTATCCACATACAGCTGGGGTTTGTTCATGGCAATGATTTCAAAATAATAGACTTCCTGGGTAAACATTAATAGGGTGCATCTTACAGTGATCAAGTACTTTTGACAGAAGGGAGCTCCTCCCTGTGAGTCAGGTTCCATGGCATCACAAATCTTCTCCTGTTGTTCTGACCAAAATAATACACTTTCTTCTGAGCAAAAGTCAAATTAAAGCCTTGCACTGGAAGTGACTAAGTACACTTAAAATAGGACTGAATAACAAAGAATCACTCTTTTTTCCTCCTTCCATTTTGCCCAAGCATCTTATACTCTAAAGTTAATAAAAAAATAAAGAAAGCCTTATATTTAGCAGTTTATCTCCAAATAATTACAACTGATCTTGGGAATACAACATATTTTGTCAATTTTTTTTTATTATTAATTATGATGTTAAAAAGCTGGAGGCATCTTGTCTCCAGACATTCCAAAAATAGGGACATAAGCACATACAGTTACACAAACTTACAAAGGATAAACAACTTCTACTTATACATTGTAAAAAGGGGAGAGAAAAACACAACTAAAATATACCAAACATTGTTTACTGTTTTGATTATTTAGCAAGTAGATACTTTCACACACAATTGCATTTCAAAACTTCATACTACATATTATTTACACTTTTTCTCAACCATGACATCCAGAAATTTCCTTTCATACAAAAACATAAAAATTGGGAGTTTAATTTATTACTTTCCTCTGAACCTTAATAGAAACAAAGATATTTTGAAGGCGTAAAAAAATACATACAGTATCTGTCAATTTTAACTGTCTGAAGTAACTTCTAATATTTCACAAATGTAAGGACAGATTTTTTTTCCTAGGCTTGCAAATGAGCAGACAAAGAGATCTGGTGATTTGCTGTGTGTCATAAAACAAAACTGAGGAACAGACAGAAACAGAACAGAGTTTCCTAATTCTCATCCCAGGCCCAGTACATTATGGCATAATTACTATGGCTAAAACTATACTGCAAGCAATTTGTGGCTGACAGCAGCCAGACATTAATTAAAGGACATAAATGAACAATGCAAATCCCACAGTGGAAGTCCCTAAAATACCTTTTTTAATCCCTAAAGAAATTTATTTGGGTTTTGTCAAAATTGAAAAGGGCAGCTAGAGGTTTTGTCTTCATTAAATATTGAAATAAGAAGCCTGTGATAAAGACCTTAAAGTTTAAATATTAATTGTAAACAATCTGATTCTATACTTGGTCTACAGTTATCAGGTGTCCCATAGCAACTCTAAGAATCTCCCCCAAATCAATTCTATACAAGCATTCCATTTGTAGAGAGGAAATACTTCAAAGTCCCGAAAAAACCTGCACATTAAATATTGTACCAATACTTAGACACAGGCACACCAACCCCCACCATTCCTGTACCTTTGTTTCAGCTACAATAATGTCTGACAGGCTCCTGCCCAAAGTCTTTTCCTCATACCTGTCCTTTAGGAGCTCTGGGAATGGATACATAATGAAGCCATGCTTTTAGCCCATCACCCAGCACAGATGTCAGCACTCTGGAAGGAGGAAGCTGTCCAGGGCAATCCTGAAAGCCAACTAACATCAGCTAAAGCAGAACTGAAGAAAGCAGCTGTCCCATCACATCTTCTGCACCGTGATTGCTGGGCTGCAGCATCTACTGATGACATTATGTCAAAGACAAAAGGAGATGCTTCCCCCACTTCAACATGAAAGAAATCTTTAAATCACTGTTTATAAATATGAAAAAATGTTGATCCATTCTGCGTCTGATGCTACAAAGGACAGCTTCTTTACTAAGTCTGTATTATTTGCTGAGTGTTCCAAGAGAGAAAAAGGCACTGAAATTCATCAGTGACTGAGGTAAAAATCTGGTCTTCATTTCCTTGTGTGCAATCAGGAATACTAGACATTCAGTGGTGCATGCATCACCTTCCACAGACACACTCAAAGCCTGGGGACAAGACAATGTGGGGAGAGGCATGCCCACCTGATATCCCCATGTGCCTGATGCCACCTCTAAGGTCCAAGATCAGACAAGCAGGACTTTAGGGAGGTTCTGCATCTCTGCTGGAAGGTGTAACCATGTGCCACAGACCATGAGCTACAGCTCAGCAAACTCCCCTACAAAAGGGCATTCATTTCTACATGATAATGCAAATATTCCAGATTATCTTATCTTTCAGTCACACCTTACATACTTCAATTTATTTATAATTTCAGTCGCTCATTACTGTGGCAAAGTGAAGATACCTTACCTAAAATACTTTAAACTAAAAGTACTTAGTTTACCAAGTTTTCCTCCTACAAATTCAGTTAAGAGACACACAAACATCCTCAAATAAAGCCTATAACATGAAATGACCCAAGAAAATTCAGTGAAAGCAGTACTGAATAAAAAAGCCAAAACTGAGCTAAATGACAGCAAAGGAGAAGATTGTAAGAGACTTAATTGCTTCAAGCACTGTCAAGGGCCACAGAAGAAACAGAAGGGCAATCTCACTTACAAGGACTTTTTTTTGTCATTCATTTCTATAACTTCAGAAAAAACAGGTAGCCAGTCACAAGAGCAGAAACCCTTGTTCTACATGACAAGTACAGCAGAAACGCATTGTAAAATATCATTGCACAAACTCTCTCATTGTAAAGACTCACACAAAAAGTGCTTAATCAAGAGGTTTAAGGTTACCTTCACACAGTATATTTACCATTACTTTTGCTGCAGTTAAATCAGTTCAAGTGTGTACATAAAACACATCCATTTCTGAAACCCTACAGTAGGAAGTTAGTTTCTGTGGCAACATAGCAACTGTGGGATGCTTTGGGGGGAGGTTATTTGTTTTTAACAGATGGGAAAAAATATAATGCTGTTCTCAAGCTTAAGTTTCATTTCAGATTTGCTTATATTAAGCCTTAAGGCAGAAATCTGTGACAGGACCTTTTATAATTTTATATTTTAATTGAGCAGTGTAAGGCTTGTTAAAATCAGCTTAATCATGTATGATGAGACTAAGCAGGAATAGCTACAGCAGATCACTCCTGAGGTACTTCTCATGATTTTTTGAAAAAAAAAAATAAATTCAAATAGTTCCAAAGCTTGAAATTTATCATTAAGGCATTCCACATTTAATAAAATACACTTATTCCCTTTTAGATTAGCATTAGTCATTTATCTTACCTAGTAAAGTTAATAGTTTCAAGTGCAGAAGCCTAGGAAGAGATTTATGGTCTATACAGTGCAGATTCTGAAACAAACCTAGTAAAAGATACAAGTTAAACAAACACACCTGTACAGGCACATTCCTACACAATATCCTGGTACAGTACAGTGACTGGGCTGCTTGTCAAGAGGGGAACAGTGGGTAGTGCCTCCCTGGACTTCAGGAAGGCCTTTGACACTGTGATTGTCCTGCAGAAGCTGATAAAGAGCAGCCAGGATGAGCAGTAGCAAGGCAGATGAAAGCTGCCTGGATGGCCAGGCCCATGGGTTGTGGTCAGAGCATGGTGCCCAGTGGCACAAGTCAGGCTGCAGGCAGCTAACCAGTGGTGTACCCAGGAGCCAGCACTGCACACAACCCTGTTCAGCACGGGCAGAGCAGACTCTCAGCAAGGCAGCTGATGGCACAAACCAGAGGGAGTGCATCTGGGGGCACCTCAACCGGCTGCAGAAATGGGAACATCCTGAAACTTAACCGTGGGAATTGCAAAGCCCTGCACCTGGGAAAGAATAAACCCAGGGAGCAGTATATACAGAGAGTGGGGGCAACTGTCTAGAAAGCAACTTGGCAGAGAAGTATCCGGGAGCCTCAGTGAACACCGAGTTGAACAGGAGCCAGCAGTGTGCCCTTGTGGGCACAATGATACCCTGAGCTGCAAAGTATTGCCAGCAAGAGTGGTGCTCCTTCCCCTTGAGTCAGCACTGGGGCTGGCCACACATGAAACAGATGGAACTGTACCCGTTCTGGGCTCCACAGGGAAACAGACATGAACATACTGGAAGACACCCAACAAAAGGTCACAAAGATGAAAGAACTGCAATGAAGAGCTGAAGAAAACTTGCTGCAAAAATGCTGCTAAGCAAGGTGTAGTAACTGCATATTTTAAGAGCTTTGCCTAATTACATGCTTGTCAATATTCATTGAGCATAAAACTTTATATGCCATGTAGTAAAGGAAAGAAAAGAGAAAGTCTGCTGAAGTCCAGCCTATGCTGGCACTTGTTTGCAGAAAGTGGCAGGGGGAAAAAATTAGATAATAGCAGCAGAATCATCATGTCCTTGGGTTGGAAGGAACCTTAAAGATCATATAGTTCCAACCCCAGGAGCATAGGCAGGGATGCCACCCACTAGATTAGGTTGCTCAAAGTCCCTTCCAACTGGGCCTTGAACACTGTCAGAGCTGGGGAATCCACAACTTCACTGGCCAACCTCTTCTAGTGCCTCACTACCCTCTGAGTAAAAAAATTATTTTAAACATCTAATCTAAATCTCTCACCACTTTCAGCCGTTCCCCCTTGCCCTACCACTATCTGCTTGTGTAAAAAGTCACTCTCCCTCTTTTTTGTAAGCCCCCTTTAGGCAGTGGAAGAGTGCCCTGAAGTGACTCCAAAGCCTTCCCTTCTCCAGGCTGAACAACCCCGGCTCTCTGTGCCTGTCTTTGTAGGAGAGGTGTTCCAGCCCTCTATCCATAGTCACGGCCCTCCTCTGGAGCCACTCTAACAGGCCTGTCTGATGCTGAAGACCCCAGAGCTGGCAGTGGCATTTCAGGTGGGATCTCAGCAGAGCAGAGAAGATCATCTGAAACCCCTCCCTTGACCTGCTTCCCACAATGCAGCCCAGGATCCACTTGGCCTTTTGGGTTGTGACTGAAAACTGCTGGCTCATCTCCAGATTCTTAGCCACGAGAATCCCAAGTCCTTCTCTGTTGGGCTGCTCTGAATGTCTTCTCTCAATCTGTACAGGGTAGTAATTTTTCTTAAATGAAATCCTATATATTTGCTGAGGTAAATGGATTCTTTAAACATTTAAGTTCTACTATGATTGTGGGAAAAAAAAAAGAAAGCAAACGTCACTTTGCTTCTAGAATAGATGAAAAATTTAAGACCGCTTCCACATTTCATAAGAGTTTTAAATCATTACACTGAGCACTGTCTACTGAAACAGAACAATTTTTCCTTGCAAAGAATTTGTAGAAAGAGAGACTGGCATTTATTCCTCCGTAAGATAATGGCACTCTCATATCTTACAGAAATATTGGCACATATTAATAAATCCAGACAGGAAAGATGTTTAACAAGGCTCATCTCTATCATAATTCCTCTTTTTAAAATACAAAGACCCTACTTCATTTTGTCCATCATTTGAATCATCATGGGCACAAACAAGTCCAGTACAAAGAAAAGTGACTGTACTATATGTACATTGACACAGCAAGAAATGCTAGACACATTGGAAAAAAATTCACTACAACTGGATTTGAAAACTATCACATAGCAGTTTATTCTCTGTATGGAGAGAAATGGAGACAGTTTAATGTTAAAAACAGATCCCCAAGCTCTTCTTCCAGGAGTTTCAGAAGCAGTCATTAAAATTAACTGAGAAGCCTGAGTCTTTGTAGCTTGCAGTAATTATTTCTTTTCACTAGCTTGCTTTTATGAGTTAAAGTGTTTTTGATTAACATTACATTCATTAATATAAAAAAATCTATTTAGGCAGGAAAGAAATTGTCTGCTAATTACGAGAGAAGCTGCCAATTAAATTATAACACTTCATCAAGATTACTTGTTAATATATTTACTTGAAGCTACACCAATAATTTTTTCCAATGATCCAGTTTTTACTATACATTTATATCTCTGAATTATTAAAAATAATCAACTGCTTATGAAAATAAAATTTCTTGGGATTGTGTCTATGATAAAATGACAGGTTCTTCCCTCTTTTTCTCTGGTTTAGGTAAGGCCTACACCAAGTATTTTCACTAGTATTACTTCAGGTTGACATTAAAGAATGATAATTTCTCTCCACTACTTCCACACCCAAATGCATTGAGACTAGCTGAAAATGGTGACAGACTTTGGCATTATGTGAAACATGGAATGATGACCACTTCTCACAAGAGTGAGACAGCCCCTTGAAAATCTTTTTTTTTCTCATGTGCCAGTCAGCCTTGAGGCTTGACTAAGGCACTAACCTACTAAACTCCCCACTAGCCCAGTATAGCTGTCTTCCATCATTTACACTGCATGACACAAAAACCTCAGCCCATATATATGTGTATTGTCTAGTCATGTATGCAGTGAATGTTATCTAGAAATAATTATTTGGAGTTTATACAAGTGTTTTGATGACATATTCAAAGCATTCTCAAGTTTAAGTATAGAGTTCTCACATCATGACTTGGGAGGTTTATATTTCTGAACTTATTCTCAGCAATTACCTGGTGCAGCCTCAGGTTATTCACTGCTGGGCAGAGCTCAGGTAGCCCTCAAAGTACACTTTACACCAATCCACTAATGCTTTCTGACTGCAGGTACAAGGAATTCATACTGAAGACAAGTGTGGTCATTTAAGGCATAAAAATTTGGTATGAATGGGGGTGGAGACCTCAAGACCACAATAAAGGCCATTACTTCTATCACAATGGAGCCTGAAGTCCTTGGGACTTAACCACGCTAGGTACAAAATATATTTCATTATAGCTTTTAAGCCACCACTATGGATGTCCTCTGGGAACTCTAAAAACTATTACATGAAAATAATATGTTATACTTAAAAATCTGAAGCCCTTCCCCATTTTTGCATCAAAGGATATTGCAAATGCTTTTCTTAGTACATGCAGGTATTAGGAAAAACTGTCTTTGAAGCTCTTTTCCACCACCTTCCGAGCTGGTATTGAGAGGGCCTGAGGGATGAGAGGTACATCCCTCAGGTATGTCTCAGCATTTGCCAGGCAATCTAAAACTGAAGAGAAGCAACAGGAGTCTGTCTCCATCAGACCTGGGCTCCTGTACATGCACCAGAGGGATGAGAGAATGTGGATGAAAAATAACTGAAAAGGTTAGAACAAGGAGTCCTGGACAGCATCTGTCTGTTCATTAGACTGTTCTCACTTCCTCTCCTGAAGCTCCAGTCTGAGATGGTTCTGCTTTTGTAATTCCAAGCTTTGAGTTCCTCAAATCAGTTTCATTGTCTTCTTGTCACCAACTCTCTCCACAGTGACCTGCTGCAAGGCATGTAAGAAGAGCTTGAAGAGGAGAGCTGGAAACTCAGAGGTAAATTGGGGATTAACTGAGGAAGATGTTACAAAAGGGCTGAGCACACTTGCTTGGCTCAGGCTGCAAAAGGCAGTAGCAATCCAGGACACCAGCACAACACAACATGCCTGTACAGAGCACAAACCAGAGCACCCACATTCTCAGCCTGGCAGTGCCAGCTGCACATAATCTCATCCCCACTGCCCTCCACTTTATAATAGCTAATAATGAGGCTTCTGATAAACCACAGACAACAGGTGACATTTCTCATTCAATTATCTTCCCCCATCCATGGGCTTAAGCAGAGTAAGAAAACAGACAAAGGCAGAAAGCTCCCTTATAGTCAGTCCTTCCTCTCAAATCCTACTTCTGTTGCCCCCAAGTCTTCCCTCTCAAATACTTTCCCTGACAGTTTCAAGCTCCCATTCTTAGACGTCTGTGTTCTGGCTTCATCCTAGCAAATTCAGGTTTTTTCCAGCATATTTCCTCTTCTATCTCTTGCTGCTTTGTATCTCCAAACTACATGCAGAGTGTAACAAAGTAATGGATGCAGCTAATAAAGGAGTCTCAAGTGAGGTGAAACCTGAACCTCAAGAGAGGCAGACTTCAAGGTCTCCTTTTATCTATCACTTTCAGAAATAACTGTTTCATGTTAGAAATAACTGTTGAGTGTTGCTCAAAACCATCAGGCCTTTTGTGTTCCTGTAAGTACAGGGAAAAATCTCTAATTTTCAGGTCAAATGGGAGAACTAACAGGTTTTTCATGTAAAAGCTTAAGGACACAGAATCTCAGTGCTACCTGAAACACAGCATAGTGTTATCACCTTCTAAAAAAAAAAAATGAGGAAAATACGCAATTTAAAAAAAATATTTAAGGCAAACTATTACTCTTACAAAAGCAAGTGCCTCTTCAGGGGATATATACCTCATGGAGCCTATAAAGGACCTTTTCTAGGATTACTGTAACAAAGCTAATAATATATGGAAGTATTGTTGTCAGGAAAAAAATTCTGGTCTTGCTGAAAATGTTGATCCCAATTCTGCACTACTGATACAATCAAAATTTTCACATCAAGCAGGAATATCATTAGGATATAAACAATTTTTTTTTAAAATACCTTAGGATAAGTGGACATTTTTGAAGAAATTCCAATTTTACCTTGTCCATTTTTCCTTACCATCTGCTTGCTCCCCTCCCAGCAGATTACAAGCTTCTAATCTGACTGATAACAATGGGTAATCAAAGTTTGGTTCCTTTTTGGAACTACAGAGCTGTCTGTCATGAAGTCTGCCTTTGTTAACAAGGCCTTTCTAGATCTAAACTTTATAGGAGTTTAAATAGTGACCCAAAATAAATGACCTGACAGCACCATTTCCTTTTTTGTACAATAAGTATTTCCAAACACATCAGCCCCTACTCCCCTCTGTGACAGGTTGACCCTGGCTGGAGGCCAAGTGCCCACCTAAGCCACTCCATCATTCCCCTTCTCAGCTGGACAGTGCAGAGAAAATAGAACAAAAGGCTTGTAGGTCAGGGTAAGGACAGGGAGAGATCACTCACCAATTACCATCACGGGCAAAACAGACTTGACTAGGGGAAAAATTAATTTAATTTATTACCAATCAATTCAGAGTAGGATAATGAGAAACAAAACTGTATCTTAAACATCTTCCTCCTCACTTTTCCCAATTTTCTCTGTCCATTCCCCCAGCATCTTAGGAAGACAGAGAAAGGAGGCTGCAATCAGCTCATCACACCTTGTCTCTGCTGTTCTTCCTCCTCAGGAGGACCTTCACACACTTCCCCTGTTCCAGCATGGAGGTCCCTTCCACAGGGGACAGTCCTTCACAAACCTCTCCAGAGGCTGCAACTCTTCACCAGCTGCTCCAGTGTGGGTCCCTTCCATGGGGTGCAGTCCTTCAGGAAGACACTGCTTCAGCATGGGTCCCCTGCTGGGTCACAAGTCCTGCCCCCAAACCTGCTCCAGCACAGAGCTCCAGCTCCTCTCTTCAAAGGGTCACAGGTCCTGCCAGGAGCCTTGTGGAGCCATGCTCCTGCATGGGCTTCCCACAGGGTCACAGCTGCCTTTGGGCATCCAGCTGCTCTGGCACAAGCTCCTCCATGGGCTGCAGGTGGATCTTTGCTCCACCATGGCCCTCCATGGGCTGCAGGGGCACAGCCTGACTCCCCAGGGTCTGCACCATGGTCTGCATGGGAATCCCATGGCTCTCTGGCACCTGAGGCAGCCCTCCTTCACTGACCCTGCTGCCTGCAGAGCTGCTCCTCCCATGTAATCTTTCTCTGGCTACAGCTGCTGTCACGTAGCAACTTTTTCTGGTGTCAAATACATTATCCCAGCAGCACTAGCACCATCACTGGTGGGCTCAGCCTTGGCCAGCAGTGGGTCTGTCTTGGAGCTGCCTGGCATTGGCTCTGTCAGACATGGGGGAAGCTTCTGGCAGCATATCAAAGATCCACCCCTGCATTGCTAGGAAAACCTGACCACACAAACCCAATCTACCCCGCCCTCAACAACATGTTGGCCATTCACACTGAAGACAATCTGTCACAGCAAAACTAATTCACTGATGATTTATTCATGCATTGAAGACTCTTCTGGGTCTTGAGAACAGCTTGAGAACCAAGACCACTCTTTCTCCAGACTACACAAATTATCAGCAGCTCATGTATAGCACATTCACATCATAGTTAATGTGGCATAACAAAGTCAGCTGTCAAATCTTTAAGCCAGGATAAGTGTCAGTCTCTTTCTGCAGTGACACTGTCTAGAGAATAGCAAAGAGAATACTGACCCTGTTTCTTCCTTCAACAACCTAACAAGGTAGGGCATAAAAATGGTCAGATTTCAAACCCAACTGTTACACCTAATTGCTTTTGACATTGATAGCATCTCCTATCCAAATACGTGACTGAAATAGGTATTAAAAGAAAATAAGACAAAACTGGCATTGCATCACAGAATTTCCAGATCTGTGCATTTGTTTTGAGAAACAAGGCCTTAAATTTAGCCACAAAAACATAACTTGGCTTTATGTTTATCACTTACAATGATAAATTGAAAACAAAAGGTTAAGTTTTTCCTCACTGCCTTTTAAAACTCTTCCTAGCAGATATGTGTCGAAATCTATTCAGTCTAAAGCCCAAGTATGGTGAACACACAGCCAGTTAAAAAAGAAGTAAATCTCTGGAGAGCTTGGATGCTCTACCAACACTCCCTAACATATATCAAGAAAAGCTGTTATTCATTATCTTAATCCAGATACTACTACTTCAGACTTGCAGTGGCACATTGCTGGCATATAGCAATCCACTACTTGTCTGTACACCACTGTGAACAGAAAAATCTACATTTGACACACACAAAAAAACCCAACCAAACAAAAAACCCAGCTGACAGCATGTGATTTGCACAAGAAAACAATAGCAAATGTTTCAAAGAGGTAATGTTTTCCTTAACCAATCTTTATAATACAAAGTGTTTTACCAACTGGGAAGCAAAAACTCTATAAACATGATGTACAGAAATCTACCCCTATATCAGATGACACCAAGCCAGATATTTATCCTTACACATGGCTCCAAATGCTCACAAGTAACTACAGAAAATTGTTCCCATGTGTATTTTTTAATTGCATTGTCTTTCTGATATGCTGCAAACAGAATGCTAGATACTAACTGGTAGATATTGAACTGGTTTGTATTTTGTTGTAGGAATCTTTTGTGGAGTTTTGGTTTGGATTTGCTTTTGGTTTGGGTTTTTCCTTTTCTTGGTTTTTTTTCAGGGGGCATGGTTTGGTTTGTTTTTCGTTGTTTTTTTTTTACAAAATTTTATCATGCTGGTTTGAGAGCTTGTTCTGTGGTAGATTCTTTTACAAAAAAGGGCAGGAAAGCAAAGAAATGAATGAACACTGTCTCTGAAGTTCATCTGCGGTACCCAAGAGATAAAAACCAAAAGACAACATAAATATTTACTGTAGAAAGCTAAGAGTGGGAGCTCAATTATTCCATTTCTGTTAAATAAATTATCAAGACCAGTAAGATATGCTCAAAGAATTCTTAATATTTCTGTTGAAGCCTCTCTATCATGACAGCTTAGAGGAAGGTAAGTTTCTTCATAACACTGAGTCTCCATAACTGGGACCCTCATGACAACCCTCTAGGATGTCAGGGGGACCTGCAGACACTACAATGGCAATCCAGCCAACTTCTCAGCCCCACACCTACACAGAGCTAATGCAGGCCCTCGACATCTCACACTGGGACCTGCACAACCACACCCTGATGCCAGATCCCCTGATCTTAGCAGACCAGGTACCTTCTTAAATGGTAGGACATGTAGGCTTTCTAACTCGGGCTCTGTGCCTCCCAGACCAAAGTCCCCACTTCAGCATTGCCAAGTTACTAATCTGTCTAACAAGTAATACTGCCAGATTACAAAAATCACACTCATCCAGACAATGCTGCAAGTATGTGCATAGCTGACTATATTTAGACCAGATTCACAGCCAGTGCCTGCTCAGTCCACTTTTTTCTCCTGCCTAAACCACCAGCATAAGACAGTCCAGGTAGCCATTTTTTTTTTTTTTTGAAAAATTACATCTATTGTAGGTATTACAGAATGCAATGGAAACAAGCACCAAAATGAAAGTGAGAGTTCATCAAGCATTTTCTCAGCTTCTGCAGTACCTTCCTATTTCACCCTATCCACTCCACTAGACCAAGCCTGTGGGAACACCAAATGCAGTCTTCAGATGCAACAGAAAAAAAGCAGGAGACAACTTTTTTCCATGACTGACACATTTTTTAAAGTGCAAGATAAAAACAATCCATTGGCATTTATACTGAAATCAGAGGTAATTTATGGTTTTTCTAATTTAAAATTAAGTGCACCCAAATCACTGCATCATGGTTATATCTCTTGATAAAAAATGGGACAAAAACTTTAGTAACCAACAGCAGTATTTAACACAGTGAGAAGCCACAGAAATGCCACAGAAAAGCCACACATTTTTCTTTTCGTTTTCATCAACCAACCACAGACGTAAGTCCTGAACTATCTCAGCTATGTCAGATGAACAAGTACACAAGCTTTCAGTCAGCAGTGACAGCCTGCTTTTCAGCGTGCTGCTTTGCAAACCAGGCACTGAGGTCATGTCATTTGGGTGCAGTCAATGAGCAGATCAGTAGTAGATGTGGGAATGTAACTCATTACTGAAGATTCCCCATTCAGCATGCCAGTTACGTTGCGATTACTATTAAGGGATTCCTACTCAAAAGCATTTACCATAAGGTCTCAGTCATATCTATGACCAGTGTTTCCTCTTCCTTCAGTTTTGCATATTGAAAAGACATGAACAAAGACAGAGAATTTCAGCTGCCTGTTTTGAGAATTAAAGGAATATCCACACACTCCAACAGCACATCAGCACTACCTGGATGTTCTCCAATGAGGACATCCACCAAGCTCATACAGAGCAGGAAAGCTACAGTGAAACTGGGCACAACTGAGTCTTGCAATCCAAAGTGTAGGAGTATGGCTGGGGAAAGCAAGTGTGGAGGTGCAGAAGGCATCATCCTGTTCTTTTCCAACAAGCCCATGCTTGAATGGCTGATGAAAATTCAAATGACTACAAGAGTCACAAAGACACCCAAGTGGTCTACAGTACTGACCTTATCCACTGATTTAATTTCTTTTTATGAAAGGCAATGATGAGATGCCAGAAATTGAACAAAACCTACATTTGCAAAGGGAATGGAAAAACAGAAGCAGGTGGTCAAGTAGCTAAGCTGGCAGAGCATTTGGATGGTAGCCGAATGGCCTGAATTCGGTCTTTAGTAAGGTCACCAGTGCCTTCCACTACACACACAGCTGCTTTACTTGAAAATTTAAATCATATTTGTGATAAGAAAACAGAAAGCACTTTCAAACACATATTTAGGATTTCAGAAGTGAACTATGTAAGAACAGACATTTAAAGCATTCAACTATTATTAATTTATTATGAAACATTTATTATTTTCAATAAAAAGGCCATCAGATAAACACTATGTGCATTCATCACACTTCTGCTGCACAGTTCATGATGACAGAGACTCAACTCCTATCACTCTCTGCCACATGCCTTTGTGAAGATTTTTTGAGCAGTTTTGGTACACATGTACTCACACACCCTTGCAGTGTTTTCTAACTAAGAGTGCCTGCCAGCAGACTGAAGGCTCGCTCTACACAGAAGCCTATTAAAATTTAAAAAAAAAAATTGAAAGAAAAAAAAATCCTGAAGTCAACCTTAGTTTAACAAAAAAATAAATCACAGTCACTCATCACTTCCTACACTTCTGATCAAATACATACTCTTCATTTTATTTAATAAATAGTATTTTTTAGTACACAAGTTCTATTAGTCTGTACTTTACTGAAGTGAAGTGAGGTCACAATACAGGGAATGCTAGTGTATTGTACAGCAAACAAATCACTTTTAAAGCCAAGTGAACATGCCATTTAATCAAGATAACTTTCAAGTGGTAAAGGCATACTTGCAAATTAATTCAAACTTGATTCCCAGCAGACACAGGACACTGACAGAATCCACTACCTTGGTAAAAAAGTATGAACATCTCACAGATAAGATCTGCAGTGTCTAATTCTTTCAACATCTACCACTGTGCCTGTCATTTGTAGGTCCCACAGTGACTGAATCCTCAAGTTGCAGCTGAATGCTGCCTATTCCTAGTAAAATCACTAGCACCTCAGTGGCTAGAGCACATAACACAGGAAACAGCATTACCCCATGAGCTCTCAATTCAGTCATTTCTTTGGTCACAATTAAGTATTGAGCCAGAAGTTTCCAAGCAGCCTTCTGGAAATGAGAAACTGTATATTTTCAGGAACAGTTTGTTCAGATAGCAGTGAGCCCTGAGCCACAGGACAAGGACTTTTGATTAGCCCAAAGCTCATTAGCAACATTCAAGAATCTCTTGGAGTCGTCATCTAGCAAACTAAAACCCGCATGACCTAGAAACTAAGACAAAGAAAACTGATTACAGAAAGCTCACATCTGAGGTCCTTACCTAAAATCACACAGCTAACATGATTCCTTGAAAATTCAGGCAGAATCAAGCACTGCAAAATCTTGACACTGTCTTGTTTCTGAAGTGTACTTCAGTAAGATCTAGTTAGCACCAGAAGTAATCTTATGTATATGCTTTCCAAACCATAATCCCTGACAGCACATCATCCAGAAACACTTCCCAGATCTGCTTCCCCCACTGTCCTTATTCTGCAAGTTTTGCAGCAAACTTTAATTACAACTTCCCTACTGGAAAGGCAGGCAGCAGATGCCACAAAACAGGCCATTAGTGGAGCATAAAAAAAGTTTCTTACAAACTTTCTCACACTTTCATATCTTTTTCTCCCTTTCACTATAGTCCTAACTCCTCCTTACTCTCTGTGCCTGACTACCAGCTTTTTCCTCTGTAAGTTCATTAGTAAACCCTGATAAAACCACATGGCAGTTCTGACCTCTCTGCCCCCGCCTGTCATTTCACTTGCACTCCATAATCCCTCATCCAGTCTCTTCTGAAACCCAGTAGCTTCAGTTCTCTACTGCGTCTGCCAAGCCTAAATTTGTAGGTACATGTGTCCAAGTCTCCCTTCATTTCCAATTGATACTGCTATAATAACCTGTGTCTGTATTTACCAAAAAAGCCCCTCCACAATACAAATAAAATACATACTTCACAAAAGTGTTTTCAGGTCACATACTTCATGAATTATAGTAGTTCATCTTTGCAAGATTAACATGCAAAAAAAAAGGTTTCTAGTTAAAAAAAACAGTTTGCAAGTGACCACAAAACAATTAGCATGAGGTCATTGTCTATCTCCACACAGCTGTGCAGGTAGATTTCTTTTTCATGTTAGAAGAAACTTAAGCTAATTTTGCCTGAAATTGACATTGTACAGAAAACATCATATTTGGGACAAGCACGTGGGTAAATTAAGCAGGGGGAGGGGGAGAAGTTCTGCTTCTAAGTCATTATTGTAGGAGATGTTAGAAGAGCCAAGTGCCAGAGAAGCCTGCCAAGTGCTGTTCACCCACTCACGCACGAGTGTAGAGCGCTGCCTTGAAGAGAGCTTGACACGAGATTACAAAGCAAATTCTATGAAATTCTGCTCCATCTCTAAGCTTGGGGAATTCGAGGTATTTAAATCAGGTATGCTATACTGTTTGTGTGCTGCAACATTTTACACTGGCAGTGTCTATCTGAAGTGCCAGCATTCCTCCCACTCCCCAGGGCCCCCAGGACATACCACAGGCTGCAGGAAGGCCTCATATGCTCATTAAGTCAACATCCATACAGAACACAAATCTCTTTGTAGCTAGTACAAAATAACCAATACTAGCAAAAAAGTCAGAGTATTTTATGGCTGAACTACACGCTGATGAATTTCTGGAGCTAAAGTCCTCCAGAGAGGAAGAAAAATGACTGCATCATGGAATTACCCAGTATCCAACCTTTGTAACTAAAAAGAAGCAAAGCCAGACCTGCCCAAACAGCTTTCCTATTAAAGCTAGATCTGAGGAGACCAAGCTATTCCTTTCAAAACAACGTTCATATTTTATCACGAATTGTCTTTGTATTTAATCATCCATAAAGATATCACCCATACTTCCTTTGGCAAACTGATAATGGAGATTTGTCAAAAAAAAAGTAACATATACAGATGTAAAGGTTAAGGGTTATCTAAACTGTTTCGCAAAAAGCACAGGAACACCAATGCCTGATAGCAACTATTTGCCCCTAAAATTTTAAAGGTACTTGAACAAATCAAGACTTCATGAGAAAATATTGACATTTTCAGACAAGTTACATATTTTATGATCAACCCTTTATAAACAGAACCCTGGATATGAGCCAAACAACAATTATCAGACATATGAGAGCTCCTTTTTTCTCCTCCTCAAATCCCAGTTTATTGGAATAGGGCTGAACAGCAGGGAAACAAATTCAAAACCTTGTGTGACAACTGGTCAAAAACACGCTTAGTAGTTGAAGTTATCACAAGCAATGTGACTGACAATTTGAGGAAATTAAAAAAATATATATACACAGTTTATGTGTCTTAATCATTATTATTCTCATACATTTCTGTGCATTAAACACACCCACTCCCAGAGGGTGTTTTAGATTTTAAAAATGCTTTGAACACAGTAAAAGTCAGTTCATAACTAGATTAATTTAGAAGGGGTGAAGACACCCAAGAAAATGCCTCCAGTATGATATTACATATGTGACACCCCAGCTTTACAGCTACACATTGAACAGACCCTGAAAAGTCTGGTACCCCATAGATCACAGCCAAATCAAACAATTCCTCCTGTGCTGAAGGCTCTTGTTACATATCCAAAACTTATTTTGGTACAAAACAAACAATGCATAATTAACTAAGCTAAGCTCAATCGCAGTTTTCAGACCTAAAAACCTGACAGACAGAAGTGAGACAAATGAGCTCACTGACAGGAGATAAGAGCCAGAAGGGAACATGACTGTGGTGGTGCAGAAGGCTCAGGCACTCCACTGATGGTTTCCAGAAGGGCTAACACAGAGATAGCCATAGCAACGAAGAAATGGGACAAGACTAGTAGAGATAGTTGGAAGGAGAAACTGCCAAGGCCTTTTCCTCAAATTTATTCCCAAATCTATGCCGACTGAAAAGGCAATGGCAATGCTTAAGAGCCATCATTTATGAGAAGCAACAGATTTCATTATTATGAGGATATTCAAGTTTTCATAACAACCACATTGTTATATGTCATCATTATAAAATATTTGTTATGAAGTATTTGTATCTATATTTGTACAATATCAAATATTTTATTGTGAAATTGTCAAATATCAAATATTTTTATCATATCAGGCAGAACTGCTCATTTTTTCTTTTGCATATTTTGATTTTGAAACTTAATTTTTACCTGTTTACATTCTGAATGCAGCAGTAAGACAAAGACCTCTCATGTTAGAAGGATGAGATCTGTGCTCATTTTATTTTACTGTTATTTACATATCACAGGATTCCTGATGTACTTTTACCAGTCCTCAGTTCTGTCACTTTCTAGCTTTTTCCACAAGTTTTGCTCCATGGCATAATTTGACTAATTTTACATCCACAAATTTGAAATTTTAGAGAAATTGCCTCTAAAAATTGCCCTAATTACCTTTAGAGTTCTTATTTTCTGATCTTGTGAGAAACTATTTTAGCAGCCTGCTAAGGGTTCACAAAAATCCATCTCAACTTCATGTCCAAAACATGTGCTTGGACAGTTCTGCTTGTTGCAAGGAAGACAAAGATTGAGATTGCAAAAACAAGTAATTGCTCATGAAGTAGCCTCCAGAATAAGGAAGCACTTACTGTGCTTGGCAGTAATTTAAAATGTGTAAGAGTTTTATAACTAACAGCGGGTTCCATAAACAAAACACACACTAATCCAGACCAAACAGCTGGGTAAGATGACATACAGTTTACCTATCAGCTTGTTATTTGGTCCTGCCCCATGAAAAGTGCCATATATTCTTGATAGGCAAATGAAATTTCTCATTAGGCTGTGGCTTTCTGTTACACCTCATCTGATGTGCCTGCAGGCACATGCAGAGCTGGGGTCCTGCCATCTTCTGTACTCCCAGGTGCACCCTAACTTCCCCCCACACTGGCACACTTATTCTGGCAGACAATCCAAACCCAGCTAGAGGTGCTGGTGTAAATACCTCCCTGCCAAAAGAGTGATTAGTTTTCAGCCAGATCAGCTCTCTCAATTGCTCATCACAGAAGCTGTTACAAAGGCTTAGGGGGAAGCACATGGCCAGAGTTGGGCGAGTCCCAGAGCTGGCCTGGCCATGGCCATGCTGGTCCCCAGACAATTACATTCTGCTCAACAAAGTTTTACCACACACGTATACTCAAGACAATATGCTATTCTGAGTTTCCTGGATTACTTTAACATTTGATAGTGTAGCTGTGCACATTCATATCCTACACAAAACCTGCTATTTGTAGTCTGCAGAGTGCTTTTAAGGCTTTGCATAAGGCACGTAAAAACGTAAATGGCATTTTACAGAGGTCATTATCAAGCCAAACTTATGATGGCTCTGCAAACAATAAATCCACTTCATAGACTAACCAAAAGATCCTAACTTGCTAGTTTAAGAGTCCATTCAGTACCTATCAGCTAAATAGGTTTATTCTGGATCTTGCCTCTCTGAAAAGAGGCACTTTCTCATCAGTCTTCTCATCAGTCCCTTTCTACTTGGTCACTGTTTTGCTGGGGAACTCAAAAAGAGGCAAAGCACACTGATACAGACCACAGAGCTCTATCAGCTGCACAACCACATTTGCATGTCAATTATGATGCTGTTAACTGGCTGCTCTAAAAGAGAGCTAGAGGCAATATTTATCAATATAAATCCAAACATATCTTTGTAAGAATCATGATGAAAACCAATGCAATTTCTCTAATGTTGCAGCTGTACTTTTCCTATTTACTAGATTACATTTTTCAGATTAGATTGGGAAAACAGGGACCAACATAATTTGTGCCTGCTTAATAGATACACTTTATCTCAGCCATCTTTAAAACTGGTGCTATTTAATATATCTATTAAATATACATTTTTAGAGGCACTGCTATTCAAGCCCCGGCCAATTTGGCAGAACAGAGCCTTTGCAGAAGTGAAACAAAGAGATGCTTTCCTTTGCATGCAAATACCTTAAAGCTCAACGATTTTCAGTCTTAAAGGCTTCCCCAGGAATTTTCTGAATGTAAACAAGCAAGAGTACACTTAAGCTTGAAGATACAAAAGCAATGGGTTCAGTCAAACACTGAAAAACAGAGAGGTAGCAACAGCAAGACTGACACCACTCATTCTTCATGCCACCAGGAAGCCAAGGCTTTCCATCAGAAGAACAAGTTTTACATACCTCTTCTTGAAGCACATTATAATCGCTCGGCTTGAGATAAAGCTACTATTCATATTTTTAAAAAATAAACCAATAAAACAATCATGTTTTCTAGAAGTAGCCACTGACAGCAGCTTAAAAATAACACTACAGGCAATTATGGAATAAGTGATTTTTCATAGTCACCATGTCTGAGGCCGAGTCTATTACCTCAGATTCCTCTGAATATTGCTTACCATGTTACATTTCCAAACACTATCTCCAAAGAAGATTAAGCTCTAAAACCAACAGCTGTTTCACATGCAAGAACACCTGGAAAAACACATAGTATTCTGATATTTTACATATTTTCAGCATCTTCAACAATGCTTTTTTGATTCATTGGTGGAAAGAAATTGTCTTTGGATAATTAAATCATTACAAAAACCCTAACTTTTCTGTTGTCTTTTTCACAAAGAAGTCTTTGTCTTCCAATTCAATCTGAAAAAAAATTAATAAAAATTGAAGTGATTGAATTGAGCTTTCCAGTAATGGAAACAACCAGAAAATCTGTAACTTGAAATGCTTACTATTATCAATGACATACTTCACCAAGACAAATAAAATGGCAAAATATATGCAGACAGATACAGGCTCCCTTTACCTAGTTAACATGACAAGAAATAGGAATAAGCCCACCCGTTCAAGAACTCAGAACTATATCTGGCCCTATGAGAAAAAGGTCTTGTTACTTCAAATGGAAAAGAGGTTATCAATATCATTTTGGCTTGACTTATAATCAGCTAGTAATTTTTTTTTCTGATAGGGGTAGGTAGAAGAATAGAGGTTATGAACCCGGTAGAGAACAGACACATGCTTCTTACATTGAAACAGAAGAACAGGGATCTTCTGTTTTCCACCTTAGGACAAAAAAAAAAAGAGGAAATCCTAAGTTTTACAGACTAAAAAAAAGGAAGGAAGCTGGGGGCAGGGGGCAGATGAAGAGGAATAGGGAAGAAGCAGATAAGTAAAGAATGTTTAAGAAGTTTCCAGTATTAACCATGAATAACAGAGCAGCTCTGCCAACTGTTGTCCATGAAACTGTTTCAAAAATACAGACTCATATTTCTTCTTTATCAGAGGAAGAAAGGAAACAATCTTAGCACCAGAAGGAACATTTCTAAATCCTATGCAAAGATACAAACTGCACGTCAAGCTCTGTATGCTCTCTGTACTAACAGTCCTAATACAGATGTGAAGAAAGGAACCATGCAGCCTAGGCAAAGAGGCATATTCCTTGAAGACAGAAAATATTATCCAATTTTACTTTTTATGAAAACTATCACTATCTCTATCCTGCTTAGCTTCAAGCAGTGTACCTCAGATGCACCTAGAAGTCTGAGAGTGTTCCTCATAATTGTACCTATGGATTCAGTGGTTCATAGTGTTAATCTGACAACATTTAAGTTAACCCATGCTATATTTTTCTCCAAAGATAAGATAATTAAAACCCAAGTGCCATCTTTATACAGGGTTTTTCCTCAGAAAAAAAAATTAAAAGTCTTTATTTAAGGGTAGCATCACCCAAAGAAGCATGAATGCTACTTCATGAAAGTACAATTACTGCACACTTACGTAGTCTACACCATAACTCCTGCTTCATCAAGGATCAAGCTGTTACCCATTAGGGTTTCTATAACAAAAATAATGAAGTAATACAAATTCTGCAGTTAGCCCATGGAACAAAACAAAGCATCAGAAGTATTGCTGTGTCCTGTCCCAACCAGCCCAACATCTTGTACATACCCACCTCGCTACACTAACTCTGGAGAAAAGTCAAAACAAGACTTTATGGGGTAATCATTTAATTTCTCCTCTGTAACCTGTAATTTCAAAGAGTTGCAAAAGAATAAAACATCCTTTTATGTAGTAAATGATTTATGATAGTAAAAGAAAATGCCTTGTTCTAAAAACAACTAAACAGAATTCTGTAATTTCTATTACGGAAGAGCCCCTATTATGCAGTTATAGTCTTGTATGCACAGTGTATGTAGATTCCCACTTATTCCATGAAAAATATTCATGAAAATGCATCAGTACACACCTTTATAGTTAAGGATTCATTCTGCATTTCTAAATAAAACTCAGAAATCATAAGTTCAGTGTAGACAATAAAATTCAAATCAAGAAATCCCAAGCAATGGGTTTCAAAGGGCACCACATTTCTTCTCTGCTACAGAAAAGACTGAACAAGCACATGATTTAGCTACTGACTGCATTAGACCTGCCACCACCTACTTCCAGAGCCCTGAAAGCACAAAAACACACACTTGAAATCCAGTAACACAAGAAGCAAAACTGAAACAAATTTAAGTTCTTCCTCAAACACCTTAAGTGAGTCTTGCTAATTAACAACTCTACTTTACTTTTATTACCTCATCTACTAGTGTGGTTTTCTACACACAAACGATCAAGAAAACAAAATTCTCTGTACTAGAAACCTGAGTAAACACACCTCACTCATTTTTAGTTGTAGTAACTTCAGCAGTTACTGAAAGTACCTAAAGTAGATAAATAATTGCACGTGAATCCGGGAAAATAGGTTGACTTGGTTCCTTAACTGGAGAAAGATGAAAGGTGCAATCAGTATCAGCAAGGAGGTTTTTTTCCTACAATCAGACTTTTGATTTTTTTTAATACTGCAAAACTAATTTTTATCCTACTTTCTTACTCAAAACAACAAAAGAGAGCAAGCACAATGCATGACAGATTGCAAAATCCAAGCTTGTTTCTTTGTCCCTATAGCACAGGTGACTTTTAGAGCTGCAGTGTTTGCAGCTTTGCTATTCACCCACGAGCATCTGGAAGTTAGATCAGCATTATTTTTAAACAAAACATTTCAGGTGCCCCAAAATGCAAAGTTGACAAGTTATCATATAATCTTGGAACCAAATAACTGGGAACATAAATTCTGAGTAACCAGAAAAATGCATTATGAAGAGAAACTGCAAACAGCTCGCTTTGGTCTCTTGTCATTGTAAAGATCTGAAAAACATTCCTTTAAACATACAAATGCAAACTAACGGTACATCATGTGGCATCCAAGCATCTTTGATTGCTTATCATGCAGTGCTTCTCATAACAAGATCTGCTTCTGCTACTGAGTACAGATCTCAAATTTCATCCCTCAAACCTGTCAATCAGGGTGTTTCCAACAGGCAGATGAGAGAAGGGAAATTTGGGAGTCAGTGTGGCTGACAAATGGAATAAATAGCATTGAGGAGAAGTGCCATTCAGTAAAGACACATAAGCAGAAATCATCAGCTGACAAATACAGGATGGAAGAACGACTGTCTAGACAACTGTATTCCGGAAAGGGATCTGAAGGATTGATTAGCACTTCCCGACTGAACATGAGTCAGTGCAATGCTCCTGCAAAAGGAACAAATGTCACACCAGGAATGACAAGCAGACAACACACATCACCTAAAGCACACACTAAGATTCTCGTGCTTTACCTGATAAAGTTTCCCTGTTCAGTTTTGAACACAGATCAATTATTCACAGATAAGAACATATCATTTATAAGCAAAGAATGAAATGACTGAAGCTATTTCATAAAAGGAAAAGTCTTGGCAAGTCTTCATATACACATAATGATACATTCAAGCAGAAGACTGGTCCAGTGCTAAACACTTACTAGGTAGTGAGATTGCTAAGCACTGACTATAGAAATTGTAGATGCTCTGCTATCAGCATTTAAAAAAAACATATTGGGAAATATCCTTCAGAAGTGACAGATAGAGTTCACCTGGCCTTGAGAAAAGCAGTACAGATTAAACCCCTCAAAACTCTTCCTAAACATTTTTCTATATTTCTATTGATCACCTTCAGAAAAAAAAAAGAATTTAAAAAATCAATCCTCTGTATTACATAATGCTAGAGACATTTCAGACAAATTAAATGCATGTGACAAATAAATAAAAAGAAACGTTTCCCTCCAGGTTGGTCACCTGGCTTCCAAATCACTGGGAAGTGGATGATGGTCAAAGTCATTCTGCTCAGCTCCTCATAGATAGCAAGAAAATTAAGAAAAACAAAACAAAAGGTTACTCAGTGATGTAATGCAAAAAAATAAATCCCACAGTAACAAAAGAAACTTCATTTGAAAATGAAGCAAAACCTTTGCATTTCAACCCTTCTCTGAATAACCAGGCTTTGACGGGTTACCAAGTTTGTTCCCTTGTACCTTCACAGAACCAACAAATCCAATTAAAAAACAAACAAACAAACAAACAAACAAACAAAAAACACACCAAAAAAAAAAAAAAAAAAAAAAAAAAAAAAAACCACCACGAAACACAAGGTAAAGTCTCTCAAAACTACAGAAACGAAGTAACACATTTCCCAGGGGTGCAAACTGTCTGCTCAAAGTGCCTTGTTTCAGTTGCTGAATACATTCAAGTGTCACAAATGACCCAAGCAGTCAAGTGCTCTCCTCAGGATTTTCCCCAATCCCAAAACTCAAATTACTGAGAACTTGATAGACCAAAACCTACACAGTGAATTACACTCAGAAATGAGCTGGGAACTATGGAACATCATAGAAAACATTGTATCAGGCTGCAAACATGAAACCCAATTTTATAGTGGAGTTTCCTTTCTGGGGTGCAGGTTAGGGAAGCAAAGAGATGAGTCAATGGCAGACACTCTTGCAGCAGTGCAAAAAGCTGCTGAGATCTGCATGGTAGGAGTCCAGTAACCAATTATAGTTTCCTTGCCAGAGAAGTTAGTGACTCCATCACGTGCTGCCTGAGCGTGCAGAAGCAATCACAGATTACATTAGCCTACGCTAGATTAAAAAAGAAAAAAAAAAAATAATCATTTTCCTTTTCCACAGGGAGAACACATTCTCACCTTCATGGCTTATGTCATTTAATTCACCATTGCTCCACCACCTTTTGGATAAATCCAGCCCAGCTAGTAGCCTCATAAGTCCAATACTGAGAATGGTGGCAAAAAAACCCCTCAATACAGCAAAAGGGGAAGAAAGAGTGACATCAATATAGAGCTCACCATGAAATAACCTCTGCCTTCAGAAATTTTCCTCAGTAGCTCCAGATATGTAGTGAATAGGGAAAATTTGGTCTCTGAAGGGCACTATATAACATGTTAATGAGCCAGCCAGCTCTGATCTGTCCTTGGGAGATAGTGAAGACATTCAAAACATCACAAACCCATAAGGAAGTCTATATTTTCAGAGGTAGCTTTCTAAAATCTGTTTTAAAATCTTGCTTTAGCCTTATTTCAAGAAAATTTCACCACCTAATTTGTTTAGCCTAAAACTAGTCTTATGATCAAAAGTTTCTTAAGAATCTTAACTTCATATTCTGCACTCCAACAGTCAGCGATTTTTTTTTGGTCCAAAAGCTGCAGGTTGAGATAATTCCATTTTTTAAAGACATTGAAAGTTACTGCTTATATAAAAGACTGAAAAATATATCACCTTTATTTGACTGACATACTAAATTGATATAAAAGCCTCCATGACAAATGTGTCATGTGTCAAAAATGTTCCTATAGAAAATGTGTGGGTCTTTGCTATCTCAGCTAGAACTCAGGGAGTATTTCATAATGGACTCCCACTGTCCCAGTGAGGCAAAGGGAGCATCAGGATCCTGTCACACTCATCATTCCTGCAGCCCCATAGTACCTCACCTCCACTTGCTTGCAGGTGACCAGCCCCACAGCTACAAGCAGTAACTAAAGCAAAAATCACCCTTCATCTGCCCCTTAGCTAAATGAACCCACAGATACATTAGGTTTTGCTCTGCCTCAATTCTAAATAGTTATTTAGACAGCTTGATAGAAGTTTTGGATAGAGCTCATTATTAGTGACAATATTAGTCTAAGATAAAAATACAAAGTGAGTGCCACATAGAAATGTGAGGCACAATTCATGGAGAGGAATGGAGGAAAAAGAGGCTTGATTAAAGGCTTTATTTGTACTGTCTGAAGAAGCACACAAGAAAAGCTAATGAAGTGTTTACATTTAGCAAAACATTATACCATGCTATTGACAGAGATACTGTTGAGCTAAACAAACCAAGTTCATTTACAGCAAAGTTAGCTTGCAGTCAAAAAAGGGAATGCAGCATGGAGATAAGGATATCTTTGCTATCTTTCAACAGGACTGCTAGCAAGACTAGTTTGGCTGCAACTCAGAACAGGACACAAGCCAATTGATTTGGCTTTTGTCTATGTGCAAGTCAATACTGCTCCTGTGATCAACTAATAGGCCCCTGTCTTTTTCCTCCTATGAGCTTCAGCTTACAGTACAAAGTCATTTGAACCTTACACTTCTCCATCTATAAACTAGGAGATGCCCAAGACTTCATGTCCCCCTCAGAAAGGCACACTTATGGCTTAACCACATAAAATTATCAATTACTATTTCAGCTTGGCAGAGTTAAACTGGTATATTTTGCTGTGCAGAATGACTTCAGCATCTGGAATACCATTCTGCTTATAAATTAGGTGATCCATTCAGCAACTGTTTTTAATTATTCTCCTTAATTAATCCACCCTAATCCAAAAAATGCCTTCCAGAGAAATGCTGAGAAACTCTGTGCTCGGTGAAAAAGCATAAATTGCCTACTTTGCAGAGAACATAACTGCACCCTTACAGATTCAGGTAAATCAGAGAAATCAGATGATATGGCAATATGCAGATCTGGTGAGACAAAAAGAAAAACAGATATCCTGAATCTATATTCAGATTGAATGAAACAGAACTTGTATCTTTACTTCAAACGGCAGCTACAAGGTAATTATGTAGCCCTGTGATTTATTTATTACAGCTAAAAGTCACAGAAAGAGTCACTTTTGAAAGCTACTTACTGGTTTGCTGCCTGCAGAGCATCCAAAGCTAGGCAGTCTTAAATGACTCATTTTAACAAAGGGTTTGATTATTATTCTGAACAATATTGGTCACTGGTTGGACTCTATGATCTTGAAGGTCTTTTCCAATCTAAATGAACCTGTGATTCTCTTGGGTTCTGAGTTCACAGAGATCAGCATACACTACTTATGTAAGTCAACTCCATTTGACATCTACCAGATTTAAATACTACTAACAGCAAAAAATAATCTTCCCTCTCCTACCCTTTCATCAGCACACTTTGTGCTAAATACTCCACATAAATGACCACAGGATCCTCTGTACAATGCCATCGCTGGTTTGACACCACAGCTGAAGGTGTAAGTCAAAACACAGGCAATTTCAAACTGAAAAATACAAGCTTAACCTTCTGTTCTGAAAATACAGATACCAAAACCCAGACAAAGCAAGCTCTCAATACCGGAAATATTCCAGCGTTTCACTTTTAGCATCCTGAGGGATAACACTACAAACTGACAAAATCTATAGCCTTGGAAATAAAAACACACAACTGTAGTACAAAAGGTGGCATATAAAAGCATAGTAATATTCTTCTTACAGCAGCATGAATGTCTATCATGAAATGAACTAGCAGTGTGTCTGCCTACTAGTAAATGAAGTTAAGCAACATGCTCAATGAAAAAATCAACAGATATTATCAATAGCTAGCAGGCAGAAGTTAAAAAATTTGTAGAAGAGAAGACTGACTTGTATTACCTACCCCTCAAAGTGGGATCAGTCAGGCTGTGCAAGTGAGCAACAGCCACCTGGTTACCAGCAACCCTTCAGTGCAACCAGGTGGCTGTTGTCTGGTTATTCATCCATTTTGGCATCACAGTAGAAATGTGCAGCACACAGCATGTGCTGCAGAATTCAGACTGAAAATGCAGATGAGGTCTGATGTTGATGCAAGTCTTGAACTCTTTGTATGAATGATACATATGCTTGGTACAACTAATCAGGATTCTCAAAGGGGTTTCCTAACACACCCATTTTACCACAGCAGATAAACACACAAGTATTAAAACAGCTGTTTGGAAATGTAATAATCCCATCAGTAAAGAAGAAACCACATAAGCTGGTCTGTGGTACAAAATGCAAGTTTAATTTATGAGGTTCACTTTATATAAAGTTTAAATAATTATACAGCAAGATACCACCCTTTCTCCTGCCTCTCCTCCCACGGCTATGTAATACAATAGCTTACAGGGTAATTGGGTGTGAAGATTTTGCAGACAGCACTCATCATGCAGGTAAGTGAGCACACAGCATAGAAAGCTGTCCAAGGGAAAAAATTAAATTACTTTAGGTTAGTATTTCAATATTTTGCAATAGTCGTATTGAACTATAATATCATTCTCATCCTAGGGGTACAGAGAAACCAATTTGAACAGTGGCTTTTTGTTACTATCTTGAATAGCCTTTGGAAGCCAAATCACAGAAAACCAGGAAATGAATTTAAATAAGAATACGCATCGTTTTGGTGACTATATTATATCTGCACAAATAAAGACAATCTTTGTAGTGGACCACATTTTCTGGTTGATCAAAAGGAAGATCTCTATTGAGAAAATGCAACTGTATCTCTTGAGCAGGAGTAAGATTTCAGTGACACCAGCTCAGGTAAGGAAGGCAGAGCTGAAGAGCAATTCACCTCTAAGTACCTGAAAAGGGTTACTAAACGTAGAAAAGCTTACTTAAGGGATATATCTGTTAATTGTTTAGCAACCATGGGATAGTTATTCAAATAGGGGGAACAGTGCTTATCTGCTTGTTCTCAGTATAAGAAAGATAGTGATTTTTAGCTCATATATGGGAGGGGGGGAGGGGGGGGGGAAGTGCTTCAGTTGTGAAATAGCACACTAGGATCCAAAATAAAAATAAACAACAAATAGACGGAGACGAGGGCTGCAGCTTGAAATACTTGACTGCTAATATCCAGCATGCCATTCCAGAGAGTCCCAGAGTGGTTTTTAAGCCTCTTGCCCATCCTCGTAAAGAAAGGCGGGTGGCAGGACTAATCAATATCTTACAACCCAGCTGCGACCTGGCAAATAAAGAAGTCGAGAAAAAAAAAAAAACCTCGTCGATGATCTGTGTAATTTAGCATTCGGAAGACGGCAACATCTGGGCTCAACTCCAGATGGGACGGAGCGGCCCCGCGCTCTCGGCTGGCCACAGCGCTGGTACACACACACACACACACACACAAAGGAGGGCTCCGCGCTCCTCCCGCTTTTCTCCAACACCAACAACTCCGCGTTCAAATGCGACGTAAACACACGGAGAGCTGCCTGCTGCGCCGGCAGGCCTGTACAACACTTCAGCTACACCCGTGTCAGAGGGGCTATTGTCCGGGACCAGCGGCCGGCGCTCGCCGGGTGTTGGCGTAGGCGGTGCCAAGAAAAATAAAATCGCTGCGAGTCTCTCCGATCGCTCCGCAAGTCAAACCCGCGGACTTCAGAGCCCTACACTGGGCTGAGGGGAACAAACGAGGCAGCGCGGCTCCCACAAGCGACACTTTGTCTGGTTTCCAGCGAAGCAGCGACAAAACCCCCGACGCACGAACAATGCCCGCGGCACCGCTGCCGCTCCTTGCCGGGCCGCCGGCGGACACCGTCTCTCACCGACCCATCGCTGGGTCGCCGCTCTCAGCGATGTTTTTAGGCTGCTTTGTTCCCTGTAAAACGCCGACCTTTTCACCCAGCGCCGGCGGGGACAACCGAGCGCCCGCCTCGGAGACTGGGGACCGGCCCCTGCCCCATCCCCTGGCAGCGGCGGGAGACGCCGCAGCCGCGGCTCGGGCATCGGCCGCCCTTTGTTGTGCCCCCAGGGAAGGGGCCGCTCCCCCGCGCCCTGACGGGACCTCGGCCCCCACGGCAGCGTTCACACCCGTAGGGCGCTGCCTTCGCCCCAGCGGGAAACGGCGGCAGCGCCCCGCGGGCGAGCCCGCTCTGCCCGGGATGCGCTCCCCGCCGGCAGCGCCGCTCCTCGCCCCCACGCTGCCCCGCTCGCCTTCTCCTTCACTCACCCACGCCGTACTTCTCGTGCTCCGTGGGTATCCACATGCTCGCGGCGTGCGAGCGCGCCTTCCCCCGCCAGCCCCTCCGCCGGGAGCGGCGGTGGCCGTCAAGCGCGTCCGCTGCCCGGGGCTCCCGCCGCGCTCAGCCGCGGCTGCCCGGCCCCGGCGGCGAAGGCATTGTTCGGGCGGGCGGACTGACTGAAGGCGCTCGCCGCCAGCCACTTATATTCCCCGTCCCGCTGCACGCCGGGGAACGTAGTGCCTCGATGCAGCCGCGCCCCTCGTCGCCCGCGGCCGCGGGAGAGACTACGAGCCCCGTCTGGCCCCGCGCTCCCCGCCGGGGCGGAGCGGGGCGGAGCGCGGCTCCCGGGGGCCGCCCCGCGCCGGGGCGGGCGGAGCGGCGGCGGCGGCATGGCCGAGTCCCGCGGGGCTGCGGGACCGCCGGCGAGGGGAGGTGAGTGCGCTGCGGCAGGCCTGAGGGGTCTCACACTGCGCTCCCCCACTCCCCTCCGTCCCGCGATCCCGGCGTGGACGGTGGGACGGGGCTGGCGCAGCCATCCCTGGGATGGGGAGCGACGGACACGTGTGGGGCAGCCGGGAGCGCCAGGGCCCGGCCCCGGAGGCTCGCTTGTCCCCCGTCGGAGCGGGGTTCGGCGGACAGCCCTGTACCGTCCTCCCGCTGGTTTCGGGGACGTGAGTCGCTCTGGTGCTGCTGATGCCAGTCCTTCCACGTTGTCACACGGAGCTGTGGGGACGGGGAGAGTTTCCAGCAGCGGGTCGAGCTGGGGAGGGAGTTGATGCTGGCAGCGCGCCAGGGCGGTGGGACGTGGAGCTGATGGTCCGGGGGGTATTTTGGCTCCTCACATAAATCTGTTTGCCAACACACACATGCACAGTGATAATACAAAGCAGGCGGTGCACAGCCAGGAGCACAAATGGACCGTGGGGAATTACTGCAGGGATAAGCCAGGTACTGTAAGCAGCAAGAGCAGCAGCTTTTGTGTCCGTGTCGAGAAGTCTGTATGTTTGCACCCTTCTGGCAGGAGCTTTGCTAGAGCTCACAGGACATAAACTGCAAGAAACCCTCAGGCTACACAGGTCCTTTTAAGAGAAACGTGAGTGTTTTGAGGCAGGAGCAACAGCCTGGGTTAATCTTTTGGTCCTATGGATATGCACAGAGAAAAAAGGGACAAAACCAATGATAATGATGCTGCTTTACAGGCCTTACCAGGTACAAGTTGTCTCTAAAATGAGTATGTTTGGTTTTAGAAAAGTGTTCTTCCATTAAATCATTATTCTGAAGTGGTATCTAGAGATTTCATGGATTTATTTGGTTTGATCCGAATGAAACAACCAGTTTAATATTTTCACATTTAAGAGAAGAGAGTAGCTTTCTGCTCAGGTTGACTTTTAACTTCTGCTGTCCAGTCATTAATAGTGAGAAGGACACAATGAAAGGAAGTCATGTGCAAATAGGCAGTTTCAAACCTAGAGTTAGAGCACTTTTATTCTGTGTTTGGGCCTTTGATAGTGAGTGGTCTTTTAAGTGACAATTGTGTTGTTTGTGTTGTTTGTCTAGTATGTGCCCTTATTCTATACATTAAAGTAATATCAGTTTATGCTAGTGGTTAAAGCAGTACTCTTACCTTATTTCTGTGTTGCAGTATGTTGGCATGAACCTCATACAAGAAAAGCCAGACCCTTTTGGAGCATCCACACTGGTGTAATTGCACTCGGATGCAAAGCTGTGCTGTTTTAACTGTTGTGAAGAACATGTACCTGAGTCTGTGCAACTCCTCTGTGTATACATAGGTCTGTGGATTACTGGAGATGATGAGGTTACCCTGAGGTTTTTTTGGATAAACCTTGTAAAGATATTGACATCAGTTCAAAGAAAAAAGGAAATTTTTTGAGGAAAATGGAAATTCAGAGGCCTATGCTATTTTCCTTTTACTGAGCAGAAACACTCATTGAAATGACTAGTGGACTTTCTCTGTCTTTGCTCCCAAATTCACTTTGCATCCCCTGGCAGATCATTTGGAGTCTCTAGGTAATGAAATATGTAAAAATCGCTGTTGAAAATCAAAATAATAGGTGTCAGGCTAAATTAACTTTTATGTCAGACTATAGACTTCCGTGTATATCCATGCACTTCATCTCCCCATAAGACAGGGCTGACAGCATGCTGGCTGGGAGTCATAAAATTTTGCCCCAGCCTTTTAACTGATGTCTCTCATGTTAGCCATGACTGACTTTGGCATTAACATCTTCCCTTGGACAAAGGTAAGAGTGCCCAATAGCTCAAAAAGCTTTTTCATAATTATTTGTTTAGAACACAGTCACTTAAGGTCAAGAGATCTTCAGAGTATAAATCACATTGTCTGTGGGCAAAGAAATACCCCACTCTAATATTTATTATTTCTCTGCCTCTGAACAAAATCCTTATTCATTCAGAGGTTTAATTTCTACAAAACTATTCTCTCTGGCAACACCTTGTACTTGCATATGCAAGTGTGTGTGTCACTTACTTGGAGGCAGCATATAGGAAAATTAAATAACATACTATTTCCTAGCTTGCTGATTCTATTTACAGGAAAGCCTGTGTTTTTATATTCTTATCCAGGACAGTGTTGCTTTCTAGTTAGTTCCTTCCAGCAGCTTTCACCAAGTGGCTTTTAATAAATATATCATTGTCCACAGTACAGTTTGTTCAGTCTGCAATAATTATACTGCATATCAACGCTTCTTACAGCATCTGTCGAAGGATTTTAAATTCCTTTGTATTTTTTCTGAAAGTATGTCTTTTGTTGTTTCATCAGCAGTCTGACAGTTTTGGTTTCTTACTCAAGGTCTTCTTGTGCTCAAGTGCTTTTGAACACATACTGCTGGGGTGCACTATGTCCAAGCACAACATGTTACTCTGATTCCTTCCATGTCTTTCTCCTGCCCCATTTTTAAGAATATTCAGTTTACTCTGGAAAACAAAAGTTTGACTGGTATTGCACATGTCACTTTTATTTTGTTCTACCTAGAGGATACTCCAGTGACAGCTGGTTTGTTCCTGATAGTACAGCCATTACTCTTAAGTTCTATTAAGGATGCTATTGGAGCTGCTCAGCGAAGTGGACTCTGGAATGCAGGGTTTTCCTGGTCACTGAAAGGCAGTCCCATGCACTCTCAGACCCAAAAGATTTCTCCATACAGGTTAATGGATGCCTTCCTCTTTAGATTCACAAGCACTCCCACGTTCATGGGTGCCTTTGTGGGTTCTTAAGTCTAAGTCCATTTCTGGATCTTGGGCCACTTACCCAGCCATTGGCTCAGACAATAAGGGTGGGGAATGGACAAGTGTTTCTTAGATTGTGTTCCCAGGTTATCAGTAACTCCTGACAAGTGCATTGTAGTGACATAGTCCTTCACATTTGCTACTCCAGGCTGCATGAGAGGGTACAGTGCTGTGGGACACCTTAGGCAACGCTCATGTGTGCATCAGGGTAGCCCTGCTGAAGGAGTAATTAAAGGGATTCCCCAGCAGCAACCCCTGGGGAAGAAAGGGAAACCTCTTATTCCCTTTTTGATTTCCTTTCCCTTGGAGAGCCGGGCAGTGAGGGAAGTGGCAACAGCAGCAGTACATGTGGCTATGCCCTGCCTTTAAGCCAGTTCTCAGTATGTGGAGGGTAAGGAAAGATGGTACTTTTGAATCCTATTTGGGGTGGCAAAGACTGATCAGGACTGAAGTGCACTAGTGAAAACACTGTAGGCACCCTCACTGTCTGATTCAGAAGGACAAATGCATTTGTGGATCCCTTGAACATTACCATGTCCTGTAAACCTCTCTGAATTCTGTGCTTGGGCTCCCTTAGCCTGCACGGAGGTTTCCTCCTTTTTGCTAGCAACTTGGTGTTGGCTGTCAAAATGGATACACACATTGGCCCCTGTCTCACATGCGCCCCACAGGCATGGATCCCTCAAATATTAGAATAATGTCCTGGTTTGTTGGCTGGACTTTGTCTCCAGGCACCCACTGTGCTCACAGCTAGACTCTGGGCTCCTTGCATCGTCCCAGTCTTCTACTCACTGGCTACTGCAGTTTGTGCATAGCTACCAAATTACACATAGATACACTGTGGTCCCTCCAGTTGCTCGTTCCTGGACCTGCAGACCTTGAGAACCACAGCATCTTCTGCAGTTGCTGGCACTTAGACTTTGCAGCAGTATCACACATAGCACTGAGGGTGAATTACACAAAAGAGTAGTTAAGGATTTAGCAAGAAGAAGGAAAAGAGGTGCAGGGTTTGATCAGAGAAGCTTACCCATTGTTTAAATACAATTTGCCCTTTTTATTCTTTCCTCCACTCCCCGTCTCCATGGCCTGGTGCTTGCCACCATGCCCCTTCCCTTTCTGCACCCCCTCGGCTAAATTCTTCATAAAGTGTACAAAATCCCACTGTCACCTTCTGATCCCATCCACAAACACCCTCAAAAATACCATAGTATGTATGATAATCACACGTTTCCCCTTTCCTATCAGTGACAAGAGTTCATCCTGACCCTGTTCAAGTATGTGTGAGTAGTTCCTTTAATGCCATTATAGTTCCCGTTTTGGCAGAGACAACTTACTGTCTCTGTTCTCACCTGCTCATTAATATTTGTGTGTAATCTACCACTTCCCTTGTTATTTGTTGTTTCTTTTTTACTGAACAGTCCTTAACCAAATAACTGGGGGACTAGATGCCTTCCCAGCTCCTGCTTCCTTACACTACCACTGCCATTCAGATCAGACTGAGTGCTCTACCTCCTTTCTCTCTAAAATATCCACAGCATGCATGGTGGTGAATGGGGAGCTGCTGGCTGCTCGTGTCTGTGTGCCAAGGTGACAGAGCAGCCAGTGCCCTGAGCACACAGCTGCCTCTTCTTGTCTCTTCATTCAGGAGAGATCCTCAGGCCTTAGCCTGATGAGCAGCCCACATGTATCTGCCCATTTCTGATTCATGGGTTTAGAGGCTGATACCCTCTCAGTACCTTTCCTTAAAAACCCCCACCAATTCCAAATGATCACACGTGGTTGCATGCTCAGTTGTTTTCCCACAGGGCTCTTTCAAGCTTCCAGAATACCACTGGTGATGTGTTTCTCAGGTTAAATCTTTGTGTGCAGTAGAAGATTTCAAGACCTGAGGCTTCCACCATGCTACAGATTTTGGTCTGAAAGACAAGAAATTTTACTAGTAGGCATTATAAGCTCTGTAAAGGATGCAGAATAATCATTGTGAACTGAACAATTAGCAATTACACCTGGAGGACAGGTTCACTAATTAATTCTGGAAGTGCAACACAATTTATTTTAATATGATTACCAGAATGGATCTCCTAAAGCAGTATTATTTAAAAATGTTTTAAGAGCCTTTTTTGTTATTTTTAATTAAAAATCCAATCTCAAAGTAATTTTAAACATTTACTTGATAAGCAAGTGGGTCTTCTGGAGGACTGGAAATTACTAAATTATTGTTGTAAAATCACCTTTTATGTGCCTCTCTGGTTGAAAATTAAAGAGGCAGAATCCTTTCATGTAACTGTTGCAGTAATATTTTAGTGGTTTTAGCCTTCACATCAGATTTCCTAAATACATGATGATGGGAGAATATACAAGTGAAACTAAATATTTCATTAAACATGTTATAATGGCTTAATAAAATAAATGATTGATTGTATTGGTTGGTAATAGAGTTCTGAAGTGCCCGTGATTCCTGCCATAATTTTACAAATAATTGCCTCGCAAATGTGCAGTATATTTTATCTGAAGACAAGGGGCATCCCCACATCTCAGTATGAATGTGTAGTTTCTGTTAGCACAAGGCATAGGATACGTGGTATTTCCCAAAAATACCCAATAAAGACTTGCTATTTCGTTTCCTCTGAATTCAGAAAACCTTTATAGCCTAAATACGAAGATGGATGGCCTTATCTTTGTATTTCATTCTAGTAGTCTAAGCCAATTCTTGCCTGCTCAGTAGCAAGGAAAGGCTTTGATACATGAACAAACTACCTCGTATCAGCTCCTCTATACTCTAACTAGAGCTCATTTAGAAGTGAGCTGCTTCAGACTGCCTGGTGAGCAGGTACACTGCTTCAACATGGTAACTTGTTTGCATGTTAAAGCCTTCAAGTTCTTTGAAACCTCTGCTCAGTCTTTCTCTTACCTGCAGTGGAGCAAGAGTGAGTAGTGTTTCATCAGTCCTCAGACTGATGAAGTCCTTTAAACTGTTTCTGTATTGGCAAATATCTGATTCTTACCCAAAAAAAAAGCTTTCTCGTCACTTGAACAAATAATAGATGTGGGCATGCTTTATTTAGATGTAGAGGTGTAGGCAAGAGAGGTACTTGAAGTGTTCTGAGTGTTCTGAGTGTAACACAGGTGCCAGGATAATTTGTTATGCCTGCTGAAACACCTTGTTCGCTGCTTTGTTTTTACTGGGGAGTACTGGTTGTCTGGAAGAGCACTGAAGTTGTAGATACTTGCCCGCAATGATGACTGCCACAGGGCGTGCCTGTCATATAAACAGGTCTTAGAGTTCACCCTTTGAGACTTTAGCCAGCTTTCTTGATGAAGGGATGTAGGGTTTAAACTGGCATATGGTTGTGTATACAAACAGTGGGAAAGGAAGAAAAACACTTAAGTATTATGAAATTACAAGTGTTAAGTATTTTAACTTCAGTATGGGTTAAATTTGTCTGTCCAAACAGCCTTCATAACCTTTCCCAGCCCTGTGTGCTTTCTTCCAGCATATCCTGTCTTAAAACCTCTGCTAGAACTCTGCAACTTTGTGTAACCATTTATATCCTAAAACTGCAGTTGTTCCCAGTCTCTCTCTGAGGTTTTTGCTTCACATTCTCCTCCACAAACTCCCAGCAGGCTGAAACCAGGAGAAAAGCCTGAAAGCATTTGAATGTCTTTCTGTGGGCTTTTTAAAGTAGCTTTAAATATTGCATCAATAAAAGCCTCACACAATGCAGGAAAGAACATGACATTCAAGAAGCAGGAGGAAAAAAATGTGGTGAGTTTTGTACAGCTTTAAAGCAGGTCTGTGCTTCTGAAGAGCTGGGCACATCCTCCTGATCAGTGTCTCACTGAAATCAGGGAAATGTGTTTGTAAAAGTCTGAGTTCTTTGCAGAGTTGTTGTCTACAGTACTTAATTACAGTCACTTGAATGGGAAAAGACTCGTGTGCAATGACCTGATAATTGTTGTATTAAATAATGTATTAGTCAGTACCACTAAAACCACATAACCAGGCTGAAAATGTGCTGTGGCATCCCTGCCTATGGCTGGGGGCAGGTTGGAACTAGGTGCTCTTTAGGTCCTCTCCAACCCAAACCATAGCAGTACATGTTAACTTCTAATGTTTTCATAGGAAATAGTATAGCTGCAATAGTCCGATCATTGATCCCAAGACCTGATTTTCCAGCAGGTGTTTCCATGATCACTGCTTGTTTGCCATTCTGTCCTAATGTTCTGCTGTAGTACACCTTTAAGTTAGAAATTGTAGTAGGTGTTTTGTCAGTAGCTTCGGTGGTCCACAGACACTGGTCTATGCTTTGTACTGTATTTCTTTAAACTTTCCTTGTGATATTTTTGCCTTTTGTTTTCACTAGACCATGTCTTCCAGTTGGTCTTTTTTTTTAAAGAAATTGTGTATTTTTCTCTGGTTTTTATGACTCACAGGCAGTGACCAGTGTGAAATGGCCCCAGCTGTTTCTGTTTGATTCCTGCTCATTGAGATGTCATCCTCCCCTTTGTCTTCAGAGACTCTGTACCCAAGGAGCAGCTATTTGCCCTGTGTAGTTGTAGCAGGTTAAACACCTTCTCTTTATCCCTCTGGTATAGGAGCTCTATAACTTGACACACCATCTGTTTCAACCTCATGGTTTTTTGTGGTATGTTGTGGCTCTGTTCACCCGAACAAATAATAAGGCCTAGTAGATAAAGGTGCCACAGTGCCTGCAGCTAGGTTGCACAGTTTGGCATTTCTGCTTTGGATTCCATGAAGTGAGTGTTCCCACACCAAACAGCCCCTTGGTTAGACCCAGGCATTTCTGTTAAGGCTTGGGATGCATTTTTCATGTACCTGGGCTCCAAACAAATCCTCTTCACATGCTCCAAAACTGATCTCTAAACCCAGCTGATGCACAAAGCAGCTGGAGAGTGATCAGGGGCTGCAGGACTCCTGTGTGGGTCACAGCTGTGCTCAGAGGCAGGAGGAGAGACAGGGCTGAGGGGCAGCTCAGGGGAGCTTGGCACAGCACCCTCCCGTCCAGAACCTCATGCTGAGTTCGTGGCATGGCCTGTCAGTCCCATGGTGGAAGTGTACAAAGCTCACAGTATAAAACCAGCAATGGTTGTGAAACAAATGTGTGCAGTTCTAAGTGCTACTGCTGTCAGAGGAGCATTTTGCTAGCATTTGTCTTGACCAGTGTGCCAGCACTGAATTTTATTATGACTCCGAATGCACGAATAAATGAGATAAAGCTTTTTCTCTAAAGACTGGTATGTAAAAAAAAACCCCATCCTGCTGGAGGTTTTAATTTGATTTTGTCTTATACAGAATGAAAACATTCAGTCTGTGTTATTACTGTACTAATATAATGTTCAGCCTGCATGTATTTATACAGTTAGCAAAATGTTGCCTGAAAAATATGAACAACATGTATCGCTAATTCAAACATTCTAATTCTGTTTCTTGATGAAGTTAATTTCAATTATTGTATCATCCATGTCCACGAGTTACATTAGCAGTATCAGTTAGTAAGCATATATCATACTTAGGAAGTCAAAATCTGTGTTATATGTTTAATGAATGCATGGAGGACAGTATCACAAAAATATTTATTTCAAACTCTGGTACAATGTCAGAATGTGCTCACAGAAATCTTATGTAGCCTGCTGTGAGATGTCCCTAGGATCTATAAGACATAATTATCTAAGCCCTGACCTAAAAATACTTTACTCTCAAAATAATTTTCAAAAATGTATGTGTAAAGAGTATAAATAGTGGATTATTTGAAATACAGTCAATGCTTTGTTTTCCTGAATCATGATATCAGTTTGGCTGAACTATGCTGATTCACATCACTGCACACTATAATGAACTTTCTTTTTGAGCCACTGTTTTTTTCCAGTTTGAATACTAGTTTATGGAGGTTTGATTCTAAAAGTGGAAACAACTTATTTTGCTGTTCTCCATCTGGAAAAGCTCCAGTTCACTGAGAAAGCAGCAACAGACCACTGAGATTCTAACATCACAGGATCCTCTTCCTCATACGGATTCTTCATTAAATACAACATTCACTTAATTCAGCCTTGAAGGCTCTCTGTGTGTCAGGAGGCTCAATCAGAATATCTGAGAGAGATCTCAGCCTGTTCTGTCAGTATGACACCCACACACACACAAGGATGCCAGAGACCTCTCAGGATGCATTTTGAGGTTGGTTCTAGGTTATATGAGTCTGAAAAAATTGTAGTGATATTTAAAATAAAAGTTTCACACTATTTGTAGTTGTTTTTTTCACATAGTTTTTTCACATAGTTTCACATGCCTTTTTCAGGGAAAGTCTACCAGTGGAAAAGTTGTAAACCCTGCAATGCAAATGTTTTAGTTAGGAGCATGGTAGAAATTCCCATCATAATGACATGGAGGTGTCTTACAGGAACTGCTAAAGCAGGCTTTATGTTTTTAAGGCAAATCACACAGCCTTTCCTTTAGTTACAGAGTGCAAAGCAATTGTTTAAAAAGACCACAAGGCGATTCTTTTTACATCAAAAGGATAAACGTGCTTGGAAATTGAATCCTGTTAGAGGAAAAGAACATGTGACAAGAAAAGGGGAATCCTTGTAATAAAGCATTATTGATCACTACTAAATGATCATGATAAAAAGTAGAGAGTAAAGTAATTAACCTTCTTTACATATCAATGCTGGCATAGAAGTTACTAGGCTCAGTACAGTATTTGTTAAAGGCACTGCAAAGATATATTATAGCAATGAAGTATTACTTCATATGAAAAAGCATCCATATTAAACACATTTTAAGACCCCTCCTTTCTGGGAGAGCTAAGGTCACAGACACAGTAACTGTAAAGTTCCAGCTTGCTGCTTTTGCAGGAGGTTAAGCAGAACAGTGGCAGTGGTAGCATACACAAATAACATTTACATATACATTTTTTTTACTTGTGATGCCTTCCAGTATGTATTTTTTAATGTTTTAAAATTATGGTCTAGATCACCTTGACACAAAATTATACCCTTTTTTTCTTCTTCTTCTTGTTTTTTTCCCCAGGAATGTTCACGTGAAAATAGCAGAAATTCAGTCATTATACCTTAAATTTCAACAGCATTGTTTATGCTTTATTATGATGTCTTTGGAATGCCTTTGTACTAATAGCAAGTTTAACAGAAAAAAAGTTGCTAAATTTTGTTAGATAGATTTGGGTGATAAATACAAAATAGGAACTTGGATGGTCACTTTTGTCTTTCCATTTCAAATTCTTCTGTTGGATATTTTCTTCCTCTTCTTTGTAACTCAACATTCTGAGTTTCAGTCCACATAATTACTTTGTTAATCTTTCCAGATAATAATCTAGGTTTTAGTCATTGCTTCTAATCCCTTATTTTAGTACATAATATGGATCTCAGCTCTCCATGTCTGCCAAGTCATGTGATCACACTAAATAAGGAAAAGTAAACAGAAATTTTGTTTAACAATAATAATAAGAAATTAGAGAAGCTCTAAAAAGTATAACAAAAATTATTCAGTATATAATTCTGAAGGAGATAAATACTGTTTCATATTTGTGACCAAAATATGAAACCCTGAATTTAGTTACACTACTGTAAGTCTCTGTCATTTACCCAGGAATGGGGCATTATACGGCTCTGAGCTTGCAATAGAACTGCTGTAGTGTGTTAAATATTTATAAATTGCATATTAACACTAGCACTTAAATATTGTTATGAATACTTACTAGGGTCACTTTCATTAGTGTGTGTGTGGGCATGTGTGTCCCTCTGTGTAAGAACAGTAGGTTTGCTCTGGTCTTTACAGATGTGGGGGTTTGTCTGGGCTCCAGCAGAAAGACAACAAGCAGTGGCATGTATCTGCTGCTGAACTGGTCAATAATGTAGTCTATTATTTAAACATGATCTTATTGGCAAGCACATTGGTTTTGTTTTATTAAAATTCCTACACTTCACATTTTTATTAATCACTTTCCCAGTGCTATTCAGTTGTGTTCTGATGCCTGTGCTGCGGTACCCATAGCAACACTTGTTAATGCTAATGAAACTGCACCATCCTAAGCTCCCCGACAGAGCAGCCCTGTTAAATATGGCTGTTAAGCACAGTTGTATTTCTGTTAGTTCCAGCTCCCAGCAGACACCTGCTCTATAGAAACTCTGTTCTGAGTTATTAGGATTCCGTAACTTACAGCTTTTCTTAAAGCTGTCATTTAACTGGAATAAAATTCTCGTTTTGCTAGGCAGGAAATGCTACAGAATATGTACAGTTTCTGTAAAACTGACAAGCTTTAGCTGTAGGATTAAGTGTTCTTTTGAAGTGCTCATTTGCATTCAATGAAAAACAGGCAGGGCTGAGAGGGATTGATCTTGGGGGAAGCTACAGGGTGTGTTGTCCCCTAGAGCACATGGGCATTTTAACTAAATATCATTCATAGCGTGTTAACAAGCAGAAGTAATAGCTAAATAATTCCTCATGAACTCAGACTTAATTCAACTTAATAGAAGTACTTGAGGGCTTTAATATGTCAAGGTATGAGAATATTATGTACATTGATTCTTCTTTCACTAGGAAACATACTTGTGTGTAGTATTGGTGAGGACCATGACAGGGTGTTTTGTTTTCATTATTCTGAGTTTTGGCTTTGAATACTGTTTATTTGGCAAGTCATTAGTCATGCATCTTTTGTACTCTGGAAAACAAAGGAAAAATCCTGTAATCAGTACAAAATTGCTTCCAAGAATATGACCACAAATTAGGGAATGCTGCTGTGCCAACAAATAGATGATGCAGTGCCAAGGCTGCAAACCGGGGAAGCTGTCACGTATGTATTTTGAGTGTCAGGCTGATCCTTCTCGACACTCTTTTACCATCTCAAAAACAATTGATTCCAAGACAAAGCTTTAAAATTGCTCATTTCCTGAAGAGTTTTAAATGCAGCACTCTTTTGTGCAGAATTACCTATAGGAATACAAGTTGGTTCCCCAGTGTACTCTCTGTAGGGGTTTGGTTATTTTGGCTACTAAGTGGTTTTGCCATGTAATCGATGAGAACTTGGGGGAGGGTGCTCAGCCTTTTTGTTTTCCATTCTGCTGCTAGTGTGGAGTGCCAGGTTTGCTAGGTGTCTTTTGTTTTCTTTCTTCCCTTTGTCCTTTGCATGTCTAAAACCCCATCTTTCACTCATTATTTGGACTCCTGTATTCACCACTATGTCTTTGTTGTGGTTTTTTTTGTTTTAGAATCATTTCAAGCTCTTGTGCTAATCTCATAATATTAACCAGCTGTATTAATGAGATAATAAACCAGATTTGTTGGTAATGAATTGATCCATTCAACTATTGGATTTAATTAGAAAGACACTTAACATTCCAGCAGATGTTCTTATTTAGTTTCATTATCCTTGTGTTACCAGCAGTGGGATATTTACATCGTAAACTCCTCAGCCTAAGGCCTTATTGCTATGCCGTAGACTACAAAAAATGGCAGGGCACCCATAAATATGTCTTAAGCAAATTTGTATGAATTGTTTTTTCATAATTTCAGTTCTCAGACTTTGCAATGCCTTGAATTTTCAAAGTATTCCTCATTTAATAATAAATCAATTAATCTGTTTTAAAATAGTTCGATTTCTTCTTCCCTAGTTAAAAACCCTTGTCTTTGGACTTACCTCCTTTTCCTCTGGTCTTGTGACTCTCATTCCTTCTTATTCAGTGGCAAAGCTTCAGAAAGAAGGATGTGAGTGCCCCTGTCTGCAGCATTCCCTGCAGAGCAGTTTATGGAGTTCCTCCCTCAGCTTGCTGGTTGCCTGCTGGAAGAGTCTGCTGCTCCCTGAGCTCTGGCGCTTGAGCCACGGCTGCAGGTTGCACCTCAGGGCCAAGCTGTGCCAGTGGAGAGTTCTGACAGTGAAGTTACTTCATTTATCTGAACCCACATACCTCCACTTTCTACTTAGAGAATGTAATTTATGCACCAGTGTTGAGTTTGTCCCCAGAGCTAGTCAGAACAGATAGTTCAGATCTGCAACCAAGTAGAATTGAGCACAAGAGCTCCACACTGCATTTAGTGTGTTAGGTGTGCCCATGCTGACAGCACTGGATTCTGCAAACTGAAGCCAGTGTTGAGTGTCCTTGTTAGGAAGCAGCAGTGATAAAATCTTAGTGGCTTCTTTTCCTTTGTGTATAATGCCTTTGAAGAAACCTTGCACACTGTGGCAGGCTTATGCTAAAATTGTATGAGACAGCTGAGGCTGTAAAGCTGAGAAGAGAGGAGGAAGCTGAGAGGAAGGTTCTGTTTCACCTTACTGCTTCTCACTGTGCACTCCTTAGTTTGCTCTTGCCCTTGGTGGACTCTTGTCCATTTTGAACATTCTTGAGCAAAAAGAAAGGAAGGAATGGTTCTTAATGGTAAAGAGTTGGATTGACTCATGTATTGATTTGGCAAGCCTAGAAGCCAGCACAAACAGAAGGGCAATGGTAGATGGTTAGGAGCTGTGGGATGCGGTGGGGAAAGACAGGACAGTGAGACATCCTTGTGCTTCTTGGTGGCAGCAAGCAGTTACACTGGCTAAACCATCTCTGGGGACCTTGCCTTTCAAAACTCCCATTCAAATGCCAAATCTTTCCTTCCTTTTCTTTCTGATAATCATATCTGTTGTATTGGCCGTAAAATTGCATGGCATATTGCTTTGTGGTAATTGCATGTGTGACTGTGCAGGTGGAGTGCATTGCCTGTTCTGCTGGAGTCTGTGTTATAACTGTGTGGGTGTAATGTTTACTTAATTGTGCAAACGAACATTAGCTTGGAGCTTAGAATAATTGTATTCAAAAGTAAAAATGTTCCAGTAAGGAAAATGAATCCATTTTCATCTTGTTGCTTCACTAGCTGTGAAGATTAACTAGTCTATATTATAACAATTCTTAAAATAAAATAAAGCCATATAATTTCTGTAAGAGGCAGCCTTTTTTTATTTACTTTTTTTCCCCACTGTTGTGATAGTGTGTACAGTCCCTGTGCAGGGATCAGAAATCCATTATACTGGGTGCTTTATCTATTATCCTGTGGGTGCTTATAATAAAAACAGTGCTTATTCTAGTTCTGAAAGTAAATTGTTTTCTTTACCATCTCATTCTCAAATATCTTCAAAGTATTTATTTTATTTTCCCCTGAAGAACTTAGTATACTTCTTAGTTTTAGTTTCCAAAGAATGTATTCCTCTGTTCTCTTCTTTCTACTAATCCACATTTTTTAGCTCTGAATTAGCTGTTAAAGAGCATAGTTTTATCTGTCCTGGTAAAGGTTGAACAACATGGTGTCAGCTGCCAGTTCTGTGATTGAGAAAGGGATTTTCTTAGTTCCTGAGTTCAGAGGGCTTTCTGTGAAGCCTTTGGGATATCTCTCTGCATAACAGTCATGCTGTTTTTCTATTGGTTAGGGAAGAAAAACTCAGGGGCAACAACATGCTTCATCCAGAACTTAATGGATGGTTTTTATAGGGCGCTCTTCTCATAGGGAGTCTCATGAGTCCTGAGCTGTTCATCACAGACACAATAGGAAGGGTGAGGTATTTTGCTGTTAATACACTTTTTTTTTTTTTTCTTCCCCTGAGTGGTAAGCAGAAGGGCCAGCTGAAGCATTGCAGGAAATTTAATGTTATTTGAGCAAATTGTACCCAGTAAAGTGCTATTCAATGTTAACAAATGCAGAGTAATACACAGGAGTGAAAACACAAAGAATATGACCACTGTCTTGTGCATTGACACCTGATTCACAGCTTGGAGACTTTGGATCATGGAAGAGAATTCAGTGGTTAATTCAACAATCACAAAAGCAAGCAAAATACCAGAAATAAAAAGTAAATAGAGGAGAGATTGAAGAAGAAGAAGCCTATGCTGATTTAGAAACACGTTTTCTTCCACTCTTAGACATTTTCAAACTACCTCTTACCACAGTACAGGAAGGATCAAGTAGCCTTGGGTTAAAACAGGACATCAAGGAATAAAGGACCAGTACGAAAACATGAAAAGTTGATGCAAGTTTCTGTAGGTATTGAAAGACCAACAATTTCAAATAGTGCAGGAATAAGTCAATGGAGAGAAAAAAAATAAAAGCTGCTTAACTGAAGGGCTCATATAGCCTTTGACTTAAGGTCTCCATACTCAGGCTTCTGGAAGACTATTCTATTTGTGTGATCACTGTTTGTTTGCCCTGTTTTTATACCATTCCTAAGTAATTGCTTCTCACCCTTGTCAGCCAGGGCACATGCACTAGAGAGCTGTTTAATCAGTCCTTGTGAAATTATTCTTGTTGCAGTAGATTCCAAGAGAAAAGCTTGCTACTTTTCCCTCATTTTCAAGTGTCTCTGCATGTAGGAGTCTTAGAATCTGAGAATGCATCTGAGAATTTTTATTTCCTTGAGCTGTGCTATAGTTACCAGCTTTATTCAGTACCTGTAGCCACTCTGCTCCAAATATAGAAACAAAATTAGCTACTTTTGCAGAGATTTCAATATTATGCTTATATTTATTTGTACTGTTTCGAGGTTTGTGCTACATTAGTCCAGTAAGTGCCACGCTAAGGGCTGTGTATTTGTTCAGCTCTGTGCTTTTACTCTTGTTCAGTGTTTTTCGTAGCTGATGAGTAAAAGATATTTACATGGATTCCTTTTTCCTTTGCCTCTTCTTCTAAGTGCCTTCGAAAGAAATTACATAAGCTTCTGCATTTGCCAAACTGCTCTGGTAGCCTAAAGTTATTCTCTTTTAGAATTAGCTACTCTGAGCAGCAAAAAAAATCTTCACCCCAGTTTATTCCTTCAGCAGCTCATGACTGCAGTTAAAGACTCAGTGGTTCTGTTTTTCCAGCCCAAGCAGTTGCTATTCACACCTACCCTTACTAAATAACTCTATCAGCTCCTTGTCTAAGTTTCATACCAGTTCCTGCTGAACACAGCTATCTGTTGAAAGTTGATTTCTTGAGGCAGATAGGCAGTTATTTATTTGGATTTCTAAAGGTTTAAATAGGTCATTGCAAGAGTCCTATACGAAAAATTAACAAAAAGCAATGTTGCTGCTTACTGGGTATAGTTGAACTGGCTGACTAAGTATCGTAGTTCACTTGGCATCAGCAATTGCAAATTAAGTTCTACTTTTCTCAGTAAACATGGTTTAATGCTTCTTCAGGCAACAGAACTGGCTGTAAGAATGCACAGAGCTGGACTCCTGCAGGTACCATCAATTTTACCTGGGAGATTTGACCCTTTCATGAGGATTGCTATAGCAAGGAGTGTAGCCACTGCTGTTCTTAAAATAGGACAAAATGGAACAATTTCTGCAATACCAGTTTAATAAAGAAATTTCTGAGGGAAGGGAATGGGCTGAAGTGTAGATAAAATTATGAGAAGAAAAGTGTTAGATTGTGCACAGCAGCTGCATTGCTCCAGGTAATACCATGCTCTGTGGGCTTAGTTTTATGGGATAAATTGAATTCAGTGTAACCCAGCCATCAGTCTTCAGTCAAGTCAGGGCCTTTCAGGAAGTTCTGTTTTTCAGAAGTCCTTAGCAGAAGCCTCAACTGTTGTGCAGGGCAGTTCCAGGGGCAGCATAGAGCTGATAAAGCTGTGCTTCCTATGGTTTTATACCCTTTACCAGCTGTGGCTTCCAGTGGCTCCAGCTTACCCTCAGTGCCCTGGAGCACCTCAGTGGCTGTGCTGTGGCTGCTCTGGAGTGCTGTGTGTCCATCCTGGCAGGGCAGACACTGCTGGACAGCGTGTGCTGGAGGACAAGTCCATTGCCCTCTCTGTGCCTGTTCCTCTGCCTGAACACAGATTTGTCACAACTTACAGGGGCTTTCCAGGTCTGTCTCTGAATGGGATTCTCTAGCTCTTCTTTGATTATTTCAGAGTCGTGGTAGAAGGCAGGGTAGAGCACTGATAAATTAACATATTCTAGGAAAAAAGCTAAATTACTGTGATTATTTTTCAAATTTTCCATGTGAGCAAGTTACCAGACTGTCAGATTTAGGATACTTGCCAATGTGTAACACATATATGTGACTTTTGTAGGGTGAAAGTTGCTTCTTCTATCTGGTAAATATTAATTAAGTCTCCTTTAACCGTGCATATTTTAAAATTCATGTGTGACAAAATAACAGACTTGAGAGAAGGACTTTCTCTTAATTGTTCAGATATCTTCAGAAACTGATGCCCAGGAGGTTCCCTCAGAATATCAGGAAATGGTTTTGCCCAGAGGGTGTCTGAGCACTGGCACAGGTTGCCTGGGGAGGTTGTGGAGTCAAAGCCATTTGCATGTGGTGCTGGGCAACCAGCCCTAGATGGTCCTGTATGAGAGTCCTGCTTGACCAGATGACCTCCAGAGGTCCCTTCCAATCTCATCCATTCTGTCATTCTGTGAAATTTCATGTTTCTACAGAGGTGTTCATGTCACTGCAGGAATCCAGAGACACAGAGTTTATTCTCCTGCACAAGCTAACTTCATGATACAAGAGTCCAGGACACCCATGTTTTCAGTTTTCAACTTCAAGAGGGCAGAACATGGGGAGCTTTTTTCTGTTTACTTTTTGCTATCCAAAATTGACATAGCTAAAATTGAAGATGAGTGTTGAAATTGGCATTTGCTTCCAAGATAAACCCTAATCCAAGACTGAGGTATGATTAATTGTGAAAATGAACACCACAGTTTGCTTTTGGACAGCTGGAATTTGGTTAGGCTGATGGGGCCAACTGTTGAACCCTCTTGGTCAGTGTTTCTTAATGAATTATACTAATTTATGCCAATGGAAGAGTTTATGAATTTAGACCAGTGTTGTTTAAATGGGGAACACCCACAAATAACCCCAGGACAACATGGGGCAGTGACTCACCTCTGTGTGGTGTCTGGAGGAACCTGTGTCTGACTGGTACAGTATGGTACAAACATGGGCCATTGACCTTTCCACATGGAGCATGGCTTCCTCAACCTCTATAGTAAGATACAGTGTTCCAGTGGGCATGAGCATCCTTGTGGCTCCTTGGTAAAGTAATCTTTATCAAGGATAGTCTTTTGTCATAGAACAGTAAATTAGATGTTAATGGGGGAAAAAAAGGCAAGACAAATACATATCTTCAAGAGTCAGTCAGAAAATTGTAGAAGTATTCCGCAATAAATAAAAGTATCATTAGGAAAATTAACATGCAAAACAGTTTGTGCTGTACACAAAAATCCTTCCTGATACTCTGAGCAACGTGGCTCAGGGAGCCACAAAGAGTAGCTTCTGCATAGCAGATAGATTAGATAGAGAGAAGAAGAAAAGTAGGTTTCCCATCATAAAATTTCTTTAATAGTAAGAGCACTTGTGTGTGAGTGACTTGGTGTCAGCTGGGAGTTTCATTTGAGAGAGACACTGAGAACTGTCCTGTGCCAACCTCCCACTGTCCTTGGAATCAATGCAGTCAGCCTGCTTACCAGCATCTAGCTCCTCAAGTGATCCATGCAACAAAACCAAGACTCAAACAGATTTTACATGTGCTACTTAAAAGTACTCCAAGAACTGTACATTTATTTACTTAGTCAAAATTCATTATTATTATTTTTATTTATTTTAGATACCGAGTGTATTTTGGAGCCTCTCTGTCTGCCAGAAAGTCCAGGTGGTGTTGATGCAGTAGAAAGTTCTCCCTTTGTGCCTTGTATTTTCTGCAAAGAGTGCTATGTCTTGGCAGAACAAAGCCAGCTCCTGAAGCACATGATTATTGAACATAAGCTCGTCATAGCAGATGTGAAACTGGTTGCAGATTTTAGAAGGTAAGGGTTATATCACTTAAAATGAGTGTGTGTGTGTGTGTGCAGATGTTATTGAAAGCTTTGGAAAAGTAGAGATCATCTTTTTTAAAAGACATTGTGGGAGGATTTCTGTTAACTTTTCTTATGAGCAATTTGCTGCTGGACTGTAAGGTTGTTTTCCTATTTCCTTCCCTCTCCCTAGTGCCTAGGGACTAGGGAGCTCAGTTTTAGAATACATGGCAATTCCTGTATTTGACATTTTTTTACATATCCTAGGGTCTTCTCAGGTCCTGTCACTTATCAACAAGTCGTGTGCAAACTAGAAAGCTGGTTTTTAGCAAAGCCCATTCCAGACAATCAGATCTCCTAATCTGGGTTTTTATTTGTGTAGGGCAAGGCTATTTCTACCCCTGTACAATGTCCTAAAGCTGTGTATTGTACACAGAAGCTGCTTAGTACAGGTTCTCTCACATTCTGGGATGAAATTTTTTGGTGCTACTTTAAGGACAGTATTCCCCCATCAAAATCCCATTATTCCCTAAGTATGCTTTACAGTACTGTGATCTACATACAACTGTGAGTCCTTCTGCAGCTGTGTCATTGATCATCTCACCAGGGTCACATTTGGCTTTCTCTCTCTCAGCGTTCTCCAGTAGCTGGCATGGCCCCAGCTGGCTTGTAACTTCAGAGAAAAGGTACTTGCTTGGCATTTTGCTTTCCACAGTAATGTATGGGCCAGAAGGAAGGCTAGACAGTACCTGCCAGTCTGTAGATAGTTCTGCTGTAGTATTTAAGTGTTAGGTGGATAATTTCTCAATTAAAATGAGTTTTCTAGTAGGTCTTCTGTTACTAGTTAGTCAAAGACCTTGTGTCTATCAAGACTCAAAAAAAAAAAAAAAAGAAATAATACAGTATAATTTAGGAAGAGAACTGTAAGCCATATAAATCCTTAATCAAATGTATGAGCTTAACATTGCTTAAAATTGAAAACTGAGGGTAGTTTTTGTTTGCTTTTCTGCTGAAGGCAGGCAGAAGGAGAATGTGCTGTTCTTTGGAGATAGTACTAGTATCTTTGGGTAAGTAAAGGAATCTGAGCTGCTCAGTCATGGACCACCAGTCTAAGCATGCTTGGGGGAATTATTTTGCATTAGTAGAAATGTATTTTAAAATCACCCTTTCAAAAAGCGCCCATTTAGATTATTTTTGCTGCTAATGCAATTGGAAAGTAGCCAAATCTTACAGAACATAGCCCCAGGATGTGAAATGATGGACTAGTTGCTCTAAAGTGTGCTTTCTCTGATTTGCTGTATTTGTAAAATAGTCTAATACTATGCACAAAAAATAGAGTATATTCTGAAGTGTTGAACTGAGGTGTGGAAAATATGGGGATCAACTCTGTAAAGATAGTATTATTTTTATACTTAGCAAGGAGTTACAGCCAGTCTTAGGAATACATTTCTTGACAGGACTGCAGAAAGTGGATAATCCAGAAAAGACCAATACTAATGGAAAAAAAAATTCTTTCCTTTTTAACTTTGAAAAATAAAGATAAGTTGGCATAAGGGCAGAGGGAAGAGATAAGGGGAATAAGCTTCTGCTTCATGACTCAACATGATCACTCATTCTGTCTCCCTGGAAGTATCACGAGGCATTGGTTTTATCTGGTCATTGATTATTTGGGTTAAGTCTTATGATATGAAATCCCGAAACTGTCAGTTCTGTGACACAGTTACAGGCAGGTGAGTTTGTACCAGTGTTCATTTCTCTCAGTGCAAGGGACAGACATTTATTAAATGAGCTCTTGAAATCTCTCCATTGGCACATTTATGTCCTAAAGCTCAAGGATGGCTTAGTCTGGAAGAGCTGTTAAGCAGCCCTTTCAATGTGCATTGCAAACAGTGGAGTAGGCAGGGGGGGAGCTAAAGACTCACCCTCACTTCCTGACATCTGATGATGCTGCTGAATGAGCCTCAGCCAGGTGTGCTCAGCTCTCTGCTGCACCAGAGGTTAGTTCTCTCCATGTCAGAGTTAGCAGAAAGAAAGGTGCGCTGATTCCTTGGCTGCTGCAGTGGAAGCCCTCAAATCTATTAGGTGAGATGGTACAGGCAGTGTGAGCTACTGTGGGATGTGATAGCTGTAAAACAAGTAAACTTACAGATTGCACAAGTGTTAAAAGCTGCAGCTATTTAGAATGCTCTTGTAATAATGATATCTGGTTTTTTTATTCTTCTTTTCCTAATCTGGTGGCACATAATAAGAGGCAATCATTGAATAGCCTTTACTTTACCAGCTTTCACATGATTTATATCATACATGAGTATAAATTTAAGCAAGCACTTAAGCATTTTCCGATTACTTTTATAGTAAAATTCTGAATAATAAGCACAAGAGTTGCTTAGTTCCCTTCATCATATAAATGGTTTCTTCTTGGTTAGACAGTAGCTTCCTAGTTCAGTGGAAATCTAATCTCAGTTGTGTTCTGTTGATGCAGCTGTAAAACCAACAAAGATAATACAGAATGTTTTTAAACAACTGTAGTTGATGGGTTAAACTTTCAAGATGTGTTTAGGTCTTTTATTATTCTGTCTGCTGTCTTACCCCCAGGTGTTCAGGGACTTTATTTTTCTGTCTTTCTAGTTGTCTGCCAAGCTACAGCTTTCACTGTAACTCCACAGGAGACCTGCCAAAACCTCACTTTTGTCAAGTTGGTGTTTTTACTGAGTTTCAGCTTCCTGACTGCATCTTGCAGAACACAGAGCACAATATTTTGGGAATTTGAGAATGCTCTGTAATATATCTTTTCAGTAAAGATGCATTTGAGTGGCACTTCTGTCTGAAGATGTGAATAGGTCACAGTGTTTATGCAAAGCTTGGTGCAAATCTGCTTATTGAGTTCTTCACTTTGACAGCATGGTTAAACCCAGTTTAAGTGAAACTGAATTAATTTCATAAAATTGAAAACTAGTATGAAGGAAGAAAAAAGGGACACAGGAGTTAGTAAAAGAAAGAAAAACACTTAAGAATTTAGAGCCTAAAAAAACAAGAGCTAATCAATTTTTTATTAAAAGTTTTTTGGTGTTTTTTCACTGATCATCTCCCCCTTATTTTTGAAGCTACATCTTGTACTGGAAGAGGAGGTTTGCAGAACAGCCTATCACAGACTTCTGTAGTGTGATAAGAACAAATTCAAAAGCTCCATTAGGTAAGTATGCTGCTTAGTTACTCTCTGATGAGCAGATCATGGGATAATTTCTGGCATATATTGTTGCTTTGATCAGCCAAGTGTGTCTGACACTAGGTCAGAAAACCACGGAAGTAATGTTTAGCTGTTAAGCACATATTTAAACTTACCTTTTCCAAGGATTACAGCACGTGCTTCAGCACTGTGCTGAGTGAGGATGAGCTCAGTGCAGTACATGCTTAAATGTGCTGTGAACTGGGGCCTGTTGCAAATCAAGGCAGAGCTGCTCACATGGTGGCTGGGGAGACATTGGTACCCACTGCATAAAGATTAGTGATGGTCCTTCCAAAATGATGAGAAACATTCCCAGTGAGCTGCCTTTTCTGACTTCACCCTGTCCACCACCTGCACTGATGCTGCTAGTTCTTCCTGGACATCAGGGCCACAACTCCCCTTCCTTTCCCCTGCCACAGTGCTCCCTGCCCCAAGAGTGTCAGGAGACATTATCTTCACAGAAGCCATACAGTTCTGCACTTTTTTGGGCTCCAGCACAAGTCTGACACCAGCCTTCACTGTTCTGCTGCATTGGTACAGTGGCACATTCCATCTAGGGACAGGGCTGACTGTGTGAAAGGCAGGGTTTTTCTCAGAAGTAGCTGATGCATTACTTTGGCTTTCCCTTTCCAACAGAAAAACACACTTTACCTAAAATAGATAAGAACTTTAGGGCTTTTCTGCATCTTAATTCTCAATGGAGACCTTAAGAGAGAGGAAACAATGCATACAGCTGGTGTCAGAGATGGTTAGAAAGTCAAAACTGAGTACAAAATGGATTAAAGTAATTTTTTTAATTATTCAAAATAACTTCAAGAAAAGTAGCCCTGGAAAACATGAAAATCACTCAAAAAATCATAATTCTGTTTCTCTTACAAACACTTATCACTCAGTTTGAAAACTGCAAATCAAGCACCTGAACAGCAGAATTATGAAATATCAATGGGGCCTTCTCCCCCTCTCTCTCTCTCCTTCTCCCTTCCTCCTCACCCTCTCCTTCCCCGTCCAAAAAATTGTTCTTATCTCAACCTTATCTTTTGTCTTTTCCTACATGCTGAGTAATTTTAATTCCTTTGAATAAAATTTGTTGCCTTCTTCAATTGGATATGACCATAAATAGTAAAAAGATTACTAAAGATAAAATATGTGTAAGACCTGTAAGTAGAAATGTAAATTAAGCAATCTACTGCATCTCAATCTACTGTACTGAACAGTTGTGTATATCCACAGGTAGAAAAATACTTGATGGTAAAAGGTAATGTGATAGATCAGAGCAAGGGGAGGATAAACCAAATTATGATAGCTACTGAAAACTGACAATTACTTAGGGAAATAGCTGCTAAGATAAAATCAAAAGTGATTTTGTATTTCTTTCATGCTGACTTTAATCTGTAACCAATATAAATGCTAATTGTTTTATGTGTCCAGAAGAACTATCATAAAAATGAATAAAGCTGGTAGTGGAGAAAAGCTATGCAAGACTTTGGCTTCATACTGCAATATAAATATACACAAATATTTAATCATGTTTCATTAAATTATGAAATTTAAGTAACTGACTTTTATAGGTTAAAAATCACATTCTTACATTGTTAATGTATTCCAGAGTCTTAGCAAATTATCTGCCAGTAATATTCAAAGCAGCTGCAACTTCTCAATCCTTACTCACACTTTCTAATCTCTTAACAGAGGAACAGGACAATTATTTTCTTTTATGTGATGTTTTACCAGAAGACAGATTACTTAGAGAACAGCTTCAGCAAAAGAGACTGGTAAGAAATTACTGTTGTTTCATTTTTAAGGTAAACACTCCAGTAGAATAATATATAGTAACTTAGTAGACATTTTAAAGTAAAAGCTTTTTTTGCTAGATGGCAAAATTCTGATTTTTTTTTTTTAAGCTCATTTCCCTGGCTGCTGCACAAACATATCAAATCCCCTGTTTATAGATTTTTTCCTTGGGATAAATTTACAGGTTGTATGTCAGTGTTCCACACAAGTGGAGAATACACCCAGAACACTGAAAAAGGTTGAACATTTTTCTTCTTGCAAGGATCTGCAAAGCATTGACACACTATCTTTCATGTAATAATATGCATCTAGGGAAATTAGCAAAACAGAACTCAGTGTGTGATACTGTGAGCAGAGAGGGTGATACTTACCTACAAAATCTTTGAGCATGTTGTTTTTGTGCATTCACCCTCCCTTGCCCAGTTCCATGAATTCACAGTCCCGTGCTCACAAGCACCATGGCCATGTGCGTGGAGGAACTCTGGCCAGTATTGTTTCTGTGAGATGCAAAGGACAAGAAATGCCAGCTCTTGAGACCACATGAACCATTCTGGTTCTTCTTGCCTGATGGCAACCTAGTACTTTGGACAAACCTTGCTGAACTTTTAGGCACTGTCAGTTCTGAATGGATGGTCCTTCAAGTTCAACTCATGCTGACCAGCTTCCACAAGTCTTAGTCCAGATTGTTGGCCAGTGGGTTTTTTTCTGTTTGAGATACACATCTGGGGTCTGGTTTTGCTGTTGGGCTAATGTAGAAATGAATGTTACATGGCACCTGGCAGCCTTGTTGACAATCTCCTCATGTTGAGGTGCAGGGTATTCTGCTGGAGATGCAGAATATCCCCTGCCTGCACTGTGAGATGTTGGAGTGCAGGCCTTATGGTCTTTACATAAATGCATTCCTCAGTTTAGTGCTGGCAGCTGTGTCCTGGGAATTGGCAACATAGACCTTTTAACCCTTTGTTATGCTGTTTCTTCTGGTATGTTTATATTACAAGTTTGTACATACAGAGCATGCAAATAAAGACACGTTAAGTGATATGCATTCAGAATCAAGGAGAACCTTGCAAAACCCAAATTCTAGTCCTAGGGAAATTGGGATTGTCGGGCAAAATCCAGTTGGTTCAGCTACTCTGTGAGTGCTGTTTCTGTTTGCTGACAACAGTAATATTCTTCAGCTTGAAGTACATGACTAGTGAATCCCCAGAACTGGAGGAATATGTACAAGTCTTAAACAGCTTTCCAGAGCATCCCAGCTCCTGCAAAGGAGAAATGTGGTAGTTCTTCCACTGGGGATTTCCCATGGAGTTGGAGTTGCCTGAGCTGAAACCTGCATTCCTATGTAGGCCCATTGGATTGGCATGAACTCAGAAAAAACAGCTGATGCACTCATGCCTAGCATGCTTCCCTTCCAAAGCTATCTGGGATCAGTAAAAGAGTTTGTCTAGATCAGTATCTTACCCCTGACAGCAGCTAAGTGTCTCTGGTATGTGCTGTATTCTGATCTAGTGGTGATTCTTTCCCAAAGTACTCAGTCTCCCGCTATTGGCAGCTCAAAAATTTCTGAATTCAGCAATATGAGCCTCCAACTCTGAAGGCAAAAACTTCCAGGACTCTCACTACCTGCAGGAGTGAGTTGCACAGCTTGCCCACACACTGGGAGAGAACCATCTATTTGGTCCTTTTGAACCTCATGTCACACCTGGCAGGTTTCTGTATTAGAAGAGATAGTGAAGAATTTGTCCTTAGTATTATCCAAACCATTCATGATTTGTCTCCTCATTTATCTGCCTTACATTGTGTCTTTCATTAGTCCTGTGCTGGAGTGCGCACTCATGGCAAAGAAGGACAGACAACAACATCCTGGGCTGTATTAGGAGGAGCGTTGCAGTCAGGTCAAGGGTGGTGGTCCTTCCACTCTACTCAGCAGTGCTGAGACCACATCTGGAGGGTTGGGTCCAGCTCAGGGCTCCTCAGCACAAGAAGGATATGGGCTTCCTTGAGCAACTCTGGTGTGGGGTCACAAAGATGCTTGAGGGACTGCAACATCCTACATACAAGGAGAGGCTGAGACAGGTTGGACTTAAGTCTGGAAGACAAGGCTCACAGGGGGACTTAGTGATGTATATAAATACTTGATGAATGAAGAAGGAGTCAGATTCCTCTCAGTTGTGCCCACCAGCAGGACAAGAGGTAATGGGCATGAATTAAAAATCAGGGAATTACCCTGAAAACAAAAAAATAACCCTTTTTTTTTTTTTACTATGAGTGTGGTCAGACACTAGAACAAGTTACCCAGAGAGGTTGTAAACTCTTCCCCTGTGCAGACAGTCAAAAGAAAACACACTCCTGGGTAACCAGGTAGAGGTGACCTTGCTTGGGCACCTTATTGCTCTCTAGAGATCCTTTGCAACCTCAATGATTAAGTGATTGAGGTTGAGGAATGCTGTTTGGTGGTGCTTCACAGTGCATCATTACTGCAGTTCTCTGTGTCTTTTACGGTTTTCAACAATCCTTCTGGGTTTGTGAAAGACATCCTGGATTTTGCATGTGGGCATGCAGCAGTGTCATAATGATATTTGTTTCCCAAGTGTATATCATGTGTGTGGCTTTGAGGGAGGAAAAACAGTTGTGATAGAGCATGCAGCTGATGTTTTCATAGAACCATCTTATTACAAACAATACCTGCTATAAATTGGACTGTACTTTTTTGGTTTTTTAAAGGGCATTTGTTTCTGATTTTGTGGTGTTTTGTATTACGCAGTTGTGTACCAACTAAGCCTTTTCTCCACTGCAGTGCCAAGGCCATGAAGAGTCTGTTGGCAGGTGAACAATCTCATCTGCTCTGCAAGTAGACACTTCCTCAAACTCTGGAATGAGTGGAGAATTTAGCCCAAAGCAAGTGCTGGTTTTGTTTATAGAGTAATTAAGTTAGGAAAGAAAGAAACACGCATGCTTGTTATGGTGTGAAATAGTTTGCAGTTATCACTGTTTTGAATATCAGAATTGTATCCTCGATTTTTACAGAAGGATTTGTGAAATCAGGCTGCAGCTGTAGTTGGGGCTAATGGAATCACTGCTTTAGTTACAGCAATAAAGTCTGTTTATTTTTTCATTTCCTTTTGCTGCAATCTGAGCATTGACTTGCAAGTTAAATAGATATTTTGCTTTGTAAAGCCTTCTACCTCCAGACAAGTCCAGCAATTAAGAGTGAGCTGGCAAATGGGCTCATGTGAGTTGCGTAGAATAAAGACCAGAACTATACAACTTTTGGTGAATTTTCTGCAGCCTTTGAATGTCTGTCTCCAACTGCAAGCCCAAACAAGGACAAATGCTCTCTTTAAAATGTGCTACCTGAAGCATTTCATTCTGCAGTTTTGAAACTCCAGTTTAGGATTATTTCAGGCTGTACTGCAGCAGGGAGCTAGCCAAGGTGGATGTCATGCAGAGACATAATGGTGACTGTGATGTATTGAGGGAAGCCAAGGAATGAGCCTGAAGTAGGTTAGAGAGCACAGCTTGCTGAAATAGCTGACAAGGCTGTGAAATACAAAACAGATACGGTCTTTTGGAAAAACACAGTCTTGACAAAGAGTTTGTAGTTGTGAAGGACTACCAGGCAAGGAAGTCCTGGCAGCAAAACTAGAGGTACATGGAGGGCAGTGTCAATATAAGCCACCAGGGTGTTTTCTTTGAATAAAAAAGTAACATCCCCAAACCTGTTTTTTTGAAAATACATACTTTCTACATCAGCACTGACCTTGTCTTGCTGTTATGTATACAGCTATTCACCTGTCATCTGACTGGTAGCTTTAGGTGAAGGGGCTTCTCTTTCTCCCAATAAGTAAAGACCCTGAATAGGAGTCTTCACCAAGACTGCAAGCTCTACCAGCTTCCCAGGAAGAGTTTGTATGATCCCCAGTCTGTCACAATCTTAAGCTGAGCCAAGGTTCAGGAAGTTGAAGATACACACCCTAAGGGATGGAGATGTTAGTCCAGTTTAGTGTAATACAACATCCGAAATGCTTACTGAGTAGCTGGTAATGTCAGCATGTTAAAACCTACTTCTGAATTCTGTAGGCCCTTCTTTGCCTATGTTGGGTATTTAATTGCTTTTCTCAAGCACTCTAGAATCTTGCCCATCCTCTATCAGTTTATGAAGGCTTGTCATACTGATGGTCAAAAATACTTTTATCTGATTCCATAATGACTGTTGGGTAAATTATGTCAGGTCTAAATACATTTAATGTCCAACCTTTAACTCTTTCTTATCCTTTGCTGATCTTGGTTCTTTTTTTCTTTTGTTTTAAATGCATTTCTCTAACAGTTGTGACGTGATTGTGTGTGTCCAATGTAATTTCAGCCCTTCTTTTCTTTTAATACATCTTTACATAGTTAGTTTTCATCATACCATGAAACTCATCCTCCTTTTGTTATAATTGACTCAGCTTCCTGAAAGAGCTGTGAGAATGTCTTCTGCATCAGTGTCACATCAAAGTCTGCCATCAGACCTGTCACTGATTACAGCCTTCTCAGGTGCAGGTTTTAGCCTGTATCGCTTCAGTAGCTGAGGCAACTGAGGAACAGGAGCAGTAAGGAAGAGAGGATGAACCTAAGAGCAAATGAGACATACAGCTAGAGGAACAATCCCTTATAACTGCCCCAGTTAGTCATTCCAATGTTCATTTTGAACCCAATCTCTGTGAAGTAGGCTGGAATCAAGGGTGAGGTAAAGGAAAAAAAAAAAAAAGAAGGAAAATAAAAGGAAACAAACACATTTTTTAAAATGTTTTGTGTATTTTTGTCTTGGTATCAACAATGAATTAATGCTAACATCCCCAAACATTCAAGGAGGTTGGAAGCTGGTGCAAGTATTTAAGCAAATTGCTCATTTCCTGCCTCTTAACTTTAGTTTCTGCTTGACATACATTACCAGAATCTCTGCTCAGAAAAATTTCCATTTTATGTAAGTTATTGTAATTGATCTTCTCCCTTTGGAGTCCTAGCAGTGAAACAGAGGGTTGGAAATGTCTGTAGGGAAGAAGAGCAGCCTTGCTTTTGCTGTATTTGATGTGAACTGGTGCTTTTAATTCCTCACTGGTCCAAGTATCAGATATGCTTTCTGGTTTGGAAAGTTCCCTGTAGCAATGAAAGATGCCAATATTTCATAAAAAGGAGGGTCTACCTTGGAAAATATTTTTTGAACTCTGTTGAGTAAATTGGTAAAGCAGCAATGCTGGGTTGGTCAAAGCTTTCCAGCTCCAAGCATGCTGTTGTGGGGGGAAATTGGAAGGGTGAGAGTGGAGTAGCAGTGGCATTGTCTGTATGGAGAATACAGTATGCTTCTCCTTCCTCCTCAGACATAACTGAGAGCAGCTGCCAACAAGGTCTTCAGTAAGCAATCTGGAGTTAGGCAGACAAATACTGCAGAAAACTTTTTTCCCCTCCTAGTAAATGAAAATCAGGAACCTACATTGGGATACCATTAATGAGCGTGGGGGTGTTCACACCCTTTCTATCCTTATGTTTGAGTTCTGCATGATTGCTTTTGACTTCTATTCAGATTGTTTCCAGTGATTTTTACAAAGTATATAAACTGTATTTATATACAGTTTGATGGTTTCAAATCCAAGGTCAGCCAAACAGGGTCAAACATGCTGCTGAGTGGAGAGAGGGGCAGCTCCATGTATCAAAGCCCCAGTTTCTACTGATGTGGAATGGGATGTCTGCTGCCCTTGTGGAGCACTCTTAATTGTATTTCTGCTGAAGGGCTCTGACAAGGTGTGCTCCATTCATCTCTTTCCAGAGTCAGCCCTGAAAAATAGGAATTTACATTTCTGTGAGCTGACATTTTGCATAACGCAGCAGGACATGAGCAGATGTGGCCTAAAATGTGAGTAGGTGCTGCTGAGCATGACTCCAACATAAAATGCACACCTTGTAGTACAAAAACAAACAGAAAACCCCCAGCATTTGTATTTTCATGGCAACAGACAGTTACAGTTCCCAAGTGGTGTGGTTGAATATGGGCCCTGGAAGGGGCTGTGGCACAGTGTGCCCATGTCCCCCTGCCAAGTGCATCTCAGGTGCAGCACTCTCATGCACTCTTGACAGACATCTTACCACCCCACTGCCTCTCACTGGGTGTAGCATGCAGCTTTTGTGGAAGAGAAGTAGACAGCACATTTATTTTCCCAGTGTCAGCCTCCTGCCATCTCTCAGTGGGCTGTGGGATGTGGTGTGGTGCATGCACACCAGCCTGTCTGCACTGCAGGACACTCTGGGGCCTTTCATCACAATAGCTCTCATCTCTTTGGGGGTTTGGGGGGTATGTCTTCCCTTCCCTTTCTTTTCTCTTTTCCTCTCTTTTCTGCCTTCTCTGGAGTTTATCCAACAGTCGAAGCTGAATTCAGGTGGGCCCAATGGACAAATCTGGGTGTTAATCCACATAAAAGACTTACTAAAGAGGCAGGTGAGAAACACAGAGTTTCACTGCAGGTTCTAAAGAGATAAAGAGATTGAGAAAATCCCCTAAGAAATTCAGTCAGGATCCTGAAGATCGGAAAGCAGGCAGTAGCACCTTTATGTTGCACAGAAATTAAATCCTTTCCTAGTTATCAGTATTTAAAACACAAGTACAGAGTAGTATGTTGCTAGGCTGAAAATATGCTAAGTTTTAATCCAGACATTGATTCTCCCATGTCCCAGATGATTATGGCCTTTTAATCTGAAGTACATAGTAACTGCACAGTATAACTACACTGCTGCTGTTACAGCAAGGAGACAAACCACCTGCTGCTTGATTTTGTTGTTGTTAGGAATGTGCACCAAGTGTTGCAAGGTGTTTGACCCAGTCTGCTGCCCTACCTTAAACAGAGCCAGAGTGAAGGCCATGACCTTCTCCTTTTCCCTGGGTTTGGTTGTGCCACAGCTTCTTACAGAATCTGCCAGGGCTGTGTCCTGTGTTAGGAGAAAGCCCTCTGGGTTGCCTGCAATCAGCCATGTAGGATTGAGTTTGCCATTCCACTGGGCATTAGGTGGTCACCCATAAACCTGCTCATGGATACCAGGGGGAAACCTGAATCACAGGCAGAAGTATTAAACTGATATGTTTTATACAGAATGATTTAAATAGTTGCATAAGGTCTCCCTGTGGATTGTGTTTATTTCCATGCACCATGTATATAAAATTAAAAAAATTTTACTGGAACTTGACTGGGATACATACTGCCTTTGGGAAAACTTGGGATTTTTGTGAGAACCCACAGTCAAAACATACTAACATCTTGTTTGTGCCAGCAGCACATTTGAGTTTTATATGTTCATTGTTACCATTAAGGATAGATATGTATAATAAGCTTATGTGATGGAATGGTTTTATGATTATGGTTTTGTCTGAATAACTATATCTGTTTCTTTTCATAGAAAGAAATTCTAGAACAGCAACAACAAGAGAGATCTGACACAAGTTTTCATAGTATGTGTATGTTCTGTGATCAAGAATTCACAGGAAATAGGTTTGTTTATTGCCCTGTTTGTTTCTTTTTTTGATATCTACTCAGCATCTTTGTTTATGTTTTCAATGTCATTGAACAGTTAATGCATAATGGTAGGACTCAGAAGATAGAATTAAATTTAATGTATAGTCTAAGTATTTCTTTCAATTGAAGTGCCATTTTAAATAGATCCTGTCCTACTTCTCAAACCTTTTTATTTATTCCAGTGCAGTTATTTCTACTACACAGTACACTGGAGTTGGGAATGAACCATTTTAAAGATAAACCTTTTTTTTGCAGCTGTTTTAGTGACAAGGACAGCTGTGTAAGCCAGTGTGATGGTTAAAAAAAAATTTATCCAGTTGTACGTTTTCTTATTTAAAGCTCACCTAACCTAGTGTGAATTTGAATATCAAATGAAAAAGAGAAGAGGAAAATTAGAGTGAGAACAGAGAGCTTTACAGCGTCAGTCAAGACAAGCAAGAATTGCATTGAAGTACATGCTCTGAACAAGCTTTGTTTATTCAGAGTAAATCAGTTTCAGTTGGAGAGGCTAAGGCTGTTTGCATGGGTAGTTCTGGTAATCTGGAAAGGCAGAAGCACCCGGGGTCATATTTCTGTGGGTCAGCCCAATGTTCCATGAGTGTCCCTCTCTCTACTGTCTGGTGACACTAGAGAGAGGTCTGTTACTGTCTCTGCTTCCTCTTGGGTCTGGCAGGCAGAGTGAATGTTTGAAAATCATGCCTGGACAATGGTAAAAGCAAGTGTCAACATTTGGATATTTCTTTAGTCCCCAAAAGCAGAAGCTGAGGCATATAGAGAGGTTGGGCACCTAAGGAATTAACCACTATATCTCTGTTAGAAGAGTATCTTATTTGAACATCCATTAAATTTATTTGTGTACACTTTTGAGTGCCATTCATGTTGCTAGTGCTTGTGAAGCAATATTGATGTAAAAGCACATTGCATCCAAGAATTTCTGCTCTGCTAACCAGCATAGAGAAGTCTGACAAATGGCTTTTTAGAATGTTTCTCAGGAGGGTTGTTTGAAATGGGATTTGCTTATACAGGCTAATGAATGAGCTTTGCTAACAGTGAGGGTCAAAATAAACTATACTGTAATTTTCATTTAAAGGATTATATTTCATGATGTGGATGGAGCAGTTGAAATGTTACTGAACATTCAGCAGAGCTGAAAATGAAAAACTTCCTGGTTCAATAAAATTGCATTCTTTTTTCCTAGCAGTGGCAGCAAGACTATTATTGTTTATTTAACATTGGCTTTTATGCAGTTTTAAAGCCATTGGTGTATTTTAAACCACTGATTAAATAATTCTTATATGTATCCAAAAATATGTAACATTCTATTTGAATTTTCTTTTGTAGATCTGTTCTTCTCAATCACATGGCAAGAGAGCATGCCTTTAACATTGGCCTGCCAGATAACATTGTGAACTGCTATGAGTTTTTGGCTGTATTACAGGGGAAGCTTGACAAGTATGTAGTGTTTTGTTTATTTGTTTTCAATAAACTCGGGTTGTATTTCTTTTAACTTGGAAATAATAGGTAAAAATAAATTCCACATTTGTGGCTAGTTAAGAAGAGGCAAAGAGAGCATGTAAGTTTATTGTGAGCCCTCTTAGAAGTCTTTTTGTTGACTTACTGAAAGCTAATCCATAACAGTTCATGTATGAAGTCAAGTGCCGTGTTTCAGTTGCGTGTTGCACAGTTTGACATCAATAATAGCATATGCCTTTTCCTCATAGCTGTTAGCATTAATGTTCTTTCTCATAGTGACAAACTTTTTGCTAAAGGTCTCTTTAATCACTGAATACAGACTCCTTGTTCCAGTCTTCATTTGCCTCCATCTACCATTGTTGCTTGGGTTTTTTCTGTTCTCCTCTGTTTCTTTAAAGTTTTTCTAAAGTTTATTTCAGCCTTCTGATTGTTTACCTTTTGTAATGGAATCTCTCAGATTTTCACATAAACAACCTGTTGGAGTCCAGGGCATTCCTCCAGTCCCCTGGAAGGTCAGGGGCCTCGGCAGAAATATCTGGGACCTGAGCAAAAGAGTTTGATCCCTGTACAGGGGGTCTGGGATCTGAACAGGGGTTACAGACCCTGGCACAGAGCCCAGAAAGGCAAGGGCTTTGACTTCAGTCCATGGGAAAAGCTTCCAACACTGAGAGAGGAATTGCAAGCCACAAAGGTGTGAAAGACAGTAGTGTTGTTTGTCACAGGGTGGAAAATTCTGTAAGTTTGGGGTTTTAGAATGAAGGTGAATGGGGACAAGACGGAGGATTCTGTGCAGTGCCCTGAGTTCTTCATTGTCTCCATCTTCTCTTGTGACGGTGGCACAAAGTAGCTTCAAGGAGATTGGGTCAGAGTAGAGATGACCTGTTTAGTATAGATTGTAGATATTGGTGTGTAATTGTAAATAATAAATACGTAATAATTGGTATAAAAGGTGATGAGCCTCCATCGGAGGAGGAATCGCTTGCTGCCCGTGCTGCTGCAAAGACCTTGGCTGGGCACAGAGCAAATGGAAAGATAAGAAATAATAAACAGAGCAAGCAACCTTGAAAAACAAGAATCTGAAGACTCTGCTTTGTTCTTGCATCTAGCTCGGGGCCTTTCAGAGGGCAAAAGACTCTCAACCACTCGAATCTTGGGAAACAAAAACCCGAGAACAACCTGTTGTTGTTGTAACTGTCTTTTCAAGTTTACATTCTTCTCATAAGGAGGAGACTGTTGATGGACTGTTGGGTTGACCAGTGTGGTTGGAGAGGAAGATTTTCTTCCTCCAATCCATGGTCACTGTTGGAATTCTATAAATGTCGAGGTCTGCAAATAAACTTTCCCTTTTTTGCCTTGGACATCTCAGTGCTTGAGTGTCGTTCCTTCGTGTCGTATTGTGACATACCATTACTGTGTATGTTTGGTCTCTCCCTTTTGTACTGCTTACAGAGTAAACCCAGAGCAGAAGGGGATAGATACATATGAACTTTTTCCAGAAATGAAGACATTTTAAGAATGCCTTTTCTTTTATCATTGCTGTTGCCTAATGCACTGCATTGCCATGCTCACTGATAGTTTGCAGCCCTACTGTTTATCAGTAGCAGGACCTGAGGCTTTCACTCAGAGGGAGTTTTCTCAAAGTTGATCCTCTCTGTAGTTAATGCACATGCTGAAATTGTGTCCAGAGTAGTGAAAGGCCACTCTCCCTACGGCTAAGAATAGACTTATTAGCTATGCTAGTATAATAGTACCTGAGAGTAAATTACTAAAGGAGAAAAATCTTGTTTCAGGCAAATAAGACTACGTTATGTATGCTGACAGAAAGCCTTCCGTACTCTTTGTGGGAATGCCTTTCTCAAGTAGAGGAAACCCTTTGCTGTTAGCAGGTGGAGCAAAGCAGATATTAAAATTCACAGATATATTCTGGCATCAGACCTATGATTTACCAGCAAGGCAATCTTGATATGAAGTCTGCAAGCACAGGGAGAACTCAAAACTTCTTATATGTCTTGAAAGGCAAATGATACTGAGAATCCTGAATTCTTGCTCCACACAAAATATCTGAGGGGAATCCAGAACCAAAACAGTTTTATGATGCTGATCTAAGGCAGTGCATATACTTCTGTTTTGTTTGAATTGCTCTAGAAGACTTACTGTGGTAAAATTCACATTTGTTAATGAATGTTTTCACCTTCTCGAGTAATGTGTATATACACCTAAATAATATCTTCATGTCTGTGTACGTATATGCATGTACATATGTGTATGTATGTCTCTCTAGGAATTATATATACTTCTCTGTGTGTGTGGATATGAATTCACTTACTAAATATTAGTTCTTAGGATTTCAAAACCCATTGACCACCCTGGCAAACTTTCATTTACCCTCCCTGTTGAGGTATAACTATGAAAACTTTCTGTTTAACTAATTTAAATTGTTTCAAAAGATAAGTAGTATGTTCAGAGTTTGGTCTTTCTTCACTCTGAATTACAAAGAAGCAATTACAGGTGGATTGGATATCAGTGTAAGTCCATGCTGAGTTACAGAGCTCACACAGTGAGCAATCAGCAGCCTTTCTGTGCCTACTTTGGGTAATCAGACTTTTCTCCCACTTTGCACATGGGGCAAACACTAAACTTTTTTGTTACCTGTATTTTTCATTTTCTGTCACTATTTCTGTTTGATCGACTCTATTGTAATCTAAGATTATCTTGTAAATTTTTTTAATTAGCTTTCTGTTTCTTTTAATTTGCTCTGATATGCTTAGGTTAATCTTACTATATATAACTCCAGCTTATTTATTATTTTGTACTATTTTCATTTTAGCATATTGACCTGTTTATCTTTTTATCTTAGCTTGCAGTGTTTATACTGTGAAAAAGTCTTCAGAGACAAAAACACACTTAAAGATCACATGAGGAAGAAGCAGCATCGCAGGATCAATGCCAAAAATAAGGAATATGACAAATTTTATATCATTAATTACTTGGTAAGTAGTTCTATGAATAATTAGCAAATTGACTAAAGAGATGCAGACATTATGTAGTTAAAAGTGAATAAATCCAAACTAGCAATTAGTATAAAGGTCAAAATCAAGTGAAGGATTTTTAAGAGGTATGCTCATTTGTGGTATGATATTCTGGATAATTGTCAAACTAAGCACTAGTAAACATTTTTTGTTGAGATTTGATTTTGAGAGATGCAAGAATGTAGCCTGAAGAGACACTAATCATCATGTCATTAGTGCTCAGTCTCTGCTTTACAAACAGAAGGGAAAGTGAAATAGAGCAATGAAGTAAATGGAGGTCTAACTTAAAGCAAGTAGGCTTTGAGCTCATTTTCTACAAACCTTAAGCTGGAAGTGCTCTTCAGAGGGTAAATTAAATGCAAAGAGGAGGAAAATGGAAGACACAGAGATGAAAGAAAAATAGGTTTTAGCCTTCAGGTAGGTGTATGTTGCTAAATATTTTTTTATCTCAGACCTTTGAGAGTGTGTGCATGTGTATGCAACAGATTTTCACTTGCTACCTTCAATTTATGAATATAGGAGCTGCTTCAAAAGCTGCTATGTTCTGTCCCAGAAATAGCTACAGTTCACCTGAAGTAGTCTTTGTGCTTTCTGCATGTGCTAATATCCAGGTTATAAATAGGCATTCTTGACTGTTTTACTTACTCTTTCTTTTTAATTTCTCTCCTTGGGTGTTTCTTTAATACTGAGAACAAAAATTTGTATGTTTAATGATCTGCCGAGTCCCTAGTACCCAAGACAGAATGAGTTCCCTTGGTGACATTTTATATTTTTCTTCCAAAGGTCAATGATCTGAGACCTGGGCTTTTTTTTTTCCCTAGATATTCAAATTTCAAAACTTTGAAAAGTGACCTGTATTTGCTGCACAGTGAGGAAAAAGTTGTGAAGCTGTGTAGGGTAGATGTTTTTAGATCCTCAGCAGAACTGAGCATTTACTTCTCCTTTGGAAATTAACAGATTTTAACTTAATGTAATTGTTTTAAGTGATTTTAATAGTTTCTTTCTTCTCTGCTTGTCCTGCATGTAATATTATGTTTTCAGAACTTGGCATCTTTGTAAGTTATCTTTCATTTCTCATTTGCATTCATTGTTCACATTTTAATCTGTTCCATCTTAGATCAGGAAATTGAGCTTGATAACTACCCAGAATCTCTGAGAACCATGAAGTACTACTCGAGAAATTTGAGAGACATGCAGGGAGGTCATAACATGAATACAGGCACAATGGCTGTGCCACGTTAATAAACAGAATATACCAAAGAAAATATAACAGCAAGGCTAATATTCACATAAGTAACCTCTTTTTCCTAGTTGCTCCAAAACTGTCACCTGAGAATGATCTGTGTCCTGTGTGCTTCCTGAACCACATGCAGGCATGGTCTGAGTGGTGCTGCTTGTGTGGCCACAGAACATGCAAACTGTTCAACAGTCAGGGCTGTGTCCCCTTTGCCTGTAGCTGGGATTCTGGCCAGAACTTTGCAGAATGCCTTCACGTGCCAGCCTGAGCCAGCTTGGATACTGGTCACTGAGTAGCATCACTCTGACATGTATTCTTTCAGGTTCTTGAACTTACAGACAATAGTAGATATAACTCCAATAAGCTATGTCAAACCACCAAAATGCTTAAAATTGGGCAGTGGGTACTGCATGTGCAAGATCTGTGCCAGTAAAACTTCTAGGACGTACCTGAATGATCACAATTCTTTGTCTGGCTCTACATGCTCTGCTACAGCCTTGTTGTCTTTCCACACATTTTCAGTTGTCTACACTACAGTCTACTCAGGGGGCTGTTTCTACTCAGCCTTTCTAGCCCTTCTGATCTTTCAGACTATACCCACAGCAGAATTTCTGACATTTCTTCTTTTAAAGAAGGATTTAAAAAAAAAAAAAGATTGAAAACAGACTAAAAACTCTGTCATAAACACTTAAAACATAGTACACTATAAAATGTATATTTGCACACAGGAAATTTTTAGGAGTGTTCCTACATAATGGAAAGTGTTTGCTTTCCAAACAGGCTTTGACAACACCTTTTTTTGCCTGCACAGAGACAAGAAGACTAAAAGGAAGAACCTCAGTTTGTTCACTAGGCGTTCAGTAGATTGGCCTTTACATTGTAAAGAGAAAATATTCTGTACTGCACATACATGCTGTACAGTAGATTATATTAAATGTTCACAACATACCAGAAGTTCTGGGTTTTTTTATGTGCACTATCAAGATTTACTCATTTTTACCTATGAGCATTAGAGGTCTGTGCTTCACATTGCTCTAAGTATCATGGGGATTATACAATTTGAAAGACACAAACACAGTTTACATATCAGATCTGAAATGATTCCCCAGTGGATCTGGAGGTCTTTTGTCTCTACTGTGTAAGTGTGGAAGATTATACCAATCCTACAGAATGGCTTGAAGTGTTAATTCAGAGAGATGAGCCAGTACTGGAGTACTGAGCAACAATGTACCTATGATATATAGATGTAGAATTCCTTATTTTTTATTTCTTCAAAAAAAACCTTCCAACCTAATTTCCTTGTTTCTCTGCTTGTATTTTCCTGTGGCCACATGACATACCTTTACACAAAGAGCCAAGTAAAAATGGAGAGGGAAGAACTTTGTAATCTGTGGTGCCTGCTGGAGGCCATAAAGAACAGAAGGCAGTATTAAAGCTCTCTTATTCCCAGAGGAACTGAGGCAAACTCGCACTGACAAGGCCTTCCTTTCTGTATTCACCTGATTGTTACCAGCAGCACTTTTAGGTATGGGGTATCCTTTGTAGGAAGCCCAGATGTCTATTTTCAAATTAGACAATGTCTACAATATGTAACATCACTGTAATTAATACACTTAAAATTAAGCTAGGCAGCTGAAAAATGGTGCCTGTTACTTACTAGAAAACTTGTTTCATAAAGCCTTTTTTTTCCTCAGAGACAAAAAGATGTTTTCTCCTTATTGCCTTAAGCTATCTCCTATTCTCCTTAAGCTCTAGGTCATCACTGTTATCTGTTGGGGGACGGGGGAAGAATATTTTATTATGAGAGTCACTACCTGTATTTAGCCTAGTGTGATTTACATGGTGTGTATCCTGTAAACTAGTAAAGGGAAGCCCTTCATCAGTTGGTGACGGTTCCAGATTTAATAAAATCCCCCAGCTGGGGAATGCTTCATATTGAAATTCATCCAATGTGGATTAACTGATGTTGGGGTACGGCCATCTCTTCTTCCTGATAGACCAGCTTGAGTTCTGCAGCAATGTAAAACAGATAACTCAGATGATCACAGCAAGACAGGTGAGAAGAAGGGGAAATCAGCATATGTTTGGAGTTTCTGAGCTCCACAGGCCTGGGCCTCCATTTGCACATAGTTTGGGAGCTGCTCTTTAGGGAACACCGAGATACCAGCTGCTGTTTGTAGTTTCTCTCATCTCTGCACTTTTTTTCAAGCTGGGGTGTGTTGCCTCAGTGAGGCACACAGACTTTCTGCCTGTAGAACTGCACTCAGGTTGAGAAGGTAAATTGCCAGTGAGGCATTTCATCTCTGTACATTTAAATCTACATTTTGGAAGAGGAAATAATCAAACCACACACATTTCCATGTTCTCACTTTTCTACAGTAGCAAAATGTGAAGTACACAGAAAGTATTTAAAATAAAAAGTTGTTTTTTTCTTGAATATATAGCAAGGCCTTCAGGGTTTTTTTAATTATGCATTTTCTAGTATTTGAACTATTAACAATGTCAAGTCTCATTTTTTCTCTGGTTTTGTTAAGAATTTCTTGAGAATCTCTAGAGATCATTCCTGGCAGCTCTTGCATCTTGGATGAAAAAGCAAAGAAAGTTGAATACTTAACAAAGGCACCCTTGGTCCCAGATGCCCATCAAGCTGGAGAACTGAAAAAGTGTTTAAAAAAAGAACAATAAAAAAAAACCTGAAAGATTTTAAAGAATGTTTCAAAGAACTCTTTTCCACCCAATTGCTCAGATTCAGTCTCTTGGCACTTTCATCACAGTGTTCCTAGTTATCCATTCAGCATGCAATTTTCCAGTGATACAAGACCTGGTTAGCTTTTCACTTTTCCTTTTTTTTTTTTCTTCTCTGAATATAAATAGATGAGGGAAACAGATACATCTTACAAGCTCCCTCTCTGCCTTCTTCACAGAGACACCATGAAAAACATCAGCAATAACAAAGCTCAGGCATGTTTTTTCCCTTTCACCTTCAATTAAAAGATCAAGCTTAATATTGGCTGCTGTTTTGAACATACTCCCTTATGCTGATATACTTTGAGCTGGTAAAGGGAAAAATGGTGAGCATTCATCTTCATTTTGCAGTGGTTGAGAGCCACTGCTCATTAAGGTGTTAACATTAGCAGACATAGGAAACTGGTGTGCAGCTGGGAGAACATGTGGTGAAAGGTGTTAATGGCTTCATGTTGTCTCACAGGATGGTGACAGTAATGAGTCCCTCTCTCACTCATTGAGCTGACACACTACCATGTAGTATCACTGAATTATATGATGGCATTATGTTTAGAGCTCTCTAGAGACAATTGTTTATCATTTTCCTGATAGACACTAATAACTTTAAAAATTCTCAGTAAATTGTTAAATGATGGATTTCTTTTCCTTCTCTTTCCAAACACCCATAAAGGCAATAGGCATACTTGTTACTAAGGATGTTATTAAATATATTTATTAGTAGGAATATTTTAATAAAATCTAAGTATTATCTTTTTATTAGCTGTCTTTTTTTTTAATGGGGACAAGGTTGTCAACTATAATATTTGTGAATCCTCTGCAGCCATCAAAAGTATGTGTTCAAAAATACTATTCTGATTATTGGTGGTTAGTTTGCTTGGGTTTATTTTTAAAGACAAGAAGAATCCAAGGGAAGAAAAACACTAGCTAAAGATCACTGCTGGTATTTGAGTAGAGCCCTTCAGCTTTTTATTGCCTGTTATTTATATCTCAGTCATGCTGAGAGTGCTTGCCATTGTGCTGAACACTGCACAAATGTATTGTGATACACTTCATGCTGAAGGTCTTTAAGGTATAAGTAAACAACACAAAAAGTAAAAGGAAGAGCAGAACACCATGAATAGATGTGCTTACGTTCATGTCTGAAAAGAGGAGGGAGGAAAAACTGGAGTCTATCTCAGTGGCCTGGCTCACAGGAGCACTCCAAAGCTGAGTTTACACTGATTTTCAGTGGCACAGCCTTGAACAAGGCACAGGCACTGACTGGTGTAGCTGTGCCAGCCAAAGCCTCAGGTGTGACAGCTGCATTAAGCAGCATGTGCTGCTTGAAAAGCAAGGTAGGCAGATTGGATTGGGACAGTGATAACATACCCACCTCAGGGACACTTTGGAAGTGTTGCAACACTGGTTTTCTTGAGAACCCTGTGCCAAATAATCTTCCTCTCAGCTACAGTGTGGGAAATGCGCTGTTAAAAGATGAAAATAATTCTTATTTTAAAAATTCTTACTAAAGCAGTATTGTATGACTACCTTTTACTCACAGCAATTCTGAAGTGATCCAAAATAAGATTGATTGTGACTTCTGAGATGTTCATTCAGTTGAGTGACAATGTGTGATGAGTATCAGGAGATATTATTTTATTTTATTTTCTCCCTCCAGGAATTTGGAAAGTCCTGGGAAGAAGTGCAGTCAGAGGATGACCGGGAGTTACTAGATAACCTGGAAGAGTAAGAGTTACTTTTGTACCCATTACACATTATTTTTTAAAGTAGATGCAGGGAAAATGCTGTGCACAGTTAGCACACAGTTTAAATTCATTTAAGCCAATCAAATCAACTCCAAATTGTCCTCATTAAAAACACTTCTCAGCCATGAGAGCTGTAAACTTCATATTTCAACCACAAGCCTGGTTTTTGTTTCCCTAGAGCTCAAACAAAAGCCTTCTGGGTTTGTAATGATGTAGACAAAACGCATTATTTTTTACTTTTGCACCAGAAAATAGTCAAACAGCTTTTGCTTAAATTTAAAAATTAAAAGTAAGCACCAAAAATGTCAGTATGAAGAAGAAATTGTATGAACAAATTGATTAAAAAGGTAATAGCTAGAGATTAAAGAAGGATTTCAAAGGAAGCTTCTCAGCAGCGCTGATTGAGGGCGAGATCCACCTCCTCTGCATTCTTCTGTGGTCCAGGCCCTCAGATCACTGCAGAGGTGGCTTCCTTGGCCATAGAAAATTAAATAAGCAAGAAGCAATTTATGGGTATCAAGGTCCCTGATCTTCCTGCTTCTCTCTGTGACTTGAGGTTAATTTTACTTGACTCTACCTGGTTGCAGTAATAGTTCTATCAGCAGTGCTAGAATTTAAATGGATGTTTTGGTAAAGTGTTCTCTGTGTACATGTCTAAATGCAGCATAAGTGAGTAATTAATATTTCATAAGTAAATAACACTTAGAGTTATCTCTGCCTGATGATTATGACATTGGCTGGTGAATTGAAAGATTAGAAAGGTATACAAGACACACAAGAATTTTAGAAGACCTTAAAAAATAAATACTGAAAGCAATATTTAATGACTTGCCAAACTGGATAGAAATTGAAGTTAGTATTCTGTTTATTAGTGCAGACAGTTTCAAGTAGGATTAAATGCCTGTCTGCATAGGAATTCGCCAATATTAACTGCTCAGTTATTCTCAAATTTGTAATTTTTTTAGACTCTACACCTGATTGTAATCATGTATCCAGCTATAAATCCACACTGTCTTTTCCACCCCTTTAAAATATTCAGTTTCTCTGGATTTATTTCTAGTGTTGTGAAAGCAGAATCTGAATTGCCCTTTCTCAAAATGTCTTTTCTCTTTTCCACAACTAAATGTATCTTTTTGACTTTTATTCATAAGAGATTGGTCTGACTGGGAAGAACATCCTGTATGTGCAGTTTGCCTGTTTTGTGAACAACAAGCAGACACCACAGAAAAACTGCATCTTCACATGCAGGTAAGACTTATTTTAAATAACAGTTTTTTCATCACTTTGGAATTAAAAATTGTGTTTGTAACATCTTTATTAAGGTCAAATCAGCTGCTGCATTAGAATGCCCTCTTCAGCACAGAACTAAAGTACTGCGTGCACCTCCAGCTTTAACCTGTTCTTTAAAACATGCAGAGAAGTCAAGCTTTACATTAAAAGTATGAGCTATTACTTGTGAGTGTACAGATTGGTACAGGCAGTAAAGAAATAGCATCTTTGATATCATAGTGGTTTCATGGTTTAATATATTTTATGGTTAGCATTTGTGTTTCAGTTTTAATAAACTATTTAACCGTATTAAATATGAATACAAAAGTTTCTGATTAACTTGTGGGGTTTGTTTCATGTATTCATGTTTGTGTGTCTATATGCATATGTCTTGTCAGCCTGTGAAAAGCTGAGCTGTTTTTAACTTGGAATAGTAGAAGTAGTGGAAATAAGTTTGGGGTTTTTTTCTTCCCTTTTTTTTTCCTCCAGAAATCACATGGATTTCACTTTCCTAAAATAAAGTCAGAGCATGGTGAGTAAGAGGTGCTGTAGTTGTCGGCATTTGCCACTTAGTGTGGAGAAAACCACATCATAAGAATAGTGGAAAACAAGTTTATTGGTTTTATTTTTGTAGAGACATTTAACTTTTCCATTATGGAAACTGTTTCTGCCAGCTTACAAAAGCAAGCCAAGAGCACTTTATTTTTATGGAACTGTTGTTACTGCCAAGGATGTGTGCTGTTTCCTTTAGACCCTTAGAATTCTTTTGCAGAGTAGCTTCTACAAATACCTGCTCTATGAGTTCCAGGTCTGCCTGATGGAGACTTGGAAGTATTATTATTTTTATTTTTCTTCTTGTTATTGTTATTATTATTATGATGCCTGTTAATGCTTGCTTGCAAGCTAGAAGCTTTCTTTGGCCAGTGTTTGCTTTCTGCTGTAGAATAGAATCATTTAGGTTGTGGAAGACCTTTCAGATCATTGAGGCCAACTGTTATTAATCCAGCACTGCCAAGTCCATCACTTAACAATGTCCCTGAATCCCACATCTACACATATTTTAAATACCTCTAGGTATGGTGACTCAACAACTTCTCTGAGCAGCCTGTGCCAAGGCTTGACAAGCCTTTTGGTGAAGAAATTTTTCTTAATATCCAACTTAAATCTCCCCTATCACTTGTTACCTAGAAGAAGAGACTGACCCCTAGCTGGCCACAGCCTCCTTTCAGGTAGCCGTGCAGAGCAATTAAGTCAGTCTGGAGCCTCCTTTTCTCCAGGCTGAACAGGAGGGCAATCCCCACTCTGCTCCTGCTGCTGATCCAGGCCAGGATGCCACTGGCCTTCTTGGCCCCCTGGGCACACACACTGGCTCATGTTCAGCTGCTTTCACCAGCACCCCCAGGTCCTTTGCTACCACACAGCTTCCCCCAGCCTGTAACACTGCGTGGGGTTGTGTGACCCAGTTGCAGGACCCAGCACTTCACTCTGTCAAACATAATACACTGACATCCTGACCCAGGCACATCTCTAACAGGCCTGGCTTATCCCTTACCCCCTTCAAATCTGGTTTGAAACTGTCTCAATGAGCCCTGCCAAGGATCCTTTCCCCCTCTGACACAGGTGTACCTTGTCTGTCACCAGCAGGCCTGGAGTCCTGTTGACACATCCATGATCCCAAAACACCAAATTCTTCCAGTGACACCAGGCTTGAACCAGGTATTAAACTGCTGGCTCTTCCTGTTTCTTCCCTCGTTATTCCTTGCAACTGGAAGGACAGAGGAAAACTGCTTGTGCTCCTGATCCCTTAACCATTCTTCCCAAGGCCCTTCAGTCTCTCTTGATTGCCCAAGGAACAAGCAACTTCATCACTGCCCACCTGAAAAAACACTAACAGATAATTACCCGTGAGGGCAGGAAGGTTTCTCCTCACATGTTTAACCTGAGCCCCAAGGAGGCAGCAGACTTCCCCTAATAGTGAGTCTGGCTGGCATTTTGGCCTTCATTCCCTGCAGCAGGGAACCTTCTCTAACAACGACCTGTCTTTTTTTCTTTATTGGAGCAGTATTTTTGCAGGGCATAGGCTGACTTAACCTCTGTGGTGCCTCCATGCTGGATGAACCATTGTCCTCATCACTGATGGTTCCACTTGCAGGGTCACACCTGTTGCAGCTGGGGAGGCAGGGCAGTCACAGAGGAGACAGGCTTGCTGCCACCAGGCAGGGACTCATCACCACTGCCCCTGTCCCTTCAGGCACTGTGCTCAGGCAGGCTGAGGAAGGGCAGGGAATCCTCCAAGCCATGCATCCTGTCTGCCTGCTGGGCCTGTCCCAGAGAAGCCAGGGTACAATTCCAATAGTCAGTCTCTCTCTCATTTCCCAGTATTCTTCAACCTACTTGCCTCCTCCCTGAAGCTCTGTCACTAAGCCTAAAGACTTAGACTGAGAAGAAGCAAAATGTTTGCAGTTTTTGCAGTAAAAGAAGGGTTGGTTTCCCAGCAGCTAGGAATAAACACTTACTCAATTAATTTGCTAAGATACAGCATGCAGGCAGTACTGTCTTCAGTAAACTCTTGTCAATCGTTATGCTTAATCCAAGAAAGCATTTTTAAATTGAGACTTACGTTGTCCAAGCACTTGTTTGCTGCCATCTCTCCCAGGTCTGAACTTCTATCAGCAAGTAAAGCTAGTGAATTTCATCAGAAGAGAAATCCATCATTGTCGTTGTTACAACTGCCAGGAGAAGTTTGAATCCAAAGGAGGATTGATACGTCATATGGAAGAGACCAAACACATTGCACTCCTGCCAGCCAGGTCTACATGGGATCAACCACAGTAAGGGCAAATACATTTCTTCCAGCATTTATACTTTTATTTGATCATTTCTGTGAAACAGTAAGTTGAAAGCTCTGGGGCTTGCGAATACAACAGTGCCCTGAGCTCCCTACCTCTAATGGCCCAGATAGAATAATAAGTAAGTGGTCTCAGAACTACTCAGAATGAGAAATCTCTATACAGTCTGAAGATAAAGTGAACAGGGGATACTGCTCTTCTAGTTGCATCCAGGACACAGTGTCCCTATACATGGGATCTGCACTTTCAAGTCACTATGCCAGAGAAGTTTGCTGTTGCAAAATTGTTCTAGAACCAAGTCCAATCCCTTGTTTTGCATGTCTAATGTAGATATATACATGATGTCTACCTAACTTTAGGCATCAAAATAAGTTGGTTGTTTACCCACAGTTTTTTCCATGGCAAATAGAGAGAGAGTGTAACAAAACACTGGTTCAGACTGTAAGTAAGGCTGTCTGGGTTCAGGGAATGATGCTCTCTACCAGGTGGTAGAGCACAGGAAGTGTTCTAACTCAAACACCTCAGTTCAGCATTAATTCAGGGACTAATATGGATCTGTAGTCTCTTTTGTAACATCATATGGGTGAAGAAATAGGAGGAAGGGCTCCTCTGTTGTCAGCTCTTCCTTATGACTCTTCTACACTGTGTATACCCTGCACTGTGCTGTTGATTTTTTGGGTGTGCTGTTTACTGTCATTCCAGACAACCAGACTTGCTCATTTTTCCATTTTTAAAATTTTTATCTCAGCCTCTCAAACAAAATGTGTGACTGCCTAGTAATCATGTCTTATTGCTTTCAGGTATTATTTTCCTACCTATGAAAATGATACACTCCTGTGTACTCTGTCAGACAGTGAAGATGCAAAAACAGAGGATCAAAGTGAAGAAGTGCCTGTTCTAAGCGAAGATATATCCAGTCTAAAAGCTCTCAAACAGAGCAGTGTTTTAAACCAGCTTCTGTGTAAAGAGAACAAGAGACAGGAGAAATTTTGACCTGGAAATACAGTGGCTGACCTTTAGTGCTTTTTCTGAAAAAAAAAAAAAAAAGTACAATATTTCAATACTGTTGGAATACAGTTAAACTCACAAATGTTATCATCACTGGACAAATATTAGAAAGTGAATGCTAAATAAAAATTTAAGTGTTAACTTTGTTGGTTTATCTTCCTTTAAATTTTAGCTTCATTTTAAAATTGAATGCTCAATTTTCTGCTAGGATCTTCAAATAGCATTAGAGCATTAGTATTACTTACAAATTTTTCATCTTTTTAAATTTTTCCTGAATGAATCAGAATATGAGTTCTATTTTAAGGCCACCTTGTGAAAGGTGGGAACAACTGAGACAATGTGTAAAGCCAGTGAGTTAATCTTCTGTGTGTTATTGCTGTTAGAGAGCAGACAGAAAATGTAATTCGTGGTCTGGTGTGTGAAGGAAATCTTGTTAATTTTTACCTTAGACCTTTTGGAAAATAAAAATAAATCTGTATATCTCTATTATTAACCATCAGTATTTAAGACATATGGTACCTATTCTGAAAACTAGCTCAGAAACATCAGTAAAGCTCTGCCTGCCCCATGAATATCAGACTACATGAAAAGTTGCCAATCTGAAGTCTAAAAAAGCATAGGAATAATTGCAATATTGGTTGCAGCAGAAATCCAAAGAATTTAAAGTAGATTTCTTGTATGGTTATGAACTGAGATGTTAAAGAATGATTTAAGGAATTGCAGACACCTAATCCAAATTAAATCCTAAAAATCTCAAGTCCAGAAAAGTTGCCATATTTCCTTTTAAAGTTCTCAAAGTGGCAGAAGGTCTTCAGCATGCCCAGAAAGAATCTCAGTCTGGATAGGGTAGAGCTGCTCAGAGCATAAGTCCTGCTAGGATGATCCAAACTAAATATTCCTGAAATGTTAAGTAGTTCCAGAATTCAGGTTTAGCTTTCCATAATATGTATTACCTCTTTCAAAAGTGTTAGTACATCCTTTTTTCTTCTTCAGGTCGGTGTTAGGGCACTTGCTGAAAGAATGGAAGTCTCAGCTCAGTGCCCTTCCCTGCCTGAGAAGATTCAAAGCTGTAGCTTTGCCTTTGCACAGTCCTCGTTACCTGAAATTCCTTGCTATCAATAAGAGTTGTTGTTGTCTGTCTTTATACAATGATTGTGAATTATAAAGCAGTCCCTGGGAGCAGGGGCTAAAGTGCAAATCTTTTGCCATGTTCTGCTAAGCTTCTATGTCCCACCTAATTCACCCTGCAATCTGATTTGCATCAGTTTCTGTTCATTTGCATTGAACTGGTTTTTCTCCTGCCATTGCATGGCACCCTCTAGCACCTCTCTTTGCTTCTCTTTCATATTTTTTCTTAGGCCCAGCTGCTCTGGAGATAAGTGAGATGAACAGGATACTGAAAATGTACTGAGTGAGACAGATCAGCCACGTAACTGCAGAGTGGAACAGAGACAGAAGTAGTATCTGACTCTGTCAAGAAGAAGTGGGATAGAGGAAGTGCAGCAGGTGCTGAGAATACAGACAGAAAAGGGGAACAGGTGGAACAACGTTTGCATTGGTACAAAAGTTTAGGAGGAGAAAGCACAAGCCAAATATTTTTGAACTAAAATGTCCTGACCATCTAAAATAAGCTATAATCTGTACTTATTTGTAAAATTCTTAATATCATACAGTAATTGCAATGGCTGTTGCTGCTTTTTTCCCCCACTAATTTTCTCCAAACAGTTATTTTCTTCCTAACTTAGAAATTGATTTCAGTCTTTGCTTTTTAGTCAGATTCTTAGCTGAGGGAATAAGAGTTAATGAGGCTTACATTAGTGAAGTGTGTTGAGCAATGGAAAAATATCAGCAAAAGAACTATGGCAGCAGCAGCACACAAATGAGTTTTATGGCAAGCCCATCTCAGGAGGGCACATTAAAGGAAACATAAAATTTTACTGATATATAATAGAGTGAAATTGCAAAACATTTCCTAGTCATAAGGAATGTGATGCTGAGTCATTCAGATCCCTACAAAATGAAAACAACGTTAGGAATATGGAATTACTGTTGTTCTGGTTCTAAGAGAAATTTGATAAAGCAAATTTTCAATGTAGAATTAAGAGACTATCTAAAGAGAAATTGTATAAATAACACAGAGTGGTTGTCTATTTTGAGTAAAGAGAAAAAGGGAAGAAGTACTACATAAGCCATGTATAACTGTTCAATGGAAATATCAGGAACATGAGGAATCAGATGAGGGTTGAGATTGTTATTTCTGTTATGAACAGGCAACAAAGTAGGTTTAAGTCTTTTGTAGTTTCACAGAGAGGATTGGTGATGGTTTCTAGAGTAAAAATCAAGCTTTTTCATTTAGCACAATGATGCTTGTCATTTGCTAGAGCATACTTACTTGTTCATGTAATGCCCACAATTTTCCCTAGGCATTTTTGTCTTCTTATCTGTTTCAAAACTGAAGTTAATTTTTGTCACAAATAGAGGACACAGTAATGACTGCATACAGGTATTAGGGGCAAATATGGTCTTCTAACAAAAGAGTATTTTTGGAAGCATTGCAACAAAAATAATACAATAATGCCTCAATTCTTGGAGTGGACAGAGTTCGGGTTGGCAAATGTACTTGAGAGAGTCAGATCAGGAGAATGAGTACTTCTAATTGGTATGAAAAAATCTATAATAGTTTTAACTCCAGTGAACATTTCTCACAATAATTCTTCCTAGCCGAGACCTGGACTCCTTATACATGCTCACTTTTCTGTGTGCAAAGCCATGTTTAGAAGGACCTGGCTTAAAGGAAGAAAAATGCTTGTGTCCAGGTAACTGGTAATCCTTCCTGCCCTTTTTACAAGTATCTTAATTATGTCTTTGATGCTTCTCCACACTCAGGTTAGTCTGACAAGTCTGTGCAGACTTAATCTGATTTAAGGAGTTAATGGTTGTTGGCTTCCATTTAAGACATTGTTTTCTGTCTACATTTGCCTGGCATGCTGGGAGAGCTGTCAGTGTCTTCTCTTAGCTGGTACCTTCTCTTAAATGGTACCTGGTGTGAGAAACACCAGACTGAGTCTCTGAAAAATCTCTCTGCTGCTGTCCCTTCTCTGTGTCATCACTGCCTCTGAATTCCAGATCTCTACCAGCGAGTGATGTGTTTGTTACAGTCTTTCTCTCTCCTTCTTCCATTTAACAGAGTGCTTGACCTAAATCTGACAGGAGACACAGAACTTTGAAGTAAACAAGGTTACCAGTGTCCATGCTCAAATTCAAGTCCAGAGCAGACAGTGAACATAGGCCTTGGCATCATCTACTGTCTACTGCCAATGAACAGCAGCAAATTTCAGGGCTTTGCTCATGACTTGATGCTGTATTAAATGTTCTTGCATTATTTGCATTTTACTTAGATTTATACAGAGGCCAAAGAGAATCAAAAATCCCTGGAGAAAAGCTGTATTGTCACATGCAAGAGGTAGTTTGTAGCCCTAGAAGGAATTCCTGCTTCCATGTAGTAGTCATTAAAATCATCTGCTGTAGAAATCCATGCAGCAGTGGTTGCATGTAAAATCAATCCCTTTTCTTTATGAGCATTCGATGTGCTGTTCTTCCAAGTGCAGTTTTTTCCTTTCTATAGGAAGTTTTTTCCTACTAAGCTGTGCTCAGTTTGACTTCTTCCACTAGGAAGAAATTTTTAGTTGCTTCTTGAATTGGATTTTACACCTTTTGCCAAACTCTTGCTCATGAAGATGCAGGCAAAGTAACTATTTTAGAGATTAACATGTAACCCTTTAGTTGAAATCACATTTGATATTTTACATCCCCGATAAATTCATTTTCTCCATAAGAAGAGCAGCGGAATTAAGGATATTTACAGCTAAAAATATGTAAGTTGTATTTGCATAAATTTAGATAGAAATAAAAGTGTTTTACTTCCATAAATGTACCTTGGAACACAATTCTCTCCATCTGGTTTACTATCTTGAGACTGAAAAGCTGACTGTGTAGATTACATAGGGGTCTAATGTCTAACCTTGCATTATAATCAATAAATGTAGTCTGTGGATCCTAGAGTCCTTCAGCTCACCCTGAAGAAGTGCCAGTGTTACTGCTGGAAGGCTGATATGCTGCAATTGTAATTCTCAGTATAAACAAACACTTCAAAACCTCACATTTTGAGGGGGTCATACAATGCATTTGTCTGTCACATCACATCACATGAGTGGGTAGTGAAATCCCTCAGAATAACTACAGGCAGACTTTTGGTATCACCTCCAGCCTCAGCTTCATTCAGTGTCAGGAGACTTTATTTTTTTATGCTTTCTGGAAATAGCAGAACAATCTAGGACTAAATAATGCAGGAATTGCTAATTGCTCATTAGAGAGTCTGTCTTTGTAAACTGCCTGCACAGCTTTGCAGAGCCAAGCACTGCTTTAACTTTTAGGTGGTTTTTAATTTAGGCTTCCAGTGGTACTGAGGTGATTTTGTTACTTTCTGATGCATATCTGTGTCTTCACAGCACTTATGGAGATATTACTATGGATCTTCAAAAATATTTGACCTGTTGTAATAAACTGGGTTTTGTTAGAAGCTAGGTGAAATGAAGAGCAAATAAGCTTAGCATTTGTGAAGTAGGATCATGAACATGTGACAATGCTTGCCTCCAGTATTCTTACAGTGATTTGCCATGCATTCTTTGACAAATATTGTTACTTCCCTCTGCCTCAGTTTCCTAAACAGCAAGATGATGATTATATGATAACAACTATTAGGAAGAAAACCTACCAAGAAGAAGGGATTCCAATGCATGCACGCAGCTGATTAGTCAGGCTTTCAAATTTGAAATATTTAGTTCAGGTGACGTGACTAGATCACAGTCAAAAGGTTTACTCATTCAAGAAGAAGAAACTTAATATTGGGATTACATTCCCATAAGGAAACAAAAGTTGAACATTTTGAAAATGACATTTTTTTAAAAAGAAGGGTTAACTTTCAAATCAGATTTTCAATATATTTCTTACTTGCCTTCAGCTGAGGTTTTCAAATAGAGAATGTATATTTTGTAAAAGATCCTCTGCTTTTAGTCATGTCACAGATCTTCCAAGTGTTCAGTTGCATACTAAGGAAAATAGTTTTCCTGTAAGAAAAAAATGACTGCATAGCATAGAGTACCCATGGTTGGCACAGATAACAGATGTCCATTGTTAGTCTGCTCTAGCCTTAAAAGGTATAAACCTCTGAGTTTGCTGAGATTAAAGAAAGAAAATATATTGCAAAATATAGTGCATCCCTTAATTAATTTAATTGATCCATTGCTTTATAAACTATTTATAAACTGCTATTTTAAATCCTAGCTCTTTAAGAAAGTTTCAAGTGAAGATTTCTCAGATTGGCTGAAGCTTGTTATTGCATGTACCTTGCCTTTTCTTCAGTGTAGGAAAGTTTCTGATTAAGACAGGACTTCTTTTCACTATTAGAGCTGGTACTTGGATATTTTCTTCTCAAAAGTTGCTGCAATGGTACTTCTGTTCATATTGTCATCAGAGGCCTGAGTTTTTTTAATTTGCCTTGAGCCACTCAGACAAACAGTTACATTTCAAGTAAGCAATCAGTGAAAGGACTGATGCTGGGATCCATGTTTCAATGCAGCAGTGGGGACCATTTTCCCATTGATGTTGAATTGTCCGTAGGGATCTTTAAAGATGAAGGAGATGTTATTCCTGCTGCCTCCTTAGACTTTGGGGACACTGGGAAACTTGTTTAAATGCCCCTAATTACTGATTTGAAACCAGTTAGATAGGATTCCAATCAATATCTAAAATGAACATCAGCATCCTCTCGAGCAAAGATTTCCTGCTGTTTAGTTTTGTTTCCGATAGGAAAACAAACAAAAAAAAATTCCTTAATATATGTGACAGTGTTTATCCACTAAATTTTTCTGGGGCTTTGTGCTGATTAAAAATAGTACAGTTCTAGAGTCTGCCCTCTCTTGTTTCTACTGTTTTATTCTTCATCTCTTCCTCTGCTACCATCCTCCCGTTACCACTGGCCACCTCCCACTGCTCAGTCAGGTTTACCTTGCAGTCTTTCATCTGAAACTTGGACTAAATCTTATTCCAGTATTATTCCAAGCTAAGGATTTAGTAGAGCTGAATACATGTGCAGAATGCCTCCTATGCAGGCTAAGGGCTTTGCAGAGGCAGGGGAAGATACACTGGTTGAATGTTCTGGTGTTCTTTAGTCATGAAGTAAAAGGCAAGAACATGTTTTCTGCATGTACATGGGATGAGCTATGTAAAAAGCAGTAGTTAACACTACTTGTCTTGCAAAGGGGCTTTTAATAAATCAATAATGATAAAATATGTACTAATCTATTGAACATAATATTGGAGCATAATATAAACAGATGACTGGTGTCATCTGTTGTGCAGGCTGTAAATTAATGCTCTGGTGGCTACAAATAGTAAAGGAAATCTGGATTTTAGGGGTTTTTTTCTAATTTCGAATAATCAAATAGTATTTTATGTCTTCCTTTGAGAAGGTTATACCCATTCAAGGGATTTCAACCTTTTGTCCAGGTATTTAGGGTAGACACTGCTTGCCCCTTGAATTTAGATGGCAATTGAAGTGGTCCTTGTTGAGACACACGGCGATGAGGCAGCCATCTGTTTAAAAAGGGGCCCAACAAATCTTGTTTTCAGTGACTGAATTAAAATATCCTTTAGCTCCTTTCATTCTATTAATTTGTTTTATCAATTATTTTTCATTTATTTTTGTATCACGTTATGTGGAAGACAGGAGGCTTAGAACCTGGAAATGGAAATTTAAGAAAAGGCAGAAGCCATGTAATGGTGGTACAGCTTGAGATGCTGGATTTCCAGAAATGTCAAAGGCATACCAATAAATGCATTTTTTTTCCAGAATAATCAGAAATCTTGCAAAAAATCTGAAATTATTTTTTTGTTTTCTGAAATTAAACTTTAATTCTCAGGAATGGGAGACATTGAGAATACTTAGCACACAGAAATTATTAGAAAGCCTGTTTAGGAAGTAGATGTAGCTTGTTTACACTTGAATATCAAGGAATAGACAGACCACCAGAAGTAAAACCTCCCAGGCCTTATGAATCCTTCCTAGAGATTTTCCTCCCCTTCCCACCCTCCTATTAGTCCTGATGTCTCAAATCTCCTGGAAGATTTTGAGGGCCCTTGCTTTCCCATGGTTTCAGTGGGAGTTGCCAGGAGCAGCTTTCAGATTCAGTCACCCAATGCATTCACTCCCGTTGCAGACTGCTGCAGCCAGAACTGCAATATGTCACACTATAAGATATTTTTCAGGGACCAGGGCCTGTTTTTGTGACAAAGAGCCACACAAGTGCTTGCAAAGACACCAAGGAAGGGAAAGACACTCATTTTCTCCTATTCCATATCCAGCAGGTGAGTGACACCACTTCTGTCCTCTTCTGCAGGCAACTAGCACTTGCCTTGTCCAAAATTCACCTTTTCCTGTGGTGGTGGAAGGTAATGACCTCCCCATCATCCAAGGACAGCCAGAAGAGTGAGAAACCCTCATGATTTCTTCTTCCAAGAGCACACTGTTTATATTCACCCTTTTCTGTTTTGAGGCAGAACACACATTTTTATCCGTGCCTCATCAGGTGGTGTAGGGGGTTGAAGGCAGATGGTTCACTGTCAGGCTCCACATTTCTTTAATCCCTCCTTTCTCTTGAGGGCAATAGCTAATATGCCAGCTAAAAACACAACTAGAGCACTACTTACTGATTTTTTTCCCAATGATTGCTGATATGGAAGTTCATGCATATACACAAATTATTTTCAGTGAAATCTTTGAATTTCATGGTTTTACCCAAGTAAGGTTTTGGGTGCTTTAAAGCTGAGCTAAGCAAGGTTCAAATTATTGGGTTTTACTCCAGTGACTGTTTGCCTGGATTTTATGCTATTCTCTGAAGCAGGAGTTGTCCCTCCAGGCTGACTGCCCTCAGCATGGCACTTTAGACCTCTGCCTGTTTTGGTGCCACATTCTTCTTGCATCTCTTTTGTGGAAAAACATCCATGAGACTTGAAAATGTTTAAGATGAGGCTGCCTGTGCAAAAAATGCTTTAATCATTTTTAGGCAGAGGAAGCTGCCAGACCAAGTCCCCTCTCCCTGCACATCTGTACTAACTGGGTTCTTACATAGCAATTCCTCCCACAGCATGAAAGCAAGCAATGAACACATTTCAATAATTTAAAACCAGATGAAGACAACCTCCAGGGAAGACTGTGACCTCCATATCTCACCTAGATGGAATTTCTGAAGCTCTCATGTAGGTAACCATACGTTAGAGAGCATGAATGCAAACATCTTTTCTGCTGGCTCCCTGATTCCTACGCTGACTGGTTTGGGCTTTGTTTTAGTGTGCTTGTCCCTATGGACTAGGCAGGGAATGCAGGTAGCAGCTGGGGGTTCTGCACTTTTTGGCAAGAGCAGGTACCTAAGGGTTACCACACAGGGTCTGAGCTGCTGGTAAGGGCCCCCACAGTCCCTGCAGGGGAGCAGAGTGGAAGAAGGAAGGGTGCACCAGCACAGAGAAGCTGTGGCACAGCGCAGTGACCAGGTGTCTTGGGTTATGCTGTTGTTTTGTTTGTTTGCTTGGTTGGTTGATTGGTTTTGTTTTCTACTACATTTGTATTGTTAATATTCCTAGTAAGGAACTGTTATTCCCAAATCTTTGCCTGAAAGCCCTTAATTGCAAAATTATAATTTGGAAGGGGTGAGAGGTTTACATTCTCCATTCCAAGGGAAACTCCAGCTTTCCCTGGCAGATACCTGTCTTTCCAAACCAAGACACCAGGGCTCACCTGCTTTGGCTCTCTGGGGCACTACACGGTGAGTTAATAAGCCTCAGTCTGGGGCTCGGAGCAGCTTTTTTGTTTCAGTGCTGTTTAACTTCTCCAGGTCCTGCAGGTAGTTGCTGCAAAAGTAAAAAGCACACAACTGTCACAAGTTTGGCATTATTAGATTAACAAGCTGCAGAGGTCCCTCCTGTCTTTTCTGTGTAGCATTGCTGTTCTTACTTGAAATTGGTTTTGTCACCAGTGACAGATTGCAAACTACCTCACCTTTAGAAAGTTGACCGCTTTAGGCTCTGCATCCATTACTGTCACTTAACACATTGAGAGAAATGTAGAAACAGCTGCTTCCATGCAACATGCTACAAACTTCCTATGAAAAAATCAGATGGGATGTTTTGACAGCAAACATTGCTTAGCATGCAAGGCAAGTTCTACCTGAGATAGGCAAAACCACTGTCACTGAAGTAGAAAAGTTGAAATGCACCAGCTTCCTGGGCTGACAGGAATAGTACAGAGCAGGAATACTCAACCTTGTTTTTTCAGGAGGCACAGACACCTTAGAAACTTGTGGCACACACAGAGTCACACATGAAGGATGCGTATTTGCTTTTCTTGGTCATTTTGGAAGCAGCCAGCCACTGGAGCACCTGGTTGGAAACCACAGACAGGACTCTCAGAAGAAATGAAAGGACTAAGTGTGTCCCAATTTCTGGTTAACGAGAATTAGCGGGTTTTGCGCGAAGATACGTTCAGTCATATAAAAATTACATCTAGACTACAATAGGTAAATGGCTGAGCTGAAAGGACAGGAAGAGCTGTGGGACTGAAACCCCTGTACCCAGCTGTGCAGTGTTTCATCTCACCATTCCTGCTGCATTGCTTTTTTTAATGAAGTAAATGTTCACAGATACCAATCTGGGTCACTGAACACAAATCATTCTGCAAGCACTTCAGCCCAGTAATACCAAAGAGCTCAAATGGTTTTGAACCACTGATACATCTGATGATCTTTTATTCATTATTTTCTGTGCATTATTGATTGTCTCTTTTGTTTGTTTGCTCAAAGGGAGTTCAATTGCATTCAGGAGCTGGAAGTTTGTAGCATCTGACAGTTGGTCTGGAGGCATCTCCTGGCCTCTGGGAGATTAATTTCAGAATGTTAAACATGTGCATATTCACTGCTTTTCAGTGATCTGCTAACATCCAAAAGGTAAGATGTGCAATCTGAAATATCCCCACCCCAATGGTTTCTGCAGGCAACACATGCAGAGAGTATGTAGGGGTTCACCACAAGTGTAGGCTTACTGGGGAAGGCATTTGGAGCTTGTGCCCTCCCTTTAGTGCCTAGCATTTTTACATTTTGTAATTAATTTCCTGGGAATAAATTCTAGTCTCTGACTATCTGACTATCCAAAGGTTATCTTTGACTATCCAAAAGGTTTTCTTACAGGAAACCTGTTTGGGAGTTTGAGAATGCTTTTAGCAAATATTTGTATTTGTACTCAGAGTAGTAAATCAAGCACATACATTATTATCTGCTGGTAGTTCTTTTTCCTTCAACAGCCTCATGGAGCACTCAGCTCATTTTTGTGAGGACACATGTCAGACAGTCTCTCTCCAACTTGCTTGAGTGCAATGCAATTTAACATGGGTCAGGCAATCTAAGAAGAGCATACAAGGCCAAGCAGCTGCATTTGCTCTTCTGGGAAATTGAAGGGAATTGAAAATTTCTCATTATGTTTGTGCCTTTGTATTAGAAAGGCAGTTTATTCCAGCCTCAGAAGTTTGCTACCCAAAACTTCTGTGTTAGGATTTGGCTTTTTTTAGTGAAAGACTGGGGGCGGAAAGGAAGATGGAAATGCAGCTGCATAGATAAAACTGCAAATAGAAGGGCAAAAGCAGCCTAATACAATGTTACAGAGCAACAGTATGGTCCTTTCTGGACAGTTTACAGAAAGTTCCCTGTCCACTGTAGTGTCTTCATTTATCAGTATGACTGTACTTCCTGCATTGGAACAAATTGCCAAGCAAGTTTCCTTGCAGAGCAAATTTGGGGAGTTTCAAAAATACTAAATATCAGTCTAATCTACTAAAAATCTTTCTAAAAATCCTTTTTGTATAAACGGTGTTCAGCCATTTCTTTTAATACAAAGAAACTTATCTGATCCTAATCAGGTTTTTCATATGTACAACTTGGCCAGTATTTTATATCAAGAGGTAAATTAGCAAACAAACATAAAGAGAAAATAATAAGTTCTCTTCCCTAGAGAACTCACTGAATGTATTTCACATGTTGGAAAATAAGATTAATGATAGGGGTTTTTTTCTACATTTAAAGGAGAAAAAGATTAATTTATTTATAGGACTGTTTGCTTATGAAAAAAGTACTGAGGGAACTACTACCTTAAAGGAAAAAACAGGAATTTATTCTATTTGTTTCTGCATATTAACTTCTAGCTTTTTTTTTTTTTTGACAAGTGTCCTGTGACTCCATGTCAGTGCTCATTGTCCCACTCTCATAAGCACCCCCATATGCTAAAGAGTTCTGTTGTGGTGCTGTGTTCTTAGGGAAAAGAGAGGATCTCTGGAGACCACAGCCCAGAAGAGCCCTGTGGATATGAGCAGTGATTCCCCAGACTTGGTCTGGGTGGGATGACTGTTTAATGATACATTAGGCTCTCACTAAAAAATATTTGCAAGTCTTGCTGTTCCATTAACCAATACAAACAACGTTACTGCATTCTTGTTCTTGCTTCCCTCTCCGTCTTTCCTCTTGCATCTTAATCCTGTTTAAGTCCTGGGCTCTGAGCATCAGAAATACATCCACGTGTATTTGCAGAGTTCCAAAATATCACAAGCTTTTCTGCTTTGACTTAGGTTTTGTGTAATATAAAAAATATATAATAACATTAGCTTTCAAGCATCAGGTAGTTGTGTTCTCTCATCCTCCTTGGGCAGTTATCATCAATTTATAATTTGGCTCAGCTACTTCACTGTAGGATTCTGTATAGTTTTCCTGTTGGCATGTAAATAATACTCACTTAATACTCTCAGAAACCACATCCTTCTCTCCCTGAAGTACTTCATTAATGTATTGCCCTCATGATTACCCTCATGTTTTCTAAGATAATTTCTAAGCCCAATTCTACATTCTTATGCTTACAGAAGCTGTTGGATTCTCCTAAAGCAGAGACTTGAGGATAGCATAACTGTAACATGAAGGTCTAACCCCTAAATGCTGGAGTCAAATGCCAGCCTATGCCCTTGTAGGAAAGGTTGTTCTCCAGAATTACTTGGAAGTCAATAAGGCACTTGTCATTAAGGCTGTTAACTGGAGAGGGAGGCAAGTACTGTTCCCACAGTTTCCAGCACTCGTGTTTGAGTGCACCTAGGAGCTGAGGCAGCAGTGCTGGTTGTGAGGATGAAAAGCATTTCTAAGCATTACACTGCATTTCTTCAGCTCTTTGAATTAAATATGCTAAAATACTCAAATACAGTGACAGTAGAGCAATATTAACTGTAGATTTATGATAATAAGCTTGGGGCAGGAGGGAAAGACAGTGCACAATCATGTGAGAATCCCAAGCACACTTTCAGGGTCAGGTGGAACCTGCTCTCCATCTTTGCTCACTGTGTGTCTGCTTGCAGTGACTGTTTTAGGATATGATACTCAAAAACTTTTTCCAATACACGTTCATTTGCATTCACATGGGATAATGCTCTGCAGTTGTTACTAACTAGATGCTAGAATAGCCTCTTCCAAACAGAGGTATTGCTCAACAGGAGCAGAGGAATTTGAATGAAAACCCATAGTTACCCAGTGGGAGTGAGGAATCATTTCTAATCTTCTCTCTGCAATTTCTATGCCATTGAAGCGCACAGGGTCTTATGTGAATATTCCATTATCTGTGTAGGAAAAATCCTTGCTACTTTACAATAATTGTGCTATTCTGCAAGGAGAGCTGTGAAACCATGGCTATATTTTTAGGCCCTTTAGCCAAACAGTTTTTTCTGACTTGACCTGGGTCTGCTTTGAGTTTAATTTGGAAACCTTTCCAACTCAAAACACATGGAAGTGCATGTCTCTGGCATGAGGCAAGTCAGTAGAGAAGCACCTCCACATAAGAGCTTTTGGGTATGCTATTATGCCTTGCAGACAACCCTCAAGCTGTGCCAATTGTTTCATGGTGCCTGCATTTTACAAAAATTGTGCATATTAACACTGGCATGGCCATTAAAAGATAGCTGTGTTAGGGAAAGGACAAAGTAAGGTCTGCTAGAAGTTTGTGCTGACTAAACATCCTTGCTTTAAATCTTCACTCACAGTAAGAGGGTGAGGGAGGGCCATTCCAGAAATACCTCCTCTGATCTCTGCCTACAGACAGGAAGGTAGAGGTTAAACCCTAACTTGTCAAGTCCTTTTTAAGGATCATTCATACACTAATCCCATTGAGCAGTCTGCTATGGTTGGAGACACAGAATGATCCACAGACATGAGGAAAAGCCCTGATAACTGCCCAGGGCTGCACTCAAAAGTTCATGTACAACAGCACGGCTCAGTTAAATCCTCAATTACTGTGAATGCCCTGAAAATCTGGCATTTCCAGCTATCAGACATGCAAGTTAGGGGCTCTGCACAGCCTTTTGCAGACTGCTGTTTTGCAAATCAGGCTCTACAAGGCTAGAAGTAAGTCAGGAAAACAAGTGAGGCAAGGGGCAGCCTGGATGACTGCTTCTGAAACCCTTCTGTTGGAAACAGGCTCCATGCCAGCTTCTTCTTTTCTATGATGTTTCCCTTTCAGGTTTGAGTCCACTGTCTACCTCTGCCTCTTTTGAAGATTTTTTTTTCCTTTGAACATTGCGTTCTTGCTTCACGGGGAAGCAGAGCCATGGGAGCACCAGGGAAAAAAAAAAAAAAAAGGCAGCAATTGTAGCTCCAGAATTCAGAGTTCAAGCCTCTTACTTCATTTGCTTTTGGATCTTCACACATATTCAAGCCCCTTACAACCCCAGTCCCTGCTGGCAGCAGTGGATTTGCCAGTTCCCAGTTTGAGTGTTAGAGGTATTGTTAGGGCATCATCTCTATCTGTAAGAGAAGGCAATTACTTTGAAACCTATGTAGCAATTGGGACCTAATTTCCTTAAAAAGATGGAATGACATTTTTTATTTTTTCCTTAAAAAATGGGTTCCCAGCTTGATAATGCCTGAAACACTTGCTGAGCTGGTTGAAATAGATAACCCTAAAATAGATTTTTCTACAGGCACTTACAGAAACTTGAATCTGGAATATTGATCAGGTAAACTGTTGGAAAAACATGGTCATGTACGGCTGTGTTACACAGTCTAACCTTGCCCATTCATGCTTCAAGTAACAGCCCAAAACAGCCAAGTGCCCACATTAGTGTTAGAAGGAGACACATTTCTTTTTGTTTAAAGTAACTTCGTCATATCTCAGGCTGTACATCCACACCAGAAAAAGAAAAGGAAATCAAAACCTTTCTTAAGCCAAATCCCCCTCTGGAGAGCATCACACTGTGCCACTGGCCAGCCCAGACAGATCCACCCGCCGCTGCCACCTGTCACCAGCAGCTCCTGGGTCAGGTCATCCTCCTTGTAGCACCAAAGGTTGGGAACCTTTCCAGTCCCTGTCAGGGGCTTTTCCACACAGAGCACAAAAGGCCTTGTCCAAGGCTGTATCAGAGCCAAGTCTAGCTCTGAATTTTCCTTTTTTTTCTCCAGGAGAAGAGTCTTACACTTCCCAGCTAGCACAGTGGAAGATGCACTATCTGAATCTGGTTGTCTGCAGCCATGGCTGTGTGCTAAGATGCTTGTATTTTCAGACATCTAATGTTAAAAAAAGACTATACATCTTTAGTAGACTATACACCAAAAGAAATGTCTTTCTTTGGAATTAGTATTTTGTAGCACATTTTCAGGAGTTGAAAACTACGTGGAAAGTGGAAGGTATGCAACTGCCATGAGTGGTAGGTGCAAAACCAAGATTTCCCAACAGAGCAATCACTGGAAGTCATGTCTGGGGAAGAGCTTTAGGAAGATGAGGAGGAGAACATGGTCTTTAGTGGCCAAGCAGAGACCACTGCCCCAGCAGCTTCCTCAGTTCAAAGCTGAATCTCAGGACAAAGGCTGCACACACAAGGCATGAGGCAACCTGACCAAGGCACCATGACTGAGGCTGCCACAAACTTCTCTGTATCATCAAGGTCTCTGGAAACTGGCAGCAAAAGCACATAGACAGTCAAATAAAAACACATCATAACTACAGAGACTCAGAGGCAGCTCAGATTTAGGTGTGTTAAACAAAGTCTTCTCAGATTGCAACAAGGGAGAATATGATCTATCTCTGCTCCTCGGTACAAACTTCAGAAGACAGGAAGTGATGGCTGTTTTAAAATGTCTGTGTGTCTGCAGAAATGGTTTCCAATAATTTTCCCTTTAGGTGAACAATTCCAAGACAAATCTAATAATCTACTATGATATCTTTATCAATCTAGTTCCTGTGTGTTCTTCCCTTTCAGGTGGTCCAGTTTCTTTGTAAAATGAGGTATTTTAACCCTGGTCATAGACAGGGTCAAACAGATCATGGTTTTCATGTCTGCAGCATCATTTCATTACCACTAGAATTACCATTAGAATAAAACAAAAGACAATAATCTCTCTATTTCTCTGCTGACACAAATATTACTTTATGCTGGACAGGCCATTTGAGAAAGCTTAAAATCAAAGAAAAAACCCTAATTCTCCATGTAAGCCACTGTCACTTGAATAACTAAACTGCACAAACTGTAATGCTGATGGAAACCCAGAGCAGAATTCAAACCAGTATTAAATATGTGCAACTCATTCCTTCTGTTCTGCCAAGACGTCATCAAAAGAGGAACACACAGACACACAAAATGACTCATGCAGGAAATCCAGGATACTGCAGAATTCATCTCTCTGCTGTGACAAGCTCATCCTAATTTCATGTATTTTATTTCCAATGCAAATTTCTTTCAAGACACTGCCTCCATGTTTTATGCAGGTTACTTGGTATGTACCATGAGTGACATACCTTGACACAGGCAAGATTTAGCAAATACAGCACAGTGTTTCATGAATTATGCGTTTTTGCATTACAATCCTTCAGGCTGGAGATGTCTGTGCTGCAGACACTGTTTACACAGGAGCCAAGTTTGCATCAAAGAGAAGAAAAAGGAGGAAGGAGAAGAGAAGGAGAAGGAGAAGGAGAAGGAGAAGGAGAAGGAGAAGGAGAAGGAGAAGATACAATATTTCAGCTTCCTACTTCTTGGTACCTCACTGTTTTTTTGCCTACCCTCCCTAATCATTTGTATTGCTACTGCAGTCACTCTCCTCCATTGGTGGCCTGAAAGTCCCCATCACATTTTTACAGGTTTTGAGCAGAATCCTGCAAAAAGAGAAGTGTATCAGAGTGGTTTGTCATCAGCAACTAGGATGCTTGGGGTTGCTGGGGGTACAGCAAGTCAGGGCTGCTCCCTACTTACAAAAGCTGGTGTCTGGTTGCAAGGCACAAAAAAACCACAGGTAATGAAGAAAATGTAACTGAACCTTAAAACTGATATTTGCCAGAATCTGTGTCTCATTTTGAAATTCAATGCACTGTGATGGAGAAATCAGTAACTTGTGAGGCAGAGTCTTTCTGGGAGTACTGTTGTGTGTGCTGGGTTAAAAGCCAAGGGACAGGGGAAGCACTCGCTTGCATGGGTACAGCAAAGCATGGTGCCAGCTCCCTGCTGCTGGCCTTCCCTCTCACCACTGGCAAAAAGGGAGCTGGCACAAGGATGGGCAACAATGCATTATGTTAAAGGACAAAGCAACATGAACTTCCATTGCTTTAACAAAAGTTTGAAAATATTCTGCTCATGTCTCAATGTGGCAGGTTTTTGCAATTAAAATCTCCTATTTTTGTGAGGGTAACTTTACACTCTGTGTTAGGGATCAGAAGCATAAAAACATAAGATGGATGCACCTGAATAAGACAGGAATTAAGCAAAAGTTAACAGAAAACAGAATGGATTTTAAGTAGCATTTTAATCCACTTCTATTCCATGAGTACATTTTATGAAGGGTTGGTTTGACAGCACAGAAGAAAAAAGGCACAATATTTTTTAGAAGGCTTTCAAAAGGTTTTCAGAACCTTTTAATCCTACTTTGGTGTTCTGACAATCTTCCTCAATTAAATACTTCCTCAGCATCAAAGATGTCACTGGTGCTCTCAGGAGAGTTCTGTGGCACTTCTTCCAACAACCATCACAGTGTTGCCCATTTGGGCAGATTCTCTGCCAAATCCTGTAGGTTTGCTCAGCAGGGGAGAGAGGTATAAGCAACAGGCTTGGCTTTTGTTTGTCTTAGCTTTTTGGTCATCAGAACTCCCCATGGGTAATTTTTCCATTAGGTTTTGGTCTCCCCACTGCTTCTCCCCTTTGGTACCTGCCTGGTCAAAGCTCACTGCTACCTGTACCTGCACTATTGACAGTAAATTGGATTTAAAAACTTCCTAATACTGCCAATATGGAAGTGCCTACCAGGTTTTTTTTCTAAAGTGCTTTTATTTCCCCCTTTGGTCCCACAGCAAGTTTTGCTGACTGTAGTCTATGTAAATAGTAGGACACAAAAGATGGTAAGAAAGGTCAGAAACTCAAGAGATGGAGGGACACAACAGTGACTCTACTAAAAGGCTTCTTTTTGCTTCAGGCAGCACACTGTGACTGAACAAATGGGAAACTGAAGATAAGTTAGTGGAGAAAAGGAAGGAGATTACAAAAATAAAGGCTGCTTCTCCTTGGGGATGATCTCATATCTGAACAACTGAACTCTCACTTCCTTGTCCTTTGTCTTCTGCTTGTTACCAATGTTGGTACACAGAAGCCAGGAAGGAAACAGAACAAAACCATTTTAGAGAGATAATGTTATTTGCAAATATCTGGGAACACTAGTAGGAATCACCATTTTCCATATTCATTAAGAGGTTTTCAAAAATATCTCCTTAGCCCAACCTAAAAATGAAGGAAATATCCAAGGAAGGTTGGTTTCTTGTGGTTGTTTAAAAGTAACAATAGGTACTCATTGCAGAGCCATCATTTAGCTAGGACTGCCTCCACACAAAGGAGATGTATTTCATGCTCTCCCAAAACAAGGACTGAAGCCACTGACTTAGGACAGTTTGCTCAGGACTCAGTTCCTGCAGCTTGCTTTGGCTATGGTGGCACCTGCATGGCTGCACCCAAGCTGGTTACCCAAGCCTCTCTGGGACTGTGAGCAGAGACAGAAGTGGGCTGTGAAAGGGGAGGGCTGAACTGCTGCACATGTGCACAACCCAAATCTGCACCAGCACCAGCTGCTGGTACAACAGTGGAGGAAGATCTCCACACAGGCTGTGTAGCCAGGAGCTCTGCTCCCAGAGGTAGCAGTCGGTGTGTGACAGCCTTGCTGCTCTTGCTGCTGCAGGGCTCTCTGCTTGCCCCAGAAATAATGAAGTGGTCCCCTTGAAAATGAAACCCCCAAAGACATGGTGTTTCTGCATATACTTGCAGGGGATTTATAGGTAGTTTTAGCCTTCAGAGTTTGGAAGATGGAAAAAAAGATTAAAATATCCTGGGAGTTAGTTTCTAGATAGCTCACACACAGGCTCGTCGGGATCTTTGTTCTCATTGTCAAGGGAAAATAAAATAACTCCAGATTGAAAACTAAAGAACCCAGCCATGCCAAGCAGGTTATGACATGATCATAAACAGAGAGCAGTGCCTTGCCAGAGGGGTTTTCTCTGCTTTTCTGTGGACCCGTGCCATTCCACAGTAGCCCAAGTCCCTGCCCCCCAGAACACAGTGATGCAAATGGCAAACATGGGCTTGCAGCTCCTCTGATTTTCAGGCAGCAGTATTAGCTGAGCTAGAAGATTGAAATGGCAAACCATGAGTGAAATTAGTATACTGTAGTAGAGGAAAAGCATTCAGGCTGACTTCAAGTGCTATGCATAAGTAAGACACCATTCTCTTTCTTCAGCTTAGCAATTCTTTTTCTTTATACTCCATTTATGCTGTATTAAGTATTTATAAGAGATCACTTCAAATCCCCTTTGCAGTCAGCATGTGAACATCAAGACTCATGCCTATTTGCTGAGGCTGTAGAGCCAGGGAAACACACTGTGGGTAATTGCTGCTGTGAGGGTTTTGACTGAACAGGTAAAAAGTATATGTGCCTTTACAAAAAAAAAGCCATTTTTGCATCTGCCCTCTCTTATGTATGCCCAACTCAAATTCATTTAGCTAAGAATGCTAGCATGTGCTTGAGAAATAGGTGTTAAGCTGGGGAGAACCAAGTGAATTTCATGTTTTGTAGCTGGAAAATTCCTTCCTGCCCATATAATGAGCCAAAGTATGTGCAGTGTCTGCGAGGCGCAGCGTGCAGTGTGGTACTGCACCCTGTTGGTCTGTGGCGTTATGAAAACCCAATTGCATTCTCAGTACAATGTGAGGCAATTTCTTTTATATTAAACCTTTATTTCAGGCAAGCTGGTTCGAAATGCAATGAAGGGATGGGTGGGATAAAAAAAGAAACTCATCCTGGCAGAGAGAGTGTGACCTACAAAAGTGAGAAGAAAAAGTTGTGTTAGAAAAGCAGCTGTGATTGAAGTGTTCTCACTGGTCAGTGCATGGAAGCAACAAAAAAATAATCAGCAAGTGAAGAAAAGGAAAGCAGGTTTTCATGTTACTTACAGGGAAGCAACAAGGATGTTTTAAATCATTAGAAGAGTGACTCAAAAGTGTGGCTCATGTGGTTCAGTTGTCTACAAAAGAGTGAGTTCAGGAGAACAACATTTTGGGAACTTGGTGCCAAAACTCAAATTCCAGAAAAGGTAATGAAGAATGTGCCTGATTCAGACTTATTTGGAGGAAGAGCAGGTACCCTGGAAGGGGGCCAAAGCAAAGGACACAAGTGCCAAGGGTCTGGCAAGCTGTAGAAGGGAGTGTGTATATGCAGAGTGCCATCATGGAGTAGACAACAGGGTTAGGGACATCACATCTCACAAATCAAGCCAGGCAGAGCTGTTGAGAGGCAGATCTTTGGTTAGGACACCTCTCTGCAGAGAAGCCGGGTCCATGCACCCTGCTTATTATTTGGTCATATGTTCCTATGCCATTAGCAGTGTTTCACAGCTTACTCATCAGGTCGTCTTCGCCCAAGCAGCCTGCAAATTTAACTCATCCTGTTGAACCACTGACTCAGTGGTCACACAGGACTGTAACTTCACATTTGTCATTGGTATTAACAGCTCTTTCTTCATCTGTTCCTACAGGTTCCCTGTTTTGTGCCACCACCTTCTTGGAGGGGACTTCCCAGGGAATGCAGAGATCAGATCGTGTTCTTGCTTGCTCCCATGCTACTGCCCATTCTCCCATGCACAGAGAGCGTGGGAGGATGGGCAGTAGCATGGTCCTGCCTGGCCTGGTCCTGCCCGGTCCTGCCTGGCCTTTTCTTCAGTCTTGGCCTGAATGACTTACCCTAAGGCTAAACAGGATAGAAATAAGTACTAAAGACAAGCAGCTGGTTACAGTAGCTTCTGGACTAGCACCTTAAGGGAATGGGTTTTAGTACCTTCATTTGGTGAAACCAGAGTCTTTTAATAGTTGTTGACAGTAGTATTTTATATCCAATGCATTGCAACAACATCAGAAACTATGTGGAGATAGGATTGGATTTTTCTCTTTAAGACATGAGTTTCGGTGACTCTTTCTCTTGTTACTTCTTTGGAATTTAAACTATGGTGCAGTACAAGCTGTACATGCCTGAGCATCCCAGTACCTACTTGTCACTTAAGTACATGACTTGAGATGATCTGCTGTGACTTTCCTTGGATGTTGAATTCCAGGTAGGGTTCCTACTGGTACAGCTCTTCCGTAACACACCCAGCTGCTCCTGTCCTCACCTTCGAATGCAAAGCAGCCCTTGTGCGGGCAGCTTTACTCAGTGTTTAAACCAGCCAGGAAGAGGGTTTGTGTCAGCAGCTGCAATCTGCTGTTCTCCAAAGGCTGACAGAGCTCAACATATGCATACGGGCAGGAGCCATGCCTCAAAGACTGCATGTTTAATTACTAATTTCTATGAGAAACCTCAGCATTTTCTTGCTCTCATTTTCTCTTGTACTTGTGTGTAGCCCCCAGCAGGAGACAGCTTCATCCCAGCAGCCATTTGTCACACAGTGAAAAAAAGAGCTGCCACCGCCCCAGGCAAGAGGCAAGGAGGGAGGGGAGAGACAAACACCCACCCCAGCCCTGGCTTCATGAACCCACTGAGAGCAATTCGACTGAGAACACTGCAAGCAATACACAAAGAAAGCCAGCACAGTGAGAAGGCCACAGTGTTAGAGCAGCCGTCAGAACCACCCCATCTTAATCTGCACAGGGGGAAAGCAAGTTCAGTGTGAGGTACAGCAAGCTGTGGTGAGGTTCATGTGCACCATGGCCACACAGGGAAGCAGGTCAGGCTGCAGCCACAGAAATAAAGCCTCTCAGAAGCCCACCTGCCCAAACAGAGCTTGCTGAAAGCTGCTGGACACTACAGGGCTGGCCGTGTGCTGCCGGTGGAGGTTGACAGGCATGCAGAATGGGGACAGCGGGAGAGCAGCGGGGTGGCCACAGCACAGCAGTGCCTCTGGGCAGCCCCAGGGGCTGCTGAGCTCCCACACCAGCCTGATTCAAACCTACACTTCTTCATCTCTCCAAGGGCAAGGTCCCTGGGATCATTATACTTGCAAAGTGACAGAAACACAGAGTCTTCCTCGCAGTCAATAGCCCGGGAGCCACAGCAGGAACCTTCTCCTCCTGCCTGCACCTAGCAGGCACCAGCTGGCCTCACAGCTGGAGGCAGAAAGCAAAAGCAATGATCATTGCCAGGCCCAGCCCAGAGCAGCCAGCAGGATTTTCCTGTGTTCTCTCCCGTGCTTTTGCAGCCCTTGGCCGTGTGTCTCTCTGCTGCCAGGCCGTGCCCACCAGGGCACTGCCTGCCGTGGCACCCACCTGCCAGCCAATGCTGGGAAGGGTCAGCACACCTGGAAAGTTCCTTGAGAAGCCCCCCTTGTCCACACTGAACAAAGAGCACATCAGCTCCTCCCACCCTCTGTAATTAATAGTCAGACAAGACTTTACATCTTTCCACACTACAAGCTAGCTGGAGGCAGAGCATTGACACTCTGCTGGGCTCACACACAGGAGATGGGACTTTGGGACTTTGCTCGGGGGCTTCCAGCTACCCCTAGGGCAGTTTTGGTATTCAAAGAGTCTCGATGGAGAACTTTACAAGGGCCAACACCAATAATACCATGCAGTTAGATGGCTGAGCCCTTGGCCTTTCTTGTGTGATACCTATATCTGTCTGCTCACCAAACACCACATTTATTGGGTTCAAACTAAGGGTAACAGAAGGTATCCAAAGTGCATAAAAACAGAAACAAAGCTTCTGGGAAACTCCCCAGCTCCAGTTCACTTCTGCTTTAGCAGGTGCAAACAGCAATATTCTCTGTCGCCTCGGGGCCGGATTACAGACAGAACATAATGAGTTCTGTGGATTTGAGGAATGGTTTAACATGCAAGGAGCAGGCAGGACCTTCAGCACAGGAACAGAAGACTGGAAATGGTGATCGAGCATCGTAGTTCTAGCCTACTACTTTTGAAAAAGAGAAATTTTAATTTTCATTTGACAAGCTACCTGAGACAGGCAAATTTGCTGAAGAGCAGTCATATTGCCATATTTCAAGCCACTGAGAACAGGTTTACTCTTAACTGTTTTCAGTGTTTTTCATATATTCATCTTGAAGAGATATTTAAGACTGTCTTTTCTTCCTGTGTGAGCTAATCCCTGTCTTTTTGTCCCCCTCATAACATGTAAGAATATCAATTGCTTATCCTACTGTTCAAAATGAAAAAAAGAATTAACTCTATTAAACTCATTATTGTATGGTGTCAGTCATCCCCAGTCCCTTGACAATGAGAATATCAAGGCAAAGTTTCAGCCACTTCATCTTCTTCAGACCCCCCCAAGAGATGTTATTGTTATGAACACAGCCCTTCTTGCTTTATTATTTCACTATAACAATGCTGCAGCAGTGCAGCCAGCCAGAGGGTGACCTCCTGTGATTGGCTTGCAGATTTGCAGGGAAATCTGGAAAAACCCTGGGTTTTTATCAATTCAGGGTTTGTCTCCCTGCATTACACTCACCAAGTGCTTCCCTGGTGGTGCCAGCAGGCTTTGTGTGGCAGGCAGACATTGCTGGGGACCGTGCTCCAGGTTTGCTCAGGACTTTGTCACTGGGATGGCTGAGGCACATTGTCCCCCAGGAGTGCTGGCCCAAATCTCCATGACAACAGATTTGGAATGGAGACCTGGCATGCTGAGTGACAGAAGGTCACTGCAACAAAAAACCCCAACCAAAACCAAACCAAAATAAAAAGGTATAGGGGAAAGAAAAGAGCAGCTGGGTAAGAGATCAAGGGGCATCTTGCAGCATCTTCAATCATATTGCAGTTCTGAGGTCATTGGCTCAGTGTGCTGGGGCTTTTAAAACAATGTTTTAAGAAGCAATTGCCATATAGAAAAAAAACCTAGCCAAGTCCTGTGTATTTCTGTCTGTTACAGCATTTATTTTTACTGTAATAGAGAAAACAGAGAGCAAACATACATTTCTTGCCTTGTGGATCTCGTGATACAAAGTCAGAATGAGAGACAAGAAGTCTAGTAGGCAGAAAAAAGGAGAGGGTACTGAGTCTAGTTCCTTATGATCCATTTTTCAAAGTAATTAATTTTTAGCTCTATTTTCTAAGGAATTGGAGTAGTATAATTGCAGTGACTGCCTCTCCTCCTATCTGCCTTCCCACTGTGCAAAGACTCCTGAAGCCATCCTGCTATTTTTACCAAACCTGCCAAAGAAGTAGAAGTCTCAAAGATATTTAGCTCCTATGAGGATCAAAAAATGCAGGTGACTGGTAGAGAGGGCTGAGGAAGTGCCCTGGAGGAGGAGAGGAAAGGGTAGCTCAGCCCTCCTCCACTGCAGGAGGCATGGCTCCGCTGCGTGAACAGCATGTGCTTGCTGGCACAATGGGCAGCACATGCAGAGTTCTGAACCCCACAGAGCATATGCTGCCTCTTGGGCTGCCAAAAATATAGAGGCATGAGAAGAAGATAAAGCACCACAGTGAGGAATTAGTGAAAACATGATATACAGAAATGAGGGAAAGAGTAAGAGATAGAGTGGGAATCTGGCCAGTGTTACATGAGAGCGAGTGCAGAGATGGTGAGCAGGTGACCAGGATGTGTGAGAGGATCATTTGAAATGATCTGTAGGAACTAAACTTTGTCCATAGAACAACCACGGGGACTTAACTCATGTGTTGATGTAACTGCGTGCCTGGGAAAACTGCTGGGTTGGAAAACATGGCAACCCTGGTCCCTTCTTTAGATGGGGGAGAGGTATAACAGAGTCAACAGCAAAACATTTGCCCCATTAGCAAGAAATACCTTCAGGGAAGGGTAAGCCTGTTGTTTACTGGGCCTATCTCCCATTTCCATCCTGGGGTAAATGCTAAAATTACTGAGCAGTGGAAGTGCAGTGGAAACATTTTGGAATGTGCTCTTACCCTCACTTGGAGAGCCACTACACTCGAATATGTGTGCTTGCAGCATCCCTCCTGTTCCACATGCACACACAGCTCTCTGAAATGCTTTGTTCAGGCTGTGATCCATCTGCAAATGCTCCCAGGCATCTGCCTCTGACAAAGACGGGGAGTTTTCCCACAGGTATGTCTGCCATTTAGAGTGGTTATGAAAAGACAAATAAACCATAAATATTTAATATTTTCTGTACACCTTCATTCTCACCCATTCTTTGAGAAAGCAATAAATCTGCTGTTCACTGCTGTAAGCAGCCTTGAATCACACCAGACACCCGCCCACCACCATGGCTGTCACAGTGCACTCCCTGTGCTGTCCCTGCTCATCCTGTGCCTCCCCATGAATTCTTCATTAGGTCACAGTTGCCTCTAATGAGTGCTAATTGTTTTTCTTGCCTGCACCTTCTTAATGTGACACATGAACTAGGAAGGCCATAAGTAGAGCAAAGAGAAGTGCATCCTTGGTTATCTTATTCTAAACAGCAGTGATATCATACACAAAGTAAGTCCAAATACTGATCATGGTTATTCTTGAGCAGATTCATGAAAGCCAGTTGTATTTCACATGGTAATTGATAGTGGGAATAAAAAAACAGATTTACAGGTAAAAATTAGTTTATCGCATGGGGTAGGGGTAGGGGTTCCTACAGAACATTTTATCGAGGAATATTACTTTACTCCACAATGCAAAGAAAATAGCTCAGCTAAAAGGTGAAGTTTTACATTTCTGAGGTTTACATTTATTTATAGATGAAAATATTTGTTGAGCATAAATGATTATGCTCTAGAGAGTGCTGTGCACTGCCAAAACTATTTTGATCCCAAAATAATTTTGTCTGATCATATGGAAACCATTCTTAACTCCAGAAACCTGGATGCCATATTGGCAGGCTGCCAGCCAGAGAAAACCAAAGATATTCTGTCCTTGGAGTGGGAAAGGTACATGGTTTGCAGAAGATCTTAGAAAAAAAAAAAAAAATCAGCATCAGGAAGTATCTTGGCCAAGAGGAACTTGGCAGAGCAGTGTTTCAGCTTTGCTGAGGGACTGTGTATGCCCATTGAAACAGTAACATCTGTGGAGGAAGGGCAGAGCTCAGGGATACAATGCAGTTTTATGGCAGCCCTGCTTAGTCAGGGAAAGGGACTCCAAAGGGAGCTGATGCAGCCAGCTGGCTGGCTGATGAATGGGGTAACGATTGTGGAAGAGATCAAAACGCTATCAAGTGCCCCATCTCTCCCATAATGAATTTCTGAGGATTAGTGAAGCTTGCAGTCGAAGTATATAGGTGTGATGTCAGGAAATATTGAGTGGTTTTTTTCATCCTTAAATCATTAAAAATTAATATGAACTCGCAAGCAAGCCAAAGCAATGGCAAAACACTAAAGAATCCGAAATTCAGCATGAATGAAGGGAATATAGACAGAATACTGTGCTTTTGTTCACAAAATAAGGGCAGAAATTCAATGTATTTTGTATTGGTATGATGGATTCCCACTGGATTCAACTGTGCACCTCATGGAGTCGCTCTTTTTGCAAAGCACAGCACAGCTTCTTTTTTTTTTTTTTTTTTTTTTTCAGTGAAATGTGTTGAGTATGCAGCAAAAACAGCACCTAAAGATGTTTGTTTGTTTGTTTGTTGCTCAGATTACTGAATTTCTTATTTTGCCTTTATTGAACTCCAGGAGACTTACTAATTTTTCTTTCATTTACCACAGTTACCAAACAACAGCAATTATAGGGACACTGTCAGGTGATCAGTTCCAGAAGTGTTAATTAAAAACATTTCTAACCTTGCACCTCTCCTTGAACTTTCATGGGTAATTTCCATTGTTAAAGCATTAAGTATTTACCTGCTTTGTTCTCTTTTTTCCTGCTTTGAAAGAGCCTTTCAAACAGCAGACAAATTACTTCAGCAAAACCATAAAATTGATTGCAGAGTCATTATGTCAAAGGCCTACCAAAACACAGAGAAATATAATTTTTTTCTTATGTTTTCTAATATCATCATGGATGTTATGTCGGTACTACAACAACAAGCAAGGCAATTCCAGGGAGCATTGAAATTTCCATCTGGCAATGGTCCTTCTGGTGTGTATTATCTTTTAGGATGCTTTCCTGGCATCTACCAGCTGCCTCCAGGAAAATTTATATGCTATTTTAGTTTGTTTAATTTCTCTTCCCTTCTAATGTGCCTTTGTTATTGCCGTGTGGAGTTCATTATCTGCGCCAGGAGATGGCAGCAATGGAAACCACTGCATGCCCTCCATTCGGAAATGAGCTCTCGTGCTGAGCCACGACAACAACATGATTATCAACACACGTTTAAAAATTGTTCTGAAGAACGAAGCTAAGCAGTTGTAGACACTGAAAGATATGGAAAAATAACGAGCTATGAAACGATCCTTCCCAGGATCTGAAGGCTGTTTTTTTACCACGTAAGTTGCCAAGGCCATGGATAGACATCAACAGATAAAACTGTTGGAAGGCATGACTTTCCCAGGCTACCACGACCAAAAAGGTCTGAAGTAGCTTTAATTCATCTGATCTTCACGGCAAGGAAGAGAAAGCATTTGAGCCTAGAGCAGAAGAGGACTGGGGACAATCTGCAAAAATAAAGATCAGAGGTGGGGTTTGGGGCTGCTGGACTTTGACTCATGTCTCTGATTTGGTGAGAAGAGGCACAGGGAGCAAGCTGCTTATTTAACTGTTTTTATAAAACAGGTGAAGGGACATGCAGAGCCAGACAGAACATCTACTTAGGAGAAATGAGTGTTTACACAAGAAAATTACCATACATATTTCCCACAGGACACAAACATTATTAGACCTGTTACAGACTTTGTCAGCGACCACTGAGGAAAAAAATAATCTTATTTACCCTTCTAAATACAGACCAGTCTTAGGGCGATACAGCTGCTTGATTTACTGGCAGGGATGCCTGTGTTACAGGCAGGATTTATCATGCATGATAAATGCAAAACTGTCTCAGCCTCAGTTACAAGCTTTTGTTCCAAGCATATTATTTATTTATTGTCCAAAATTAAGAGCATATGGGGGAAATGAGCTTCCCCACCAGGGGGTAATGTTTGTGTGCCACTGAGCAGAAGGAGTAGTGGAGCTGGGGGCTGTGGCAAAGTCCCAGTTCTGCCCTGGTCCATGCCTTCCAGCACAGCTAGGACAACCCTGGGCACACGTCCCCATAAAGGGTTAGTAGGCAAAGGTTGCTAGTTATGTGCTCTCCTGAAAAGGAATTGGAGCGGTGAGAAAAGACACAGCTCCTTGTCATGTCTCTTGTCAAATTTGGGGCTGTAAGTTGTCTTGCTGCCTTTGTGAATGAGCAGGAGCTCCTGTCCTGGAGAAATATGTGCTTTCATCTTCAATGTACCCTCACAGAAAAGTCTGTAACACTTAAAGCTTTGGTTAATTGCTTGTTTTAATGAGACAGATAACACAATAAATCATGTTTATGGAAATCAATCTGTCCCTGCATTGCACTCTTTCCATTAGTGAGAAATTAGTTGTGACTACTGGAAACAAATTATATTCTAAGGTTTTATGGGGTTTGCTTGAGTTAAAAAAGGCTAATATTGCCAGGAGGAATACATGTTTTTTGTAACTACGAGCCACTTCAATCATGGTAGAGACTTCCAAGCAATTTTGCCTTCTGTAAATTAAAGATCCACAGCCCTCAGGGTGAAGGGAGCTTTATTGCAAGAAAATCTCACTTACACTGCTCAGAGGTGACCCCTGTGCAACCCAGGTCAGTGATTATTTTGATGTAAAGCAACACAGTCTAAAAGAAATGCAGATCAAAAGAAGCCTTCTTTAGTTATATAAAAACCTGTAATTATGAGGTTAGTTGATTTTCAGAACAAAGGATCACAACCTCTGGGTTTGTTCATAGTTGAATATACTTTATGACTAAGAGCACATCAGGAAGATGGACTTTTGCACCTCTAATAGTTCCTGTGGTTAGTTTGTATGAGAAGCACCCTCTCTTAAACACCTCAATTGCAATTATGTCCTATTACTACCTGTGTTAAAAATTTTACTACAAGCTACAGTGAGTATTCATCCTACATGGGTCTATAATACTCTAACATGTAAATGTGTTTCTCTTCCTTATTTCTAGCTCCTCAATTGCATCAAAAGGCAACATGATTTATATTTTCAGCATGTTATCCTACTGGTCTTAGATGCTTTTAAATAATAAAATGGAAGGGAAGGTACATGCAGCATTACTGGTATGTTGTTCATCTATAGGGTATGCCTCATTCCTCCAGCCCTAATTATATAACATATAAATAGACTAGAGAGATTTAAAGATATTCTAATAATTTAGGTACAATTATAAATAGAAAAATTCTCTGATACAGGAAGAGGAAACCAGTGTCTAACTGCCCTCTGAGCAGATTTTCTTAATGCTGACCAAAAAAGGCCTGGAGAGGTGTGGTATCACAGAGAAGCATCCTGTCCTGGATAGCAGCATCCAGGAGGGGCCTGCTCTGGCTCTTTTGCTCCATTGGTTTTGCCCTACAGGAGGAGGAAAGGAGGAAAGGAGCTTGTGAGCTCCTGCTTCAGTGTGGGTGCTGGCTGCCTTTATTGGTAGCAACAGAGAGAATTTCTGTGAGCCTCCTTTAAAAATGAGATGCCCTCTGAAATGCCCGAATTTAGAAGCAGATTTATTATACAGACTGGAAGAGTGATTGGCTCTCACCAGTGTCACCAGGCAAAAGGGTAGCTTCCTCCAGATTCAGTAGTGAAATCTAACAACAGCAAAAAAAAAAAAAACCACTACCAACCAAAAACCCAACAAAAATGACACAAATGGAAAACAACCTTATAGCATGACCTTGTCCTGCCTTGTCACTTGATCAACTTTCATAACCACAGCAGTAATCTCTTACACAATACAATACTGCATTGTACTGTATCCTATCTTGCAATATCTTATCTTTTCCATTATAGCCTTGTTCATACTGTTTTCAGTCCTCACCCCACTGTCTTGGTCCTAGAAACAGGAGGGACACTAGTGGAGTGGAGCTGCTAGATGTAAGGACAGCCCTTACCGGGCCTGATCCTGACCCCGCCACACACGCAGGCTGATGTCCCAGCCTGGCCTTAGGCTGTCCTCATCCCCATGGAGGTGCCTGATGGCTGGGAATAGGGCTGCCAAAAAGGCAGTCAAGGTCTGAACAGGGCTTTAGTGCTGATCTTTTGGAGATGAGGATTTGGGTTTTAATGACATTACTGGCAGGTGTGGTGAGGTGCTGGCATCAGTCTGACTGGTTTAGGGTGCTGACCTCAAGGCAGAGGAATGCTGCCGGCACTACACATTATGATTAGCACCTCAACGAGGCAGCTCATGAGGCACCACATCTCTGGATGTTTCACTGTGTCTCTGCTACACTGTTCACAACACTCTGATCACAGGGCGTTTTGAACCCCCTCAGGGATGGGGGTGCAATCCTTCCATGCTGCTGCCTGCAGGGACAGCCATCAGAGGTGATGGTGTGGAGGCCACAGGGGAATCTCTGGGTCTGCAAGCACATAGTCTGTTTGAGAGATGCCACATCCATGTCCCTCAGTGCGTGATGAGGGTCCAGCAGGCACTATGTTCAGTATTTTTATCTCTTATACGAGAAAGCAAGCTGCTGGAGGTAGATCTCACCCATGTAGAGTCACACATGTGCAAATACTCATTATGAAACTGATGCAGGGACACATTTTCTCTCTCTTTCTGCACTCACCCCTCCCCCCCGACCTTTTTTTAAGTGTTTCCTCTTTTTGTTTCTGTCTTAAGGATCTTTTGATGGGAATAATCAGGAAGACAGCATGTTTTTTACCCACAGACCTCAAATGAAATTTGGTATTTTGACAGCAAACGTGTATTTTCCATGAGTTTCTCTTGGGGATGGATATTTACACAACACTTCTCATGATAAAATTCTGCTTTTCTTAAACCTGAAAAAATTGCTGACATGGTGTAGAAAAATCTTGAAAGGATGGGGACAGCAGGTGCCCAACAAGACTAAGAGTTTGTATTTCTGCGTCCTCAGGTCTGAAACATGCTTGAGAGCATGAGATTTGTGTGGCAGATAAGCACATCAGTGCAGTGGACGTGCCAAGCACGGATCCAGCCCAAGGTGACAAAGCTGGGACATGTGGCATAGGCGAGTGACGTGGCAAAGGTATTGTGGCTTGTCACGTGTCACTGGGTAGCTGGTTGTGAAAGACACTGTTTAAACAAACTGTTGTGTACATTTCCATGTCAATACCTGTCTGTCCAGATTCTTAATTTTAAAATGCAGCTCTTAAGCATATTTGAATGAGTCATTATTTTTGGCCAGCACTGATGGTAATTGGAAAATCTAAACATTATTGCACTGTACATCCCCTGTGCTCCATAGATTGCACAGCAGTTTTTTTATATGGCTTGCATCCTATTTCTGCTCTGTCTACACCCTCTTTTCTCTAATTGCATCTGAGAGCATTCTTGTTTTGTAGGAAAGAGTTCTCCAAATCTGCTGGATACATACTTTCCTCCCTCTGGTGCAAAAGCCCTCCTGTATAGTTTCTCTTTGAGCAAATGGCGACTACTTAGAATTGGCAATTTGGTTCTGTTAATTTTGTACATCAGTGCTTGAAATGGCAATGCAGCTTTTGAGTCCTCTCCTTTGGGGGGTGAAGTCAGGGCCTACAAAACCCCTTCACACCATGTCTGCTTAGTTATGTTTGCCTGTCATAGGGTGACTGTACAACATGGCATTCAATAATTTACAGAGTATTGGAAGAATATTACAGACATCCTTGGGCAGGGATTCCCTGATTCTGAGACCAGTCAACCAGAAAGCAGTAGTTGGAGCCTCTAGTTAGCATGTCCTACACTTCCAACAGCAGTTGGAACAGCCCACCTCTGAGAAAATAAGTTGATCAAATCATTGAGAATATCTCAATCTTCTCAGTTTAAGTCCAAAGTGTTCAAATAAGTCTGTGAAAGAGAAGGGGAGCAGAATGAAAGAGAGGAGACTCGTGGTGGCCATTCTGAGGGAAAAGGAGACAAGAGACACTGAACCACTTGAGGAAGGAAAAGTGTACTCAGATGTAGGTGGGACACAAGCCCTGGAGTGAGGGAGGGCTTGGAGACAGTGAATGAGAGACAAGAAGGGAGTCACACAGTCACCTTGTAGGGAAAAGAAAGGCAGGAATGCAGAAGTATGTGGAATGTGCCAGGATTTTGATCTTGAGGTAACCATAAGGCATACAGCCTGTAACTTCCATGCTTGGACTTTGGTAGAACAAAAACCATGTAGTTTTCATCTCTTTTGGTACTACAGAAAAAGACCAGCTCCCCCTTCCTTGGAAATGACCCTTGCCAATTCTGCTCTCTGTAAGCCAGCAGTTGAAATAATCTTTTCCCTCCAACAATGAACCAGCCTTCATATTTTCAATTTTTAGTATAAAGAGAAGCATGAAGTTTGCATATCATTCAGAGTGTAGAGCATGAGCTTTAGCAGGTCCCAGCAGCTTTGGTGTGACTTGCAATGAGAAATCACCTTTCATATAAGGAGCAATTAAATAATAATCTCTCAAATAAGCAGAAGTTGCCAATGATGGAACAGAAAAAGAACTGCAATTACATGGTAGACAGTAATAGCCTTATTGTTACATTTCCCTCCATTTCAAGAAAAAAAAAAAAGATTAAGAAACAACACCTTTCAACACTCACTATTTGGGCAGCCTGGCAAATGTATAAGCAACAAGTGGGTGACTTTGCAACACAAAAATGTGGACTTCTGACAGGAATTTCTTGCTCTTAAGAGGAAGCAGCCTAATGCTGCCATTAATTACCAGGACACCAGAAACAAGCAGTTGTTAAAGGAACTTAAAATTGCCATGTAAATTGGAAGGTGGTGCCTTTATAAAGGAGGTTTTAAATATTGCCTAGGAAGAATTGACTATGAAGTCCAGGGTGACAGAAATAAAGTAAGAATTAATAACCCATGGCAAAAGATCATGGATTTCAGGATTTAAAAACATTTCAGGTGTCAGCTAGGGTGTTAATGAACTCTACATCATGGGGAGGGAGGAAGGAAATACAATACAAATTTCAGGCCTGTTGAAAAGAAACATATGGCAAACTATTTCAGACAGGGTACTTTTGATTGACAGAGAGATGGGAAAGCTACCAATGACACTTAGGAGGATTCATTTGGAATAGTGGTCATCTATGTTCAAGAAAGAAGAATTGCCATGGGAACCAGTGCAGAGAAAGACTTCAAGACCAGTCAGGTGACAAAAAACAACAGCACTGAAGCCCAGATCCAACACTGCCCAACTTCAGGCAGCAAAGACACACAAAGTAGGAGCACAGTCACCAGGGTCTCCTGGAGTCAATGGAAGGAAATGGGCACCTCCAGTCATACAGCCTACCTAAGTTCTGACTTGCCTTCTAAATTAGATTATTTATTTAAATACTCTAACTACAAAGAGAGCATATTGCTCTAGGGAATGTGCATGTCACCCTGAAAAACAGAGGGTCAGAAAGAAACCAGCTGCTCCCAGAAGTGTAAACATCACAGAAAAGGACAAGGTGAGGTTTAGCAGCAAGACAAACTAATATGTGCTAGGCACAAATAAATTTTTCTGATAAATGGAAGGCTGATTTTTGGAAACAGCTTTCCATATGTAGATGAGGGGAATAAGATACTTGCCTAGAATTAAAATGCAGCTGAATGTGTTCATTTAAGAGGTTATATGATGAACATACCTGAAAGAGCAAACATTTGGACTGGCAGACAAAAAAGTTCCTTTCTATCTGTTTTTGCTATGCTGTTTTATTTGGACTTTTTGTCACTGAATACAAATAGGACTAATCCTTTATACTGGCATAAATGGACTTCTTGTAAAATTACATGTGTTTTGAAAAAGAATTATTGGAAGGTGCTGCTGCCTTGTCATTCTCCATCTGCATCAAGGGGAAGGACTAAAGAAATCTGTTTCCTGGGACCAGAACTGCTCAAGACCAAAACAAAAACCAGCTACAGCTGAGCAACTGACCTACAGTAAACAAACTGAGCAAAATGCTTGCTGCCCAAGGCAAGGGAAGCCAGCTCTCCTAAGTGATGGGCAAATGAATAGCAAGGTGCAGTTAGGAAGGAAAATAAATGCTATTAGCATGCTCCTAGTTGTCACTGGCACAGGCACCATGTGTGGTAGGGTGTACAGCTGTTGGCAAGGTAGGTAAGTCAGTGTCTTTCCACTTTATGGTTGTTGCAGCAATGGAAACTCATTGTCCATGGACCAGCCCCACGTACAAGCCTGAAGTGCTTGAACCAAGCAGTTAAAAGTGTCCCAGCAAATACAAACATGGACTATTGATCTCAGCTGGGTGGGAGAGCACAGCCAAGGGCTTGGCAAACAGAGAGAAGAGGACATGGGAATGTAAGCATAGAAGGATTTTGGCAGGAGCAGTGGCAGAAATGAGACTGGAGCATTGTCTCTTGCTATTTAATCCTTCCTAATTTTCAATGGAATGACCCTCTATGCACATTGACAAAAAATAATATGGCAGAAACAAAATATCAGATTCTCCTGCACTGATATTGGCTAACCAGTTAGGTCAACAGCATTCTAATGCAATAGTAATGTGTGCTAAAAGGAACAAGATATATACTCCTGATTACTGTATTACATCCTGTGGAATGGCTGTGTCACAGTCCCCTAATTCTATGCAACCATGGTATTTTGAAAACAATTTGGAAGGATGAAAGTAATTTTGAAATTTATGCTTAAACCTGAGCCTGTGTGTAAAATTATATATATTTCATTTCAGAATAGCAAAAAGTAGCTGGTTTTCCTGGGTAATTCTTAGCATGAACTTAGTGGTTGATATTAGGAAACACAAAATTTTGCAAAAGACAGAGAACCAAGTGAAGCAAGACACAAACTGACAACATACAAGGCCTTATGAGGCATGAAGTACATGATTTTACAACAGTTTTACAATAGCAATTACATTCATTATTCAAAGTCATTTGTTTGCTACGGCTTGCCCCACAAGAAACAATAGAGACAAATATAGAGTCACATACGTATTTTGTTTAAAAAAATGTGTTAATCCTTATTCCAGCAAAATCTTATTAGCTATTGCAAAAAGTTTGCAAGGGCTTTACGTTTGTCAGAGTCTTATCTTTCTTTTTCCATGGGGTCACAGTTGCTCTGTAATGCTGTTACTGTTAAGGATAATGTTTGTGGTCAGTTGCTATTGGCAGTGACAGTCAAAGTTCAGGCAACCAAGTTTAGACATGAAATTAATAATGGCCTATGTACCAGAGAGCCTAAGTATGCATTGTTTCTTCATGACTTACCAGGAAAAATTCTTACTGAGGTCCAAGAAAGCTTGGCATGAATAAATCACGTATGTAGACTGAAGGATCTGCCTCAGAAAATGGAGGTAAGTATCAGTATAACCTGGATAAAATGAGACAAAATATCTGGACTATGAATGCAGCTGAAACCTCCTGCTGTGGAAAGCCAGGGTAGTGTGTGCCACTGAGGATGTGCTCAGCTGTATAAATACACAGTGTTTCATAAAGTCCACATACACTCTACCACAGAAATTGTTAATTTAAAAAGGATTGTAAATCTGAGTGCAATATATATGCCTCTAGCACCATACATATAGTGTGAACAGTACCAAGGCTGTGAAGAGGATTTATCTGTAACCACTAAGCACTTACCTGATTTGCAAAGTCATGCCTCTGTCTCAGCAGGCAGGCTTGCTAAATCCATCTGCTCACCATAAATAATTGAACTTCTTTCCTGACGGCTTTCTTTTCCCTTCAAAATGTTCTCTGTGTGTCCCTACACACAGGACTGCTGAAATTAGGGAAAAAAGTATGAGCTGGTATTGTGCCACCTTACAGCTTTGGACTTCAGCCACCTGCAGACATCATGTGCTTCCCTCAGTGTCTGAAGTTAATCCATCAGCTAAGACCAAAACTCCCTCAGGAACTAATAATAGTGACTCCAGTAGTGAGCCTGCCATCAGATTTATTTTATTCTGGGCTTGGGGTTCTTGGATGTGCTTGGACTACAACTGGTCAGGCTTCCAAAATATAAGCAAGAAGACAAGAAGTAAATAATGTAAGAAATCTGGAAGGACCTCCAACACGGATGGTGTGTAATTTTTGCTACAGTGTAACACTCCTGAACTGCTATTATATCAGGAACTGCTTAGCCCTCCAATATGTGTTCCAGCATTCAAAGGGAAAAAAGCTGCAGCTCCTGGCCACTGCTGCCCATTAAAAGTTCGCGTCACTTGCAATCCTTATCTCAGAAATAAGAGGAGTTCTGTGAGAATTGATAAGTCTTGCATGTACACCTGGAAGTACATGCATTTGTCTGAGCACCTTCCCAGTGAAGACCTTTCCCTTCTAAGTCTTATTTTTTCTCCCAGGACACAAGACTGGGTGCCCCACCTATGCAAAGGAAGTGAATGAGTTTCCTCTGCCTGCAGAGCCAAGTCAGCCCCCAAACAAGCATTCCACTGTAGCAACTGTAGCCAGAATTGAGGGGGCTGTGGCTGTAATTTATCATAGGCAATTTATTTTCAGCAGTGTGACTACATGTCAGTGCTGACAGCATCTGCAGCATTAAGTGTTCCAGAGAGAGGACTATGGCACTGCTTGGAGGCACACACTCTGAAGGCCTGTCAGTGCTGGCAGGTCACTAAAAACACAGGCATTTTCCAATATTTGTTCAGGGAATGCCTTAGCATGGCTCATTTTCTAGGTTTGGATGAGCTTGGGATTCTCTTCTGGGTTCAAAGACAGTCATGTCTTAAGTACCAGCAGAAAGGAAAAAGAAAATCCAACGAACTTTGTATGCCAAGATAACAGGAGCATTGTGTGAAAAGAGAAGGAAAATACATGGATATGAATCAAGGATCCATACAATTCCCTCAATTCTGACTTCTTTACAACATTTAATAGTGTACAGAGAGTATGTCTGGCCATGCCTCCAGTTGGTCATAAATTATGATGGTTTACATGTCTTTAAAATAAACTCTGGCACACAAATACTAAGCCACATAAACTGAGTCAGTCACATATGTATGTCCCTCAGCTGGGGTGAAGTTCTTAATTAGACCTTTTCTCGGGGCCTTAGTCAGCATTAAGCTGCCTGTGCTCAAAGGCCGCCCTGCCGTGGTGCAGCTGAGTGACCTTGGGTTAGAGTGCTGCGTGAAAAAGAGCTGTAAGAATTGAGGGCCACCTGCTTTGCTCAAGAGCTGTGCCTACACTGAAGCACTCTCCCTTAGTTAAGTTATGGGTATGACTGTGCCTGGCCACACACATGATCCAGACCCTGACCCAACTGAGATGATCTTGGATCCTTCCCACCACTGTGGCCTTGTCTAATGATGACCGGACTGGTGGCTCCTTGGTCTTGGTTATTGTCACTGAACCTGATTCTGACCCTGACTCACTGGCTTGGCTTTTCTGGCTTGGCCTCAGATTTCCTTGTTCACTGGGATGGTCACTGGGGATCTGTACTCTTGGCTGAACTTCTAGCCACCACCAAGAACTGCTTTGCTATTCTTGTTTGGGTGCTGTGATACTTGCTAGTGAAACCACTGTCATGCACGCCTACCCTCTCCTATTCAGCTTGCCTTGCTACTCCATAAAACACTTTTCTCCAAAGGATGTCACCTCTCACCTACCACTGGTATCATTGGTGCCACTGGGACTGTGACACTCCTGACACCAGTAGTTCCAGCACAAGCCAGACAATAGGAACATGGATTGCCCACACCATGTGACTCTCCTTTTAGCCAAAGATTTTTGTTAGAAAGCTGTCTTGAGCCAGCCTACTGGTGCCATGCATTCCTGCCAATAGGATAAATCAGGAGAGTGGGCAAGAAGTCAGCAGTCAAGACAAAGAGTCTGTTCTGTTACAGACAGCAAAACTAAGCAGTGATACACAACTCCTCTTGTGTGACCTCACTTAACTGTTGGTCAAATAACCAGGGAATCTCACTAACCTGGAGACATCATATTTCAAAAGTCAAAGTAAAATGCAAAATGGTCACAACCCCAAAGTAGTCACAAGTTCTTTGTTTCTGTCACCTTTTTTAATTTATTCTAGTTGTTTAAGCCTGGCAACAGCATTTGATATTTTAGCTGCTGATTTTCCCACCTCACCTGCAGCATTCTCTCCCTCTCCAGGGCACTAGCTCCGCCTCTCCTGGCGGGACCATCTTCAAGTATACAAGGGCTACGACACTTAATTCTTCCAACTCCACCATGAGGTACCATTGGTGTTGTACCTGAGCTGCCACACAGACATGCACAGTTTGGCACATTATTCAGACTGTCAACTATTCAGCAGTTGTGAGACACGGCTATAAGCTGGAAGGCAGACATTTCAATTCTGTTGAGGCCAGTCTGCCTGCACCCCAAAATCAATCTGTATATTACGAGGGTGAACATACAGGAAACTGTCAGGACACGGGTGCTCTCACTCAAGTGGTGTTGGCATCTTGCAGCTCAAATGCTCCCACCATACAAGTTTGCTTGGCTCCTCTTGGGTGAGGTAGTATGTCCAGTGCTGCTCCCTTGTCCTAATAATATCTTGTGTACCCAAGAGTAGTTTTGCCTTCTGCATTTAATTGCCACTCCTTTGCCAGCTTACCTGGAAGGCTGTCCTTTGCTCTAACATTTCATCCTGAAGGAGAAAAACTAGTGCCCTTGAGACATTTACGTGTTGTCCTGTATAGATGCAGTACATACTGACTTCTGTCTCTGCTCTTCTTATAACAGGATGCTAAAAGATCTAGATAAGCCTTTTCAGAAATTTGAACCCCCCATGCCTAGGAATTGTTCACCAAGAGTCTCATGCTGCACAGCAATGGAAAACATTGGGCTCAGGTGCAGCCAACTCCCATTTTCTAGAAATAGACACTTCTAGCATCTCCTGACACAGCATGCACAAACAGGTCACTAACTCCTTTGTTCTTCATGTGGCATATACAGAGAATTGTTATGGAAGTTTACCTTTCTGGAAGTCAGTGTAAATGCATTTTGTACACAACAGAATTCAAAGAGTGTAATCACAACTGTGTCTTATGTAAGCTTTCAGCACGTTCTGCAAAACTGCCTTCCTCAAACACTGCAGTTCTGGTACGGTCTATCAGTGAACATAACAAACATTCAGAGCTCAGAAACATGAACCAATCTCTGTTTGGTGGACAGGAAAGCTATTGAATTTCTATTAATTTATTTAGTAATTTATTTGATGTTTAGTAGAGAATATTAAAAATTAATTTTGGATTAAAAAACAAGTAAGTCTCTAAACTGGAAGATACAATTGACAAAACTCATTTCTGCACTGGAAGAAAATCTGCTATGAAGGAGTAAGGATATCCTTCATATCTGTTTTTAAGTGGCAAGGTACTCTGTGGTTCTGGGTTCCTCAGTACAAGAAAGACAAGGAGCTACTGGAGAGGGTCCAGTGGAGGCCCACAAAGATCATTTGGGGTCTGGAGCTTCTTTCATCAGGGGAGACTAGAAGCTGGGCCTGTTTAGTCTAGAGAACACTGCGAGGGGATCCCATTAATGCGTGTAAGTATCTCAAAGGTGGGTGCCAAGAGGATGGTGCCAGACCCTTTCCAGTGGTGCCCAGCGACAGGATGATGAGCAGAGGCCGTACACTAACATACAAGAAGTTCCCCCTCAACACGAGGCAGAACTTTACAGTGACAGAGCACTGAACAGGCTGCCCAGGGAAATTGTGGATTCTCCCCTCTGGGGACATTCAAACCGCACCTGGGCACGTTCCTGTGCCATCTGCTCCCTTGGCAGGGGGGTTGGACTGGATCAGCGATCCCTTCCAAACCAAACGCTTGTGTGATTTCGTCAACCTTGCTGGCGTTCCCCGCCTACACGGCGAGCACTGCCGGCGACGGCCCCGCACACTCAGAGAGCTGCACACGGCCCAGCCGAGCTTACCCTTCCCACTGCGAGCCGCGCACATGGCGCCGGGCCGGCAGCCGGGCACGGAGGGACCGCGGGGCCGCTTTGTCCCCCGCCCCCCGCGGCCTCAGGCGCCCCCAGCGCCGCCCCTGGGCCGGCGCCGGAGCCCGCCGATCCCGGCGTGCACTGCGGCGCGACGCGCGAGGCGCCGCTGACGTCCCAGCCCCGCCACTGGGCAACGGCGCTCGCGTCACGAGCTCGCGCTGCTGAGTCAGCGGCCCACCGTCGCAACGCCCGGCCATTGGCCGCAGCGGCGCGGGGCCCCGCCCCCGCAGCGCGGTGGGTGTATAAAAGCGGCTCAGGCGCCCCCTCCGCGCCTTTAGCCCCGGGTGTCTGAGAGGAGAAAGATGCATCGACTCCGCTCACGGGCCTCCACGGGGATTTCTGCCTTTGCCGCCGGTTCGCCCTCCGCCTGCTCTCGCCAATCACCCCCGCTGCCCCGGCTCGAGAAGTCAGCCTCGCAGAGGCGTTGGAGTAAAAAGCGCTCCTGCTCTTCCATCGGCTGATTGTCGCTGATTCCCGGGCGGGGGGGAGCAGAGAGACCGAGACCCGGAGAGGGGCCGCGGGAGCCGAGCCGAGCGCCGCTGCGACCATGCCCAAGCCTAAGAAGCGGGGGAGCAACCACCAGCGCGGAGCCGGTGAGTGCGGCCGGGCCGGCGGGTGGGGGCGCGGGGTCTAGACGGCGTTTCCCGTGGCCGCGGGAGGGCCGCCCTGTCTGGCGGTGCCCCGCCTCCCCGCGGGCCGTGGGTGAGCAGCAGGAAGGGCGGGCGCGGCCGTGGGGTTCTCGCTGGCCGGGCCGCGGCCGGGCGGGTGACAGGAGCCGTCCCTGAAACCGCCACCTCACGCCGCTGCGCGCATGCGCCGCGGAGCTGGGGGCGGCGGGCGCGGCCGCGCTGGCGCCGCCGGCGGCGACGGGAGCGCCCCAGGGCAGCGGCGGCTCGGGCGGCCCGGCCGCGGATCCGCCTGCTGCACCGCCGCCGTGTCGTGCCCCGAAAGGCTCTCGTGTCTTAAAAAAAAAACACCCTTATGCTTAGCCTAAAGTAGAATGTTATAAAGTAAGCGGTCTTCATACAAATGCAGAATGTACGTGTCTGAGGTGCTGATGTTTGGGGCAGAACGGAGGTTTTGTGGGGTGGTGAGAAATTGCACTTCAGGCTAGCATAGTTGTGTGCAGCATCGGTTTCTAATACCAATTTCTCAGGAAGTGAGCAATTTATAGGGTGTTTCTGCAACTGCTCTTGTTCTAGTTTGTGAAGGGCTTGCTGTCGTTCTTGCCGCTTCTGTTGAATCCCTGTTTGATAGCAGCAGCAGCAGGAAGGTGGCCACGTGTGAGCCACGAGCTTCCATGTTTGTTTGCTCACGCATTGGCTGGAAGGGGCTTTTTGGATTATGGTTAATGATACAAGTGGATACTGTTTAAAGCAGCAAAACTTCCGGAGTGTGACTAACTTGGTTGGAAAGCGCTTGGACACGGATCCAACTGAAAGTTGATTCTACCTAGATAAAAATAGTTTTTTGGAGTCTTGGTAGTCAGGGAGCCTGCCTGAAGCTGGTTAGCCCTGTGTGCAAACTTCTAAATAATTTAGAAAAATAAATAGCTGAAAGAACTATTATTCTAGAATTCAGAGTTCTGTAAGTGATGTTTTGGGAACTGTTGGAGAAATAACAGATATGAAAAGGGAGGTGAACACTGGCAAAAATACTACTTACTTTAAAAAGTCTGGAGATGCTGCACCAAGGCCCTCTTGGTCCTGAGAGGGAAAACTTCTATCCCCTGTTGAAGCATTTGATGTTCTGGCTTGTACTTGTAATTCAGTAGTAAAAGAGTTTGGACATTGCTGATGCTGCACATACGACACTTAATCCCATAAATCCTGCATTGAACTGAGTAGTGTATGTTTGCCTAAAGGTTTCACTTACACTGTCTTGAGGTTCCTCTAAATTAAAAAACTAAAGACTGTGTGGCAGTTTTTTTAGGTAGCTCATTCTAACAGTTAAATTAACATAGACCTATTTTTGAAGCATAGCCACAGAAAACTGCATTAACATCAAGTTGGTTGTAGAAAGATCCTAAAATTACAGTAGGAATTCAGTCAATGTCTAGAATTGGACTAGTACTAGGTGGGTCCCTCCTCACTATTCACAGATGGTCTTCCAGAACAGCCAGCTATGTCTTCAGAATAGACGGGAGTAAAGGAACCAGCAGAGCATGGAAATGTTCTTTCTGTGGTTGGGTCAGGGAGAGTGAATCTTCTCTGGGAGGGTTCAGTTCTACCTTTGGTGCTCAGATCTTTGTTTTCCATATGAAAAATGACCAAACTATTGTATTCATCTTTCCTGAAGGTGGTCAGCCGAGAAACGTGCAGCCTTTTAGTGATGAAGATGCTTCAATTGAAACTATGAGCCACTGCAGTGGCTTCAGTGATCCTGCTAGCTTCACTGAGGATGGTAAATTCTTTTATTTATATCTGTTCATCTTTTAAAAACAGAAAACCTGAGCTGATTTAGTCGTTTTAAGTAGTAGACTGTAAGTAGCAGTAATGAAATAATGACATTACAGTAACACTGTGGGATGGTTAATCCAGTGGCTTTTGGTTTTGTTTGGTAAGAATATACTCCAGGTCTCATGAGCCTTGTGAAACTATCACGCTCTTATTTGTTAGAATAGAATACAGATATAGAGAATATGAGATATAGAGTGCTGATATAGAGATAATGACAATTTTAAGGTGAATTACAAGACAGGGATTTTCATAACAGGTGGTTGAAGTAGTAAGAACTGCAGAAGAGTTTAAGGTGGGAAGAGTCACATTGCCTGTTTTGAGCTAGATTTGTGCTTTATCTCCTTTACCATCTTTTCAGCCTGGACTGCTCTAATGTAATTTTGTGAAGGAGGAGACCTGAAAGGCTGCTACAGGGGGATAAGTGGGGGCCATCTCTGGATATGTGCAGAATTACAGAGTAATTACAGAGTAGCTCTTAACTGAGCTCCTATTGCAGAGGTGTCTGATTGATGTCATATAGGACAGGCTGCTTTGACTCACTGCATCAGCTGTGAGCCTCTCACTGTATACAGAGTGGACTGGATGAAAATGTGTTGTTGATAGAATTGGCTGATGGTCATCAGATGGAGAAAATTTATCTAAGACCTGATTCACTCCCTCATTCAGTCTTGGCATGTGCAAAAAGTAGATCTAGAAACAGCACAAGTGTATCAACAGCCCAGGTTTTTTTATATTTTAGGGTGCAGTCTGTTGTAGTAGGATCAGTAGAACTAAATTATTTCTTCTGAATTAGGGCCTGAAGTTGATGAAGAAGCCACTCAAGAAGACTTAGAATATAAGTTGAAGGGATTTATTGATCTTACGTTGGACAAGAGGTATAGTCTGCTTTCTCTGATTTAATAAGGAAAATACACATCAAATCTTTTTCTGTACTTACTGAGATTTTTACTCTGGGAAGGACTTTTGGATCTAAAATAACCTTTTTCCTTCTACCGATTTTTTAGGATGGGTTAGACTTTCCTTTCCTAATACATTGAAGTAGAGTGACTTTCTTTCCAGCCTGCAATATTACTGTGAGCTCTACCTCCAAACAAAATTTTGCTGTCCTTGAGTAAGGAGGCAATTCAGAGCATTTAATTTCTTCATGGAACTATAGATTACTCTACTATTGGGTGCAGACAAACATAAACCACCATAAAGCAAAGGTGGATTTGAAGCTGATATGTGCTGATTTCAGGAGGTCTTCCTTCTCTCTTCTAACAGTGCAAAGACAAGACAAGCAGCCCTCGAAAGTCTGAAAAATGCATTTTCTTCTAAAATACTATATGAATTTATCATGGAAAGGAGAATGACACTAACTGATAGCATTGAGCGCTGCATAAAGAAAGGTAATAAACATGCATGCTATTAAAAAGCAATTATCCCTATGAAATAGCACATTGTTTAAAGGAAATTAGGATTGTGAATCTTCCCTAGTACTTTACAGAGTGCTTAATAATTTAGGTAACATTACTTTTTAAATTTAGGTGTCACATTTTCACTGTCCTAGAAAATTAACTGAAATGATCTTCTATCTGTTGGTTTCTGAATTTCCACTTACATGCTTTCAGACTGTTATCTTTAAAAGATTAAAGGAGGATAGCAGTGGAGAAGGTGATTGCTCATCACTGTGTTAATCCCTAGGTAAGAGCGATGAACAGTGTGCAGCTGCTGGGCTGGCCTGTCTTCTATGTGTGCAGATGGGGTCAGGAATTGAAAGCGAGGAGATTTTTAAGACCCTTGGTCCAGTTCTGAAGAAGATTGTCTGTGATGGAACAGCCAGTATCCAAGCCAGACAGGCTGTAAGTATGAAGTGTTTATTTGCCAGGCAGGGACAGAGGGCTGCTTTTGACCAGCTCACTATTGTGTAATCCAGAACTAAAGGTTACCACACTAGTGTGTACTCATGATGTTGACATATGCCTTGAATGATGTGTAGCAGTTTTCACTGGCTTAAACAGTTCCACCTGAAGGGTGAACATGATTCTCTTCTTCAGCTGTTATATATACTGCTTTTTGAAGTGTCTGAACTACTGTATTGCATCTTCCTCACTGCAGTTCTGGGGGCTGATGTTGGGGTCCTAGAAAACATTTTCCCACTTTCCCACTGAGTAGTATATCCTTCTTGTATTAATTTTATTTTATTCCTGAAATTTAATTTTATTCTTAAGCAACACAGGAACATTACTTAGGCATTTACATTTATTTATGGTAAAATCACATATAGCACATCTGGAAACTAAATAAACAATACGGCCATACTACCAAAGGTATTTTTAAGTTACTTTTGCCAAATCACCTCATCTGTGCATCAGTGGTATGCTTGAAATAGAGAGGGAAGATTGTCCAAAGCTCTTGCCAGAAGTTTTACTTTTTCTTAAACCCTTTATCATTATGTGGCTGGCTACTCCTATTTCTAGTCAAGCTGTGGCACAACAGATACTGTCAGCTGCCAAAAGGAGGTGGTATTAGTTCAACAGCAGTTATTTCTACAAACAAAAGCTGTTAAAGTTTATCTGTTCAAATGCGGTTTTGAGTTCTGTATGGTTGGTGCAAACATCACTTTCAAATGTTTGTTCCCTTACTCTTTGTAAGAGAAATTGGACTAGAAAATGGGGCATAGGAAACAGATCTGCAGGAAAAGTTGGAAAGTTCCAGGAAAGGCTTTTGAAGGGCAGAGTTTTCATGCTATTTAATTGTAATAGTGGTCAGAAGGGGAAAGTATTTCCCACAGCTGTAAATAAAATTATCATAAAATTATCAGCATAATTTCTGCTTGTAAATCATAGTGAGCTTTAAGGGTAAAAAGAATGCCATGTGTAGCTTTTTCAAGGGCTTTGTAAGCCCTTGAAATTTATTTATTATTTATTATTATTTAAAATAATAATACATGAAAAGTGAAGGCTTGGGAGTTGCAAATGCTGTAAAACCATCCTGAGAGTAGATGGGAATTGGGAGCTAACTATTACAAAGAAGCTCAATTAAACAGGATTGGAGACTTCTGGATTCTTAAGGTTTTGCTCTCAAGTTTCTGTTACTCCAGGTGTTAAATTTCAAAGGTCCCAAGTTTGAAAGTTTTGTCAACTGTAACGTTATTGTCAAATACTGACACTTCTTTTCCTTTTGTCTCTAGTGTGCAACCTGCTTAGGGATTTGCTGCTTCATTGTGACCGATGACATTACGGTGAGGATGATTGATACCTTTCAAGTGTAGTAAACTGACAGGATGAAAATGTGTGACTCCTAAACAGCTTCCATTGTATTTTTCCCTTGTACAGGAACTGTACTCTACTATGGAGTGCCTGGAAAACATCTTCATGAAGGCCTATCAGCGAGATAGAGACACTAATGGTGTATCGAGTACCCATAATACTGTGCTTCACGTCAGTGCTCTCTTAGCATGGACACTGTTGCTGACCATTTGTCCAATGAACGAAGTGAAGAAGAAAATTGAAATGTGAGTATCTTTTCTTGGAAAGCAGAGTTTGTAATGACTCTTTATATGCAATTAAACAGTGTCAGTAAAATTCAGATTTTAATGGAATATGACTTACTCCTTAGGCACTTGCACAAACTTCCAAGTCTGCTGTCTTGTGATGATCTCAACATGAGAATAGCTGCTGGAGAAACGCTAGCGCTTCTGTTTGAACTGGCACGTGAAACAGATGCTGTAAGTACATGTCAGTAGCTAAACCGTCCTTCATCAGGACAGTGATGAGACAAATTACTTAACCTGTGTTGCATAGCACCTTGGATCTCAACAAGTAGCAAGTGATTTCATGGTTTATGTTCTTTCTAGTGAGTCTGCACCAGTCTAAGTGGGTATAGCAATAATTCACAGCTATTATTTTTTACAGTTAATTTCTATATTGCAAAACCAGACCAATATAACGAAATGCATCAAATACCACTTAATAGCAACTAGAAATATGGAATGCAAGATTTAAATCTAAATCCAATACCTGGCTCTAAAATAGAATAAAAAAGATACCTCTAGAGAGATTCCAGGATGAAACAGTATTGTTTACTCTAGTGGGAACATTCATCGATGCTTATGCAAACAAGCTTGACTAATTCACAAGCTGCACAATTCTGCTCTCACAGCCAAAAATCTATCATCAGGTAGAAAACATGTTGACTTTTGAGTATTGTTTGTTTAGTATTCTTACTTGGAGAACTTGAGAAGAATAACTTGTATTGCATGATGGTTTCACAGCATTTGACTATTTCAGTCAGTTAAGAACTAGGCAGTCATTTTAAGGGGGAGATTTTTAAAGAATAGGCACAGATTTCGCACAGATATCAGTCATACTGCATTTGGTGAGGTTTCCTGGAGTTTTCTCTTGGATTTGATTATGTGCAAGCTGCTCAATGTTACCTTGGACACAGCTAAAGTTGTCTTTACATTCTTCAATATGCCTTATTAATTTTCAGATTTTTTTCTTGACAGCACTGAAGGAAACAGCCTCCCTCTGCTTGCGCATGGCACAGTTTGGGAGAATTGCCTGAAGGGCTCCCAACCCAATCAAGGCTGCTGCGCTTTGCCAGAACACTGTCTAAAGTGAAAGGATAACTCCATTTAAGTCAGGAATCATGACACACTAGCACAGCATAGTCTGAAACAACATTAAGGCTTCTGTATAAATGCAAGCAGTGTGGATTTGAGTCTCTTGGCTATGGAAGTCAACTTTGAAAGGAAAAAAATATGGAAACCACTACTTGTTCCTTTATTTGGTCAAGCAAGTAATTAAAATCTTGAAATGTTAACAAATGAGACTGTATTCACTACAATCTCTTCTGTTCCATTGAGGAAATGCCCTTGATGTATTTGCCTTTGACCAGTTCCTTTCAGAAAGCATTCAGTAGGCTCGTTTGATTCAGTTGACATGACAAAACATTCAGATTAAAGAAAACCACAAACCACAAAAACTTGGTTTTATATGTTTGCATATATTCTTACTAGTCTGGGTGAACTACTGCCAAATTATTAAAATGTTAATAATGTTATAGAAATGTTATAGAAAATGTTTATATATATGTGAAGCACATAATAATTAATATAATGAATAACACTAAGCTCTTGATTACAGTTTAAGTAAAGTGTTTTGTTAAAAATTAAAAAAAAAATACAACATGCTTCCTAATTTATTGTTCCATACAAGACTTACAGCTAAATATTCCATGCTGTCACTCTAATGGTGTCTCACTGCCTCCAGCAGCATGAACTCTGTGCTAACAACTTTAATGTGCCCTCAGCTTGTTGGCAGGAGTAGTTCAGCAGATCTGTTAAACAGCTTGAGTCCCTTGGAATTATGGAGTAGAGCAGATTGGCAGGTGTATATGCACACTGGCAGAGCTGTATGGTTCACATGGCTGACCAAAATAGACTTTGTTAGTGCCCTTCCTGGTAAACTGGGCACTGTAACTTTGTTCTTGCTGGTTTCAGTACTGCAAATGGAACTGCAGAAGTGTTCTGTCTTTTTAAATAAAGTGAGAGGTTGTAGAGATCTACATGCCCAAAATACAAAGAGATACATTTTAATCTTTGTGAGGAAAGAGGTTAAGGCCATAAAATAAATTAAAATCTAAAAAAACCTATTTTTTTTTTTGTAACCTAGGATTTCTTTTATGAAGATATGGACCTTCTAACAGAGAAACTAAGAGCTCTGGCTACTGATGGAAACAAGCACCGAGCCAAAGTGGATAAAAGAAAGCAGCGATCTGTATTCAGAGACGTTCTCCGGGCTGTTGAGGTGATTCTTCTGTCGTAGTTACAATCTAGACCTTCAAAATACGTAGTGTACAATCTAGTGGAAACAATTTTATTATTAAACAGAATTACTTTTTCAGTGAAAGACACAGGAAAAAGCTATTTTAAGTGAGACTTCACAGTCTGATCACATATGTGGAATAGAATTGCTTTTTTAAGGAATGTTAAACAAAGATACTGGGAATAGTTAAACATCGTGGAAGCTAAGAAGAAGGCTTGGCATAATTTGAAGTCACCTTTAGTATTCTGCCTGTAGAAGGATCTGAGTCACCTCTTATAACCTGTTACATTCCATTGTCCCAAATGTAGCTACTCATACCTGTAAGGTAGAGACTAAACAAGGCTTACAGGCTGACTTAAAGGTGACTGGACTCAGAACTGACTTCCTGGAGATAACTCCAATTCTTAAAGTAATTTTAAAGATGAAAGTTGAGCATTTGTTTTCTAAAAAGCTTTCTAATCATGAAGAATATCAGCTTCAAGTTCTACATGAGATTTAGGTATGCATCTGCTTTATGAACAAATACAATCTTTAGCATATGTATACTGTGTAATTTGGAAGATATTGGTGTGCCAAATTTATCAGTGCAAATAAAGTTCACTGAGATGTATAAAATTCCTAGTACAAAAGACTGTTTAAATAAAAATGATAGACGGTGTTTCCTTTCATTTTGCATAGGAGCGTGACTTTCCTACAGAGATGGTGAAGTTTGGACCTGAGCGCATGTATATTGACTGCTGGGTTAAAAAGCAAACTTACGAGACGTTCAAGGAGATTCTGGGCTCAGGGATGCAGTATCACTTGCAGGTGAGCTGCTCTTTGACACTTCCTCCCCTGTCTGGCTTCTTTGATGTAATTTAGTCTGAACTACAAAATCCTGAGTAGAACTTAGTGAAATGATGAACTTTGCATTGGAGATGTTAAAAGACAGCACTTAAAATATTAACTACAGTGAGCTACAGTGGTCTGGGTAAGCTGCTTCTGAGCTTAGTAATTGACTTCTCCAAGAAGTAAGAAATTCAAGCTGAATATCTTTTTAGCTTCAGGGTTTTTTCTCAATCCTTATTCTCTCTTTCAGCAGACTGGTATAGTTTTCTGGCTGCTATTAAGCTGCATGCCTCCACCCTTCCTGTTCAAGCCTGTAAAAGGCAAAGTTTTAGTCAAAAATAATGAACACAACTTGCAGCCCAATGATGACAGCATTCCAGAATAGAAGGCATAAATCTTTATCTCCATTCTGGGAACTGCTTGTTTACTAGTCATGTGTTTACATGTGTAAACAGAAGCAGGAGCTGTAGCTTAGGAATATATGCTCCCAAATTGCTGTAGTAGCTGTGGGGTGAAAACTTTCAGTCCGATGTTAATTGAATTTCTCTGTGACTGAGGGAGCTCAGGTATGTAGCAGGCTTTTCAGTTTTTTTCAAGTACTACTTTCACAGACAGATATTTTAAAACTGGTGTGTTGTGAAACCATACAGGTCTGTTGTGCTGCCTGATTTTGTGTAGAGCAGAACAGTATCTCATTTTCTGGGACAAAAATATTGAAGGAGGCAGGAGGAGCTGTCTGTCTTCTCAAGGTGGCAGTTTTTGCTTTTAGCCTTATTCTGGTTATAGGAGGAAGTGTTCTTAATTACAAAACATAGCAGCAATTTGACACAAATCTTAGTATTTCTTACTGGAATACTTGATATTTCACAGTAGTCAACTTTAGAGACTTGATAATTAGAGGGAAAATTGATGATTTGATGTGTTTCTTGTTTAGTCAAATGACTTTCTTCGGAATGTGTTTGAGCTTGGTCCACCAGTAATGCTGGATGCTGCGACTCTTAAAACAATGAAGATATCCCGTTTTGAAAGGGTAGGTTATTGCACCTTACTGAATTTTCTTTGCTTCCTACTCTAATTACTCCTGCACTTCAGAAGCTGTCATTGTTACACTTGTCACTGTAGTTCTAAGAGTGCTTCATATTGTCCTGAATAAAACCCAGCCTTACTTGGATGCATCTGTGAGCTCTTAGATTTTCCACTAGATATGTGTCTGCATCTGTGTTTTTTCCAAGGGATCTGGAGGTTGATGTGATTGCTGAAGGGTACTAGATTCATGCTCCACACATGTGAAACGTCGTCTGTTTTGAGATAATGTTTTTGGGGAGGGACCTACAGGAAACTGTGGAAATGGAGTCTTTATAAAGCCAGTATCCCAAACTGTGCAGTGTGAAATGGGCACTGGGAGGTTGGCCTTGTTCTGTTGATAGTGAATGCATTAATCTTGCATATAATTTGGGGAATGGTGCTATCAAGTTTAATCTGGGGTAAATTTAACCTATGTGGTATCTGCTTGATGTTCAAGACTGACTGGCTTCCAGAACTGCTCATAGTTCAGCCTTCCTTATACAGGCCAAGTTCCTTTTACCTATCTGTGTGTGTGTATATATATATATACTAAATATATACTAATATCTTTGATGCAAAGATAGCATACTGTAAATTTCAGAAGACCTGCCAGTTTACTTCAAAATTAATAAAATGATATTTTCATTTGTTTTGTAACATGAAAAATCTCTGAAGGGTATAAGCCTTATGACAATATGTAATTATTTTTTCTTTTTTTTTTTGTAGCATTTGTACAACTCTGCAGCATTCAAGGCTCGGACAAAGGCTAGAAGTAAATGTCGTGATAAAAGAGCAGATGTGGGGGAGTTTTTTTAGATTCCCTTTTCATTGGGGTTCACTTTTCATAATTCAAATAAATTTGTAATATTTGAGTGCATTTTTTTAACTTCTGTAATCAGCTTGCAGTTGTGCACGGGTTTGTTACATATAATGTAATGTAAATATATTGCATGTTGTTGCTTAGTTGCATATATATTGTATATAGGCTGACATAACATTTGGTACTGGGATATGTTATAACACTGTACATTAGCCCCCACTAGCTCCAAAGGTTGATTATGTTGTAACTAATGTATTAAATGGGGTGGATAACTGTAGTCCAATGCTGTGTGTCTGATTGGATTCTTTATATAAAGGTAAAGTAATTCATTGACCAAGTGTTCTGGTAAGAATGCTAATATTGAAAAGATGACCATGTTTGTGTGAAATTATTTTAGTAGCTTTTTCAGACTCTCCAGTTGTAGATGGACAAGAAGTTCCTATCTAAATATAACTTCATCCTGCCAGGGACTATGAATTTCAGTAACTTCCACTGCCAGTCAAGTACTGAATGACAAATACTTGCCTCCATGTAAAATAAAAGTAAGATTCTTGTGTTCTGAAATTGAGTGTTTCACTTTTTGAATAAAAATGTTACATAATAATGTGTTATGTAATAAAGGACACTAAAACCTATATAGCTGGAGCCTTCTAAACATGAAGATCTATAAAAGTGCTTGTTGGAATAAACGTTCTTAAAATGTTTGTCACCAGATGAAGTAAACATTGCATTGAAAACAACACTGCCCTCTGAAAACTCCTGCCTGCTCTGATAAGGGAAAGTTGGGTTGAGGGTGGAGTGGGTTTTTTTCCCCTCCCAGTTTCTGATTATAGCTGAACCTATTCCAGAAAGTCAATGCATACTAATGAGTTGTACTTTCTACTTTACCCTCTTTTTTTGCCCCCTCAAATAATCTACTGTGTAAGAACTTGTTTGGCTTGCAAAACTGATCACTTGGACTACACCAAACTGATGATGAACACATGTTGTCAGTGTCATAGAAGTGGAGAAAAACCTCTGATCTTTGAGTAAGGAGAAGCCTTGTGCCTGTACTTGCCCGTCCCAAGACCCTTCCCTTTGAGCTAAACTGTTCCCTGCAGCCAGTTGGCGTTTCCTGTTCCTTGTGCCTCGTCACCCTTGGTGTCCTTTGCTAGGCACTTTCCATAGCTTCCTGCCCAGAGTTTCTGCAGCACCTCCTGGCAGGGTGCCAAGTGGATGGTTGCCCTTTTCCCTGTTACACTGTAGTTGCCATTCACAGTGACTGGAGTGGCTTCAAGGGCTGTTGCAGGGATGGCTCTTCTGCAGCCCTGCAGTCATCCCTTGGGTTTGCAGAGCTTTTCAAGCTTAGAACTGGAGAGGCTGGGTCCTTCTCTTATGATTACGTTGGTGTCAGGAGTTTTTGGGGCGAGGCAGTCACACTCTTGTTTTTTTTCTGGCTTGCACATCCTTATTTGGAGGGAGGACTTCACGAGACTCCTGCAGAAAGGGAGCAGTTCTGAGCAGCAGAACATGACTGGGTGGGTGGGAAATATGGGTCAGGTGATTTATTTCCTGTTGTTTCCTGAAAGAGAAATATGTTTATGGGCAGTTTAAAGGGATTCAGAATTTTAGACATGGGATGGCTTCAGAAAGGATTTGTTGTTTTGAGCTGCGGTCCTTCTGTCAATTGTCAGCTGCTGTCAATACAGTGTGCTGTAACGCTGCCTTCTGCAATGTCAGCAAGGAAAAAAGTGATCAAAAGAACTGCCAGTAAAGGAGCAAGTACACTACTCACCACCAGTTCATCAGAATTTGAACACCTAAAGATGTCAGACAAATTAGTCCACCACATAATACTGTCCCACTTGAATTCATAAAGTATATGGGAGAAGGGGGAAAAGACTCTGGTTTTTCTACTCTATGACTTTAAAATACTCATGGCTGCAATACTGTAGATATGACTCTTCTGCATAGCAAACTGGTTACTCATAGCTACAGTGTTGTAGATATGACTTTTCAGCATAGTAAATGCATTTTAGACAAGCACTAAACCTAAGAGGTTTGGCACTAACCAAAAGGTCAGTGAAATACTGATCATCAGTAACAACCCTCATTCTCCATGATGGGATATTACCATGATTCCAATATAATAAAAAAGCTGTGTATGTGCTGATTCCTGTTTTAGATTAATGGAGTGAAGTGAGTATACGTAGCCAAGTTGAACTCTAAATATAGACTGAAAGGGGCAGTCTGTTTCATAGCTATCTTTATGGGTACTGCAGGACTTGACAGGTTCCTATGGGACTAAAAGTAGAGAGAGGAACTGCAGAACAAGTTTTCTTCACATGATTTTCACTGGCTGATTTCTTCCATACTGGCACATTACCTGAATGTAATTATGTTGTAAGTAATGTTTCATTCTCCTGTTTTCTAACCTTTTAGATTTTATTTCCTTTTTTTTTCTGTGAAGAATTTTCAGTGTGTTTTCATTCTAAGTTTTTCTTGTTTTATTACCACAATAACTTAGGAAGAAATTTAAAAGTTGTATTGGGGAAAAAAAATCTTTAGGCAAGGTTAAAGATAAAGTGAATCCAAAGGTCCCAATGTTTAGATTGGTTTGTTGGGAAAATAATCAATACTTTTGTCCAGTGACACTGATGTTTGTGTTCTTTCTCCTTTGGCATGTCAATGGAATCAAACACGTGTAATATAAACTTTTTTGAATTAACAATGGTAGTCTTCAGTGTGTTTACATGTGAAAATACTTAAATAATTAGTAGTAAGTGCAGAAACATATAATTCATAATACTAATGAATCAAAGGTACTCACATTTATTACAGATCAAGTTGTTAAGAAGAATCTTCCCTGAAGCCGTGGGGAGATATTAATCAAAATAGAGAAACAACTGCTCTTCAGAATCTAAAAATAACCAAAAGCCTTTGTGCATGAAGTGGTAACTTCTAGCACACTGTTCAAACCCAGGCTCCATAATGATTGTGTTGGCTGAGGATGTGCATGTGGGGAGACAGCAGAGCAGAGCCAGCTCTGGTGGGGACGTGGCTCACAGACTGTGCTGCCTGGTGCCACGTCAGGTTCTAGAGGAAGGACAGTGGGCACAGCCATCTGTCCTGAAGTTACTGCTGCACACCTAAAAATCACATACTAGGTAAGGTTAACCCCTATTATGCTAGCTTTTCTACATTTTCTTTGTACTTTGAAGCAACATTTCTGAACAGAGAAAAAAATAAGTTGTAATCTTTTCTTATGGGCTGTTAAAAGAAATATGAAAGTATCCATATAGTCCTGTCAGTCTCCAGTAGCAGGAGAACAAGCTCTGTTGTCAGGATTGGTTTCAGTGCTTAGTCTTCAGACTTACTGAGGCTCATTGAATGTCTGCTTTGCAGTGTGCTCAGATTTGGGGGAATTGCAACAATCTGCATTTCATTTGATGAGGGAAGGAGTGAGTATTTTCTGCAAACAATCAGGGCTCATATTTTAGGTTTTTAATTTAAGTGTTATATTAGGAATGTGGTCACACTGAGTTCTGTGTTCCTTGGAGAGGAAGAGAAGTCTCAGAAGCATATCAAGAGGACAGTTCAACCCTTCTAGGATTCAGAAATCACCCTTAGGTGCTTAACACGTCATCAAGGGACGTTTGCATCCCACCAAGTGCTGATTTATGTTGGCAGATAAAACTGAAGTTGAGAGCTTTATAATATACTAAATGGGTAAAAAGCATTCTACTCCAAATTTAAACTAACCTGTGGGAGCTCCCTCCTTCCATTTACTAGCAAGAAAAATGTACATTTAGGCTGTGTTTCTAAGGTGAGAAAGGCATATCTTAGAACAAGAGGGATATTACCTGGGGGAATGTATTTTTCTTCAATAATTATAGAGGGAGTTTTCAGTGACAATTGTAGACAAACATGCCTACTTAGGGTGTCTGCATCTCCTTACAGCTAGAGGTGTAGTTTGTTTCTAGAAGACATTTTTCCTATCAGAGTAGTGTAAAGAAAAGCAAAAGACTGATGGGGAATTATGTGCAATGCATAGAAGCTCCCTTCCTAGCTATTGCTTATTTTCTATATATAATCTTCCAAAACTGTATTTATATTAATAATCATTCACTGAACTCATGCACCCAGACTATACAGAGAAACTGTTTTTACTAGTTGAACCTCATCCAGTGCCTTTTTTAAAGCAAAGGGTATTAATCTAAAAAAAACTTTTAAATTTGTCCAAAACTGTGTGAAGTAGAACTGCATTACAAGACTATATTTTTCTTCCATTTTTCACAAATAATAACTTCGCTGTGATATTCTAAGGTGGATATAAACAGACACATCTTGTTGCTTATCTCCTACATTCATACCTGCTTTCCCTGTCCTATCTCTCAATTACTTGATGCTGAAAGAAGAGGACCTGGATTACATCCTTTCTGGAAGTGTTTGGCTTTCACTGTGGTCAGGATCTCACACCACCTCTTACCAAGTACTCACCAAATCAAAGGATAATATACTGAATAGGCATCGTGTGGGAAACACTAAAAGTAAAAAGGATTTTTAGGAGCTGAAGAAACAGGCCTCAAACAGAAAAAAGCTGACAACTCAGAATCTGCTGCAACTGAAAAAAGTTTGTAACTAGAAAAGATACAGTAGTATACAGAAGTATAGTAAACAAGGACATGGGAAACAAAGGCTGAGTTTCTAGGTTTGAATAAACCTTAACACTGTAGAAAATATATGTCTGACAAGATAGTAGAAACTCTTAAGCTTAATGAGAATATATTGTTAATAGAAAAGCATACAAATGGGTATTTTTTAAAACAGGTTTACATGTGCTATAATTGGTTAAAACAACTGTCTGTAAACTTTAGCACTATATTATTGGCTGAAAAAATTTTAAGATGCTCTGTAACAAAGAAATTTGCAGCTGTTGCTGGTGTGCTGTGAGCTGTTGCTTTTCCTCAATTGTCTCTACTTCTGTGATGAGACTGATGCTTCATTAAAGACAGAGAACAGCTTCCCCAGCAGTCCCGTCCCATTCCTACCCACGCCACCACAGTACCACTCAAATTAAAAATGCAATTCAAAAGTCAAACTGACTTTTCTCTTTCTCTCTTTCCCCGTACACATACGTATATGTACAAACACAATGTAAAAATGCAATGTTTTAATCATCTGAGAGTTCCAAGAATGAACAAGTGCTATGTATTGAGTTATCCCTGCCTTCAAGATCTAGTAAGTGTGCTGGTCCTTCAAATCTCTGTTTGTTAAGGATTTTAAGGACTGTTTAGGCTGCTCAGTATTTCCTTAGAACAGGATACCAACTGTTACAAGTTATTTTCCATAGGTGTGTGTTAATTTGCCTTTTAAATTATTATTTCTATTAGAGACAATGGAGAGGCCTTCCTTGGAATTTAACCTGCCTGATACTCATGAAGAAGGAAAACTTTATGTAGTTGATTCCCTAAACAACCTAAACAAGCTAAATGTTTGTCCAGCTGAATCCCAGAGTCCACTAGGTATGTATGAGAGGTGATCTGTGGATTTCTATATATACAATCCATTCTGTGCATCATTGATGTCAACAGCCTAGCAGGCCAGTAGGTATGCCAAGCTCTGTACTGAAAAGTGTAAGAAAAAGATTGAAAATGGCACAATTTAGACAGATCAGACAATGATTTAGCTGCCCCTGCTGAGTATTTCCACTTTAGGTTCCTGAAAATCCTTGCATTTAGTTAGGGATTTACTGTCAAACCTGAACTTATCTTCCATTTCAGTTGGGATTTATGAGGTGATCACTTGCAGGATAATGTCTCTAGTAATGCCCAATATACACCTACTAAATAAATAGCATCATAGCTCTTCCCAAGCACTAAAATTCATATGTGGCAATAGAAGCACCTTAGAATTTCTGTTCATTCCTTTAACATGCATCTCCTAAGAACTCAAACCAGTTACCTGAAATATCCTGTGAAACCTTTAAGCATTTTATTTTCCAAACTTTCTTCACTTACAGTTTCAGTTATGGCTCCCACATTTCTACTGGTTTGATAAGGCTTTTGCCTTTGATTTCTCACAGCAACAAGAATATTTTCACCCAGTGACAGCTACAATTGGGGTTCTTTGTGACCTGAGAATGTGTTAAAACCTGGAGCTCTTCAGCAGCATTCACATAACAGTATTTGAGTCTGCTTTTATTTCCCTTATTGTAATGGCAAATTTGAATGAAGAAATTTTTATATCAACAGCTATGTTGAAATGTGTTTTGAGTGGCCATAACTTAATCATGCTTCTAGTTATGGGTCTTAAATGTTTTCGCATTACTTCTGTCTCCAAGTCCCCTAACTTCTCCTAATCCAGCTAACTAGAGTGGTGCTGGTTTGTGCATGTAATGCAAATATTTTAGACATTAAGTACTAAATTCTCTTATGCAGATTATCTTGATATTGTCACTTCTACACATAGAAAATGAGACAATGGCATACATCAATTTAACATTAAAGAAACTCCTTTCAGTGTGACTGTTTTGCTTTCTTTTGCAATTTTATTGGACAGTATTATTTACTTTTTGGATAAATATACAAGGTTCTGTGGAAACATATGTGATTCTCTGAAATAACCACATGCACGCCCCTCCCTACATTTCAGCAGTAAAAAAATGGTAGCTTAGTAAGTATTCTATTCATAAATTTGTAAAATGCTTTAGTTCTTTCTAAGATTATTCTTTTAATGTAGCTTTTAAGCTTGGAGAGTCTGTAGATATCTCATCCTGTCATCTACCTTACTCAGCAGCATAAAACTCTGTTTCTCTTGCCAGAAAATCAGAGACTTGTCAAAAACTGTTTAAAATAGATATACTGTTTGGTTGCTTCACTAGGAGCCATGCAGTAATTTCACGTTTTAGATGATAAAATATTTGCAGTGTTTGCAGTTTGACAAGAATGTGTGCTCACCAATTCCTCACAACACTGCAGCCTGGCATGTTCAGCCTGATGAAATAGTAAGAAATATTCATTAGGCAGAGCAAACTCAGACCGCTTTTGAGATCACTGTTGATAACTTAGGATGCTTGGCAGTAGCAGGCCCTGCCCACCCCTATTATTCTGATTAGAAAGCAATATTGGTGCAGACACTTAGTATATGGTGTGTTTGTTTTGAATGCTAAGGGAATAACAATAGAACCTCAAAGGACAAATATGAAAATATTTCAGCTTACTCATGGACAGGAGTGTGTTAAACACAAAATAAAGAAAAACAAAATAAAGAAAAGAGATATTCCCAGAAATCTATGAGCTCAATGAATTGCTCAGCCCTAGGTAGGGTTGTTATTAAAGTGCTGTAATGGCATATACAGCATTTCCTCAGCTTTATCACTACAGGCTCAGTTGCAAAGACCTCAGAGATTTCCACCAGATAAAACAAGAACATGATCTAGAAATACATTTTTCACAGATGCACGCTCTACTCTCTCTTTCAGAATGGCAAGACAGCAATTACAGAAGGATAAATTACAGTAATTTGCATGTAATTTTAGTATGTATGAGGCTAACACCAAAGTGAAATTACATTAGCTTCCTCCTCCCTCCAAAGCAAAAAATAAACCCAAATCTTTTTAAGTTATTACAGTAGTATACAAACTTAAGATTAAACAAATCTGGCTCAAGTGTAAATTTTTTACATTCACATGAATTTCCTTATGGTGTTCACTTGACTTGTTGTTTTTGGGGCTTACTGCCATGTCACATTGATTGCAATTGTTTCTATGAGTGAAACTACTGACTTTCCCTATATATGCAACACATTCTTCAAAAAGCAATGAACTGGCTTGTTGAGCTGATTCAAGGTCAGCATTGCAAGTGACTTTCCTTTTTTCCCCTCACTCTTCCTGTGAAGTACAGGACAACATATGTAATCTATATGAGAGTCTGTTCCATTCTTGACAATTGGTAGGATAGGTGTCTCATTTATTACTGGAATGAAACAAAAAAATCCTAAAGATGAAGAAGACTATTGAAAATATTTGTTTTAAGATAAAACAGTCAAGATCTACATTCATTCTATCCAATATTAGGAGCTTAACTGAGGTATTTACTTTGGGAAATTAATTATCCCAGGGATACTTCTCATTAAAGAAAAAAGAGCATATCTAGAGGATATGTATGATGAATCTGTACTTTGGTTTTGAATATGAATTTCCCTTTCTTCCCTTTTGAAAAGGTTAAATGCAATCAAGCCCTTGCAAATCTCCCCGATGAAAACTTCATTGCAACCTTTGTACCTGTAAAACTCAGAACCGTAAAATAGGTCAACTTCAACAAAACACTGTATTGCAACAACAGAAACATTTTTGTTGAAAGTGTTCTGACAGCTATAAAAGATGTATAATTTTTTTATATTTCCAAATTCAAGCTGAGTTCATGAAGTTGATTTCTTCCCTTTCCATGAAATGTCACAGGAAATAAAATCTGTTGGCCAAATATACAATGAATGTATTCTGAATCATTTCATGAAGCCAGAAGCATTTTGTCATGCTTATCCTAACCAACCTTAAAAAACTGTGTCACTAAATGATTTGTCATCTCTTAACAGATGAGGAAGAGAACACTGGTGGTACTGGAGAAAGTATGGCAGGGAGCAACACAAGAAACCAATGTCTGTTCCTCATCACCTTTATTCTTACTTTGATCGTCAGTTTGGCACTTGTTTCATTTGTAATATTCTTAATATGTAAGTAAACCAAAGAGTAATTCTTAAAAATGTAAGGCCAATTGCAAAAAGAACTTTGCTGAAATGTGTCATGCTACCTTAACATGCTACTCCTGTATTTGCATGGTCAAAGGCTTTGCCTGGTTCTAGGCACAGGGTCATGATCCTGGGGGCAGAAGCACAGGCAAACAACACTCTCTCAGGGCTAAAAGGCACTTTTATTCTTAGTGCTAAGGATTTGTGAGCTTCAGCAGCTGTGGAGAATTTATCTCAGCAGCATTATATTGTGCTGCTAAAAATGCTGACTGGAAATGAAATTAAAATTTAAAGGTAATTGTATGGCAATGAGATTCTTTGGCAATGTGCCTTCCATTCCTTTCCAGATAAAACAGTATTGGGGTCATTCCTCTGAAACTGGAATTCCACACAGGCTAACATCTAGATCAGGCTACCTGAAGGAAGACCTGACCCTTTGTCATCAAAGTACTGACTGGAAATTTATTTGGAATTAAGAAAGTCTTAAACATAAGAAAAAGAATTAGACATTTATCAAGATTTGCATGTAGCATTAAGTCTGTAGACACAATTACTTATCCAGTTTTTTTAGGACTGATCAGATGGGCTTAGCTAAAGATATGGCTGCTTAATGGAACCCTTGTCATCTTGGGTTTTCTGAGGTAATAATATTGAACAGAATCTGAGGTGCATTATTTCAATTTATTAGTCTGTTTTGAAAGAATTGGAACCCATATGAAAGCAAGATTTCTTATATCCTGTAGTAGGGAATTTGCTGAAACAGCAAAAATCCTGATTTTTCTTTTAGGCCAGGAAATTCTAACCCTTGACCAAATTTTCTTACAGGGACTCAAAGAAATATCAAGCAAGTAAAAAATATAAAGTAGATTTTAAGTAACATGATTGTAAAATCCTAATTGAAATACCTCATACTTGAATTTCAGATTTATTTAACATGGAGCTGCTAAAAGTAGAGCCTTGATATAGAAAAATTAGTATTGGGTAGCTCTAGTGGAAAAATTATAAACTAAAGTGAAAACCTTTCTTACAAGAATTAAAGCAGTTTGCTTGGGCTCAGGTTGGTGGAGGCCTGTGGTTTTTGAAACTGATTTCCAGTGGTGTTTCAGTTTATGTTACAATGTTTTATTAGATACATATAGATATAGTGTGTTACATAATCTTAGAAATTTGCAAACCACAGCATAGATTCATTTAGAATTGCCACTATTACACTTAAGCTTCAAAACCCATGGGTAAATTTTTTAACTTCAGAAGGCCAAAATAAAAATAGCTCCAAAAGTGCATATTGGTGTGCCAGAGGAGACTGGCCTCAAAATGCCAGTATTTGCAAGAATTTTTCTTTAAAATAAAATAGGTGCATATACTTACCACAAATTGGATCTTGAAGTCCCTAAATAAGACATTTCCATGTAGACACTGGTGGTTATGCTCCTGAAAACTGCAAAAATTATCTGGGCCATATATGATTTTATTACCCTGCATTAAATTAAAAAAAGAATCCAGCAAATAAGCAAAAAAAGAATGTAGTGAGCAGGTAAACCCACCAGATGTATAGCTTCTTATTATTGGGTTCTGCCATTGTTTTCCTGTTTAATATTTTTAGTCATTATAATTCATTACAAAGTCTCACAGGAATACAAGTGAGGGTAGTGATGCTCTTGACTTAAATGTTGCTAATTTAACGTGGTACATCTTCTTTTTCAAGTTCAAACTAGAAATGAGGTGGACCAAATATCAAGCAGACTACTATCTGAAAAGAAGAACATAGAAGAGCTGAAGAAACTTAATAACATTATATTACAGCATCTGAATCAATCCAGAATTAAGGAAAAGCCTTCTGATCTTCATGATTACATTTCTACCCATGCTGAGCTCAAAGTCCCCAGGGAATAAATCTCTGGAAAGAAATTCAGCAAATTTATAACTCAGATATTTTCACATATGGCACACAGGTTGCTGAAACATGGTTGCTGAAACGTTGCTGGAAAAGCCAGCCGGATGAAAAATATTACCAAATAGTATTTTATCCTGTTTTACATGGACATAGATTTGTAATGCTAAACCCATATGATTCAAAATAAACAATGGATTGTCAGTTTGGGGCAAGACTTCCAGATTCTCTGTGCATTGTCAATAGCAGGGGTAATGGCCTAGTTTTACTTCAAATGTAAGTGAATGATCACAGAAAATCATGAGTTCTATTCACATGATTCCAGCATGACCTTGCTCACTTAATCATTCTTCTGTTACCTTTGTACTTCTGTTTGTTTCTGTTACTGTTTATATTTAAGGATAACTTCAGATTTCATAACTTATAAATAAATCCATTTCTGGTCTGGAGTTTTTTTTTTTCCCTTCTGTGCATCTAAATATACTGATATAGTTCTCTTTTTGGTGGGGGGGGAACCAACAAAAACCCCAAACCAAAAAAAAACCCCAAAAAACCCCCAAAACAAACAACAACAACAACAAACCCAACAAAACAAACCCTGAATAACAAGAAACCCTTTGATAAGATGTCATAATCAGCCCAAATTTTGGTTGACAGAGTGAGTGTCCTTTCACAGAAAATGTGTTTAGAGGATTCAGTCTGGTAACATTACTTCATCATCACAGCCACTCTATCTCATAGCAATGCCAATACATTGTACTCACGATTTGCAGGTGAAGCCCAAGTGTTTTTTTAAAGTGATTTAGGGAAAATACTACATGTTCTTGCACTCTCCCCTACAGTTGCTGCTGGTCACCATCAGAGAAGGGCCAGAGGAATTATGGTTGGAACCTTCATGGTTTTAATGTTGAGCGATACCACAGAGGCTGAAAGGAGCCACCCTCCCTGAATTTACACAGATGTAGAGACAGACACCTAAAATTGTGACCTCATAAGGGACTGCTGGGTAGCTTTGCCATTTTTAGTGTTCATAGCCTTCTACTGAAATATACACTAAGAAGGCACCTCCATAATCAAGCAACAAATTGGTTACTCCCATCATGATGGTGGATTGGCAGCTGACATTATGGAATATGTCCAACATCTTCTCTTTTACTTAAAGTTCGCATTCTCATCCAATTCTTTTTTATGTCTTCTGGACAGTTTTACAAAAAAAGTCACCAAAGTCAACAGCTTGCACTGCAGTCTTCTTTTCCAGAATTCATGATAGTCCTTTCTGTGGTGACTACTTCACTATCTGCAACAAAGTGAAGAACTAAGTTCAGGAGAATTTCTTGGTATCACTCTACCTGGATTTGCCCACCAATTATATTTCTGCTATTACAAGTGCTTTGCTTCCACCTATGTTCTACATCACCTTCTTTCTGTTTCCTGATTTGTATTTTCCTGATGCATTACTGTCAAGTTATTCACATGAAAATGGTGAAGATTGGTTTCAAGAGTTTACTACTCCTGCTGTTACTTCCCAGCTGCAATTTTAGTTGTCTTCTCTGGACATCATAAGTAGATTTTACAAAGGTGACTCTAATACAGCTATCAGAAAATGATAAAAATAAGTGTAGAAAACTTGTAAGGAAAGGAACCCTGAAAGTCTAACCCAAACATCTTTCTGTAAATGCTGTTAAATGATAAAAGAAAAGGTATCTTAAGACTAAAATCATGACACCTGCAGTTTTGCTTCTCTGTTCCTCTCTGAGCTGTCACTTGCTTTTTAGTAACAGTATAAATTTCTCATCTGTCCCACTCCCATTGTAGCTGCTGTAACTGCTCTCAAGCTCCTGCCTTGCACTGACACACATCCACACCTGTGAGTCAGGGAGAAACACTAATATTTGGCACTCAGTATATCTCAAAGGTGGATTTATTACATCCCTCATTACAGCTGCAGTTATCAGAGCAGTCTGTGGTCCACTAGAAGCTGATACCAAGAGCCAATAGACTTTTTTTCTTCTGGCAGGAAGCTGTAAATAAAATGTGTGTTAGAGCAACAGTCCTCAAAGAAATGAAAGTTTCTCATCTCTCTGATGTTGTCCTCAATTATTCTTAATCTGGTTGTTCAATCAGCGCTCAAATCCACTTTTTCTGTCTCTGCTATTGATTAGAAGTGTTGTTGTTTCACTCCATGGTTTCATCCTGCAAGATGGTGAGTGGCCTCAACTGCCCCAGACTTATGACCAGCTGAGTCATAACAATGTACAGGCATGCTCAGTATCATACAGGACTGAGGCCTCAAATCATCCTTTTCATATTTAATTGCTTTTGAGCTTGCAGTGATCAGCAATTCAGATCAGTGGCTGAAAAAGTGCAAAGGTCCAGTGCTGATCCTGCTAGTGCTGCTGAAACACACCTGTTGTTGGGAGATACTGGCAGACACAGAGGATGTGAGGTAGCACTGCTTATGGCTGCCTCTGGCTTCTCAACTCAACAATAGTTAACAATATCCATTTACTCTCAAAACTGCTTCTATGACTTCAGAGCAAGGGTTGAGAGCAGAGTGCCACAATCCCTCCATCAACACTTTCTGAAGGACCCCTTACAAACTCCTTTAGGGGAACTTCTCTGTCTAATCTACTGACAGTGAAGTAGTCCCAAACAAACCTATACTTGACTCTTAAAACCTCCTACAAACCTGACCCTGAAGCGAATTTCAGCTGAGTTCATAGGCCCACAATCCTTATCTCAAATTAACAGCTAAGTAAACTCCAAGCTCCAACTTCATGTGGCATAACCACTGTGCTTTATATGGGTTTTCAATGTCTCCTGCAGACATGGGTAAGGTCTCTGCTCCTATATAGCTGCACATCTCAAGAGCCTTTGCAATGTCTGGTATTACAGCCGGAGGAAGATGACCTGACAGCTTCATCTTACAGTAGTCACAGCTGTTCTTGGTAGTACTGCTTCTTCCATTTTTCTCTAATTTGCAGGCTGTTTTACATGGACATAGATTTGTAATGCTAAATCCATATGATTCAAAATAAACAATGGATTGTCAGTTTGGGGCAAGACAAAATAATTCATTCACCTTTCAGTAATTCCACTGTAAATGAAAAGACTGCACAAAGGGTTCAGATAGATTTCACAACATGCCACTGACACTCATCTATTGCAAATACTATCATTGCTGAAATGACAATATGGTTTCAGGAATTTTTCTGCTGAATAAACCTGGACAATATTAGAAAAATGCTGGTAAGCAAAGAGGAAAGCATGGAATACTCAATCAATAATACAACTCCACCTTCCATCAAAGGTGTCATCATGGCAGTCCCTGAAGGGTTGGCTGAATCTTTAGGTTGTTAGGTAATATCAGTAGCCAAAATACTTTCTTGCTTTGGTCAGCCTGCTGAGAAATTCACTCCTTTTTTCCAGATATCCACATCAGCCCTTATTCTTGCTAACCTCAAACCATCAGACAGCATCTGACTAGAGAATAGTATCTGACATTATCTGTGGGGAAAATATACATTAGTAAGTAGTAGAGGGTCAGCTGGGGCAGGCATTTGCTTGCCTTGCTTGGGGTCATGTTACCTTCAGAATACCAGCTTGTACTTGGCCTTGTGCTGCTCTAGAAACAGCTCAAGCTTGGTATCTGCAAACAGCATGTAAGAACTGAGGGCAAAACATCCTTTATAGACACCTGTCCGTGTCAAAGGTTACAGAAATCTGAACAGTGGGCACCTTCAACTGGAAATGAGGCACAGATGACATAGAGGGATTCCAAGAGACAATCAAATCCATCCCTCTCCCTGACAGCAGCATTCAATTTACTCAAACAACTCCTGACAGAGGCTTGTCTATTCACATTGTAAAATATTCAAAAACCGAACTGTCCACGGGCCTCTTCTTCTAATGTTCAACTAAATGAACATGGTTAAATCTGTTTTTCCTGAAGTCTAACTAAAATTATCCCTGATGATGTTTAAGGACATTTTCAACTGACCAGTTCCTTGTGAACACAAAAAATAGTTTGTAGCTTCCATTTTTTCATTTATTTGATATTATACTAACTGCAAAGTAATTTTAACCTTGAGAAAGCTTTTTTGCCCTCTGAGATACTTGGAATTTTAATCTAACATTTATTCTTGAAGTCTAGTATGAGTTCAGTTCATGTGCTTTGTTCACTGATAACAATACAAAGCTGAACACGAGTTATAAAAAACAATAATGATGATGTGTGAACTCTGAATGCGGAAAAAAGTGAAGAGAAAATACCAGAAGTGGCAAAAGGATTGTCACAAGTTTGTTAGACCACACGCTCTCAAAGGTGATGTGTTGTGTGAAGCACACAATCCAAACTGTTCAGGAACCCTAAATACGGTCAAGGCATTTGAAAAATGAGCACAGTGGAATAATGTTGAACAAAGACAAGAGCTATTGTCAGAACACAGTGTATGAAGAACAAAATCCCACTTCATGGGCTTTTGATGTCTTTGAAGATCAAATATTTACTTTTGTTTTATCAAAACATAGTCTTGTAAAATTACACAAGACTGCCTGCAAATATGAGTTTTCAGGTCCAAAATTCCAAGTTTTCTTATTAATTTCACTCTGTCTGACTGGAGTTTCTGTTCTTGAGATGCAGAACTTACCCCATTGGAAATAGTAGCAAAGCAATGTGCTCCATGAAAGATTTACTCTTTTAAAAGTATCTATTTTGACAGACAAAATTACAACTAGTTCTAATTAGAAATCTGATTAAGCAAAACCTAGATAAAACAAATGCCAAGTAGCAATCAGAAAAATAGATTTATGTTTTGACTAGTAACTGAAAATCATTTGTCCGAGAAGATACTTAATTTGATCTTCTTATAAGCTGCTAGTATAATTATCTTGCAGATGTTGGCGAATAATGGAAGTTGGATCAAAACCCTAGATCTCAGCCCAGTGCTACTGGGATTAAGGGGATTGTTCTTTTCAATTAAGAAAAAAAGCACATTCAGTCCATTACATGTTACTGTTCTTATTTTCCTGACAGATTAACAAGAATACTAAGATTTAAAGAGAGGGAGAGAGGGGGTGAGTGTAGTGTCACTTCCTCTGGGATACATAAGAAATAATACCACTGAGGCCAAAGAACTTAGTCCTATTCAAGAACCCAATCAATCTTAGAATTTAAGAAAAGGCTTTTATAGACTCTGTTTCCTATCCTTTCTCTGGTTTCTGGGCCACACTTCAGTGATCAAAATGCTGTCCACGATTCACTGATGAGCCAGCAAAACCCCTGAATGGTAATGAGAACCTTCCAGTTGAAACAGTCACAGCACAGTGCTGCTGTTAATTTGTCACTGTGAGGCAAACTGCATTACACACAAGGGTGAAAGGACAATTTAAAAATCGATTGCCTGCCAATTTAAATATCTATTAATAATTATGGGTTTGCTTTTGAGTTCTGCACTGCTCATTTAATCTTAATATCTTCTTCATCACATAACTGACTTTGGAAAACAGTGTCTGTCTACAAGGTGACACAAAATGTTGAAACTCCCCGAGACACCCTTTACTCCTCAGCAAAAGCTCATGGATAATTCATTAGCTTCTCTCTCTCTTTTTTTTTTTTTTTTTTTTTTTTTTTAGCTTTAGTTTTTTCTTAAAGCAACACTGAAACATTTTCCTCAGAATAAGTCTCCCTGAGCCCTCAAAATTATATGGGTGGATATTCATAATGAATTAAGAATTAAGGTGATAGGACAATGAGTAATGGGTTCAAACTGGAGAGAGAAAAGTTAGGTTAGATATACAGAAGAAATCCTTTACTGTGAGGGTGGTGGTCAGGCACAGGGACAGGTTGCCCAGGCAGGCTGTGGGTGCCCCATCCCCGGCAGAGTTCAAGGCAAGGTTGGATGGGGTGTTGAGCAACTTGGTCAAGTGGTAGGTGTCTCTGCCCATGGCAGGGGGTTGGAAGTAGATGATCTGTAAAATCCCTTCCAACCCAAAGCATGCAATGATTCTATGATTCCATACGTAGGTAATAACAAAAATATCTGTAGTGATTTTTTAACAGAAGCTATAACATGGATTCTATGTCTTTTCATGCGTTCAGATTGGTGTGCTTGCGCTGGTGTTCTGATCTGAAGTAGCTTTTAGGTTGCACTTCTTGCATGGATATAAGAAGTCAATGCTCCAGCTCCCTGAGGTCCTAGTGTGTTGTATTCCTCTGGGGAATGGTTTTACCCCAGAACCTCCTGAAGCCTGTAACTATGTAGTTTGACCCTTCCTTCCTATCTTGACCCTATTGGCTCAGGTCCAGCTATCTTTCCTGAGCAGGAGACTAGATAAAGTCCGGTTCTTCCTTGTTCTTTCTTTTTCTCCCCTGGAACCCTTCGAGAATAAAGCCTTGGACTAATCCCAAGGGGTGAGAGCCTCTTTTGGAATCTTTTGCTCTGTTCCCTGAGATATTTCTCCAAAGCCTCTCAAGGAAACTGAGCTAGCCACAGGAGCCCGGGGGGTAGTGGGGGGATATTTCACTAGTGTTTAGGACCTGGCTTGAAACTACGTTCAGCTTCATACAAAAACCTGCAGCAGGAGGATTCCCAGCTATGGGCACCGAGTCAGCTCGCTGAAGTGCATGGGGAGTGAATGAAATCCAGGGAACTGATTCAGCATCTATAAATAAAGACTGATGGACTCAAGGCCTTCTCGAGGAAGGGTGGTACTGACAACACGTCGAGATAAACTGATAAAAGAGGAAAGCCTCCGGAATTTGAAAGCTCTTCCCTAACGCTGTTCACGTTTTTCCTGTCTTCCGCAAGAAGCAGCCTGCAGCCTGCGCAGATGTTTCGGGGCCTTTATTTGCAGCACACGCCGGCCAGAGCGGCATTGCCGGCGGTGTGCTGCAAACGCCGCTCTCCACCGCCCTCAGCAGCGCCCGCCGGCGGGCCCTGGCGGCCGCGGGCAGCCGGGCAGCTCCGGCGGGGCCGGGGACACCTAGGCACCGCCTTGGCACCACCTTGGCACCGCCTTGGCACCGCCTGGGCACCGCCTGGGCACCGCCTTGGCACGGGCGCTGCGAATGGAAGGGGCGGGCAGGGTTGCGGCGGGGTGGGCGGCTGCGGTCAGGGCTGAGGGCGAGCGCCAGCGAGGCGGGGCTGTGGGCCCCGGCCGGGTGCTCAGTGTGAGGGCTGAGGAGCCAGCTTTCCTCAGCGGCTCTCGCCTTCTTTCTTTTCCAAATCCCCTCCACCAGCGCTAATGCCTTTTTAATGAATTTTGAGATGCTTCTTGCTATTTTGATGGAAGTTGTCGAGTGATGTACTCACCCGGCTTGCAGATGGAGAAGGAGCAAGGAGGCTCGGTGAAAGTGCAGCTGGTCAAAAAGATTACCTTGAAGAGAGAGAAATATGACCTATTTCACGTGTAAATATGAACCATAAGCATGTACTAGTGTCAGTATGCCTTTAGTATTTGGAATCCAGTCACTGCTTACTCCCTTACCTGCGGCTGGTGGAGCTATTCTGCTGTGGAGTACAGTGGTGCGCCCAGGGGAGTCATGATCAAATCAAGTCTAAACAGGAATGAAACAATGTAAGTGACCTTTGAAATGTGCCCATTTCAGCATTCCCCTTCTCAGGGAGGGAGGTAGGGAGGTAGGGAGGTAGGGAGGAAGGAAGGAAGGAAGGAAGGAAGGAAGGAAGGAAGGAAGGAAGGAAGGAAGGAAGGAAGGAAGGAAGGAAGGAAGGAAGGTAGGTGAGGCCTGCTCTGGAAGATGAAGATGGACAGAGGGATCAAGTCTGACAGTCCTGGAAAACATGAACCTCTCAAATATCTGCTTTGGCCACGTATGGGGCACAGCTGGGGTAGGGACTGCTGTAGGAGGAACTTCATCCCATCTTGGAGGTGGGGAATGGGCATTTTTGGGGCAGTGAAGCCTGTTGTGTGCATGGGGAAGGTCTATGGTGGCCCCATGGGTGTGTGAAATGCAGCCCTGTGTGGGGGGAAACAAGGCAGGAACCCTGTGCTCAGCATGTGGCATTGGCCAGGCCGGGGAGCTGGGGTTAAGTTTTCTGAGAGGTGGTTAATTTGGATCTGCACTAGTCTATTCAGCATCATTTTTTCTTTCTTTAGATTCATGATAAAATGTGATTTTGCCAGTGACTGGAATGGCCATTCACATGCTGGTGGGGAATGTACTGCTAAGCCTGGTAGGCAGTCATTGACATGGAGGCACACACCTTGGCACATGCATTTAGGCATATGCATTGATTTGGAGGAGATGTAGGCCCTCTGGAAAATTATCATAATACAAAGGAAAATTTTATATCCATGATCTATTCACTTATTTTGAGATGCAGAATTTCTTATGCCACTTTAAGAACCCTTCCCAGTACACTATAGGGCTAGTAATGATGAATTCAATTCCTTCAATAAATGTCCTCCATTATGCTTTATGGACCCTTGCTACATTTCCCTTTCTATAAGAGTCTGGGATTTGTAGTTTGAATTTCTATCAACCTACTGAAATAGCTACACTCAATATGATATAATAGCTGTCTCAATATGATATTATTATACAGTACTTGCCATCCCAAAGTAGCCAACAAACTGCCTCTTCCTGATATTGAAAGTAGTTAAACACTACAGAGTGAACTGTGTCTGTTCAAAATGGGCCAGACCTCTCACTTCTGAGAGACTGCAGTCTCCTCTGTATTCAGATTTCCTCCTAGGGGACCTTTGGTCTGGGCTCAGTCCTCGCTGGATCGCTGCCATCTGACTGATTTCTTTGTTCTGAGCAACTGAAACCTGTTACAGCTTAAAATATTTCAAGACAAACTCGTTTGTCTCTTTAAAGCTGTCATCCTCATATATAAGGAATTGAAGCTAGTAATTGTAGTCAATTTAGCTGTCCATCTTGGCAGGAAGTGAAGCATCTTATTTGTAACAGATATCGTGATGATTCTGTGCATCTCAGTGCCGAATTCTTTTTCCATTTAAAGGACAGCAGTCTTCACAATTTTGCAACCACAGAAATATTACACTGTGCAATTGGAAGGAACACTTACTCTTCCCAAACTGTTGATAGAGTCTTCTAGCCTTTACTGAGGAATAGCAAGTACTAATACCATTACTTGGCATGCAATAACTATTTGGAAAACTTTCCATCCAGGTTCTCCTTGCCAGCTCTGGGTGTCCTTGACAAGTAAAAAATCTTTATGGTAGTTTCCAAAAATTTATGTTCATAGCTTAGTTCTAGTTCTTTGTTAGATATCAAAAAAAGCTATGGGGTTTCTCATTTCTAATTAAGTTGCCTCTTCCTGGGGGATTCTTTTGTGACTACCACAGACTGTACTCCTCACCTGCTGTTAATTTCTTGCCAGCTACTCATGCACTGTATTTTCTTGTTCCTACTGGAAAAAACATCAACTTCATATGAAAGTCATAGAATCAGAGAATGGGTCAGGTTGGAAGAGGCCACAGAGGGACATCTGATCCAAGCTCCCTGCTCAAGCAGGGTCATCCCAGAGCACATTGCAGAGGACTGGGTCTAGATGGCTCTTTAATATCTCCAGTCAGGGAGGATCCACAGCCTCTCTGGACAATCTGTTCCAGTACTCAGTCACCACACAGTTCTTCCTCATATTCGGGTGGAACTTTCTGTCCTTCAGGTTCTGTCCATTGCCTCTTGTCCTATTGCCTAGGACTACCAAGCAGAGCCTGGTCCATCCTCTTGACACCCTTCCATCAGAGACTTACAAACACTGATGGGGTCTCATCTCAGTCATATCTTCTCAATACTGAGCAGGCCCAGCTCCTCCAGCCCTCCTTGTGAAAGTGGTGCTTCAGTCCCTTACTCATCTTTGTAGCCCTTGACTGGAATCCAGGAGCTTCATCTCTCCCTTGTACTGAGGAGTACTGGGAGAGAAGAACTGGGTACAGCACTCCAGATGAGGCCTCACTAGGGCTGAGTAGAGGAGTAGGATTACCTTCCTTGACCTTCTGGCAGTGCTTTTCTTAATGCACCCCAGGACACCACTGGCCTTTTTGGCCATCAGATCACACTGCTGGCCCAGGGACAGCTTGTTGTCCACAGGATCCCCATGTCCTTCTTCACAGAGCTGCTTTTCAGCAGGTCAGCCTCCAGCCTGTGCCAATGCTTGGGATTATTCTTCCTCAGGTGCAGTCCTAACTGCTGACACATCTATTTAAAACATTTTCTTTCTCCAATGTATTTTTCCATGTAAATGGTACAAGGTTAACAGTAGTCACCAAGAGCTATATTTAAATGCACTATAATTTGAGAGCTGTAGCCTTCACCTAGGAAATAAGAAGCAGTAGCTGAACTCTCCTTACGCCTACCACAGGATAGCTGAGCAGCCTCTCGTTGAGCTAGTGGACAAAGAGGGAGAGGAGACAATAACACAGTCACCGCCTTTCTTGTCCTGTGTAAACCATGATTCATCAGAAGAGCTCTGAGCAGACTGGGTACTGTAGGACAGAGTATGCATAAACAACTTATTTCTGAATTGTGAACTAGATGCTAACTGACCACTATTGCCAGGAGAGGCTATTTAGATGCTCAGGAAAATTTTCTGCTCAAAAGTGTGTTTGAATACTTCCAAAGTTACGTGGCAGATTAGCTGGACTTTCGAAGACCTCAATTTTGAACATAGATGAATGAAGGACAACTAGAAACAAGGTGCTGGCAAAAAGCGGCATGATGATAACATTCAAAGAATCATTATCAGCATAAGCTAAATAGTGTGAGGCATCTAGTGACAAGAATCAGAAAATGGCATTATTTGGTTTGGTTTGGTGGTGGTGTTTTGTTGTTGGGGGTGGTTTTTGTTTTTGTTTGTACTTTTTGGGGTTTTTTTGGGTTGTTTTGGGTTTCTCTTCTCCCCCCCCCCACCCCGAACCCCCCCCAGTCCCCCAGGGAAAACAGTACTAGGATCAGTGGGCGCAGGATTTTTCTGATTCGTTGTTCTAACTATATGATGTAAAAGGAAGACAGCTTCTTAACCCTATTGCTATTACTGCTGATCAAAGCTGGATCTGAAAACTATTTTTTTCTCTTCTAAGGCCAAAGGAAGCATCTTGCTCACTTTGGAAAAGGTGGGAAGGAAGAGGATACTCCACAGGTGTGCAAGACTTTCCTGGCAGCAAATAGGAAGAGATGATAATAGCAATTGCATTTGCCTTTCATTTGCCTTCTTTCTGGAATTTCCCTTGACTTGATTTGGCATTTCAGTCTCGGTGCCCAAAGCACTGACACAGACGATTGCCTGGACGAATACAGTGGGTTTTGGCTTAGTTTGCACTTAAGAATACACCTGGGTGAGGATGAGGGGTCTCTGTGAAGCAGAGGAAGGGAGGCAGTGGCATTCATTGGCAGATCTTCCTCATTTTTTTAAAGCTTTTCAGTTTTCCTTTTGCATTCCGAATCACTGAATTGAAAACACAGACATAGAGTTCCTCTATATTGAGACGTATTTTTTTTTGTGGAGTATATAATGTCTGACACCTTCAAGGAGAGTTTTATACAGCTTGGCACATTCACCAGTTCGTGAAAAAAAAAAAAAAAAAAAAGAAAGAAGTATTTGGTAGTAAGTGCTGGTAAAAGGGGCTTACAATGGGAAGGTTTAAAACAGGCATTAAGGGGAAATCTGAGCAAAGCTTTTTAGGAGACAGTACAGACTTTTCCCACTAGGTGGTGGAAATCTGCCACCATCCAGAGCTTTAAAAAACAGGAAAATACCCACATAATTATGAAGGGCAGGCTGAATTAAGATAGAAAATAGCTGTAATAACAGCTTATGATGTATCGATTAAAATGAGTTCTCTGCCTGTCGAAGAGACAATCATAGAAAATTATTCTTAATGTTATCCCCGACACAAAGGCAAAAATGTCATTTAGGGAGGTTTTCTGATGTTTTAGAAAAGGAAATGAAAGGATAATTTAATCTAAATGAATTCTCTCAACCTATACAGAAGGACTTTCATCTGTAATTTCAGACCATAGGAAATCAGGAAACAAATCTCTCATACATTTATTTATCTTCAACTGCCAAAATATATTTTTTTTTAAATTAGCAGTTTTAATTAACATGCATCATAGATCTCTCACCAGCTCAGGACTTGTTGCCATGTAAGCATTGTTTCTAAAGGTGCCCTCATGGTGGCAGTAAAACAATCAATTATTTAACAACAGGTTTGAAAATCACACCATTTTATGCTGGTTTTGGCATGATTCATGGCTGGAGCAGCAGAGACAAAGCAGATGCTCTGGTGCTAACATCACAGAAGGAACAAGGCTTTGGTAACTCTTCTAGTACAGCACCAACAGACAACTGTTGCTGACTTTATTCCATCCATTTTTCTTCAAAGCTACACTCAAGCTATACCTGACATATGATTAATGTTTTAAGATGAAAGCAACTATCACAGTTTTCAAAGACATTGAGGAATACTGTTTTCACTGAAATCCATGGCTCTTATCTCAGCAACCAGAGGTGAAGTCATCAACACACTATTTTGGAAAAAAAAAAAAAAAAAAAAAAAGAATGAGATACCTTCAGCTACTGAGATGCAGCTAATCAGTGCTCTTTTGGTCCTGCCAATGAAGGTCATACCAGCTCTGGTTCTCCACGGCATTGCCAGGGAACATGATTTTGCCATTTGATCTCTGTCCTTGGCCTGTCTGATCTCTGAGCAGTCTCCATGTTGCATGGGTACCCACTGATCTGTTCTGGTTCTTGCTCTTACTGCTGAAGAGGTCTTGCATTCCTAAGTATGACCAACACCATTTTCCATCATCTGCCATCTCTGAAATACCTGCCTCTGCAGTGCTTTTCCATGCTGCTCTCCTTTGTTCACAGAGTCAGACTGTGACTTCTGACTGTGCTTTGTGCAGTGATGTTGCAAGCAGGGAGGCTGTGCAGAACTAGACCAGCCTCACACCCAGTAGCCTTGTACCCAGAGAGTGCCAGTCCTTCTGTCCACACACTGGTATGCCAGGACACCTGGCTACATTTCCTACTCAATTTCCAGGCATTAGTGGAGCATACAGTGGTCATTCTGAAAGCAGTGGAACACACTCCTCAATGAATTAACCACTCATGGACTTGTGTGGTCACTGAAGCTGATAAACTTTTTCTGAGAGATTTTTAGGTGGGTTGTTGTTGTGGGGGTTTTTTGCGGTGTTTTGTTTGTTTGGGGTTTTTTTGAGATAAATATTGTGTTGCTGCTCAACTGAGGTTTAACCCAAGTGTTTTGGCTACATATACACTAAAATGGCATACTCACGTGAGACCTGAAATGCGGTGCTGTAGTGATGAATGACAGCAAATCTCCAGTTAGCTTGCAAAACTTAGACAGGTGTGATCATAACTAGATTACTTTTCTCCTATTAATTTAAGTCGGGGTTTTTTTTCCCATAGTGTTTTTTATGGACCACTGATAACCACAGCAAATAATACTATGTTGAAAATTCTAATAAAGGAGATTGATATCCCCTTTTTATTTGATTTTTGGAGTGTCATTCAAAAAGTTAAGTTTTTTTAAGAATTCAAGATGGCCTTATTTTCTGTTCTGCCTAAATACAAGGAGTGGAATTTCTGCATTCCATAGATCTCTCTAATAGTTTCCAGAAATCTAGTATTCATTAAATGTTGCACCTAATTTTAGGTCCCTCGTTTTGAAATGTTATCCTTCACCCTAAAAAATGTAGTATCACTTACATAAAGGTTATTTTAGAAGTTTCTATTACACAGGATCACATTAGCAATCAAAACTATTTCTTCTCTATGTGGTGACTTCCAGCCAGGACAATATTATTAAAGTACAGGAATTACAGTACTTTTCTTCAACTTTATTTGGAGGAGAGATGGCTTCTTTGGGGGCACCTTATAGCATCCTGCCAGTATGTGTGGGGAATTGTCAAGGAGAGTGAGCCAGACTCTACAAAGCAGTGCTTGGCACGATGATGAGAGACAAGGAGCATGAAATGCAATGAGAGAGGTTCTGACTGGATATAAGGTGCGATTTTTTTGTGGAGGCAGTCAGGTACTGGTATGGGCTTCTTAGAAAGGTTGCACTATCTCAGCCCTGGAGTTTTCCAAGAACTGTCTAGATAAATCCTTAAGGAACTTGCTCTGAGCTCACAGGTGACGCTGCTTTGAGAAGGTTGCACTACAGACCTCCTGAGACCTCTTCCAACCCTAGTTATCCTGTGATTTTGTTTGTTCACAATTGTGGACATTATTAATTCCTACATGTACCACAAGACAGGTGTTCAGTGCTGTAGTCTTTGGTTTGATCCATCACTGAGAGTGAAGCCAGTAACTCTGGTGGCCCATGGTCAGTTTGCCAGGATGAAATAATGCCAAGAGATTGTGGATCAACATAGAATCGGATGATTTGTTGGAAAGTCTTCTTAGGGATTTCTTTAGCACTAATACTGTAACTCTGAAGAGAGATAAGCACAACAGCAATCTGAGGAAATTGGAGGTTTTATCCATTCTTGTATATCTGGTGTGATTAGGTAGCTCCCAACATAAAGTAGTTGCTCAAACTATTGACAGGTGGTGCATATGTTCCCTTTCCCTGTGTCTATTTTTAGTGTAAGCTCTTTGTGGTAGGTGCTGGGGTTTTTATGTTGTAGTTTTACTAGAACAAAGCAAATTCAAATTCAGGTGGTCTTAGGAGTCATAATAAACCAAATGAATGATATTCAAGTCAGAAACATGTACAATACATCCACGCATCAGTGGTAATTGGAAGATGTTGTAATTCCCTTAGTGCAAGAAGGAGAAAGAGAGCAAGGTAAGCAAGATGCCTGGAGGACAGAACACTTGTCTTGGGTTATGGAACCAAAAATGTGTATTCTATTTCATCTGTTGAAAGCAGCGGGGGGGGGAGATGTTCGTTATCTCTTGTAACTCTGGGAGGAGGGGGGCGGGTGCCTTCTGATAATGGGCCAGCTGTTAAAACCAGGTGGGGCAGTGTTTCTTATCTCTTTCATTGCCGTCCTCCCTCCAGGGGGATATTTTCTGCTGATGGGCCATTAAGGCTCACCAAGGACATAACACATTCCATCATCCCATTGGGAGATGCTCCACCCAGTGGGGGGAGCCAACCATTCCTACCTGGATAAAAACTGAGACACAGGAACATGAGGTATCTCGTTCCACTGGATTCCCAGAGGAAGACTGGACCCTTCTCACCATCACTGGACCCTTCTCACCATCACTGGACCTTTTTGTCTCAGGATCATCTCTGCTCCAACAGAACCACATCTGCCACTCCAGGAGGACTCACTTTTGGACTGCTTCCAACACCCTGACAAACAGGGTGTCAAGTTGTATCTCTGACGCTGTCAGGGTTTCTAGGATTGTTGTTTGTTTCTTGTTTGTTTTGGGTTCTTTACTACTACATTTGTATTGTTAATATTCCTAGTAAAGAACTGTTATTCCTATTCCCGAATCTTTGCCTGAAAGCCCTTAATTGCAAAATTATAATAATTTGGAGGGGGTGAGCGGTTTACATTCTCCATTCCAAGGGAAGCTTCAACTTTCCCTGACAGATACCTATCTTTTCCAAACCAAGACATTAATATACTAGCCTACTATGAAGCCAATCATTCTGGCTGGCTGCTTCAGAGCTGTTACTTTTGTAATTTATACCACTATGGCAAAAAATGAATTTCAGAGCTGTGAACTGGGGAGACAACCAAAGGACAAGTAGAAAGTGAGAAAGAAACTGGATGGAGGAATAATTAATTATACTCTTCTAATTCCTATATTCTAAATGGCTGTCCATGTGTGAAAAGGAAAATGGTAATACCTGCTTAAATAAGAGTATGAATATGGAATTGAAGATAAAAGTATGAACTGAGTTAATAATAATAATAATACAGTAGTATAATTTGTGTGCATGCTTGTGTTTTCTGAGAGGCTGACAAGAATGTTTTATGCATGAGTGGAACTAGTAGAAATATGTATGTGTCTGTGAAGAGCATTGGGAGAAAAATAACATTTAAGAAATGGAAAAGTATTTATTAGTACTCTTACATCTGGATAAGGGAGCTAATGCTGATGCACCAATAGCTTCCCTTCTAGCATCTTCTGCTTTCTGAATGTCTCAAATAGGAATCCAAATATTCTATAAGTTTTTTTATATTATACACAGATATATATGCATGTGTATGGACATGCCCAAATGCACACATGTAAACTGTATTAAATTCACACTGAACTAAGCACATAAAATAGAAAATTTTAAAAATTATATTTCTCCTCTAAAATGCCTTAGTTCTTACAGATACAGTTGCAAAAACAGATTAAAAAATCCAGAAATGTAGGGTCACACAGATGTAACATTTCATCTTAACATGTACTTTTTTAGGAAAAGTGATCACATTTAATCTTGATTTAAAAATGCTTTTATCCAATGGGGGCAATTTTACACTAGTCTGGAAGATTGCTTGGTAAGCATGAGACAAATTCCAAGTGTTAAGCCTTATGTCTGACACTGAAATGATGGGAAATTGCAGACTGAACTTGTTATAGAAGCAATTTTCCTATATTTCAAGGTCCAGAACCACATAAATCCCTTTTCAGGCTCCCTAAATTTATGATTAGAAGAAATGGTTTCACCTACTCTCGTACTAAAAATATCCTCTCCTCCATTTTCTACCATTTTTCTTTCTACTGTTTTTCTTTCTACCATGAAGCTGATTTGAAGAATTTTTTTCAATTTAATAGCCATCCTGATCTTAATTTTACCATAGAAATGAAGAGAAAAACCTGTACCCAGAGACAGCAAGAGTGCTTTAACCTGTTCACAGGTAAGCCAATGGGATTTCTGCCTTGTCCTATGAATTCTCAACAAATACTAACAATAATTTGAAACTTTTTTGTACATATTGCTGTCATGTGTAAGATCACAGCCACGAACCATCACGCAAAGCTAGGACAGACACGGCTACTGATACCAGCTGCTTAAATAGTGAGTGCAAGGTTGCATTAAGCCTTCTGTAAATTTCTGTGGTGATGAGAACTACCTTTTTTTCCTTTGTTACATCTGATTCAGTAAAAACTTCCACTCATCTGAGCACATAGCTTCCTTCCTGTAACATTTTTCCCATATGGATACAAATGGGAGGTTTGCCACTGACTTTAGAGATTTTCACCCAGTTATGTCTAGAACAAGGTGCAGATATGTACCTGGAAGCTCCTGCAAACTTGCCAAGTGACTGAAGCTATATCTATCTCCTTGTGGCTCCTGGGAGTGTTAGTTCTGCCTGAAATACTCTATTCCCTAAATGGTACAGGAAAATGTCAGTTGAGGCAACGTACATAAGAAGTTCTCAACTCCTTGTTGAGGATTATGGACTAAGAGCTGTATCTTCCATATCCTGTTAGCAATGCTCTGGGTTGCTGATTGTATATATTTTTTTCAGTCTTGTGTTCTGAATTTGTATATGAATCATGAAATATTCACTTCTGGTATGAAATGCTCAGTTTCACCAAAAGGACAGAGCATGTCCCTTAGTGCAGTTTCCTTGTAGCCCTGCAGAGACAGCACTCAGCTGTGTGTGGGTTTCTGACACCCTGAAGCCAAAGAGCTGAACTTGGATTGGCCTGCCCTGCTCCTCAGTCCCTGAGGAATGCAGAGGCACAGGGGGAGTCCTGCTGCCTCAGGGATGGGCTGCAGGGTGAGTGATGCCCAATGCCACAGCTCCCCTGGCACCTGGAGCAGCAGCAGGGAGGGAGGTTTCCAGGCTTACCCCACAAAACTCTGCCTCAGATCCCCCGAGGGAAAGTGTGACTTCTGTTCTGGACCACTGTCCTTGGCCGACATTTACAGTTTCTTAAGACGCCCCATGGCGTGAGAACTATAAAAAAAGAACAGTGTTAGAGGGAAAGAGAAAAAAATGGGTCCAACAGCAAAGGTGAAATGAAGAATATGACTGTTTTACTGGGACACACATGTGAAACAGGAGCAGAGCAATTTCAGTGCAGCCCAAATTGTTTTATGCACTGTCAGCTCTCATGTCAGATATTAGCATCACTCACTCTTTAGAAGAAAACTGGTATAAAGCAGTAGGTACTTTTGCAGTACTTTCTCAGTGCACCTGCTCATCTGATAAAAATATTTTGTAAGAGCTTCGAGTCCTGGAAGACCTCCAATCACTTTTGATGTGATTTTTGGGAAAATTTTTTTGATTATATAAATAAAATCATTCTTCAGATCTGAAGCTTGAACCTTTTCCCATTTTCTGCTGTTTTGAAACTCAGAGCATGTAAAAAATATATGAAAATCTTCAGTGCTGAAGAGAATATTTTAGCATTCTGAAATGTCATTTGGGACTATAGTTTCAGGCTTCCATTTTATTGATATCTTGCCAGAAATTATTTCATAAAGATTTTTAAATGTTTGAAATATCCAGATCTATATATGATTGTAAATTAATTATATATTGAAAGTCCTGGAAACTATATCAAATACTGTGGCTCAAATCTAAAAAAAAAAAAAAAAAAAAAAAAAGGAAAAAAAAAGACATCAAGTCAGTCTGAGATTGATTCTACTTTTAAAAAAGTGGTATTTTGGTATCATGGGATTTTTATGCAAAACTGCATTATACCTTGTTGGCTAAAAATGATAAAGTGTAGTAATATTAGAATGGGATGTTGAGTCAGTCACAGTATGTGAACTGTTACAAAAGAGAGGAAATAGGCATGAAGAACAACTTAGCTGCAGGTTATTGCTTTACAATGTTTTACCATCTATGACTTTTTATGTAGAAATAACTCTCTAGAGAAAGTTATGTGAAAGTTATGACAAAGGAGCTCAATCACTGTAAGCCTAGAAATGCTTTTAGAATTTTAAACAACAAATAAATGAAAAGAGCTGATTCAGTTTTATATTTTTATTATTTCTCCATGCCAACTATCTCTAATCTGGCAGTTTGAAGGATCTAAAAATGTCAAGCATAGCAAATATCCTGAGCAACCTCAGGCTGGATACAAAGGGCATAGTTTAATTGGAATTCCATTTTTGGTACCAATTCCTGCTTCCTAACAAATGTTGTGATGAAAAAGCTGTCCTTACACACCAAAGCTTCTTCCTTTGTGACATATCCTCTGACTTCAGTGGCAGTTAGGTGGCAACAGTCCAGGCCAGAGTTGCTCTTCCTCAAACACTTCCACTGAGTACAATTTGCTCAGAACAGCCGTGGAGGTGCCTGTGGAGTTAGAATAAGTAGGGTTCCCTGATATTCTATCAAATAACAGGCTCTATTCATTTTGCAGCAGCAACATCCAGTGTAATTCCCCTCTTATGTGCAGAATTACTGGAGTTGCACTGTTTATGAAAAGACTAGATTTGAACAGAGTCTACAGCCAAAATAGATTGTCTATTAAGGGATGATGTTTGTTTTTTTTTACTTCAGAAAATTTGGGAAAGGCATAATTATGTGTAATATAAAATAAAGCCTTTTCTTCACTGTCCTGTGTAAGCTGTAGTCATTTGGTCAGTACAAATGGATGTTGGTCATCACCACTTTATGCTCACACCATGCAGGTCACCTTGGGAAATGCTGAGGTGGAAAGAGTACTGTGAGTATTATTTATATTACTGTGAGTAATATAAGCCACGTTTGGGCTAGGTAGAAGAGAATGTCCTGTAATAGAGGAAATATTTCCATATTACAATATATGAGTTTGAGGTTCATGAGATGGGGAACATATATGGCTATGAAAATTCAGAATTTTAGAAGCATGTAACAGGCTTAAGCAGGTGAAGGGGAAACAGAAATATATACAGTTTGTGTAATAATTTTTGCAAAAGTAGAAGAACAACTTGTGACAGCATAACTTGTTATGCAGAAACAACTGATAGCAGTGCACATAGAAATCTAGTTGCTAGGTAAAAACTATTAAGATAAGATGGATATTGTGAAAATTCAGGAAAGCAAGACTTAGGTATTGTGAGAAATCAATAAAGCAGAAAGCTATGGCTTGAATCCAGCAAAATCAGGCTCCTAATCTTTGGCAAGAACAAAGTGACCTGAAAATTGGCCAAACCTCCACTGCACCTGCCCAGAAGTGAAGGTCAACCAGCAGACGCCTGAGGAAGACGTCGGCCTTCCTCCCAAGACCCCAGCTAATGACCACCAGGAGGCGTGGCAGATAATTAGAGCACAAAGAGAGAGAAGGCAGGGAGTGGGCAGGTGGGGGGTGTGGGTTTGTGGGATTGATGTGTATTTAAACCTGGACCTTGTCCTCACCAGGTACACATGCATGGTGGAAAATCCCCCATGTGTCCCAGCCAGAATAAAACATACCTGCTTTACAATTTACAATTGTAAAGTCCTTATTCTGCAACTCAGTTCAGTTGTGCCATTCTTCCTCAGGAAAGCGTTGACTTAATCACATTTTGGTAAGGAGGGAGAATAGATTACAACACTTCATATTGTTTTCTGTATTTTATTGGACACCTAACCAGTAATCTTAGGAGCTGATCCCTGGTCACATTCCAGTGTCCTTTATACATCTCTCTTCAAAGAACAAGGATAGTCAGGAAAAAAACAAATCTGATATTTTTCTGGTAGAGGTCTTAAGTGTTTAATCACATTAGGAAATCCATTAAAATACATGGTCAACTTATCAGATGCATAGATAACAGCTGCTGTCCCTCACACTTCTCTGATCTGTGTGAGAAAAATGTAAATCTATCTAGTTGCAACTAATGGTGATTATGCTGACACTTACTCTATTTAGAGTTACATTCTGTTTCCAATAAAATCTTTCTGAAGCTGCAGAATTAGAAACTCTTTCTATTACTTGTATGTAAGTATTCATTTTATGTGGCTATATTTGTGAATTTTAATAATGATAAAACTGTAGGAATGCTTGAGAAATTGGTACTCTTTTAAAAATTTCTGTTACTTATTTTTATACATGAAAAACAGTTGTGGCTTCAAAGTATATCCATAAATCAGGTTAAACATTCCCGTGTTTGTAATTCTAGAGAACAAAGCAGTCACTAGTTTGTCTGTGATGAACAAATCTGCTTGGAGGTTAGAAGGAAACAGTTTCCAGTAAACACCCCAAACTTTTTAATGGAAAAAAAAAAAGAAAAAAAAGAGGTGTCTGTATATTGAATGAATGTACAGATGTTTGTAACTCTGATTATAGTATTAAATTCATATTACTTTTTTTTCTTTCCTCTGAATGTCAGCCTACAGATGTCAAGTTACATTCTGAAAACAATACAGTTCTAAATATTAGGCAAGCATACAAGAACTACAGGATTAAGCAAGTAGTAATTAGAGATAATTAGCACCAAGTGATGTTCAGGGTCCCAAAAAGGTTAGATTCCCTCATCTCCATGGCCTTTGAGGGCCACATTAGATCAGCCCAGGCTCAGCCTGGGTACCTGAGTAGATGTAAATGAGAGTAGATGAGACCAAAGTTGGATAGCTGAGCACTGCAGCCTTCTTAGGTTTAGACACAACTCTAGAATGTCCAGTGACAAGTATCTGGCACTGAAACAGGAAAACAAAAAGCTCTGGCAGCATTATTTTAAAGCAGTGCTTAAAAATCTTTCCTCTTTTGCTCTGTCAGTTATGCTATAAAAAAAGTATCTACTGTGTTGGAAAGGATTTGGTCCAGTTGTCCTGGCTCAGCTTCCCAGGATGGTGTAGTGAAATAAAGCTGAATCCCTTTTTGGTCTACTGCAGCAAGTTTGGAAGTTCCTTTGTTTGCTTGGCCTTTTTGGATACTGATCCAAATTGTTCAGAAATATCTTTTTAGTCCCCTACGTAAGACAAATTCATTTGTATGTTTGGCTACTTGCACTGGCAAAGTGCCACTTAACCAAAGAATATGTAGGACAGTCTTCTACCAACTGAAATGCTTTTTGAGTTTCATTTTAGCTGGCTTTGTCTGAGTTGCTTGTGTTCTTCTGAACACTGATACAAGAAGAGGGCAGGGCTCATGTTTAGAGCTTCAGTACAAAGCACGTGGCAAAGATGGATGCTTCTGGTCCTCATCCAGAAGAATGAGGATCCATACACAACTGGGTAGTTCAGAAAGCAGAGTTAGAAATCAGAGTTAGAAACAGAGTTAGAAATTTGTGTTCAGATATGGGAAGAGGCCTCAGACAGGAACTGCTACCAGAGGAACAATCTAATATTGAGGGAAGGCTTGTTAGACCAGGTGCTCCAGCACTGAAAACCAATCAATAACAGAACAAAAAGCTGCAGAATGTCTTAGCTTTACTGTCCTGCTTTGTACATGCTTGTTTTGGTTTATCTTCACAAAACAAAATTAGATTTCAATAGCAATAACAGCAGTTGCAGTTTCAATCCCTGTAACTTTTCCTTATTGCCCTTTGAATAGGATAACCACTGCCCTCTAAAAGGCAACTGAAAAGAAAGCATATAATTAATGCTTAATACTTTCAGTTGCTAGTGCTTTCATTTTCCCCTTCGCTGTCTGTGCTTTGATACAGAGAACAAAAGATTTTTAATGGTAGTCAACAGTAAGCAGGCTTCAGTAGCAGAACTGACAGATTATAAGCAACTATTGAATTTCATATTGTGTCAGAGCTGTGTTAACAGTTTTAATTCTCCAAGTCTGTGCACTGCATCAAAATTAATCCAACAGCTTTCAAGGACAATTCTATTCACTTCCAGTATTGAAGGGAATTCTGGTCTGTGGGCATCAGTAATATTCTGTACCAGCAGATAGACTGTATCTGTCTGACTATCCCCAGACTTTTAAAGTGCTTTGCCACTGAACAGGCTCTGTGGTCTTGTGCTCCCATGCTCCCCATACACCCCACCACAGCAGCAGTACTGTTACAGCCAGGACACACAGGCATGTGAGGTAGGCAAGGCTTGCAGGGAAAGGTGGCATCTTTTCTCAACAGACTGGAAACAGCTGGAATACCTGAGAGTGCCACAACTTAATCTGGAAAAGTCTGAGTGCTGATCTGAGGAAACTTCAATTGACAGAGGTGAGTTAACCTTTAAGAAAAACTGAGTATTCACCAACAGGCTTTGGAATAAAGCCCTCCTACACTTCTAACCTACAGAGAGAACTTCCTCCTGGAGCTCTGCAATGACATTCTTTTCTTGATATGGAGAAAAAGCCTAGGTAGGTGTTCCATATCCCCTGGGTGTGTCTAACACACTGGAGTATTCTATCTTCTACCTTGTGTTGACTTGGCAGTTGTGGTCAAAACGTTCACCAAGTCATCCCATGGACAGCATAGAAGAAATGCCTGTCTCTGGGTCCCTAAAAGGTGGGAGCTTCTGAGTTCTGTCAAAATTAAGATATAACTCAGCCTGCCCAGAAATAGGCATTGAAGTATGCAGGATACATTATTGTAGAAAACCTTATACTTAAAATCCTGAGTCTACTATGGCACCTTGGCAGTGACATTGAGAAAAGAAATTCTCCTGGTCTTCAACTTTAACCATAGAGCTGTTTTTCTGTTTTTAAATATCTCTGCAAAATATTGAAATAAATAGAGGACAGTATTGTTCAAAGATTAATTTGCTGCTGAGATTGTTTATGCAAACTATATCTTCTGCTGAGTAGTTTAATGTTCTAGTGACTCATATTGCAATTACATGTTTCCCCTTAGTTAGATGACAGTAATTAGCTATGCTACAGGAAATTGCCTAAATGGAAAATTTTATGTAAGCTTCCTAAAAAATTATGGAATATATAATGAAAATGGTTTTTCTATGCAGCTGAAAGATATAAGTCTTCTCTTTCATCCCAATTTTGTACTGTTTTAAACCTACTGATTTCAAGAAAGTTATGCATGGTTTACCCAAAAATGGCTTTTATCTCCAAATAAGAACAGAATCAGGTTACTGCTTCTGTATCAGAATTTGTAATGAGGCAACATGTTGCTTTCTTTGCACTTTAAAAAAATATTAACGCTGTTGCTTGTGCCTTGGTGGAGTAAAAGCCTTAGCAAATATACATTCTGATCTCCCATCTCTACCTGGGATCTCATCTATTTAGTCCATGGAAGATTTTCTTGTGCATTTACTTGTCTTAGACTTTAAGGTATAGCTATTAAAGTATTTTGCACCATCTTCACTTTTATTTGTGAACAAACATACAGATACACATACATATATTTCTAACCACATCCTCGAAAGGACAAGAGAAAACACACACTTACAGTTCAGTACTGATAGAGCTGAGCAATTTATCCTAATATGGAACACATAAAGATTTAAAAATTATTTTAATAACATAAATTATTGTAATTTACTTTTTTTTACTAAGGTCTAGTCACAATATTTTTGATTCTAATTGTGTAATCTCTGTGTCTTTGTTATACTCTGTTTAGTGCAACATAAAAGCAGTCTTAATAAACTCAGATTTAATTACATTTTAGTCAGGAAGCAACTCAGATTTATTTTTAAATCCTAGAAGGATTGAAACTATGGAAAATAAAAGAAAAAAAGGGCTACAGCTTTGAGGAATAAGTGCTGCATCTTTGTTTTAAAAAAGGAAATGGATGGATTTCCGTTTTTTGGGAAAGCAACCCAGTAAATATGGTGACCAGTGCAAGCAGAGTACAAATTCTGATGCCACCAGTATAATTGGTGGATGCAGAAAGCTAAAGTACTCAGTCTAATACCTAATTAAAACTTCTACAAAGGGAGTTAAAAATGTAGACATGGCTACAGAAAGTGCAGGGTAATGACTGGAGCATGAGGTCAAAACCAAAAGAAGTTGGGTTCTTTTTTCATGAACACTGCTGTGGACTCTGGGGAGGTCAGTGCAGAGAAAGATAAAACTCACTGATGTGGGCTCTGTTTACCTCTTACCTCTGCTACTTCCTTCTTGTTCCTAATGCCTATCCATGCTACACATAACTGCAAGAGGGAAATTCCCTTTGCTTTCTGTCTAACCATTTTTAGAATGTGCCAGGGAAAGTACATTTTGAATCTCATCTGAGCCTTACCTTGGTGCTGCCTGTGCTGCTAATCCAGGCCTGTGTTAGTATGCATTCAGTACACTCATTTTAAAGCTATTGCATATTAATCTTAGGTCAAAATTCTCACATTCTATTTTTTTTAAAACAAGAAGAACATAGACTTATGTAGCAATCACATTTTAGCACCAGAAATTTTCCATCGTCTGAAATGGTAAAAGGTCCCAAGTGCTCAGAATAGCAAAGTGCCACTGTATATGATCCTTTTAAGACATTTCCTGGGATTTAATTTTTATTAAAATTTTGTTGTTCCTATTGTAATAAAGACCTAATGCTGGTAATCATCTAATGCAAAATCTAAATTTGATTCTACTAGAGTAGAAGGTGTTTTCTGTATGATATATCTGCCAAAAAGGATAGCAGTCTTTATAACTTACTCTTTTTTGAGGAAGAAATGACAACGTAAAAATAATACAATCAATGAAGTTACCTTTTTTTGTGGTTCCCAGATGTGCTTTGAGCCTTTATTTGGTAAATCTAACTTTACTAATTGCATTCCTTCTGCAAGGCTTGTTACCTAAATGTTTTTCTATGTTTAGTCCAAGGCCACAGGTTTTGATAAAGCTAACTTAATTGTGAGAGCACAATTTCTATTTAATTCTTAGCAAAATGTCTTTTTGCAGGTCACCATACAATTTATTAAAATGTTGATGTTTCTTGCTCTGGAATAATTGAACTTGCTCAGCGACAGATTCTAAATTCATCTAAATTCTGCTTGGAAAACAGCATGAAATACAGACAGAGAGTCTTCTTTAGTCCATATACCAGACCCTGTCTGTGAGGAGACACAGAGCCCAGGTAGTGTTTTGATAATTTCCTACTGGCCCCATAAATTCATGTATTTAAAGAGACTCTATGTACTGCTTAAAAGGATTTTCCAGGATACCTTTTTTATGCACAGTGGCATCTGTGGATCTGCCTGTATTTTAAGTAATTTTGAGGGACTAAGAGTATTAAATTTTGTGCATTTAAAAGCACAAAGGAGGTCTAAAAGGAGAAAAGTAACATTTTTTAAATTATGAAATTATGTTATGCCTTGACTACTCTTGAAAGAGCAGATAGACCTCTAAATCTCTGGATTACTGGCTGCATCTATTCTGACCATCCAACCTTTTTTCTGTTGTACAGTCCAAGTGTGATATTGCAGCTTGGTGAGAGATTAAATGATTTATGAGAAGCAAATGATTCAATGAAAGCAGATTTATAAACATAACCCCACTGATGGAAACAATAGTGATAATGATCAGTGAATCACAGCAGAAATTGTGAGTGTACTGAAAAGATAGAGTGCTTTTTTCTCTTGGGAGAATGGGTTTCTTAAAACAGCAGTGACTGTTCCAACAGGAGATAGCAGGTGTAGAATTGCCTTGGTTAGGTCTGAGCTAGGCTTGAGTGTTACCAATCTCATATTACAAAATACTGTAGTAATGGGAGACAGAGATTATGTGGCAGAAGAGAAAGGAAGGAAGGAAGGAGGGAAGGAGGGAAGGAGGGAAGGAAGGAAGGAAGGAAGGAAGGAAGGAAGGAAGGAAGGAAGGAAGGAAGGAAGGAAGGAAGGAAGGAAGGAAGAAAAAGAAAGAAAGAAAGAAAGAGAGAGAGAAAGGAAGAAAGAAAGAAAGAAAGAGAGAGAGAAAGGAAGAAAGAAAGGAAGGAAGAAAGAAAGGAAGAAAGAAAGGAAGAAAGAAAGGAAGAAAGAAAGAAAGAAAGAAAGAAAGAAAGAAAGAAAGAAAGAAAGAAAGAAAGAAAGAAAGAAAGAAAGAAAGAAAGAGAAAGAAAGAAAGAAAGAAAGAAAGAAAGAAAGAAAGAAAGAAAGAAAGAAAGAAAGAAAGAAAGAAAGAAAGAAAGAAAGAAAGAAAGAAAGAAAGAAAGAAAGAAAGAAAGAAAGAAAGAAAGAAAGAAAGAAAGAAAGAAAGAAAGAAAGAAAGAAAGAAAGAAAGAGAAAAGAGCGAGCAAGCTAGCTTTATGTGACTGGTCCTTTCTGAGGAGAAAAAAAAAAAAGTGGAATTAGCATAGAGAATTTGGGACCATTCCTGTTCAATGTTTAAACATTTAGAAAATTGGTTTATTCACAGTGAAGAACAACAATTATTTTTGATAATGACAAGGACATAATTCCAGAAGTAATATACTATTTGGTCTTGTAGTGGTTCATCAGCAGTTGGAAGTCATTGATAAAAATTGGGACCATGCCAAAACAGACTGTTGGTAAAAACTGTGTTTTAGATTATAAATGCTTAGGAATTACATATTGGAGTGCTGAATATTTATTGCTACTGCTGCTCATGCCTGAATGCTTAGTTTTCTTTTTGTGTGCCAGAAAAAGACAACCATCTTCAAAAAAATGCATCTTCTCCTGTGATCTACACCTCCAGAGATTAAAACTGCACTGTGATCCTGGCCCCAGGTGGACAGACTGATCCTCTGTAGAAGCATGTCATTGACTTTCTACCCTTTCCACAGCATTGATCTTTTTACTTACATAGATCTTTTCCAGAACAGATGTGTGCTGTAAACAAGCAGATACTCCATGCAGGATGTTGGAATTAAAATGATTTTGCTTCTTTGTGCTTGCCAACACTGAATTGAGAATTGTGGCTTGAATAACTCACACATTTGTTTTGTGGTGTTTTCTTTGGATTCACTTACCTTCTGAAGGATGGATTGTTCTCCTCTCCAGGAGAGGAGAGAAGAGGAGAGGAGAGGAGAGGAGAGGAGAGGAGAGGAGAGGAGAGGAGAGGAGAGGAGAGGAGAGGAGAGGAGAGGAGAGGAGAGGAGAGGAGAGGAGAGGAGAGGAGAGGAGAGGAGAGGAGAGGAGAGGAGAGGAGAGGAGAGGAGAGGAGGCCATAGGGGCAGTCAGGGTACTTGAGAGAAAAGTGTTGTACCTCATTGTAGATCTTCCTCTCAGAGACTACATGCTTTCTAAAAAAGACTATTAGAGATATTCTTATTTAGGCAGACATTACATCTTCAAGAAGCAGTCTGAATACCTAAATTTCTGAGAGATGTCTTTCAGTTTAAGTCTTGTTAATCTGGTGAAAATACAGACCAAAAATGAATAAACGGGGGTTCTCAGAATTTTGAGGTGAAGATTAGTTTTAAGAGAGACAATCTTGTGATACAATGTCGTTGGGAAAATCACAGAGAAATGAGTAGAGAAGTGTCACAAAGAAAGAATGTTGTATATGACTAAATATTTACCTGGAGATGGCATCTGGAAGCAAGGAAGAATAAGAATTTAAGAGACTGAGGGCACTCATGAGCTCATGGCTGATCAAAGTTTGAAATTTCTCTGTAGTGCTTTGAGATGATTGCAGTCTGAAATGGCAGATAACCAAGCTCATAAAAAATAGACAGGTGGATCATTACACTTGACCTGAATTTTGAGTATTTATTGCTTTGGAATCTAATCTACAAGTAGTCGGATCTACAAGTAATCTAATCTGATCCACATCTGATTAGATACCAATGCTTTGGAGAGACAAGAGCTTTTTACAATGTAGCATTATTAAATTCAGTCTGAAATTTGGCATATAGTTTTCCAGTCTTACATACTTCAAGAAGAAAAAAAGATCTCCAGTACTAGAAACTGACCTGAAAGGAAGGAGGTACAGTGGGAGATAACTGCTATCCTGATGTTTCTTAATCACTTTTTTAACTGGAATGCAATGTCAATAGGTATATCTTTTTTTCCTTGCTGTCTAAGCAATAGTTTTTACATTTTCTGCTAGTTTCATCATCAAATTGTGCTGAACTATTTTCACTCTCTAATAACCACTGCAGTAAGTTTGGCTGAAACAGTTAATCTTCCATTTCTCATTAGAGAAAATAGCCAGTACTGGAGGTGGGTGGTTAATGTTTTCTTCAGAAGGCATTGTATGGTATTATAATAATGATGCTGCTCACCACTTTAGCTGTTATGAGGTTCTGACCAGGACAGGGCTGGGGCACAGATGGATGCAATTCAGTACTCTGGACTCAGACAGTGCTACAAAGTTGAGGAGACCTGCTGGAAGGTAGGGAAAACTACATCTGCATTTTAAAGATGTGTGATTGACAGCTGTGATTAAAGTTCTACTTTATGGAAAATTGCATATTGCTTGCTGCTCTTAGCTAAGCATGGCAAGATTTATGTATCAGTTTTCTGCTTCTGCTGTCCAGCAAGCTATGAATATTTGTTTTGGAGAAGGGCCTTGGAGCCTAACTCTTGTACTAGATACTGGCCTGTGATACAGTTTTTACTGTTCTGTCTTGAAAAAGAAAGTGGTGCTGTGGAGAAATGAGCAGCCTAATTATTTTCCAAGAGCATATAACAAAAGTACCTCATGATGTGGAAAGTGTTTATTTCTCTATGCAGTTTGAGACATTGGCTTTGAGCTGAAAAACTTCTGAGTCAACTTGGACTTTTCTCTATGTCCTTATGCACTGGAGCTCCTGGAATGGCTGGGACAGTGAGAGCACTAACAGTGTGACACTACTCGTTTAAAAATACAAACACTTGCCAGCTGAAAGTTTTCTGTAAAGAGCTCTCAGATTTGCAACCTGATTTTTTCTCTCATTAACAAAAAAGGGGAGCAAAATACCAGCACCCACTGATAATTAATGCTGGCAAAAAAGGATTATTAGTTCAGTACTAGGCTTTTGCTACTAGATAATGGGATTAGGTATAAATATATCCTATTATGTGATTCCTTTGCTACAAGACAAGGGAGCCTAGAACCTACAACACTACCTTTAATGTCCTCTAATTCTGATTAACAAAGCATGTTCAGAGCAGCTGTAGGGGAACACAAGCTCTCTGCACAGATGGCCTTTGCCTCTCGACAGCATTTCCAAGATCTATGTGGATAAGAAATCTAAAAACTGCATTTTTTTTCTTTTTTTTTTGTCACAGAAAGTGAAAAAATTAAATTTATTCTGCATTGTTGGATGAAAGCTTGATAGCATTTTCCCTGCTCTTGCATTTATGTTTCATACTGAAAACATAAATGTTCATGTTCACTACACTCCAGACCAGACTTCCCTAAATCAATAGAACATGTTATGTGAAGCTATTTTGAGAACTGACAAGGGGTGGAAGGTATTTATATTTTTCAAGTAAAAGCATATAATTCTTAATACTGGATTGCACAGTACAGCATCTCTCAAAATTATGTAGGTACTGTTTTTCAGTTTTTTAAATTAGCCATCTACTCTCTCTACTATGAGTTGTAATCTTTTAGGCCATTTTATATGACAGAAGCAGTTATTCAGTGTATTAAGATTTAATAGAAAAACATGCTGATCCACAGAGAGGTTTATTATGGTGTTTTCAGGCAGAATATGAATGAGCTTATTTTTTTCCTGGTAGATTCTGTGTTGGATTCAGCTTCAAAGGCCTGATTCTCTTAATTCTTCATGGAGAAGAAGAGGGAGAATGTTGCATACAGCCAATTGGAGATGGTCAAACTTCAGTTGACTGTGGGAACAACTGTAGGACTTTAAATATTTGATTTTGTAAGTAAAAGCATTCTATAATTTTTAGAATTTTTTTTTTAATTTTAAAAAAACATTTTACTCTCAATTTTATAAAAATTTGCTTGTTTTTTGTGGATATATTTTCAATAATTTAGCACAACAATTTGCTCAATCCAAGAGAGGGATTAGGGGCTGGAAGTAAGGCTCAGTAAGAGTTTAGGTAACTGAGCATAAGCTTGTGTTTCTTAAAGAGGATGCCAGCCCTGGATTGCTGCATGCCTGCAGAGGTGGTCAGAACCACACAGCTGTTGTAGCTCCTTGCATGACTCCAACCTCAGCCTAACCAGAAACCAGAAACTGGGCTTTCCCCCCTCCATTCCCAAGAGTGGCTGATTTCAGAAGGCTGAAACACAGCACTTAGGGCACATGAAGCTGACTGGCTGTATTTTGAAGCACAGTGTTATAAATGCATATTTTGGGGTTGGCTTTTCACAAATATTGAGATGAATGTTATACATATAATGTAAGAAGGTTGTATGGTATTTCCTTTTATTCGTGTAATGAAAGTATATTTTCTAATTGTAGCATGGTGTAAAAACAAAAGACTAAGGTTTTTTCTTTGTAACATCTAAATTGACCAAACCAGAATGTGGAGAAGAATCATCTTGCATTCCTGTGAGAGAAGATTGCTGATAAAGAACAATTGAACCTTTTTGGCCAAGAAAGATTTATGACACCTAGCCCAGCTAATAGGTGCCAAGCACAGACAGAGAAGCGTCGATACTTGGGGACCCTTGAAACGGATAAAGAAAACAGATGTTTAAATATGCATTAGTCTCTTTTAAATATGTATCACCAAGATTCTTAAATACCAAGAAATCTGGAATAGGGGGTGTTGCTTTTCACCCTCATCTGAGTAGCTATCTTCTTCTGTCTCTTAATTGTCTATTTTTGTTTTGTTTTTTTATTTTATTAAAACTATAAATTAATATAAAAAGGTGAAACGTCGTTTTTCACAACAGGTAATATCTGTTTAGCAGCTGAGACCTATTCCATGTCTCCCTCCAACTTAAGGCATGAGAGATGCTAAAACTTTATCACTCATCACAAACAAACAAACAAACAAACAAGGTGCAGTTGCCTGTGGGTTACTACATGTGGCTGCTTTGTTCATTGAAACTGCAGACATCTAGAGAAAAACTTAAACTCCCTGAGAGATCATGTAAGTGCAACTGTAGAAAAGGCTCTGAAGTTGAGACCCTCTCCTGACAGGTGATGGTCCTGATTCTTCATCTCTGCACCTAGGATTCTTCCCTTATATCAAATTATGTGAAATAAAATACAGAAAATATCAATCTGAGCTTTAGTTGCAATGAATAGAGTCTTAAGGTCTTCTTCCAAAATGACTTTGTTAATCATCAGTTCATGAGACTCATGCTCATCCCGTCTCATGAATTTGTTGCACATTTATACAGGTCCAAGAGGGGTGATGGATGGTGAAGAGAGCACCCCTGTCACTGCCCTTGTCACTTGGTGGATACATAGGCTTTAGTGCCTGTATTCTGCTGCTGGATTTACCTGAAATCTCACCAGATAATTTTTATTAAAAATACAGATTCATCAGCTGTCAGCAGTTTAGAATCGGAATAATCAAAGATTTCTCCTTGTTTATATAAGGTAGCTGATTTTTTGTCCCTTAAACTTCTGTTCTTGGAATAAAATATATATTTAATATTGCTCCCCTTCACTTGGAAATGAGAGTTTAAGCCACATTTTTTCTTAAGTACTGGGAGCATCAATCACAGAATAGAGCAGAAAGCATGGAATGTTTACTTGCTTGTTTCTCTTTGTTCTCTGTGGGAACAATATGAATGGAGTAGGGAGAGGATAACTCAAAGAACCTTTTCAGTAGCCTGAAGTAAAGCTGAGGTCTCAGAGCCTCTGTTAACAATGCTATGACTTTTTTTTTTTAACCTATCGCCTCTTCAGTCACAGGGACATAAAATGGGCTGTCATTACTGTCTACCTTTTTTGCTCCAAGGTAAATTCTTTCCATGTTTCACAGCACCTGTTTCTGTGCTCTCAAGACCATTACAATTTGGGAAAATGTGACTCTCCTACAGATTCCCTCTTTGGTAAAAGCAAAATCATTTTCATCTTTAAAGGTAGCTGCTGTACACAATTGTTCACTTTTATGTAACTCTGTTTGGGCTACCTCTTTTGTGGATGATTCTAGCACCTATGAACAGTAAAATAACAGCTGCAATGAAGGTTATTTTTCATGCAATGTCATTTTGTTATGAGGTAGGACTTTCCTGTATTCTACAGTTTGAGTTTAAAAGGACTTCTATTTTGTCATTTCAGTGCTATGATTCTGGACCTAGATGGGCTAATAGTTTGAAACTGGCTTGTTTTGTACTCTAGTTGCTGCTCTGGCCAGTTGAAGAAAACATAATTTTTATTGTGCTTGGGATTAGAGCCTGCCATTGACTGGGAACTGTGAGCTATAGATGTTGGTCTGCTATTCTGCTCAGAATAGGGCCTGGTGGAGAGGGTACTGCTTAAGAAAATGGAAGATGTGGTCCAAACTTCTTCATGATCAAAAGGGGTTTCCATATTGGTCTTTCACATACTACTGTCCTCCTTTCACTAATAAATACATCTCACTGTGATTTTAAAAGAAAAAGAATAGCAAGCCCTCCTCTGTTCTTGGTAATAGTGTTTGTAAGTACCAACTCTTGAGAGTATGCCTTAGCCTCTGCTGCTTCTCTGGATGAAAGCTAGTTCAGGAGCATAAACTCTGCAGAGGTAGTAGGATATTGGATTTCCTAGTCTGCATTTAACCTTTCTTGTCAGTTTTAGATACTCTGTTGCTTACAGGGTGGCAGGGCTGAACTGAAGCAGCTGCTTCAAGTCAAATCAGCTCTGTTTTCCCACCACTGCTCCCTTTAATCTGCGTGCTGCAGTTGTCTCTCAGTTGGCACTGGTGTGTGTCTGGTCCTTCAGAGAAACAGCTCCAACTTGCTGCCAAGCTGCTTCCATGGACTGCCTTACCATGGCACCAGAGAGATGACAGCTGTGGGTCAAGTGCTCAGCCTGGGGATGGCAGTAGGACTGCTGCCTCTTTTGGCAGCAGGTAGAGATGAGGTACCTTTGATGTATTCCCAAATTGCCCTTTTGTGCATAGGGAGTTTTGAATTATGTTTCTGCCATGCCAAACTCTAATTTTAACTATCCAGACTAGAGACAACTGCACTCGTCATGTATTTAATGAGGAAGTGCAGAACCTCTTGCATTATCTGGGTAACTTACCCAGGATGGTTTGCTGTGAAAAGCACTGACACACCTGCATGTGTCACAGCCTCTGCAGTAGCTCTGATGTGCCCAGGATACAGCACACTGACAGAGACTAAACATGGACAAGGGCAAGAGACCTGAAGCATTCATGACTTGTCAGAGCTAATGAATCTGCAAAAATGAACAAACAGGAGCAATTTCCCTGCTAAGAGTTGTTTTGTTGTTTTTTTAATGTGGCAGCTCTTTGTTGTAGGAGTGTGCAGCTGCACTTTGGAAGCCCATGGCAGCCTGATGCTAAACCATACAACATATGCCTGATACAGGAGAAAATAAGTTAGAAAAATACCCAGAAAAAAATAATTTTAGCAGTTTATGATTAAGCAATTGTAATCCACTGTAGCAATCTAAAATTTTAAAATACACTCTATGTCCTTTTAAATTATTCAGACATTTAAATGATGTGTTATGGGTCTTCATGCTAAGATGTGCTCTTTATTTCTTGCTTTAATGAAAGCCAGAAGCCAGGAGTCACAAAGCCCATAGATAACAATGAACAATTGTATTTTCCAAGGAGTGGTGCCATGCTTATAAATGGATTTGGCTTTTAAAACTGGTTTGGGAAAAAACTAAAATCCTACTACAAAAAGACTGGGATAGATGCTATGTCTGTTTAATTCACCTGATTTACCTGGTTTCTTCCTAAGGAAGGAAACATGGTCACCTGACCAACACATGCATGATGTTCTTTGTATGACCATTATTAGTCTTGTGTTGTGCTTTCGTTTTTCTCAAGATGGGGCAGTGCCAAGCTGAAATAGGCACAGGCCTTAGTGCTGTTCAGAAGGACAATCTTTTTCAAGCCAAACTTTTAACCTGATCTCAGAAGGCAGTTGTGCAGGAGGAAAGAACTCCAATTTCTTCCAACCAACACTCAGTTAACTTGTTACCACCTTCTGTCTGATCTGCTCTAGTGCCACTCCATTTATCTCTGACATTAGGTCCAGGACTTAGGTCCCTTCTTTTGCTGTTCATAATACTAATTTTTTTTAATAAGTCTGAAGTAAATAATATTTTTTGTGTGGCTTGGTACTATGGTAAGTTTGCAACATTTAAATTAACTTGTCAGATTTACAAACCATCTCCTTTAGTTCTAAACATTTTGTAATGTGAGATAATAATTTATTTCTTACATCAGCAGCAAGTTTCACTGTTCTAGTTAATGAGTGAAGGATTATGTTTTCAGCTGCTGTGAGGTGGCATATTTCCATTCAATCCTGTAAAGCAGAGGGCTTTACAGAAAGCAAGTGTCTGTCCTAAGACTGACACTACCTGGAAGTATCTGAGAGGAGGCATTTGAAGCAGACAGATCCTTGGATATAATGGCTGCACAGGAAAAAGATTAAAAGTAGTTTTCATTAGGGTAAAGAAAACTTAAACAAGATTAAAAGTGCAAAGACTAGTTGTGATTCTGATCACTTAGCTGTAGCCTCACAGAAATGGAATCACCATAAAGAGGCTTTGGATGAACTCACCAAAGCAATAGAAGTTTCATCTATCCTAAAGGTACATCTGCAGCAGGATTTATGGTATATTCATTGCATAATAGCCTGTTCTTTTGTGGGGAGAAGAACATCCTGGGTTTAGTGAGCTGCTACATTTTCAATCAGCAGGTATATCAGAAAAGTGGGGTATTTTAATATTTGTTGTCTTGTTTCAGTCTTGTAGTTTTTTATTACACTCCATTTATTCTAAAGTGATTGGCAGCTGTGTCTTAGAATATAGCTACAGTGCAGCAAAATTAGATCAGTGAGTATAATAAACAATACTGCATCTAGAGGTTCAGGTAAGACTGAGCTACAAGTAATCTATCTTCTGAATGTATTAAATTATCTTATGCTTGCACATAGCATTAAGCATATGAAAAATTGAATTGTAAGATTAAAAAAAAGAAAGATATTTTTAGTGAGTAATGGAAAAAAGAGACTGAAGTTCCCTGGCTTTCTACTTACATAAGCCTTACCATTAGGTTTTATCCTTAGTGGTCAGTTTCTGAAATGGTGGCTTACCTCTTGACTCCTGCAATGCACTTGGAATATTTAAAATGATGCATTTATAAATCTATGTCTGCCACTAATGTCAGGCTGATCTTAACAAGAGTCTGAGAGTGCTTAGAAATACTGTGCAAGTACTGGGGGCACTCACTCCTTTTCTGGGATTGAGTCTTTCCAGTAAAATGATGGTTTTTTCTAATTTTTGTGATCTGTCTACTAAGATCAATAGTACTACACGTGGAAATGGGTTCTTGCTTATGTTTTCATTTTCAGGTGTTATCTGTGATGCTTTTACAGTTATTGATTAAACACACTTCAAGCAGTTGCATTGGCTTTGTACTTCTGTAATCTTATTAACTTCTTTTTTTCAATTTTTTTTTCCCTCCAAGGGAGTAAATTGATTTATCTGAGCATGCTGTTAATATTATAACTCCTTGTCTAGCCTCTTGGGTTCTAATGTTTTTTAAACACAGTACAGTTATGGGAAACATTATATTGGAATGACAATATAAATCATCCCCATAGGAGTCTGAGCAGTCTGGGGAGTTAATCGCAGAGAGCCCTGCTGAGGTAAATAAGAACAGCAATTTGAAATAAATAAAAGACCAGTGGTGCTAATGTGGGTGTCTCAGGAATATCATTAAGTTTGTAATGGAATTGTTTACTTGGTGTAATGAGACTCATGTAGTGCAATGCTGCTGCTTAAATCATAACTTTATAGTTCATGATCCTGTCTCTCCTTCAGAGGGTGTGTCAGGTTGGTGGTGTTTCCACATCTGTCCTCCAAACTCCACTCACACATGTGAAATGTGTTGAGATTCTCTAGAACTCTGGTTAAATTTAGTCGACATATATTGAAGTTCAGGTACAAAAATTTGCCAATGGGGATAATATTTTTATTATTTTTATTTTTATTTTTATTTATTTTTATTTTTATTTTTATTTTTATTTTTATTTTTATTTTTATTTTTATTTTTATTTTTATTTTTATTTTTATTTTTATTTTTATTTTTATTTTTATTTTTATTTTTCTGTTTCTTACCACAATCAGAGTGTTAGAAAAGCCATGGAAATTGGGTAATGAAAATAGTTTCATTTGCTGGTCATCCATATTCAGTAGGGGGGTGGTGTTTGGGTCCAAAAAGGATCTTACACTGCTTTGTGCTTGAGCACAGCGTGAATTTGGCAGCTGGGCAGCCTGATGGTCATCTTCTCTTGCAGCAGCTTCTTCACCAGTACTGAATTCCCATTGATACTCCAAGCTATTCTCCTTTCCTTGACATGCAGGGAAAATAAACTATGAGTTTCAAATACAAAATGAAAACAGTTAATCTGAAAAGGAACTACTCTAGGGATTTTTTTCAAACTTTGTTTTTAATGTGTACAAATTACATAGTAGAAAATACTTCAAAAATATTACTTTTTCATAGAAAATATATTCCCTTAGAATAAATTCAGCAATATCATATAGATAAAATTATAATAAAAAAATTAAACCAATATATTTTTGAGTAGAAATTGATCTTCTTTTTGTAGATGCTAGGGAACTTGTATGTAAGTCAACTTGTATAACTGAAAGCATCCTCTGTTTATGCAAAAATGAATGTAAAATATTCATTGCATAAATACAGCCTTTAGAACACATTGTTTTAAAAATTTAATGGTATTAACTATTTATTAATTTCTGAACCAATCTAGGAGCAAGATTAGACTTGTGCAGTGTGTAACACAGATTTATGTGCTGCAAGTATAATATGGCACTACTTTTCAGTGATAGGAGTGCTATCAGTACAAGGTGTAAAAGTTTGAGGGGGAAATGCTTCTCACATTGGGGACTTCAGTGCATCTTGAACTTGGAATAAAGCAAACTTCAGATTTTTAGAAGAAGACTTTTAGAAACTATCAAGGACATGTTTTAAAAATGATAATATTGCATACTCATACTGTATGTATTAAACACCCTGATGTCATTATGAAAAACTTCTATTCATAACAAAAACGTCCACAGTTTGTTTGTTGCTCATACATGATGCTAATGACACTGTATAGCTGAACCCTGCAAACCCTGTAAGTAATCATACAAACTATGTTTATGAAGACCATGAAAATGTATAGGAATTGTAGTTTGTTTTGCTTCTCATGCTCTGTAAAAGAAAAAGGAAAACATAAGGTGAATTTAGGCTTTAGGCACATTCATAACTTTTTTAAGCTGTTGTTTATTTTGAATATAGCATGATCAGCAAATCCTGCCTTCCAAAAATGCCTTTCCAATAGGCTTTGTCCTTGCTCTGGAGACAGAAGATGTAGAAATGAAAGGTTCAACCATAAAAAGTTTTTTAGTGGAACTGCTGAGACTCATAGTGCCAGAGCTGTATGAAGACCCCCTTACGTTTGTAAGACTTGCTCAGGCAACTGGCTGGTCTTCAGAGATTAAGTGATTCTTGATCAACACTGACATCATGTGTATTAAAGCTGCCTGCGTGGACACATTGTTCTTATTATTAATCCCTCAAGGAATCAGGAGTGATGGGTTTTGGAATCTGGTATCTATAGCTTCTCCACATGCTCAAGCTTACTCAAGGAATCATCACTGTCCTGTTACATCTTTAATCCTATGTGGTTCATAGGCTAGGTAAAGTTTCATTTCTATTCCCTTAACAGGCCTTTCAACTGCACAAGGAAAGTTACCAGTTTTTTGATAAGGAGGACCCTTCTAGTCTTAAAATGACATATTTCTGTGATAAGTGAGAACTCACTTGATTGTATGGAGAATAAAGAGCCTCTCTGAAATGGCCAGTCAGAAGAAGCTTTGATCTATTATGGTTTTGCTTGTTGGTCACTAAAAGTTCTCCTGCATTACAGTTCAGTCAGAATTTAAGTGATCTGAATATCAGTCACAAAATATGAGTATCAGACAGCATAGCCCAAACTGAACACTGCATAAGACAGATCATTCACTTGGTATTTATCAGATGATTCAACCTCACAAGGAAACATGAATTTACTACTGCAAACATTATATAAATGCTGGCCAGACTGGTATCATTCAAGAGGGGGAAGTCTGACCTCTGTTCCTCCTTGGAACAGATCCTTGATGGTGCTAAATTTCATCTTCTGATTCTCTGGTTTTTCCATGAAAGTTTTTATACATTTATATGTTGTTTTTCTTTGCCCCTTAAACTCCTAAGGATCCTTATCTCAGTAATCCTCTCTTTGTAGTTTTACCTTTCTTATCTTGCCTGGCTTCACTCTGCAGATCCTCTCACTGCTCTTTCTCACATTGCAGTGTGCTTAGTGCTCAGAGCTCAGGTTACACACTCAGCTGCACTGGAGCTGGGCCTTGGAGCTGTGCTCACAGGCAGCTCTGGCTGTGGGGCAGCCTCAGGAGTGCTTAGAGAGAGGTAGAACTATGTCAGTATGAAATACCAGTGCATCTATAGTCATTTACATTTTCCATACATATCAGTGTGTTAACATTCTCAGCTCTACTCCCTCCACACCATAGCTCTGAATGCATTGAAGATTTTACTACATATTTTTTTTCTGAATCATAAAACATGCTCTACTAAAATATTTAAATTCTTCCCTTTTTGGAGCAAGCCTGTTTTCTTTCAGTGTAGCATTGAGGAGAAAGCATGGAATTGAATCACTTCTGCATTAAAAGGTGCAGCCTTTTAAGTGCACTACTCCAACTAGATATCCAGACAACCCTGCTGTTGTAAGGAGGCTGTCAGATGTGGAGACAACGAAGGAACTGGGTGCAACATCAGAAGGCCTATTCCCAAAGGCCTATTTATCTTCCCCTAGAAATTTCTGTTCTTTTTTGTTGTTGTTGTTCATTTTTGTTGAGAAGTATTTCTAGGTAAATATAGTGCTTTTATAGTATTACATACACATAGTGCTTTTATGGAAAATAAAGCAGAGTTCAACTTAGCCCCTAAAGTGTGAGCTGGGAAATTTTTGATTGGTGGGGTTTTTATTAATATTACTATAATTTTTATTATTGTTATTATTGGAGTTTCTTTGTGTTAGTTTGTGGGTGGTTTTTTTTTTTTTTTAATTGACAATATGGAAAGAATGGACAGGTGGGAAATGAAAGTCTTATAGCTGTGGATTTTCAAGACAGATAGATTACAATTTCCTGATCAATCTGTAAAATATAATACCTGCAATTATATATGTTTGTAATACAAAATTATATTTGTAACAGGTATTATATATAAGACCTGTTACAAATAGAATCACTCCAGGCAAATTACCAAGTTATGACTTTCAAAATCTGGCATAGACCCTGGCACCTAAATTAATGCTTTTCAGTGATACTTACCAGAAATACTGAGCTGCTGATTAGGAGTAGAGTTTTTTCTTAAGCTCAATTGCAGAGAAAGATTTTTTTTCCTTGAATGTGTCAAATTGGTTAAACTGATTGAAAACAGTAAAAGAATAGTAACATCTTTTAATTAGAGGCATGAGGAAGAAGTATTATAACCACAGAAAAGGTTCAAAGCAGTTTTATTTTCCAAATACAGAGCATATTTGCATAGGTCAAAGGGTGAAATAACAGACAAAAATGTAAACTTATTGAAGTGCAAATGTAAACTCATTTCTGGTTGTTGTTTCTCTACAGATTGTTTTGCATTGTTAGTTTATCTAAGCACTAATGTGGAGGTAAGATGAGATTTCTGTTTTCATGAGCCTAAAACAGCCTCATCAAAATTTGCTGTTCTGAAGGAGAAAATAAAAAATAGGAGAAAATAGGAAATAGAGTTGACATAAGCAGTTTTATGCAATTCCTTTCCTGATGTTTCCTCCACATTTTGCCATCGTGAAATACGAAAGAAAGTGAGGCTTTGGGCCATAATAATCATGCCAGTATTTTCAGACCAATAGACAGCTCTGTAGGTATTAGGGATCATTTTGTCTGGGAACCCAGACAAAATTCAAAATAGATTTAATGTACCTCTGTTGGCATTTTGTTAGTGCCCAGTATTAATGTACAATCAAGGCCTTTTTTCAAAAATTTTGACACCATCATTTTGGTAACCCCTTTCAGACACTTCCTGTAGACTGCAGTTAATTCCTCTCAGCATTCCTCTCCTCCTCCTCAAACTAGACAAGACTTTTTCCCTCAACCTCTCTTCACAGCCCATGTGAGCCCTCATGAGCCCTCTCCTGTACCTTCTCCCGTTACCTGAATTTTCTGCACAAAAAATCCACTGTTCCACATGTGCCAAGCACAGGGAGGTGTTGCCATTCCTACAGTTTGGTGTCCCTACTCCTCCCAGTGTGAGCATTATTTGCTTTCTATGGTTGCACTCTGCTGGCTTGTGAACAGCCTGAGACCCACCAGGATGACCCCAGAAGCTTTTCAGCAGGGTTGCTCCTCAGCCAGTTGGGTTCCAGCTTGTCATGATGTTTCTGAGCTCTCTGTCTTGGGTGCTGAATGGACACTCCTTTTGGCTTGATCTCCAAACTCTTGTCAAACTGAAAGTGATGTTTCTGAGAAGAGAATTTTTCACTCACTGTCTGTAATAATATAGAATTAATATGGAGTGGTACTTGAAAAGTTTGAAGTACTCTAGTGGCAAATAACTTTGTAGTAAGCATTTCCAAACAAAATCTTTGGCCAGAATTTTCCTCCTGGTTGTTAATCATTTTATTGCAGAATTTGGGAAGGTTCCTCTTGCACAAATGGTGTAATGTGGTGATGAACAAGACCTGCCTTAACTCTAACCTTCTTTTCCCTAAACTTGAAGCCACTATGTTTGAATTAGCCTTTGATCCAATTTTATATCAGATATTATGGATCCTATAAGAAATTTTGAAAAGAACTGAATTGATCAAAGAGGTCCCAGGGTGAGATGCAAATTGATTAATAATTACAGATGTTTGCAGATCTCTGAAATTACTCTATACAAATAAAGCACATCTATACTCAGATTTGCAAATTAAATCTCTGTTCATTTCACATAGGTTTGACTACTTGGGAAGGAGGAGGGGAGAATAATAGTAACCTTCTCCCTTTTTTGGGAAATGTAACCATGTTGACTGAATTATACCCTTACTGCTCTGAAATGCTGTTTACCAGCTGGTAGGATGCTATGCCTAAGACTGCCTATTGCTCTTTTGTAGCCTGGTTACAACTTCACAAACTCACAGAGGCAAACCCACAGCTGTTTAAGCCCATCAAATAAGTGGCTTACAAGAAAGGGCATAATCAGCTGTATCAAGTATTTTGTCGATTATATTAGCAACATAAAATTAAAATGATGACTATTTGACAAGAGACTTTTTTAAGATACCACATTTGCATACTGCTTGTCTTTTCATACTATAGAAAGCAACGAGACATCACAGAAGAAATATATCCATTATTCATGAATTTAAATAATCTGACTAGCATGGGGAAAATAAGACTGAACCAGATTTGAAATTGTTAGAGTGATTTTTTTTAAATGCAGGCAATTATTGTTTGTTGTTTTATAACTAATCCTGTTTCTTCAGTCTGATTCATTATATGAATTTGCAGTTTGAAAATTAAATATCTTTTCATTAACTTCAGTATAATTGACACCTTATCTGACTCAGACTGCTGAAAGTAAGCAATTCAGGCTGAATTATCCTGTCACATCTGTGAGACTGATTAGACATGAACATCATGACAATTCAGGTTTACTGTAGTGCATGTGGCTTCTCCAGAAGCCCCTGTACTATGAGCATGGATGTTGACTGAGGCTGCTTATCAGAAATATGAAGGTTTCAAAAGGCAGAAGTAATTAGGAAGAAGAGTCATGTTTTTCTATTGCTCCATCTAGGTTTTGCAGGCAAGAACTGTTTCTTTGGTTTGCAGTTTGCACTCTTGCTCAGTGCAGGAATAGTGACAAGATGTAATGATCAGTGGAGGAGACATAAACAAGACTGGTCCATACCTGCTTACCCAAATAGCACATGCAACAACTACATGACAAAAAATAATGCCTGAAATTTGTTAGCTCAAGATGCTTGGATCTCTGGGGTTTTTTTCTCTCTTTCCAGTGAAAAATTGCAATGAAGCAGCTCTGCTGTTCAGAGCAACAGCTCTAAATCTGCAACTTGCATCTCTGAAATGCAGATGAGATTGTGTTGCACCAATTCCAAAGCTCCATCAATTCCCTCTCACAGGTGCTCCAGTGAGATGTTAGAACATCTCTTACTCTATTCTGGCTTTTTATATCCAAGTCTTCCATGTCTCAACCAAGATCCTTTTTATTTCTGACTCTACAGCTTTATATTCTTTAAAGATAATGGTGTACTTTGCAGACTGTTATCTAGTAATAGTGACACTGTAACTGGTAGTGGTAGTCTGAGATTGTAAGGAAATGAATGTTTATAGGTATAGGTAATATCTGTTAATTATTTTATTAGGTGGAATATTCTGTAGAGCAGTGAACACTCTCCTGACATTGGTCTGAGCAAAACTGGGGGTGCTGATAAAAGTGTTGATTAATACATAGTTAAAGGAGGAAAATATAATGATAATTAGCATAAATTTATGGAAAATGGCATTGTTAGTTGCAAAACAGATTCTTCCTAAATAATTTAATATTTTTATATCCTACTAAAGATAATCTTTAATTGTTGCTTTTACTGTTAATTAACATTCTCATTGACCAAGCTCAATTTGATCTAGGAAAATGCTGATATTCTAACCAGTGATATGATCAGGGGTCTTTAAGACAATCTGGACAGGACAGAATCCTTTGGAACTCACTTCAGCTTTGTGGCCTGTTACAAATGGATTAGAGGTCAAGATTTTTATATTTAATACTATTTAAATGAATATCTTACTGTGATAGATACTATGATGAGACAACCCCATTCCATTATAATTTGAACTGCTCCTGTTATATTCACTAATAGAAGCAAATTTTTTTTCTCAGAAATCTCTAACCTGAATAGCAGTTCTGTAGCTGCTGTCTGCTAATCTCATTATCCATGAAGAAACATACTTGCAAAAGAAAGAATAGGTATTTACTTTACAGAAATGAAGATGATTCACTATGGATTCCATGGCTAAACCAGATTTCCATTGTAATTCTGTATAGTATGATATAATGCAAGAAGACCAGGACTGCTCCAATATGAGGCATAAGGATATTTAGAATTCAGCTAGGGTTCCTCATGACTGCTGCAAACCAAAGAAAATTCAATGACAAGCACGAGGGGGTTTATTACATTGGAATGGAAAACCTTATGGATGATATTTATTAAAAGTACTATATATTATTTCTTGTATTTCTAAGAAACATTCAACTTTCCTCCTTTGTATCATTTTCGTCCCTCTATAGTATTTTTATTCTTCTCTGATTCCAATTATTACAATCCTTTGGTTGTCTCATACAGATGTCCTTCCCAACTTTGTTTTCCAATTGTTCTCCTGACTGTCTTTGCACGTGTATGTTCTTTATGTGTTCTTTCACTTACTGAGTCAAGATTAGTCTTGTAGGAGACTAGCTCAGTGATAGATAAAAAAATGTTGAAATACACTCCTCTCTCAGCATCTTTGCTGTTTCCAAGACTGTTTGCATTGTTAACTGTCACACCACACTGAACTGCAGTTTTAATCTCAACATTTCTTCTTGGTGAGATGTAAAGTTAGTTTAGAACTCAACATATTGTTCCTTTCTGCACACATCACCTTGCATTTGCCAATGCTTAATGTAACCTGTTTGACATACAGACTTTGACTCTCTGAGGTCCTCTGGACCTCCTCCCCTTGATTTCCACTGATATTGCATTCTGCATTTCTCAATTTAGAGGAAATGAAGGCTGGGGGGGTCTTACTTCAAAGAAGGTTTAATGTTTCTGTAGGAAGCATGCTTATCTTTCATTTACTCTGTTTTGAAAAATCAAGTGGTTTTTCCAAGACTACATCTATATTTTGGGCACTGGAAAATGCTCATAACTTCATGTTTACTTAACAAAGTATTTTTTCCCTGAAAGTAAGAAATTGATATACTTTGGAATACTCTTAGAAATACATCAAGAAAATAAATAATACATTTTGCAAATGTCAAATGTTTGAATTTATGTCTCAGGCTACTCATTTCAGACCTTGGAGAAGTGTTCCAGTTCCTCCCTCAAGAGGATTTGAAGTCACAGGACACAACTCCTGAAGAAGGGAATTTTTCCTCATTGAAGGAGTGCTTGCAATCTCTATTTGAAATTCTTCCACTTTAAAATGGAATACTTAAATATTTTTTGGCCTATAAGGAGAGAATTTTTATGGGGCAAGGTTTGGAGCTTAATGCCCTATGACTGGATTGTTTCACTGTTTTCTCTCCAGAAGAGCTGTGTCTGTCTCCTGTACTGGTAGAAATGTGGGGGGTCTGTTGTTCTGACTGACACTGCTGGATCTAAGTACATGTGTTTGATTGAAATTCCATTTTAGATACCTACATTCTTCTATGAAACAGGAGTTTAATGCTTCCTGACATAGGCAACTGCTGAATGAGTGTTTAGGAATTTTTAGGAATTTAAATTTTGGGCCTGGGCACTGAAGATGCACAGTGGAGGTACTGAAATTCTGCAGTTGCACACATGTATAGTCTTTGGGGCTATTTATGAGCTTATACTGTTTTTCAATTTAGCTCAAGCAAGTGATTTGATTAGTTAGCATTAGATGTTTTGACTCTTCTGCCTAACTTCAATTTTGTGACAGCTCTTGTGAACTCATATTCTTTCAGCATGTAACACCTTGTATTTCAGGTTTCCTGTCTTATTTCTATTTAAATCAGTGACTATAGGAATAGGAATGTATTGTTGGGGTGGTCACAACACATAGAGTGAAACTAAAAGTTCAGAAGGCTTCTTTATTATGGTTTTATGCTGTCTTTTATACAGTTTTTACAAAGCTTGAGGGCAACTTCTAATTGGTTAATAGTTTTCTTGTTAATTATTTTATTGGTTAGTAAAAGACATTTTGCTTGCCTATTAAATCTATCTGTTCTTGGATTGTTTACATATTTTCTTTACTGATTCTCATGGGACAAATCCCTTGTTATTACAGGTGCACTTATTTTTCACCCTTAGAATAGATTGTTGTGTTAAAGGAACTTCTCATTCTCAAAACAACTTCATATGGGAACTTACAGTTTACTTGTTAGCTGCACTTAGAAGAAAGGACAGGCTAGCTTTCCACCCTACTCCTACAGGAATGTTCCCATGCTTTGTTTGAATTATGAGAAATTTGTTTCTCTGACATTAAAGAAGGACCAAATTCCTTTGAAATCCTTTGGATCATTTGGGGTTTGCTGGCTTTCAAAGCTCTTAGAGCACTTTCTTAAATGTTAGTAGATTTACTCTTAGAAGTATCATCCTCTAACAGGAAGTATTTGTTATCTCACCATGGAATATGCTTCCTGCAGTTCAGGGTTAGGTAATAAATACTCCATCAATCTCATCAAGCCTGTGTTTTCATTTACATCCCTCTGGTTAAAAAGGAAAGGGGAAAATATGTTGACATGTGTGTGGTACAGTGCCAGCAGTCAGCTAAAATAAGATGATCATAGACTATTTTAAAAGAAACAATTTCTGGATTATTGGCATGGATAATCTGGTGAATATTTTAAGATTTTTTTCATACTGTAGAATTGTAGCACTCTAAATAATTGCACTTTACTGTTTTGAGTCTAGTCATTACCAGGAAAATAAAACAAGTTTCCTGCAGTAATATGTATTGGTTTTAGTACTGGACTGGGATTATTTTACACTTACTCACACATCAGTTTAAAATGCAATTTAATTAACCTAATTCCTTAAAAATTTGAGGATTTAGCTTCTGACATATTCATACTCTTGCAAAAATAATGGTATGACTTAAAGCTCAAGTAAGGTGGAATATCAAAAGTTCCTCTGAAATTTCTCAGTGCCAAATTGTTTTAAAATATTTTCCATTTAGAAATTGAAGTGTCTGCTTTATACTGCTGATTCAACATGAGCTGAATGCTCTGGGTTTCTGAAGCTCTTACACCTTGTTCATGGAATGGGAAGATCTCTGCTTCACCAGAAAATTATTCCCTGGCTGTGACTGAAGGCAGTGTGATCACATCTTGTGTGAGGGCTTCACCTGAGATCTTCCTGTGTAGTATTTGCAAGATATGTCACACCCTAACTCACACCTGCACCCCTAAAATGAGATTACAGCCCGGGAGAACAGACTGTTTGGGGTGCTACAGAGCTGGTAGCAACCAGCATCCTCTGGGAGGTGCTAGTGCTTTACAGTATTCCCAGCACTGAATGCTCTTTATTCAAACACAGCTTGGGGAAGCTGAGCAGTCTTGAAAAACTGGTCTCAAAAGCATTATACTCATTATATTCAAAGCATTAAAACATTATAATTTTTTCCTTTTATTTCACTTATATTCGTGGCACCGTTACAGTATTTAGAATTGCTACTAATTAAAAAAAATTATATAGAATGTTTGCAAATTTCTCTTTTTGGTAGAAAATGGAAGACTTTTTACCAAAACTCCAGAATCTTTAACTGCATTTAACAGTTCCTGTGACACAGATGTCCATCTATGATGATACTAATCAGGAAAATCACTTCAGTCACTTATTTTTATCCAAGAGTAGATGTGCATACTTAGTTTTTAACATGCAAAATTATGACCATAATGCAGCAAAATTGTGATCCTCTGTTCATTTAGAGAACAAATAACATAAAGAAAACAGATTTACAAAGGCTGTATCATATTTTTCTTGTCAATCTATCACATGCTATTTAAGTTTGCTAAAAAGAAAGATTATTGTAGCATCATAGTATTTTATTTTCATTTTCTCAGTGTAAACAACTCAGAAAACTACTGTGGCTACTCAGTAACCACCTTCTGTACACTTCCTTCTCTGCTCTGGAGATCTCTGCTCCAGGTGGAATAGTTTCTGAAGCTATGTTTGCATGGCTCTCACCTTGACATTATAAAGCTCCTACTGTCCTTTATTCACAGACTAGAAACCAGGTTTGTTTATGTGGCACACCTGTAGTAAACGAAAAAGAAACAAAGGTTAAATTGAATTTAGGCATAGTTATCTTTTACATGCTTTTGTGAATACTTACAAAAAATTAGCACATCTCAAATCATTTGTTTAGCTTCTTTTAAATCAGCAATAAAATTTATAGTGAAAGGATTTTATCTTAGTATTATTGTTAAATTTCAGGCTTTAATCTAACTTGTAACATCATAATGGTCTTGGATATCACAGTGTGAAGTTAAGTCTAGCTGGCTTTCTGCATGTGTTGGTTCATGCTTAAACATTCTACCAGGATATGTCCTGAAGGTGCACACACAACCTTGTACTCATCCTCACCTGTCCCAGATGGGATCTCAGAAATAAAGACGGGACATTTTAAACTACATTGCAGCAATTTTGGACAGAATCCCAGGTCAGCCTGCACTCAGAAAATGCAGACAGAGAAGATGATCTTAAGACAGTAGGTTTATGCTAGGTTGTTTAGAATAAGAAGGTAAAATTTCATGTCTAGTTTAATTGAGCTGATGGTATTTCAATTCTTAAATTTAGCCACTAAAACATGTGACCTAATTTTCAGAGATTCTGTAGACACAAGAAAACCTCTTTGAAAGGCATGCATCTTCTTGGTCAGTATAATCCAGTTCGTTGCTGTAATGCAGAGACTTGTCATACTGCTGTTTTCTGACCTGTCTTCTTCCATTTTTATTGTGGTCTCAGATGTGTCTGTTCCATCAACTGAAGGATTGCATTTCATGGGTAATCTCTGTAAATCTTTGACATTTTAGCAGCTGTTGCAGAGGTACACCTGAAGCAGGGCATCTTAACCTTCCAAGAGGTTAAGTCACTGTAAGAGCTAATCTGTGCATTCATGAAGTACAGTCTTCAGCTTCATCTGCAGATCACCTTACAGTGCTGACTGCTAGAATGAAGCTGATATGCACTCTGAATGCAAAGAGTGGGGGTTTTTTAAAGTCTAAATTACACACATGTACTCAAGACTACCTTGAAGAAAGACTACCCAGGATGTCCTGTACTTTTACTTATTCCACAAGTGGAATAGCACTTGTGACTTAAATACTGGCAGCAGTGCTCAGGTTCATTTTCCATTTCATAAAGCAGGACTTTTGAAGTGCTAGCCAGTGAAGGTCCCATCTTCTGTGAAGATGTGAACCGAAAATCATTAATTTCTTTATAGCCCAAATATTCTTAGTTACTCAACACTTACCCTAGCCAGAGCAAAGCACCTTGTGCACTTCTGACAGAGCAGCATGGAGAGCTTAATTCTCTCTTTAGAGATACTGGAGGAGGTCTCTTGGGTCAATAAAACGTGGCCTTGTGAAGCTGCCATTTGACAATGACTCTGGTGGTGACAGAAGGTGGCCACTGAACTGCAACACCATCTGGTTTATGTAATGTTCATGCTTCTCATTGACAGAAATAATTCAAAGTGCTGAATTTAGAAAGGACTGTTGGAGGAAAAGGTCTGTCAATCTCTTCTTTTTACTTAAAGGAAATACCCTATGAAATGATCTGCTTTATATGAGTTACAAGTCAAATAATTCAAAAAGAAACTACCTGTGAATGCTTGCCACAGGCAGAGACTACAGGATCAAAACCTGGGGAAGAGAAAACTTGGGGTTGCAGTGAACAGAAAGACAAATTAGGGGAAAAGGTGAAGTGTTGGGACAACTCTGGGAGAATGCCCAGCCGTGTAAAACTGGAGAAATAGGAGGAACTGGATTTGTAGGGGATAGAGGTCTGTTGCCTCTCACTGTGTACCAGGATCTTGGAAGAACCCATCTATCTCATGAGCCTGTGCACCCAGTGTCCTTCTGTGAGACCTGACATTAGGCCTCTTACCTTAAAGAGTAGAACCACTTACCCTCTGATCACCCCGGTCTCCATGTCCCAGGCTCTGCCTTGAGCAAGCTGAGGAGGGCATTAGACACCACTGAGCAACCTTCAACTTTTGCCAGCCACTTTTTGTTTTGTCAGTACAGAATAATGCTGGCAGGCTCCAGCTTCCTGCTTCCTTTGCAGGTGCTCAGCACAGAAGCAGCCAGCTGGGGGGGTGGAGGGCAGGGGGCTGCTGCTCAATTATGGGGGCTGTTCTGGGCTCTCCTGAGGTGGGCCTGTGCATTACCCTCTCTGTAAAAATACCCATCTGAGGGTACCTGTTTTGCTTTGACTAAGTCATTCACTGGTATCACTGGATACCATTAACAGCCACACAAATGTGCCTTGAAGATTACTTTACAAAAGAGTTCAAGAAAGTGGTACAGAGAATGAATGTTTAAAAATAGCTATTTTCCCGTGACACTGCAACATTTTGGATGAGATGACAAATCCAAAGCTGAAGATGTGTCTTCACAAGGGTATTTATTTCGCATTAAGCTCAGCTACTGCTCATAAAAGAAGCCGCAGAGAACTAAAAATGCAAACCAATTAGGGTGTACAGACTGCCAAGACAGTGTTTGTTCTTTGGTTTGTTTTGAAGGTACTTTCAGTTCACTGCCTATTGATGCAGTACAGCAAAGATAAGCTTTAATGCATGGCAGCCCTTCTGTTGTGTTTCACAACAGGACCAAGTAGTCTTTTTGCCTTCAGGCCTTATCCAGCTGTGGAGAAAACTGTGGGCATTTTTACCTGCACATCACCGGCTGCAGCAGCAGCAGAATATGACACTGGTACTCCAGCACTGTGTCAGCCAGCAAGGGTCAGACTTCTGTAACTTTGGAGAAGAAGGGAAGGTTCCAAATGGACTTGTGAAGTATCCCATGAAGGGGTACCTGAACCAAGAGGCATCTGGGTTAGTCCATTTATTAACCAGTGAGGTGAAAGAAAATTGTAGAATATCCAAACCAGCAGGTTTCATGAGTAGCAAATCCAAAAAGAAATTAGTTACCTGCAGATTTGAACCTCCTAGCTGGAGCCTCTGATGATTTGATGACACTAGCCATGTTTTACACTATGGCAATAGGATATTCAGGATGTGTTTACTCCTCTATGTGGTAACCAGCACCTGAAGTGGGTTCAGCCTTTCATTCAAGAGGGATGCTTATGAAAGGTCTCCCTCCATCTCCTCTGCATACTTTTGTGAAACCTCTAGGAACCTAACATCTCTAACTTGACATGAAACAATTTTTGTATTGATTACTGACAAGGTACCTGTGCATACACAGAGTTACTCAGTGTCATTGCCATAGGAAGCTGGGCAAACTCCAAATGTCCAGCAGTACTTCTGTTGTTGTTTTGGTGAGCTGGGTGGCAATTTCATCAGAGAGCAGCCCACAGTGAGCCTCTCTCAGCTGCTGCCAAAGCCAGGCCCTCAGAGCTGAGGACAGCTTCTTGTGCACAGGACTGACGAGAGAGAGGTTCAAGATCAGACTGCATCAGCAGCCAACCTATCTACCCTGAGAGTGTTTTTAGTGTGCCAGTTGCTAGATTTAGGATTATAGAACCTTACAGCAAAGCAATTTTATGGATCAGTCTAGAAGCAAAGCATTATTTAAAGCAGTTTGATTCACTTTTTTCATTAGGTTGTTGAGATGACACTTATGACAGATGACTCAGAATTATGCCACAGTGATAGAGCATTTAATTGCCTAACAAGGCAATTCTACAAGGGAATCCTGCAGGGGTTATTATAACTGGTGAATGAACTTTGTACCTATCTGCAGGATACACCGAGGGTACACCTGTAACACTGCCAGGCAGCATTCCCTTCTCATCTGCTCCACTACATCAAGATACACCCTTCCATGCCAGCAGCATCCTGTGAGGGAATCAATCTGCCTGTGTCTCACTGAGTTTCCATTTGCCTTCTTGACAGGCACATCTGTGCTTTTTAACACTAGATACAGCCTGCAAGTGGAAACCACTGAACAATTGTTAGCTTACTCCCTGCAGGCATTTTCAAAGCATGACATTTCTTCCATGGCCTTCCCAAGCATTCCCCTGCCAACATCCTCTGGAAGCTCTTCCTCCTTTTCCTGCTGAAGTGATGGGAACTGTTTCTTGATCAACAGTCCACCACAAAAAATCATCCACCTGCCCCCACTGGCCATATGCCATGGGAGCACACAGAGAGGACTCCTGGCCATATGGCAGCATACTTGTGGAAAACAAAGTGGGGATACAAACTTTACTTCCAGTCCAGGGAAGATGAAAACTTCTCTTAACTGGGGGGTGCGGGACACAGCATATTTTAGTCATCCAAATAAGAAGGTCATGTCAGTCTGCCTGCTTTTCACAGTAATGCAACATGAACCATTCCTGCTGTCAAGCACAGTTGCCTCCTTCTTTGCAATTCTGAACAAGAAGGAGAGAAGAATCAAAGGAAGAAGTGATTGAACCACAAACATAATTAGTAGCTGAAGTCCAGAGGTGGGTCATGAAGTTGATAAGGAGGGAGGGGCAGCTCTTCTATGGGGACAGGCTAAGAAAGTTAGGGCTGCTCAGCCTGGAGAAGGTTGCATGGACACCTCATAGCAACCTTCCAATACCTGAAGGGGACCTACAGGGAAGCCAGAGAAGGACTCTTAATCAGGAGCTGAAGTAATAGGGCAAGGAATAATGGGTTTCCACTGAAAGAGGGGAAATTTAGGTTAGAAATAGATGAAAGAAATTCTTTACTGTGTGGGTGCTGAGGCCACACTGGATGGATCACTGAGCAAGCTGATCTGGTAAGAGACATCCCTGTCCATAGCAGAGGAGTTGGAACTAGATTATACTTAAGATCCCCTCCAACCCAAGTCACTCTATGATTCCAAGGTATTGACACCAAGTGTTTTCAAAGTTGTATTCAGGATCTTGAAAGGTAGGAAAGAGAAAGACGAGGGGTTATTCACATTACAACTGAAGAAAATCTCACCATAAACAAAAAGACTTGGAAAAACGAGTATCACTGCTTCATTTTCTAAAATGAAGAAGTATTTTTCATCTGTATTATTTAAAAAAAGTTCTATAAAAACATAACTTTCAGCCAAAGAAGTTCTCCTCTCATATTCAGCAATTTTCATGAAATATCTAAAGTATTTTAAAAAGACTCCCTGAGGTTTTCAAAAATATAGATGCCAGTGTATAATGAAAATAATTAAGATCTCAGTGAAATATGTTCTTAGTTGGGCATACTCCAAGACAACACATGCCCAGTTTTCATGAAATTGCATGCTGCATTTCATGAATTGTTCAGACCCCATATTTTACAATATTCATTATGTTTCATAGCAATATTCCTGACATTTAATAGCAATGTGCATACAATATTAAAGCATAAAAAAACCCCATCCAAGCGAGAAGCTTAATAAATCACAGGAATAAAAACTGTCTTCCAACCTGCAAGAAAACAGACATCTTCCTCCATTTTTCTTATATTTTGTTAAAGGAAAACTAGCAATATTTTGTAGTAGATTCACAAAATAGATCTTAAATTCTCACCAGCTGTTCATAGGCTGGCCATTCAGAATTACAGAAAGCATAAAGACAGCACTGCTGCAGCTTCACTGACATTTATTTTAAATTATTAATTATTAAAAATAACTGCTTTCCATCATAGCAGGGATCTGACAGCCTTGATCAGAGACAGCATAAAGTTCTTCTGGAGAGAGAAATTTTCTAGTTGCTCACAATTTCTACCTCTGTGCCTTCAAGTATATGATCCCAATACTACAGTCTGTTAAATAGAAGTCTCCAACCTACAACTTGCCTTTTGGTTTTCTAAATTAATACTTCATCCTTATCTTGCAGCTAATTAGACATTAGTTCATCAGCCATTCAGGACAAGCTTTGTTGATCGGAGAAGTGGAGGATAAGCTGGGTCTTCAGAGGTACAGTTGTCCATGATAGTAATTAATGAAGCTGAGGGAAGAAGTAGGTGCTTTACAGGGTATCAGTGCTGACAAATGTATCACTGCACTAACAAATCCTTTGGAGTAAGGAAATCTACTAAAACACAGACACAATGGAGCAGCAAGGAGGACTAAATAAAGTTCTTTAGTTGCTTCACCCTTTTGAAATTGTATCATGTCCTACCTGCACCAGCTGAATTTTCTTTACATCAGCAGAGGCCAGTCCCAACCCCAGCCAGCAAGTAACCTGCTCAGGCCCAAGTGCTGGCTGAAGAGCAGAAGTAGCAGGTTTCTGGGTGGTGTGACTGGCTTTTGCAGAGCCTAGGAGCTAGGTATTGGTGTGCTGTTCCCCCAGCTTTGCTGGCTTTTTATTTTATCTCTAGAGACATCATCTGCCCCATTAGGAGGTTCTTCAGTTGCAGCAGGTGTGAGGAAACACCCCCCACCTGCATCCAAAGAAATGATTTCTCCCTCCTCGTTCTCTTTTTTAATGTTTTGCTATACTCAGCTGTCAATGCCTGTGGATGGCAATATGGTACAAATACACCAATTAATGTGTGCAACTACTCATGAGTAACAACACTCTACCTGTAATGTTAAACCACTGGGATGGTACATCTCACTACTGCAGGGATGTGTTATATTTGCTGGGCAATGGGGAGAGACACTAGGATTCTTTCTGGAGTTTATTCTGTTACTTCTTAGGAAAAGTTTCTTCTAATGACAATTTTGTAAGAAACTAGCTTAGAATTTGTCTCACTATGACTAAATAAATAGAGCTAAAGCAGTGTTTTGGTTTATTTTTTTGGTTCCTCCTTAGAGGAAAATACTTACTTGTCAAGAGAGGCTTTAAAGTATTCTATTCTCAGCTCCTACTAGGCCAGTAAGTGGCCATCTTCAGCTTTTTCACAGGCAAAGAGCTTTGGACTAAGCAGTCTTCAGGATAATTCATGTAAGCACCTGAAGCAATTGAATCCCACACTGTTTTTCTCCTGTCTGTGTATGAATGAGAGGTGTTATCTTGGCATTTGTGATTCAGACTCCAACACTGACCACCTTGTCTATCAGTCACACAACTGCTTCAATATATAAATATTTAATAGTAGTGTTAAATATTTCCAGACATGACAAAGGTGAATACAATAGACTGAATACAACATACTGAAGTGACCTGCTTTTTCAGTGTGTGTAGGGGCTGAGAGAGGAAATTCACATGCTTACTACTTGGAGAAGGGTAGAACAAACTGACAACCACATGCAGGAAAAAGAAGAGTTGGCATACAGTGCCAGTAATGCCTGGAAAACACAAAACACTGCTGACAGTAGGATGTTCCTGTGAAGCCATTTGGTGCCAGCTCATTAGAGTACTTTGGCAAGGATATTTGGCATAAAATAGATCTTATTTAGAATTAGGGATTCTGCTGCCTTCCTCTTGGCATGGAATGAACTTGTAAATTAAGCTGTCTTGTAATATAATGACATTGCCTGGTATTATGAATCATTTTAGAATTAGAGAAATTGATCTGAATAAGAAATTAAGGCTTGCTTAGAAGTGCAGAAACATGTACAGCTGACATTGGGGGCTGGTATGCATAAGCCTGAAGAATGCCTTGCACCACCCCAGCACTGCAGCTGCTTCTAAGCCTGTGGTCAGCACCTGGGTCCTGGTTTGCAAAGGTTTTCACTTACTCCAGGGCTTGCTTCAGCAATTATCCTTTCCTCAGATTCAATTTCTTTAAAAACTTTCCTTCTTCACTGGATGTCTCAGGTGGGTTAATATTAAAATTTTATACTTGCCAGGGGCTTACTTTTCAATTAGCAGAAGTTTGAAAAGTCTGTGTTAGGGTGGAAGAAGTTTTAAATACAGGGAGAAGGTGGCTGGGCATGTGATACCTCTGTAAATGCTTGATGAAGTAGAGGGCTCTGTTCTTGCTTTCCGTATTCTGTACAGGGCAAAAACCCCACGGGGATGGTTGTGCACTTTTGGAGCAACTCTCTAAGTATAAGTTTGGCTCATTTCCTAAAGGAAATTCAGTTTGTAAAAACCACCCCCCAACAAAAACCATGAAAAAGAAGCCTAAAACAGCCTTTGGTGTTGCTGCCCTTCTTGTAAGAAATTGATACATTCTCAGTCTGATCAGCTCATTTCTCTCAACATTCTTCAAACTCACAGAGTTACAAATGGAGAGAACTATCTTGGTATTTCCTGGCAAATATTTCTCTCTCAGATCAAAGGCACTACCCAGTCCTCTGAAGAAAGCAAAGTTAGGGAGCACTACAGCTATTTTCCTCCAGCCTGAGCATATGGGGATGTGACATGTTTTCCTGCATGTGTTGTGCTTTAGCATTCATGAGTATCTTTATGAAGGCAAGTTTGGAATCACATGCTGTGTCACACTACAAGGAAGAAGAATATCAATTATACAGCATGCCTAATCATGAGAGGAAATAGATTTGACTAACTGAATATGCAAATGCCAATTCAAAATAAAATTATGAGCTCTTCCTGATGTGCAAAATGCCACTGGTGAAAAACATTTTAATATATTCGTGCTGGACTTCAGAAGAGTGTGGTTTATGAAGGGAAAAGAGAAAAATGTAATTTAATTTCTTCTTGCACTGTATTATTCTTGTTGGTATTTTTCTGGTTTGGAGAAGTATAGCTGATAAGAAGCTTTTAAGGCATATTTTGACATTTAAAATGCAGCTTCCTGTGCTTGCATTCATGCATGGTTTCCTGAGATGAAGGGAGGTAAGTAAATACTCACTGCTAGTTTTCCTGTGAACATCATGAGGCTGTACAGGATGGGATTTTGTTGTACACAAGGACAAGCTGCTTCTGGAATCTTACACCCCCTTGCCCTACTAAATCAACAGCTGTTTGGCAAGGAGACAGGAATTTTTTTTACCCAAAAATTGGTATTTACAGCTCACCCCTGATGGTGTGGGTGGTCACAGTTCACTTCCTGAGACCGCTCAGCAAGAACAGCACCTCCCTCCTGCTGTTACAGCAGCCTCTGCTGGAGCATCTTTTCCAGTCCTTGTGGCAGCAGTGTTTCATTTCACACAGGGTGGTGGGCTGGCTCACCCAGGAAGGTGATGTGCTGTACTCAGGAGCATCACTCTCCTGAGTGGGGAAACCTAATCCCAAGTATCTTAAAATACTGTTGAATTTAGCTGGAGTGTTGGCAATCACGGCCAGTTTCCAATGTCCTCAGTGAGTACTGGAACCTGTCACTGAGTTAAACAGGAAAGTCCCTTTTCCCTCTTACCAGCTCTTGTACAGCACTGGTGTTTGGAGGTCTCGTCTAACCATACCCACAAGCCTGAGCTGGATTGTATCCAGCTGACCCTGGCTGAAGGCCAAGTGCCCACCAAAAGCCACCTTCTATTCAGAGTTCATCAACCTTGTCCTGCCTGCTGGTGGCCTCAGAAACCCTTGCACACCTTGCCTTCTTGAAATGCTGGGCAGCACTGCACCTTCAAACCATGTGCTGATTGTAGGTGAGGGCTCTGGGGCAGGTGCCCCCTTCTCCTGGAGGGGGGGGAAATGGCCAGCAGGGTTTCTCCAGAAGGCAGCTCTTCTCTAGCCCTGAAGGTGCAGCCCTGCTGTGCAATGCATGTGAGGCTGTACAGCACTCAGGTGAAGGAAGAGGATGTTACTGCACACTAAGGAAAGCCAAATAGAGGGCTGAAAGTGGAGTTGAATTTGTTTATGTGTCAGAATAACATCTGGTGGGAAAGGGTTAGCTGGGTCCTACTACACAGCCCACAAAATCAGGGGATTTGGAGGTATGTTGTCTCCTTTTGACTTGTCAATAAATAAACCAGCGTTTCTTAGACTGTACAACCTGTAGGCAGAAGCATTGACGTGGGTGTCCAGAGCTTTACAGATAGAGGATGCTCCCATGAGAGCACTGGGATGCTTCACACAGCTGCCTGCAAGCTCAGTGGTTACTCTGCTGGTGCCATTCTCACTATGGTTTTGTTTGAGTGGGGTTTGGGGTAAATCTGTGATAGCTTGAATAGCAGCTGTAGCTAAGCCATGCACTCAGACTGGGGATTTCTGCTGTGGGAAATGCTACCACATAAATAAATGAGAAGTGAAAGATGGATGAGCTGGAATGAGCTGTAAACTGACAGCTTTGTGAGTGGTTTTGACTTATTTTCTTTTTGTGGGCTAAAGCTGAGTGCCTCATAAATTCTGAAGACATCAAAACTCTAACTAACCCAACTAAAACCATCCTAGGTTCGCTGGAAATACAAAGAGCAGTAACTAACTAGAAGACAAGAGACAGTGAGAAGGAAGTGGGTTCTCTTCTCACATGCTGGTTTTGGGTATTTACTTCAGTTTTGACATTACAGATCAAACCAGCACATGGAAAAATTGGGGTATTTAGGGTCACACACTGACTGTCCTACAATCTAATATGGGCCTAGAGATGAAAACATTTTACTGATGGATCTTAAAGATCCTGGGATCCCCAAGCAGATCCCTGCTAGAGCACCTCAGCTGTGAGGTGACACATCACAGATGCCATTTGGCAACCATCGAGCAGTGTGCTGGTCTTGGGGGCTATTTCACGCTTTCCTCACTGTGGAGACATGAGGACAGCAGGCTTCCTAGGGGGAAGGAGGATGTAAAATGAGACCAGCTGCATTGGAACTGGTCAGTGCCCCATCCACCCCAGCACCATGTTTCTCAGTGACCAAAATGGGATGAACTTTAAGAATGGTTCAAACAGTCCTGATAATCTTAGGTTACTAGCTTTGTGTCTCAGAGCCCAGGGTACAGCTTTTGCCCATGAATCTGTCTCAGATCTCTCAAATCAATGCAAGCATCTCCACCACCTCTGGAAGGGCTCATATTTTAAATCTATTAAGGTTATTTAGTGAAGAGCTGGAAGTGAAGAGTAAAAAATTGGAAAATGAACAACAGGTAACAATTCTCCAGCTCAAACTTGATATCCAGCATCATGCAATGACCAACAAAACTTCCCTCCAGGGTGTGCACAAGTGAGAGGTGTTAACTTTTCTCTGGCAACAGTTCATTGTGCAATTGTGAATAGCAACACCTCAGCTGCCATCAATTTCTTTTGTTTCCTCAAAAGAGCCACAGGGCACCTGATATACAGCAATGAATTGCAGAAAAGTACTGGTGTTTCAGATGGTTGGGTTCTGGTATTTTTTTGCCCCCTTCATAGAAATTGTCTCTAAATAACACAGTTTTGTAATATCCAATAGAAATTTTGGAGCAGATGTTCAGGAGCCCCACACTGACTAAGCTTAAGTCTAACATCCCCACGCTGCTTGCCCCAAAGTAAAGATGCCTGAAAGACTCCCTACATCTTTACAAGTCTCTAACAGCTAACCCTGATGTTCACGTACACACTTGTGTGCATCAAGAGCAGGCTGGTACAAAAACTTTCTCCCTCTTGTCTGTGGGTGGTACCAGTCTGTTCTGGCTTGTTCAGATAAGGGCAAGCTCCTGAGTGGCCCTGGCCCATTGTGCCCTTTTGTATTAGTAGCTGAGGTAGGCTGCAGGCTGAATCCTTCCTGGTACTTACCTTAGTTTTATACACCTTTTTACACACCTATGCCAAACAAGCAGAAATTGCATAACACTTAACTTCCTAATTCAAGCAGTCTTGTGGTATGTCTGGATGCAAGACAAGCAAGATGCTGTTCCTTTACAGGACTCTCTCCCCAGCCCTGCTTTCTGTCCTTCTCTAGTCCACATACCTCATCCATGTATGCCAACACTGTCTCCATTCATCCAATCTCTTACTACAACATGCTCAATCTTTAAACAATTTAGTTTAGTGAGCAGTTTTTCATATCAGAATCCTGGTTCTAATTCAGGCTGGAAGGTACCATGTTTCCTCAACCAGAGAAGCATCTGGAGACTCACCTGAGAGTAAAAATGAAGCAGAGGCAGAGACCTGGCTTAAGTGGTCTGAGCTGCCTTCCTCACAAGCCAGTGCAGAAGATGGAACCTTCTTCAGTGCTGCAGCAGATGTTTCATGCACAAACACCACTGTGGGAATGTGCCCAAGGGTAGGTAACCTCCACTGTCTTGCCTTTTACTATAAAAGCCCCACTGCTCAGCCAGCTGTAGCTGTGCAGCCTTACCTGTTTTCAGGCACTGTATTCCACATATAATCACCAGAATTTTTAGAAGTCATCTTCAGAATGTGAAATGGTGCCAGGACATGAGCCCAGAATGGAAACTTGCCTGTCCATCCTGTCAGTTTGTTAGGATGGGCCACAGAATACTTCTGGTGTGAGATCACACAGGTTGCCTCCACAAGAAACTAACTGGATCAGTTCTGAAGCCTTTCTCTAGTTCTAGGTCCATGATTCCCATTCTTCTGGCCACAGCACTGAACATGACCCATCTGATAATACTACTTTTTCTCTTGGCTTTTTGTTTTCTTCATTCTTTTCTTCCTTTTCTTCAGTCCCTTCCTTGCTTCCTAAGAAAAGATGTAAGCTTTGTCTAAGGATAAAAATCTTCCTACTCTTTTGCAAGGCAGAAGAAATCTTTAGGGCTTTCAGCTACAAAAACCTAATTTGTCAGTTTTTTCCCCCCCTCCCCATCTCTCTTAATGGATCTCTTATGCATTTATAATGTAGTCAGTACCAAAGTATCTAGGGACCTTATAAAGAATTTATAGAGCAAACATTTTTTTTGCAAAAAGTTTCTACTTCTCTTCTGGCTATTGCCAATCTCTGAATCTGTTCTCTTTGATTTGCATAGGAAGCCAAGTTGCCTGTTTTATACTCTTGACACAGACTGTCTTACACTATCCTGGCTTTGCACTAGGGACAGTAAAACCAGGTTCACTGGGATTTGTTTTAGCAGTTATTAACTACAGAACTGTCTGAAATAAGCAGAGCTGGCTGCGTTTGTCCATCAGCATCAGCACTGGCACTTCCTTAGCTCTGTGCAGAGCAGTATCTGAGGTAAGAACCCAGAATGTTTCACTACATCTTGAAGTGACTACATAATTACCATGTAGAGAAAATATTTCAGTGCTGGCAAGGAGTGAAATTTAAATTTCCATGTCACTAGCAGTAAGTAGCTGGATGCTGCAGGCACCTCTAGGGAATATCTTCCTCCTCAGTACCCGAAAGATTTTGACTGCTGCTGGCAGGGTGACCAACCCCTCACACACACCTAAGGTGTGTGCATGTGATTGTGTGAGGAAGTTCAACTCCTTCAAGGCCTGAGTCTGTAAAGGTGAGCTCTGTAACACTGAGGGCCTTTACTCCAGTATAATCCAGCAGTAACATTTTGACTTTGCAGAGCCAACAGAGACCAGCTGAGGGCACATGCAGCAAGTAAAACTGATCAAGGCCTTGGTGCCTTTCTTACTGCAAATCAATGGGCTGAAATTTTTGCTACACTTGTTTCCCAACAATAATGTAGTTGTGTAACAACACCTACGGAGAAACATTCTTTCAACATTGACAGAAACATTTGCACTGACTTTTATTTCCTAGGTAACGAAAAACAGTTAGCAAAACCTCCAAACCCAGTGCCATGGATGGAGATGTATCTTAGGTTGTCTAACTCCATTCAAAGAGTCTTAGAATTATCTGCAGGGCAGATAAAAGCTGTGCTGTTCTCTAGGGCTACCTCTGGATTTGTGACTGAATGGAAAAGATCTACACAATTTAGTAAGAAAAGAACACTGATTAGTAAATTGCAAAATTAATGAATTCAATCACAAAGAGCCAAAATTACACTCCTTCTGTTAAAAAAATCCCAACCAACCAAAAGGTGCCACTAAATCATCCTTGTACTCAGCCAGTCAATGTGCCAAAGAACTGCTCAAGGTCAGTGCCCTTCTCGGCAGCTCTGGACACTGGATTACCACTGTGATGCCCATCACTTCTTTTCACAGGAACCACTCTGCTTCTCCATTGCCCACCAAAGTCTTCACTTAACAAGTCCAGGCTTGTTAAAAGGAATGCTGGGACTGTTCCATGAGGACCAAGTGCAGGAACCTCCTCAGCAATTTCTGTGAGAAGCAGATGTGTGGATTTGTCCTCACCATTCTGCAGCAACAGCTTCCTTCTGCTTCCTCTCCCAGGCCTGATCTCACACAGGAACCCTCCATTAACTTGATCTTATTGGAGATAAGAAGTTTGACTAGCTACTCATGTAAAGGCAGTCTTCAATTATATCGCTATAAAATTATGTCTTGAGGTTTAAACAGCATTTTTACTAGCTTGTTGAGTAAGTGATAAAAAAAGACAAGGTGAAAGGCATCAATAATTTAAGATAGTATTTCTCATTTCTATTAAATTATTAAACTAAAAATACTCCTTAGAGTATTTTCAAAATACTCTATTTTCCGTAAACTCTTACAATTTCTAGTTATAAAAAAACCTCCTGTGAAGCAAGCTGTATAGCAAACCTCCATGTAATTCAAGAGGGAGCCCAGAAATCTGGAAAGTGATCAAGACATAAACAAAAAAATGAAATGAAATGAGCATCCAAAACAGCAAAATATATTTAAGTAGTATCACAAATACACTCAAAAAAATCTATTTACATATCTAAAAACCGTATATTCAGTAAAAATCCTCCCACAAAAGGTATTTATAAACAAGAAAATTAATCTGATTTCATTGTCTACTGCTGGGAACAGAGGTGCTTTACTGCTAGCATAGCATTAACTATGCTTTTACAAAATAAACAAAATTATTCTGGGAAAAACTTGAACTGAAAACTGGACAACAACCACAAGGCATACAAAGGATAAGGAACTGCAAATACATAACTCTAGTAGTGCAAAAATGAAGAATAATGGCTTTTTTCCCCAAAAAACTTGTTCAGAGAAAAATACTACTGTGAATAAGCAATTTGAACCCCTCTAAAAGACTTACATTTTTAGGACTCAGTGCATTTACATATTTCAGCAAGGCTGATACTATACAGAAGGTAAATGAAATGAAGTCAACATAAAATTATGCTGTAACACAAGTTTATAACAAACTTTATGGCAAAATGTCTGAATATACAGTACAGATACAAACCTCGCAAAAAAGTTTTTCTCTCCCCAGAAATTTGTACACGTTACCACTAAACAACATGTACAGAACTGATAGCATATGTTACATTCTTTGGAATTAGATTTAAATTTCTTTCAGGCCCTGTGTTTTATACAGGAACAGCAGAAGGATAACTCCTCACTTGGATTACAGGAGCTCCCAGTCTTTGTCCCTCAGGCACATGCCTGAGGCTGGGCAGAGACCTGCAGAGAGGTTTAAGCACCAGGAGCTGGAGAAAAATTCCACCTGGGAATGTGGGTCACTGTAGGATGCTTTGCTATGAGTCAGTGCAGAAGTGAAGAACTGATGCAGTTGAATTCCTCATCATCCATAGCCCTAGTTTGATGGTGTTTGAAACACAACAGTCTCTTTGTCCAAAAAGGCCTCATAATTTGAACAGCTGTAAACATTTCAAGTTAGCATTTTCACCATGCCTTTGCTGTTTAAAACAGTAACAAAATCAGAAGTAGGAACACCTTAGCTCATGTTAGAACGACTTCAAATTCAGAAAACCAGAGGTCTATAATTGAGAAAATAGAAACATATCTGCAAACACATGATTAGTTTTGCAAATAGTATTTTTGCTCTCTTTTTCAGCTCTTTATCTGCCTTTCAGCAAACAGCTGAATATCACCCAGTCTATCCTAGAAAAAAAAATCTAACTTTGATAAGTAAGCTGGGAACCATTTAATATCCAGAGGCAAAACAGCAGGACAAACTGTTGCATTTATTCTGCCCAGAGCTAAGTCCATCACTGCATAGCAGATTCCTGCTCACAGATTCAGGAGAGGTCAGGAACCCCACACTTTTCTTGTTCTCCTTCCCCTTCAAAAAGAAAGATACAGATGATGTTCATAAAAATGTAACAGTAGCAGGAAGAGATCCACTCATTAAGATCTGTCCATTATAATTAGTGGCAAATGTTATGGTTGATATTTAAAGCCTTTCCAGAACAGAAAGGACTAACTTCCAGACTTCAAATGTTCACAGGGTTACTATCAGGTGTTTATGGGGACTTTACTAAAAATTTCTAAGGTTCAAGTTGTAAGAGTTTATGATGCAATCAGGTGAACTTCTACTGAAAGAGAAGTCAAAACAATGGTGATTTTACAATCCAAATGTAAAGGGAGTTTTTATGGATCTACACTCAGGAGCTGCTAACCAGGAATGGCAGACAGTGACTTCTGCAGAAGGCAGCGCTGCTTTTCTGCAACCTCACGAATGCTTGTTCAACCCAACCTCAAGTATCCAGTTTATGTGCCTGAACAAGGAGCTTAGGTACCCAGCTCAGGCTCCAGAGGATAGCTTAGAGGTGCTCTAAGGTGATTCAAGAGACATAAGGGATTTGCCTGCTTGACCTTTGGCACAGGAAAGCAAAGCAAAACAAAACAAATATGTAATGCCCTCAATTACAGGAAAATTCATCCTAGAATAAAAACCACATCAGTCTTCCTCTGGAAATATTTACTTCTCCTTGCTAAAGAGTAGTGGAGCACATCAGGTCACTAGCATGGATTCAGATATCTGGCTTTTGGACATCATAAATGAGATGATTCCAACCTCTGGCTCCCACATTAGGAACTTAAGTTGGATACCTGAAGTCAGATGGTGTGAGAACCCTCTGTCCTTACTGACAACAGCCACCTCTTGATTCCCTGACAGAGCTGCAACCACAGCATTTACTCAGAGAAAACCCAAAGGCATTGAGTCTTCATAGGATATAATTTCTCTCTCATTTCTTTATCCCCTTTTCACATAATGGAAGGGGACAGAGAAAGGGAAAGTGGTGTCGGAGGTGGTGTCTTGCTAAACAACATTGTCTTAGTAGCTGCCACTTGTAGATCTGAGAAAAATCACCATTTTGAAGTCAGTGGGCACAAACTGCTTTGGCTGTTGTAGCTCTCATTATCTATTTCAGGAGTTACTGATGGGTGTTAGCAGTGTTAGCAGGTTCTCTAACTTTGCTGGTTAAAGAGCTCAAATGGCATTAGAAAAAGCCATGATGGCAGAGACTTGAGCTACATACTACTTGCATGTATTTAAATCAAAAAAAAAAAGAGTTACATTTTAGACAAATATCAGCTACTCCCTAACATTTCTATTAAAATACTGATGGAAACAGAAAAAATAAACTGTAGGTCTACTGAATTGCACACACATATGCAAAGAAACCACCACAAACTACTGTCTTAGCCACTTACTTGTTTCACCCCTTGTTTTCTGTACTTGAGAAAATGACATAAAAAAGCTATGCAGCTTTTATGACTGAAGGAAAGGATTTCTAGAGTCCCATCCAGCTCTGGAAGGATTAAAATCAGGACCTTGTGGGTGGGAGAAAAAACTTAAGGAATATTGAGGATTCCCTCTTCTCCTAAGGGAATAATCCATTCAAACAAACTTTGCTTATGGTTTTAATAGATAATGAACACACTGGTCCAACTCTGTACTCAGAATTTCACAACATCAAGATCTTAGGCACACCAAATACTTCAGATAAACATGGGAGCAAGGGAACACTTGTATTCCCATTTTTTATCTATTTGGATTATTTTTGTTGTTAAATTCCTTGGGTTTTGTTTTACTTTGTTTTCTTCAGAGTAGCTTTTCAAAATAGAAACTAGTAAGAGCCTGGAAAATTCAGAGTCACCTAACAGTTGAGGGAAAAATGCTCAGTGCAGTTTTTATTCTATATATGAATTAATTACTGGGAATGTATGCTCAAAGATTACCAGCAAGATACTTAATGCTTAATGTAACACTGAATGTTTTTAAAACTCACTTCACTCACACACCATCTGAGGAGTATCAGAGCATTAGAGAGTTGTCTGATTTCCCTGCTTTCCACAGAAAATTTCCACTGATGGCAGTACAGAACTGAGGCAGGGCACAAGATGTAGAAGCAAATAGAACTAAAGCTTCTTGGTAGCTACTTACATACCGTAGCTCTATATTCTGGGTTTTTTGGCTCAGTGACCCCACCACATCATTTCAAGGACATGTAAATTGATTGGAGTATTAGCTTGGTTCCTTTCCTGTATTTAAACCGTATAGTGAACATAAATGACAGATCAGCATGGTGTAACATTCACAGGAGCTCCTGTCCATCAAACTGGTGTCTCTGAACAAAGGCTGCCTTAAGTAAGACATGTGAACATGTGACCTGTCTCCAAAATGCATGGCCATATTAAATAAGTCTCTTACATATGTACATGTAAAAAAAAATCAAAATATGGGTAGTTTTACCCTCTTCTGTTTAAGATTGCAATTTTTAACTGTTGCATATACTGTAGCTGCTCAAAAAGCTGAATAAAATGAGTAGAGCAGACTTTTTCAGAGAAAAATAGTCATAGAAAAAGTTTTAAGTCTGGTACAGTGAGAAAGTTCACAGAGCTCTCACTTCATTATCTCTTTGGTTGCTGATTAGGATTTGACCAGTTTGAAACCCTGTCCTGTATCCAGCACTGTGGGAAGAAACCAACTCATTTTCAATCTTTTTAAGCACCTAAAGCACGCTTTACAGACCCAGAACAGATTGAGGCCACAAAACCAGTTTGCCAAATGTACCAATGGGTAGGTGATGCGTGGGAAGTACATCATCCAGTGCTTGGCAACATCACTCCCCGTTGGCAAGTGCAAGGTGTAGTCGCTCCAGTGCTTGGACACGCCGTACAGCGCCTTCACCGTGCGGCCCTTGTCAGACCAGCTGATGTTGCTGTCAGGGTTACAGTTGTACTCAACCCACTGCCTGGTGAAGTCACCAAGCTGAGGAGGGTCTGCTTCCTCGATGTCTACAACCCTGGCCATTTCTGCTCCTTGCACAGCAACGTACTGGTCATTGACTTTTCTCACTTCTTTAACCCACGGCTGAGAGTTCTCGCAGTCCAAAACAATGATCAGCCGAGAACAGAAAGTGCCGTTCTTTTCTCTCCACCACTCCAGCAGCGTGTCAAGCCGTAAAGCATCACCCCCTGCCACAAGGACAAAAAAGATTTAATATCAGGATGAAGAAACAGAAACTTCTGCACAACTTTGACTGTTTTGACTGGTTCTAAGAATCCCTTAATAACAGATGTTTTCAATTCACTCTTTCTGTCTGTAAATGTTGCTTATCTCCACAGAGGTATTAACTGACTTGCTGTAGCAGATCAAGCCATTAACCCACCCTTGATTAGAAAGAAAACCCACCACCAATAACAAAAAAGGAATTCATTTACAGAGTGAAAGAAATTATAGCCAATGGAAGAAATCTGGAAAATACAGATAAACAGAAAAAAATCTGAAATAAAGTTTATTTTGTATTAAATCTTAATTTTAGGAACAGGAATAGGACTCTTTTTTATGTTTTTATGAATATTAAAAAAAAAGGTTCCTCCAAGAGATGAATTTAGAAGAAAATACATTTTCAAATGCTGGGAACCAAAACAGTTTCAAAGCACAATGAAAAAGCCACATGCAAGCACAAAAATTCACATGACCAGGAATGAAGAGATTCTCTCTAAAGAGACAGCTGTTTTCAGAGCTTCAAGAAAACTGGTATTGATTTACAACCCAATGAAACAAAAACTTCCTTGGAATTTTTCCACAATATTTTTTCTTCCTGTCAGGTCAGAAGACCCTTGCAACTAGTGCACAACTTCTCATGTTCTGTCTCAGCTCCCGCTCCAACAGCACTTTGAAAGAGGAGATTGTAATTAAACCTGATGTGTTACCTCTAGTGAGAAGTCCTTTTGCTTAAATGTACTGGATGCTACAGGATCTATGTAGCTTTGAAAAGCAGACTAATTCCTCAGATACCTAAAGACAACATCTTGCAAACAAATGAATAACTCTCCATTGTCTCCCCAGTGATATTGAAGTGAAGAACTGGTCTTGGTTTTGGCTAGCTGAAGCTATGATACAGGTTTACAACCAAAACACTCTACTTTGAAAATATCAACTTAAAAAAATGAAGAACAAAGGTATTTAAAATAACTGAATTTTAATTCCTGAGTGATTTTTTTCACTACGGAATATAATTAAGCAGTGTTTAAAATGTTGTTAGCTGCATATTTCAGCACTTACACTTCTACCTGTAAGGGGTGACAAAAAAGTGCTTCAAATAGTATCTCAATTAAAGGGTTGTGCATGCTATTGCAGTTAAAGTAAAAGCAAAACTACAGAGCTGCACCTTTCTCCAAGAAAATGAAAAACTGGAAAATTTAGTACCAAAGCAAATCTCTAGGATACAAACCTAAAGTAATGACTTGGTACGTGATCCTTGAATTGCTGTAGTTATTTACAGCAGAGACTTACATAGAAGTAGTTTCCCTTTCCTAGGTACACCTTCTGTGTGAATTATCTATAAAAATTTCTTTATTTGTTCACATTTTAAAGGCTTATAAATAAACTCCATTTAAGTGTAGCTATGTAGGAGTGCAGCTGATTTCAAAACAGCATTGGATAGAATCACTCAAAGAAAACCACGTCATCCTTCACAGCTACAAGCAAACACGTGCTTGGCTTCCAACCCTACGGACCTCCAACACATGGGTTTATCACCCAGCACAAGATTTAGGCACCAAGCTGTGGTGCAAGGAAATGCAAGTGAAATGTAAGTGTCTGGCTCTCTGGCAGGTTTCGCAGGACACCTCTGACTCTCTGGCAGGTTTAGCAGAACAACAGGTACACCAACACTTTCAGGAACAGAGGCAAAGCTTTATTATCCCAGCTCATGCCTTTGCCTTCTCAGACAACATGACCTCCCAGGTTGTTTGACTGCTCATACTTTATGCATGACTAGTTAACAGTTTCTTTTACATACCACTGTGTTGTACCTCAGCTTCCAACAACAGAGAAACATCATTACTGAATTAATAAATTCAGTAAGCCTCTTTTGAAAGATGTCATTACAAAGCAAAGACTACACTGCTACTGCTGTGCGGTGCCATGGCATAAACCAGCAGTGAAAAACTACACTTTCAATCAGATGCATGTTTTGTTTCATTGTTGTCACCTCTTTTCTTCCTCTTTACAGGTCAGAGTGCCCATTACTGGAATTGATTACGGAGTTCCAGTACACATTACTGGAACTGATGACCAAGGTTCTATCTGTAACAAAACGCCAGTGTCCAATACATGGGGCACAATTACACTCGAACAGCCTTTATCTTGTCAGTTTATACTTTCAAGTTACATGTGGGAGCAGTGATATCTGGAAGGAGGATCACATTATACTCCATCATTTAACTAAAATTAATCACAAAAAAAGCATGCAAGACCTATGACAGTTGCCTGTTCTTCTCCTTTATGTGACTATACATGTATCCAAGTAGAAGCTGAAGATGAGGTTGGACAGAGAACTGAAAAGGAGCTTTGTGAGAAAGTTGAACACCACTGCATTTACACACTGTATCTTACAGCAATGAAAGTTTTAACAGTTGCCTTGGCCTTTATCCTAAAAGCCAGATATTAATTTAGGTTAGGCAGAGAGACCTAAGCTTCCCAGTCACACTCCAGGGTGGCTAGATGTAGTAATCCAGGACTGTGGTAGAAGCTGTCCAATTTTTGCAGCAACATTTGGCTCTACACATGCAAGAAAGATGACTTTGACTATGCTGCTGGCTGGAGCACAGGTGGGAGGTGGAGTTTTGCTGACAGTCTGCTCCACACAAGGTGTGGACACATTCAGCAACTGCACAGGGTGGCAGCTGCTCTAATAGACAAAACACCCCCTTCTCAGAGAAGGCATTTGGCCACCCCACATACACTGTAGTTCACACTTGCACCAAGCTCACAGTACAGCTGTGGCTTTTTAAAATCTCTGATACAGATGAAGCCCTTGAGAAAAAAATACACACTGCTCTTCAGCAGGTCTAAAGGTTCAGGGAGGGAGCTGCACCAAAACAGGTAGAGAGCCTCCAGATGGAAACCGAGTCGTGCTTGGACACCTATCTCAGCATGAGCACACACTGAAGGGCATGCCTCACTGAAGGGCGCATGCACCTGGAGACATGGCTGACAAGGAGCCTGGAGTTCACAGGCAAAGTGCTATCCAAGAGAATCAATTCTATCCCAGGAAGAAAAAAGCTACAAATTTTCAATGTATTTACTATGAGATTCCCGTTCTGCACAGTGACCTCAGCTCCCTACAGCAGCAGAGCCAGGCTAAACCTTGCAATGACTTGACAGCTTCATTAAGTTTACCAAACAAATGGGCCAAGAAGGGGAGAAATGGTGAAGTCTACGCCAAGTCTATGACAAAGCATTAAACTGGCTCTTTAAATAGAGCTTTACAGTCTTGAGGCTACACTATGCCCACAATCACTCCCAAAGTCTACAATGTCAGCAAATCATACCTGTTTTTATGATAGAAGGTTTGTTATATGTTTGAAGAGTTTTTCTAGTGTGAATCGTGTATCTGCCTTCTGTTTCTTTTACTGATTCTGTCTTTTACAAAAAAAGCAAAGCACATCTTAAGGACATAAATGCAGTCCTTCATGACAGTCTGAGACAGTGTCACAGAACACTCTGGAATTCACTCTGTCATGTCCAAGGAATGAGAAAAGATTATGCTTGTTCATTACAGTGAACAAATATTCCTCAAAATACAAGGGGAAAATCTGTATTTGTAGCAGGACTGTGTAATTTCCACTTTTAATTCTATGCAGGGAAAAAAGCAATTTTTAAAGTTAACTTGTTGAATACAAAAATCATGTGGGAGGAAAATCAGGGGAATATGAAACTGTGTTTAAACTTGAAAGAATACATTTGGGGTCAACAATATTAGACAATTTTGAGAATAAGTGGAAGATTAGCTGGCTGTAAGAGGATTTTTATCAAAGTCAGTAAATACTAAAATGACATAAAGTTCATGAAGTAACATACCTGACTGTCATACAATGCAAGGGAAGGAAAGAGCCACCTCCTAACAATAACTTACCTGCAAAGGGTATACCAAAAGGGCTTCTGCATTTCTACATTCCCTCCATTAGCAGAGGTCGTCAGCCTGCAACCTGGCTTGTTTTCTCAATTTCTTGTAGTCTCTGAATCTCTTAACAGTCATGCTCTGTAATATTACCTTTTCCTTTCCTCCCTCCCTGCCAGGAACTTGTATAAACCTGTTCTCCAAAGACTGATGGTTCTTTGCCATTCTGAACAATCCCAGAGTACATACATTCAAAGCTTCAAAGTTTTGCAATACAGCATGATTTTCTTCAGAATCAATGAATTGATTTGGAAAGTTTATCAATAACCAAAACCATTAACAAAAAGAAGTCCCCAAACCACTTACCTGCCAGTGCCCATTCACCAGTGCCATGTGAGTGACCACTGTAATACAGAATGTAGGTATCATGTCTGGGTCCATCTGCAGTCCGAAGCTCAAGAAAAGACTTGATCTTGGAGTGAAGGGTATCAAAGGTCAGTCCACTTGTAGAGTAGTCACAACCATATGTCTCAATCATGTGATAGGCAAAAAATCTTTGGATGGCATTAAGCATGCCAGTAGACCTCAGATTTAACTCTTGGACATGCTCAGGTGGAAGAAGAGTTGGTTGGCCGTCAGGACTAAAGAGAAGGAGAACAGCTAATGATTATGGTTGATAATTATTTCATGCTTAGTGGACTTTTAGTAACAGGTGGTTTTTTTCCCCGTGCATATTTTCTCTGCTATGAGGTAGCACTGTTCTAAATTCAAATTTACTTTAAATTTAGAGTTTATAAACAACTCAAATGGCTATATTTGAGTGAGGGATCACCACTTCCCTTCTGTCACACTTCAATTCAAAGCACAGTCCTTAATCAGCCCCATGCTATTCCTGCAACTGAGAGACAGAGGGAGAGAAGGAAACTGTGATGGGAAGACAGGAGGCTCCAACAATTTCATAAAGTCCCACTGAGGAGCACTGCCTTCATGAACAGGCACTTTTTCATGAACAGCTAGAAAGAAGTGCAGGGAAAATGAGTGCTAATCTGCATAAACCATACTGCAAACTAGTTTCCAATAATGGACAAAAGAGAAATCCACACACACACTTGGCTCAGATACTCTGAAATACAGAACTCACACAAATACAGTTCTTTCTTGTTTGTGTTCACATGTTGTTCTTTAAGTATAAGAAATGTCTTTCAGATAACAGTATTCACAGCTTAGAAAATCAGTTTTAAGAAAGTTACAAACTAGACCTGGAGCAAACCATGTATGTGTATTTATGTCTACATAGACATGAATATGCATATATAAGAAAATAGAAGAGAATCCCTGGGTGCCAAAATTAATTTTATTTGTATTGTTATATATTTTATATAAAATATAGATAAATATATAATAAAAACATCCAAATCTATACAGTATATAAAATACAGAATAAAAATACAATTTTTTTAGGTCTACACAGCCATTCATTAATCATAATAATAGGAAATTTGGTCTTGCAAGACACCCAGTTAGGGGAGTGCTCTTCAGAATATATTTTCAGAAAGACAAAAGCATTCATCACTCTTCAGCTGATGTAATAAGGGTAATGAAAAGGAACATGACTGACAGCTGGGCCAAATTAGCCTCATTTATGCTCAGTTACAGACATGGAGTGGTTTTGTGGGTGATAATATGGAGATAAGTCTTACCCTACTAACACAAAACATGACAATATAGGGGTTTTTTTCCTGTATATGTATATATGTGTGTATTCTTCATGTATTTTGTTTGCAAGTCAGTGTGTAAAGCTACCTAGTCTCCTTATTGGTCTAGCTAATTAAACCTTGAACCTTCTCACCTGTCTAGAGCTTTTATGAAAATTAATATCCCACTGGTATAGCTACATTGAATAGCTCATCATTACTGTTTGTCTCAGCAAGTGAAGACAGAGTCTATCACTGAAACAGTCAAGCTTTGTTAATAAGGAAGTTTAGTTCTGTCAGGTCCTAAACAGTTGCTCAAGAGTATCTCATTTGCTCAAAATTAGAGGGAACTGCCTGTGCCAGAATAATATAATACAATGAAAGAATTAAATTGTTACCACGGAAACAAAATTAATTTATTTTTATTGTAATGTAAATTTTGAAAAATCTGTTTTTCAAATCTGTAATAATAATTGACATGGATTTTTTAAGGGTGCACAGCTGAAAAACTGCAGATCAGAAGCTCAGAAAATTTGTTTTTACAATGTTTAAGTTATCTAAGATTAGCACACTATCTTTGGTTTCTTTGATGTTAAATTCTTCCTTATCCACTAAATCCATTACATATAGTGAAGCTGTGAAGTTTTTGTAAAGTGGGCAGTTCTATTTTGAAGCCTCTCACTTCACTTATGTCTCTTGCAATCTGAAGAGATAATTTATATAGCTCCTGTTTATCATTTACAAAAAGAAATGTGCACACACTGATTTTAATTTTATGGCAAAAGCAGCATTTACAAGTTTAAAGCTTATAAGAAAAACACACAAATGGGCAAATAATAATACTACAATCCCTTTACAATCATGCATTTCTCATATGGTAACATTTAGGTTGGAACAAAAACCAGCTTCTAATTCTCAACACCAATATATGACACGTAGTCCACTTGCAAATCTAATTTTAATGAACTTTAAATGTAGACATTACCTTATTTAATTGAATTCAAAATTATTTTGAACTGATCTGTTCGGATTATTAAATCTTCTCATGGAAGATACCTGGTCTCAGTCAAATGCCCCAATCCTCCTTTGTGTGAGGTATGGACTGTGAAATCTGCCTATGCACAGCTGGCCTGTGTTCACCAGCTTTCTAAAAGCAAATTACCTAGATAGAAAGGTGGAGTTACTCATTCCAGGGTGAGAAAAAGGAGAACTAGAAAATCTGCCTATTATTTGAATTTGTATTTAATTGTTGAAAAAGCCAAGCAACAGCACTGCATTGCCTCCACGAGCAAACAGTACATTTATTTACACACTGTGAAGCTGAAATGCATATGGTAACCATACCTGCAAAAGTTGGTGGGAATCACAACAGCATACCCAACACATGTTCCTCCCAAGCAGTTTCCCAGCTCATGGAAAAGCCCATGAGCCATGGACTCCAAAGGTAGAACGATGAGAAATGCACTCATGAAGATCCCATTGGTTGGCTAAAAAGAAAATTAAGAGATTTAGGCATTGCATGAAAATCCCTTTGTTTGATCCCACATAATTGGGAGAGACATGCAAAGTATTACTCGTCATGTATATTTATTTTTTCATGTATTAAATGGTGAATTACCGTAAAGACAAATGTGAAAAACGACGTTTCACCTTTTAATATTAATTTATAAATTTAATAAAAATAAAATAAAATAGAAAAAAAAATAGACAATTGGGAGACAGGAAAAGATAGCTACTCAGCTGAGGGTGCAAAGCAACACCCTGTCTGTCTTCAGATCCTTTGCTTTAAGGACTTCTGTGTTACATATTTAAATAAGCTAATGCATGATTCAAATATTCATCTTGGTTTCAAGACCCCCCCAAGTATACAATTTATCTGTAAAATTCCATGTAGTCTGGGTAGATGTTGTAAATCTGTCTTCCGAAGATTCAAACCCTCAAAAGGCTCGATTGTTCTTTATCAGTCACAGGAATGCCAGGCGACCCTTCTGGCTTTTATCTAGTTACAACTCCCATTTCTTTGTTACAATTAAAAAATATACCTTCATTACATTTTAAATTCCACAAATAAAAGGAAATACAGTACAACCTTCTTCCATTATATGTATTACATTCATCTCAATATTTGCGAAAAGCCAACTCCAAAATATGCATTTATAACACAAATTAAAATCTTGGGGGGAAGGTGGCTGGTAAGCAAAGATCACTTTTCTGAAAGGAATGCATTTGAAAACACTGATAGTACAGAATTTAGCTGTAAAAACTGTCATCATAGCTTAGGTTTTGCCAACTGAGGCTACAAAATCAAATGTCACAAAACTAATTGTGTGCATAAAATAAGATCTGTAAGCATCTGCAGGGTCAGGCCTTAATCAGTAAGGTACACCACAGATATTATGCATCTAGCATCAGATGACAGCACACTGTACTGCATCCATCCCTGGAAGTATTTAAAAGATGTTTACATGTGACACTGTGGGAGGTGATTTAGTGGTGGACTTTGCAGTGCTGGGTTAATGGCTGGATGTGATGATTGTAGAACCTAAACCATTCCATGATCATTAAAAATATACATTTAACTTGTGGAATACTATGTATCACACAAGAGATGAATTCTGAGATCATTTGTGAACATTATTTCAATAAAAAGACAATTCTTTGTCAGTTAAATAAATACCAGACGAGTAAAGGAACATCCTCTACAGGACTTCACAGCATTCACAGAGCAACAGCCTATATTGAGCTTTCCTGCTTCATAGGGAAAAAGTAGTTTTGGAAAATATTACACTTACTAATACATAGCTGATTGCTGTAAAAACAAACAAACAAGAAGTTTTGACAGCTACATCTCAACCACTAGTAATAGTAAAATAAAAATGGACTTCTGAAATGCCAGATGTCTGTCTCTGAGAGGCAGAACGGATAAAGATTAATTTTAATTATTTTTGCATTATGTGAATGGGTTTAATGAGGCATCAAATGCTTTAGGAAAGACAGAAACAGTATTATAATATACAATTAAGCAAGAACTTTTAATATCCATGATGCATTTGTTAAATATTGACATTTGCTAGGTAGCAAAGAAAGTAAATTCATAGCTAAAGATTTCTGTCTTGAGAAGAATCCCCCCTACGTTTTATTCACCCTCTTTGTACAAATCTACAATATTAATGTTGTTTCTTTTTTTTTTTTTTTTTAATCTGGATCTTGATGGGCACTGGTAGTTCAACTTAACACAAAGTCAACACTATTAATAATTTGGAAAGTATATTATACTGAAAAAAATGACACCTAAACCAACCCAGATCTTGCTGGCACACGGCACTAGCTTAACTACGTTCAGATTTTAAACACAATTTCTTAGCTTGAAAGAGCAGCTTTACCCATCTAATGTGCTAAGAAAGAATAGTTTGCTACCTGTCCTGGTTTCAAAAAGTGTCCTATCATACTTCTGATGGAAGGATCTCACCTATGTGTCCTTGAAATGGTGACAGCAACACTTCTAATCACAAATAAACACCAGAATGTGATATTAAATAATAACTGACAGCATTAATTACCTGAAATCACCAGTAGACAGGAAAGCTTAAAACACTGTAACTATTATGGTACCACCTCAATTTGTTTTGTTGTCAACATGGAGAGAAGAAAGTCCTTTAGCTAAGGAAATATAATTCCTGTTTCAAATGTAAGCAAGTGCTCCTTTTTGTTGCTCTGTTTCCCCAAGGCACTCTGAAAAACACTCTGCGTGGCAGCAACAAAAACTTAAAAAGCTCTGGCTAGATTTTTTCCTGCAGAAACGTTATGAAGTATAAGACTGATGAAAGAGAGGAGTTTTCTAGCTAAATGAATTTCAAGACTTGGAGACTTGGTTTTCCAACAGTAGATTCCAGAAGGGTAATGTGTTTTAAGTTACAAAAAAAAGGGAAGTATTTTTGTGATAAGTTCAGCTTTTCCACCACGTATAAATATATTTTCTTGGACTTTGCTAGAGCAAACTGCTCCTATATTGCATTAGAGTTTTGATCACAGCGAACATATTACAAAACAAAAAATACATTTGCCCGTAAACACTAGAGTGATCATAATATCCTAAATAATACTATTATAATACTACTTTGTATGAATTTTATTGTAGTTTTCTTACAACATGCCATCTTGTTCTAAATACTCCCTGCACTTCCCCAATCCCCTAAACACATGCAACTTATTAAATCCACAGCGTTCTGCCACAACACAAATTGAAATTATCACAAAGACTCACTCTGACTGAGTTTAACTCCTAAAAAATATTTACATTTAATTATTGAAACTGCTCCTACTAATATGAAGATACTGGCAAAGAAAATTCCCAAGTACTTGTGAGATAAGGATCTCACACAGAAAGAGTAAGGATCATCTCGGTGATCCCTCTTGCTCTGTATCTTGCTTTGTGTTTGTACCAAATATTGTAACAGGAATGGGAAATAAGCTCTCTAGTGTAGGAATGCACCTCACGATGGTGGGGTATGCACACCACAGCAGCAGGGATTTCCATATAGGGAAGGATTTGGGTTTCACTCTTTGTCTCACTTATAAGGTAAAAAAACTAAAGACTTCAATGCTTTTCTTACCTTATTTGGCCATGTGCCAGCACAGAGATACCTAGTCAGATCTTTAGAGCTGTACCTCAAAATCCATTGCTATTTCTATTGGGCAGGATGCCAAGAATCCCACCTCAGTCTTCATAACACTTAAAAGAGAGCACAAAGGCCCTCGTGGCATTTTTGGGGTTTTAGCAGGTACAAGGGTCCTCCTTGTGTCTGGCATGGCTTTTTTCCTTTGTTCTGTATAGTTTGTTATTTTCACCTTAATGAAAACATTTTTGCTTTTCAAACATCTCCACTGATGCCATCTCACTAATATTTTAAAGCCTTTCTGGGGCTGCTGGCCAACTTCAGAGGTGACTCACCTGCAGGGGGCTCATAATTCTCTAGCTCCCCGTAGCTGTGTCACTACAGTGTCATGAATCAATCCAGCTCCATCTGAGGTTTAACTGTGTCATCTTTTAGAGGCCATCTTATGCTGTGGAATAGGAAAATGTTGGATTTTTTACATCTGTAGACATCTATCTAATGTAAAAATGCTGGCAATTGCTGTCAGCACTTTTTCAACAGTTTGGATTTAGAAGAAATATGTCACAAATGTAAAAATGACTAATGATCATTAGAACAAATCTATAGTAGGATAATAAAATATCTTAATCCAGCACTGCAAAAAATGACTGGTAGCAGTTTAAAATACCTAAACAATAAGAACTTCCAATAGCAAAAATATCTGATTTAGTAATTGCAGTAAAACTGAAGAGAGGTTCCTCCCTTAAGATAAACAGCTAAAATTCCAGGTGGGAACTGTCAGTGCTCTATTAAATCCCAAAGATCTGATGACTGGTCCTTAATGCAGCAGATGGCCATGGATACACAAACAGAGCCAGAAAGGGATTTTGTTCTTTCATCTGTTCAACCCATTTTCATTGTTTTTAACTGCACTAGTAATGTGAGCCTGCAGTACATCCCTGAACTCCAAGTGCCCACTGATTCCAAACAGACTGCTCAAAAAGCAAACAGAAGACAGGGACCATCTAGGCAATCCTACTAGAAAAAGGCCATGGGAAATCATTTTATCTCTTAATCTTTGGGGGGTTTTTTTGTTGGTTTTTTTTTGTTTGTTTTTGGTTTTTTTGGGTTTTTTGTTTGTTTGTTTGGGGGGGTTGGGTTTTTTTTGCCTTTGTCTGTCTTGTTCTAAAGAAATTAACAATGAAGTCTCATTTCAAATAACACAGAAAAGGTAAAAGAAAAAAAAATCTACCTCTTGCCTCTTATGAGTGAAATGACAGACAATAAAAGATTGGTGAGCTTTCACTAGCAGTAGTATCTTTCCACTTTCTCTTTTCTTGAGCACTGTTTATTGTTAAGTGTAACAGTGAGAACCCCAGAAGAATTTAGAGGTATTTTACAGCTAAGATGTCATTTTATACTCATGGATAGGACAACTTCCATGCCAAAAAATAACTACTGTGTGAAGCAGAATAACTCTGTAATTGGATTCCAATTTAAACTAACATTTTATGCATCTTGATTTTTTTTTCTTCAGTCACACCATCCATAACTAAATACAGTTCCAAAGACCTATAGAAGAGCCCTTCTGTTTAAGACAGAAAGGAAACACTAAAGATATGTCAACTAAGATGATCACAGGATCACCGAATGGTTGGGGCTGGAAGGAGCCTCTGGAAATTGTCTGGTCCAACCACTGCTCACACAGCAGGGTGCCTGGGATTGTATCTAACAGACCAATAACTGAGAAAGCTTACAAAGATGCCCTTGTGCATTTCCAAGCAAAAATATTGTCCTGGTTTTCATTATCCAAGCTGAATATTTACCTGTTTTTATACACAGGCACACGGAGATACACAAAACCCCCAAACAAAAGAAGTATAAAAGAAGAACACCCTCTATGACAGAGAAGGCTCAGGAGAAAAAAGGTAACATGCTAACTAATCTACAAACATTCAATGAACAGCTTATTTCAAATAAGGACAAGATATGTATATTACACATAGAAAAAAACTTAAAGAGAAAATTTGTAAAGCTACAAAGTACATCAGCTACCAGAGGAAACAGTCCTATAACAGGTTACCAAGTGGCCAGTCTATAGAGATTAATAAATAATCTTTCACTTTTGACTATTGGAAGAGCAGTGGAAAAATCTAGAAAACAGTTTGCAGAAAACAGTTGTCACATCACTGGCAGATGGATTTCATGTGCTGTGTTTCCCATCCCTGATTCCTGTTCTAAGCAGGGGAAAGCCTGTGCTTTACTCTAGTGCATTTGTTCCAGCAAACCCACAAGCAGTTACCAGTTTAAAAGCATACTAAAAACTCTGATGTTTTTAAATACAAAAATGTGAATCCCGAAATTAATGAAATTTTGACAGCAAACGAAACACTTAATAGACTCTTTAGACTAAAAAGTAATACTTTCTCTTGTCACCAGAGATCCCCTTCAGCACTGAGGAGCTCTGGAAGCAGTGGTGGCAGCAGCAAGGTGTGCTGCCACTGGGGATTTCAGCAGGCAACCTGAGGTAGAGCTCGGGACAGGACTGGAGAGGCAGAGAGCCAAGGAGGGCTGAGCACACACCCAAGAGAGGAAATCAGGAGCAAAAGTACACACGATAGAGGATGAGTTTGATAAGAAATGGTGAGCAATGAGCAATGGGGACTTAGGATACAGCTGAAGAGCTGATGGAACAGTAGGAAAAGAGGGAATAAAGGTATTAGAAAAGAAACTCAACAGAAAAGTCTTTAAAGTAACAGCAAAGCACAGGTATTGAAGGTAAATTGGCAAGAAGGGGAAAAACTGTCAGTAACAAAAAGAAAGGGGGGAACTAAACATGACCAGACAGTGAGATGAAAAAGGGCAAGAGTGGCATGGATATTTGAGAAAATATGCAAAGAGGCCAGAGGATGCAGCAGGGCCTCTGGGGGGTGGAAAAAAACCTCAAAAAAATTTGCCCCAAACAAGCAAAGTCTGAGGAGGATTTGATTTAAAATACAAGCCAGGAAGAGGCAAAGAGAATGAGAAAGACTGGATATGATTTGCATTCAAGTTATTTACCCCATGATAAATTCAAAAAACTGCTAATAAAAGTATGTCTAAGTAAATATAGATGTTACTATGCATACAGGCAACCACACCAGAATAAAAACTACAAAATAATTAGCTCTTCCCCAGACAGGAAAATACTCATACATACAGTAAACTTATTTTGTCTCCTATAAATAATTCAACTTAAATGGTACTGTCCATTTAAGTATGAGTACTCAAGTATGTAATGAATATTATTATTTTACTAACCCATAAAATTCACTAAAACCGAGAATAATGTACTGAAACAACTTACTTAATTCCATTACTTTACCTGCTCTAACATAGTTAATTTTTCTCTTGGTAATATTAAGTACAAGCCTTCCAGGGATAATAATTCTCTCTGGCCAGTAATTCAGAAAACCTGTAGGTACCTTGGCATAGAGCACTTAAGAAAATTTGATTTTAAGTTTTTGAGAAAAAGAGTGCCCCAAACCTTTCCAAGATCTTTGTCTGAAAATTACAAACTCTTCATCTGCAAATTTTTCATCATTTTATTGGATCCTTGAAGAAGTAATATCTGAGTCATTTGCATGACTTCTTCTGGATCTTGTCCAATCCAAGGGCCTAATTACGAACAGGCACATGATTAATTGCTGAAATAAGTTGGTGCTAAAGACTCTATTGACCTGACTGAAATTACTCAGAGAAATGTAAAGGCAGGTGCTGACCATTTCCTGCAGATTTTGCAAAGAAAATGTCCACATATTTTTACCAACAGGACAAGACGTCCTTCCTCTGCAGCTATAACAAGGATTATTCTCAGAACATGCCCCACTGAAAGAAAAGCTGTTACTCCATTTTTTAATGCCCCAACTTTAACACATTACTTCTACAGTTCTCCCCCAGCACATAACCAAGCACCCTGAACAGAGAGTTTAAACCCTTGCCTTCTCACAAAAGCCATGTTCCCCTTAAAGAAAGGTCCTTGGCTAAAAAAACTTTTAGGCTCAACAGCTCTGCATCAGTAAGAAAACCACTGTCTCTGCTACAGCAAGTTAACTCACCTCACTTCAAAAACCTTTCCCCAGAAGGAGATTTGATATCTTTCTGGCAATTTTAATAAAATAGGATACTTCTATACACCAATAACAGGTGTCTGGCCTGTTTTAGGTCTTGACTTTTAATATACGTGAGATTCATACGAAGCACAGATTTACAGTTATTAGAAAAGTTAAGAGGGCATATATAAAGCTTGCAAAACATTTTCCATGAAAGGGACCCCCCGCCCCTTTCCACCACTCCATTTCTGGCTAAAAGTGAGATTTTTTAATAAGTTATTGCTAATTAATTATAGCAATAATTAATTAATTTCCAAGGCCCAGATTTCTAGCAATTCTGTTCATAGGAGGTCAATCACAAAGTGATTTCAAGCCACCTCTCTTATCAAATGCACTATAAGCAAACAAGTTTTCAGTAGTGAGGAAAGACACAGACAAAAAATGCTTCACTTTCCAGGTAACATTTAACAGATTTTAAATATAATTCACACATACTGAAACAACTACAGAAATTCCAAACAAATGTTGCAAAGACTGAAAATTGTTCATCTTATACATGCAAAAAATGTTTTAAATCATCTTCAGAAGACCAAACACATTTTCAGGAACTGGGGACCAAGGAATACTTGGCATTCCTAAGAAACTCTATGGAGTAATACATTAAAAATGTACATGTAAAATGTAAAAAAAAAAATCCTTAATATAAGAATGCATGAATGGCTGTATTAATCTGCACCAAACGTCCATCCAGAAGAATATCTGGTTTCCAAAGGGGCCAAATGGATGCCTAGGAAAGACTGTAAGGACAGACCAAACGTTTCCCAAGTACTTGAACCACTAGTGGCTCAAGAACTTCCTGAGCCAGATGTGGTTTCCAGATGTACACAGACCCCAGTGAATTTTGTCCAGCTTCCTCCTGTGCCTCTGCAACCATGGGGCACACATGGCATGCCATGATACACAGCCCCAGAGCTCAGCACCATATGAGGAACTATCCCTACATACCTGGCCTCCAAGTCTTGCCACCTTGATCCCCCTCAACTTTTGCACTGAACTGATTGTTTACCGTTTATTATCAGGATTGTTTACTATCTCTACATTTGTGGTTCTGTTTCCTTCTGTCCTTTCTGCAAGTCCAAACACCATAGCTGTGAGTGATGATAATCTTCCAAATAAAAGCAAAACTACCCAGTGTTTCTTGCAGGCTTGTCTGTTACAACTCTCATATTCTTCATACAAAATACAAAACCCCAAACCAAACCAAACCCCAACACAGAACCTTACAAAGCAACTGTTAACTTCATCTTCCACTATCTTCTTTAATACTGCTCATCCACAAGGTTACTCAATGTAAAAAAATCTGCAGGATTAGAAATTCCACAGGAGTGAGCAGGAAATTGTTCTGGAAACACTACAAAGACATGTCTGTAAATCTGATCTGCTGTAAATAGTATTTTCTATGTATTAATATATGTTTGTAATTCATATAAGAGGTGAATGGACACAAAATTAATTGTTATTGTTGTTTATATCAAATTGAAAAAGAAAACAGACTCTGACTGCCCTGCTGCAACTATGACAACACACCATGTGTCTTAACTTGGGCACTGAATAAACACTTTGAAAGAAATGTATGCCTTCTGCTAAAGAAAAGATAACATCCTTAACTCATAAATGGAAAGGGAAGTCAAAGGACACTGTGATTTTAATGCCTGATCTTTCAGATACCATATCCTGGGGTGCATAACTAGATTTGAAAGTGAGACACTTAAAAGCTCACGTTATACCAACAAATTATCAGTTTATCAGCTGACCTCTGATTCCATGTAACTGATTAAGAGCAAAGCAAAATTACTGAAAAATACATTATTTAATACATTTCCACCTAATTAAAATAGTCCACAACAAAAGCCCTAGATGTAGTGAGCATTACTAGGGTTTAAGCATTATAGTGATTTATTTTGAAAAGAAATTTTATGGCACAATGAATTCAAAAGCAAAACAATTTCTCAAGTAGGTAAATACAAAATACTTTGCTTACCTCTTCTGCCTTTGGTAAAAGGGCTTGCCTAAAGGAAGCATTACCTTTTCCCATGCTCCCAACATAAGGAAGCTGGTAAGCTGCAATTGCTTTAACAGGTCATAGTCAAGGCAGCTTGAAGTGTTAACTTCAGAGCACATGACAGTGAAACCATGCATTCCAACTCTGAACTGCTAACCCACAGCACACCATCAAATTTTAGGAATTTTATGGAGCCAGCAATTCTCAGGATTATTGTCAAGAGGAGATCAAGATAAAGAGATTATTATTTACCTGCCAAGAGACGGCTCCCAAAACAGCAGTTGCAACAAGGCTGAAAAATACCAGCTGTTCTGAGATCAAACAGAAGTGACGCATTCCTTTAGATGCCATGACTCTGTCCAGGCTGTTGTTTTCTGCACGGTGAGTGTAGTACACCTTGTGGCAGTCATTTAGTTTTGTGTGAAATCCCCAAAGAGTTATAAAAAAAATCACATGACAGATCATCCAGAAAATTCCAAAAATAGAAAAACCAGGTATTACAAAATACCAGAGATCCAAATCACGTAGTTTAAAGGCTGCAAGAATGAAAAAGATTAATTCAATGACTCCAACGGAGATGACAGAAAGCCGCCTGCAAATTTTACCACGGTACAGGTAGGGCTTCCATCGCTCGGTAACAGACAGTCCACTGAAGTAAACGTCCAGAAGGGGATCTGAAATGAGGCAGCTGAAGAAACACGCCAAGGCAAAAGGGTTTGTGGGGATTTGCAGTGATGGAAAAAAGAGCAGGGATGCAATGGCTCCAAAAATTGCCAAGTTCGGAATTGCCAAAAAAGACTTCATACGTAAGTCAATAATCAACATGGCCAAAGCCAAGACCAACAGAATAATACTTACAGATTTTTCTACCAGCATAGTTGTGCTGGCAATTGCAAATCCAACTAGCTCCAAAGATTCAACTGTTGTCAGCAGAGTTGGTCGATGATGGACACAACCACAAATCCTCTCAACCAAAGCACATAATATCCTTAAAACAATGGAAGAGAGAAGCAAATATTTTGTAGCTTCTTCTTTCACATCTGTTTTGAAGGCAGAATTATTGAGAAAACAGAGAAGGCCAAGTAAAAAACCAAACCAAAGATTGGAGAGACTCAAACTTGCTGTTTCCATTGAAAAATAGTAGTACAGTATGCTGGCAATTCCAAGAACAAAGAGGCCCAGAATAAATATCACCAAAATCAGTGCATCTGCAGTTTTTTCCCACCTGACATAAAGGCCCATGCAAATGGCAACCAGTAAGTTGATTCGGGCAAGATAACCAAGGTATCTGACTGATGAGTGCATGTTCACTTCTCTGTTTGCTTCTTCCAGCCTTGTCATAGCTGCATAGAGACAGTGACTAACGCAGTAACGCAGTGACCCACACATCTAAACTGCAGTTAGGGGTTCCACCCGCTTGGCCGACAGTAAATACTCAGGTTTCATCCAACGAACACAATGCGACTGCTGCCTTCTGGAATATCATCTCAGTAACAGAGGTCCAGAATCCTTGATGTCCTGGAAGAGAATTAAGAAAAGTTTTAGTGGCAAATAATTCCTTTTAAACCTACAGAACATAAAAATGATCCATCCCATCTCAGAAAGATGTTTAATATCTAGAGTTAAAAAAACACATTAAAAAGACCAATTAAGTGTGAAAACCAATATAAAATGGGTTCTGCATAAATCTTATTTCATAACTTGAATGAGAGGAAAACAATCCTGGCCTGGGCAGTTTTCCACAAAATTCATTGATTAGGTATCTGTATTAGCTATCTATGGATATCCAAAACCCTTCTACGAAAGCCACTCGCTTCTAGAACCTTTTATAATTATTTTAAAACACTGTCTTATTTCACCATTACAATTGATAAGTTCTCACTTTATATTACATCTTTTCAGCATGCTTTGCAAGACTTACTTTTAGTAGTCAAATAAGTATATGATTTACAAAAAGAACTTCCCACTCAGTTAATGAGCTTAACCCACAGTAAAAAAGATATTATTATCCCCATTTCAAAAAAGGAGAGTGGACACACAGATGTAACAATGGCATGATTTTCAGAGATTTCTCCTAATGTAAAATCAAAACCTTAATTTGGACCCCTTCAAGCTAGTTTTGCCCCTCCTCAAAAAACAAGAAAACAAACAAGCTGATCAGAATAAATTTTACATTTAAAACACAAGCACCTCCTACTCAGATCCATTTAACTGATGTGATTTTCTTTTCATATAGTTAGGAACAGACAGTAGTATTTTTAAGGGGCATTTTGTAATGTTATGGGCAGTCTCCAACACATAAAAACACCTCTACGTAGCCTCTATAATTTTTTAAGTAATTAACTAATTGCCCATCTTACGGAGACTTCGAAGAGTTACTGGTATGATAGAGAAACCAGTGTGCCAAGAACATTCAGTGCTAGGTTATAGCTTACTGCTTTTATTTATAATGGTCAGGGAAGTGTTAAAAGACACCTTGACTCAAATGCAAAATTTAGACTTTATTCTCAATTTTTAAATTCTCACTTTTTAAACCAGTGAACAACAAATGATAAAGCAAATTAACTGCTTTGCCCATAAGTTTTGGCAGATTCGAAGACTGACACGCAGCGTAAAACCAGCTTCAGTAATTGCTGCAGAGAAAAACTAGGCCTAAGAAATCCTGTTGTTTAAATTACTTTTTGGTAACATGTATTTTCAAATTATGTTATATATCCAACAACAATGCAGATATTACTTGGAAGAACTATGCATTAAAAATCTGTTTACCTGAAGCAGAATACATACCATATATTTAAAGCAAATTGCTATTACATTAAGTTATTGTAAGTTAAAAGCTTTTTGGATTTCAACTATGCATTTTCATAGTATTCATTATTATTAGTGTTTTACAGATACTGACTTAATTCTGAGTTGCCTGGATGCTTAATATCTCACAGTATCTCTTCCCTCCCTTAGTAAGGTACTTTCTGCTCCTCTCACCCATTGTTTCTCCATTATACAGACACCACAAACACGAGTTAGCTTTCATATTCCGGGTCACGATACTTCAGGTTTCATAGGACTGCCTGCATCTCACTGCTTCTTGTACTACAATCAACATTCATTTTATGGACAACTTGAATCATTTCTTTCAGCAGCTACACGTGACCTCCCCCTCCCTCTCACTCTCTCAGTTCAAGCCATGAATACAGAGAAATGATTTCCCATCTCCTTTCGACCCGCAGCACTGACACGCGACTGCCGCTCCTCTGAAGAACATCTGCCATGCCATGCTGTTGATCTGGATTGCTGAGCCTTTCTGGAACCCCTCCAAGCCAAGGGGCTAACCCTATAAACGCTCAGTTGGACAACAGCCCCAGAAGCCAGCAGGAATGAGCCCCTTGCACATGAGCAAATGACAAAGCTTCCGCATCACACCTGGCTTAAAATTCTGCTGTGATCACTGAAATGTTTTCAGTGGGATCGATAACAGCAGCAAACTCCCCTCCAGGCAAACCACGAGCCACTCTGACAGAGCACAACTCTCACTGGGTCAGCTCCTGCAAAGTGGCGTTTTGCTGCCAGCACATCACAAGAAACATTAAAAAGAAACTCCTCTGCTCCTGCCCCACCAGCTGCTTTGGGTGCTGGGGTGGGGGAACAAGGGGGCAACATGTCTGTTCCTACTGCAAAGACACAAAATCTACAAAGGATTTGCAAAATGACAGCTCCGACTGTGAATGCAATCTCTTCTCCCTGACCCTATCTTCTAGCCAACTAGCAAAAATGTCTGTAGTCCTAAACCACACGATTAAACATTAGCATTTTTTAACCAAAATATATAGTTGACTGTTTATGAAGAGGAAAAGGTGCATTTTCATGATTAATGTATCCCATCACACAGCCATTACCAAATAAAAGACAACAGTAATTCAATTTTAAAGAGAAACTTCGATAACTGATTTCTTCTCTAAAACACAGCTATTTGCTAGTAATTTCTGCCGATACTTTGTTTACACAAGGACTGTTCAAAGTCCTGGGGTGGGGTAATGCTGTTATGTTTGTTTTAAGCTAATGGATTTAAGGTTTAGATTGAACACGACTTACGGATCTCAGCAAATCACATTTAGATTCAAAACAGAATGTGGACACCCACTTTTAAAGTATTTGTCAACTTTTGCAAATATAATTTCAATGAAAACCTGGAGCCTCATTAACATTTAGATACCAAACTATCTAAAAGCTTTCCTATATGAAAGAAACACTGCTTTCAATGCAGCTTTTACCCTAACTTGTCTAAGAAAGCTGGAAAAAACAACCAAACCCCAAAGCTCGTTCAGTAGTTAAGCCCAGGTGAGAACTATCTAAAACAGTGAATCCACTTTCCTTCGCCTTTATCATTCCAGTTTAGCACTTCTTTTTAAAGCAATTCTGTAAGAGTTTTTTTTTTTTTCTTTTCAACAGAAAGTCCTATTTAGCTAATACATTAACACAGCAGACTTTAACCCCCCGCTGACGGATTGCGTTAATTTCCAGATGTTGACACCGCGCCCACAGCGGGGATGGCCGGTTTGGGGGAAGGGCGCGTTCCAGGCTGCAGCTGCGGGGCCGGCCCGGCCAGGGAAGGTCAGTGACGGCACTGGGCTCGGTGAGCAGCCTCCCCGCGACGCCGATGGGTGCTGGCGGCCCCCGCGTCCCACGGCGGTGTCCGACCGGCCGCCCTCGGTGACGGCCCCGCCGCCCCGCCCGGCCCGCTCTCACCTCAACAGGCGGCCCGGAACCTTCCCGCCCCCCGCGCCGGCCGCCGCCATGCCGAGGCCGAGCGCGGCCCTTTCCGCTACGGGCCGCGCCGAGGCTCAAACACCGCCGCACCGCCAGGGCGCGGCCGGATAGAATTATGAAAAAACCCAACCAACCAACCAATAGCCCCAACCAAGCCCATAAACAGCGTCAACTGGTGCTTAGGCAGGGAAACGGGAAAACTGTGCTTAAATTAGGACTGCGAGGCAGACTGAGCCCTCCCTATCCTATGGTCCGGCGCGACTCGTGCGCTTCCTCGGCCTCGGGGTGCGTTTCTCCACGCTCGGTGTTGGAAATGCACGTTTGGAACGGGCCCTCGCAGGCAGGTGAGCAAACGGCGGGAAGGTTCTGGATCATGGCAACTCCATGCCCTGGCCGAGAGAGGCAAAACAAGAGGAGTCTGAATGACAGTGCTGCTCAGGGGCTCTTTGAACTGCAGGTGAGCTGGGCTGCTGCACAGACGAGTCCTTTGGTCCTGTAATCTGTCATCACAACCAGCACATTCTGCCCCCAGTCAAGAAACACTAGGGCAGCCTAACCATCCAAGCTTGCCTGCCTTTCCTTACTCAATTATGCAGACAACTGATTCACAAGAACCTCAGTCATCCCCCAAATCATTACACCTCTTCAAATATTAGATAAAATTAGCCCAAAGGCCTAGAAGTTACATGGGTTAAAACCAACAACAAACAAAACCAGTGAACCCCCCAAATAAACAAAGAAAAGCCCAACAAAACAAAAAACCCCCCACAAGCTAAGAGGTTTTCCTTTAACAAACACTACAGTAGAAATCTCAGTTGCCTGGTGAGGGTCACATGCTTCAGATGTTTTACTAGCATTATGGACAACACTTAATTGGCACTGTATTGACCCAACATGATCTCCTTATACTCCTCAAGCAACTATGGAAACTTCTTTGTGAATGTTTTACTCAGAGAGTAAAATAACCCAACTAAGTTTCTGTGCAAGTTTGTGAAACAAAACCTTTCTAAAAAAGACACCTTGCTATTCTACAGGTCGAAAACAACTGAGGGAAACAGAAAGAGGAGGAAAGATGAGCAGAAAACTTGCTGCTGATTAATGGAGATATGATTAAAAGGCCTTGAATGATCACACCTGTAAAGCAAGTCAGGCAGTCTTCCTGAAGCAGAACGAGGCAGAAAGGATCTGCAGGAAGCAACACTGAGCACAGCTGTGAAATGCTATTTAGTCACCTTCACACTCACTTAAGAGACCAGAATACACCAGGTAGGCTGTGCAGTGCTAGGGACACACTTCAGATCTGCTGAAATCCAGTCTTCCTAGAACTTGTATCTGAGCAGGAGCCTTGAATTTTCAGTTCTTTGGATATCTTTTCCCACTGCCATCCTTTTCCCTACACCTCCAGTATTATCACAATGTAGAAAAAATACAATAATGATATCAAAGGGCAACATACAATGGGTGCTGTAGAAGTATTTCAGTGAGATAGAGAGGAAATTAAGAACACGTAGGGATAGATGTGAGGAAGTGCATTAGAAAGTGGTCACAACTAAGTGGGCAGGCAAAGCAACATGGTAACAGAATGAACTGGAGGAACTTACAAACCCCTTCTGAAAAGCAAAGACCACAACTGAAATGTAGAAGCTGAAACCGAAGTACCAAATTTAACATTGTTACGAGTTATAAAATAAACCTGAGACTACTACCTCCTTGAAAACAAAGAAAATAGCTTTGCATTGATTTCACTGGACTTCAGCATAAACAGATCGCACAGAAAGGAAAAAAGACAACAGCTCTACTTCAAAGAATTTTTAAAAATGTTTTCAGTTTTTCAGATTTTTTTTAATAAATGTGCTTTGTTCACAAAAGAGTGACATAAAAGACAACAGAGATGCCAATACATGTTTTCTTCCTTTTCTTCTCCAGCACCTTAAGAATGAAAGATATCTTGCACAGTCATAATTTTTAAATATTTCATAACCTAGAAATAATATTCTTGCACCAAAGCCAAATATACAACAACTCCTGATATCACCACTTTATTATTAAGGGAGATGGTAGTATTTATGTAAATCACACTTTCCTCCTCCACCACAATCTACTGTCCCTTGTGAAAAAAACAATACAAACCAAACAAAAGAAGAAAAAAAAAAAAAAACCAACACAAAACCAAGTAACCAATAAACTCACTTTGGGCATTTAGAATGATCAGCAAGAAAACCAAGCTGTTATGAATCTTAGGTCCCTAAACCACAGTGCTGTCACCAACCTCCCAAAAAGGATTAAACTTTAAATCTTAATATTTAAGCTATTTTGGGGGATAGATCTTGATCTGAATTGCATTTCTTTGTGTATGAATCACAAACTCATTTACAGTAATCAATGCCAACACATAGGTTTGATGGTGTACTTGTTTTTGAATTGAGTATCAGTTAAAATATGAGGTACACTTTGCAGAATGCACATATTAACCTCCCATAAACAGCTGAATTTACAGCAGCAATATTTTAACAAGAGCACTGCTGGAATCAGTGGTTAATTGGGAAGAAAGGCTTTCAATGACAAAAATTTTAATGAAAATACTGACTTAAAGCCAATTTTGAAGCCATTGTGTATTTCATTAGAGAACTATTCTCTGTAACAAAAATTAGCAAGTGAACCATGACTCTTGTATGCCTAACCTTAATTTCTTCTTTTTACACATCAGAATATAATTGTTTGGTTTGTACAACTGTCATTCAGACTGAATAACAAATCTGAATTAGGTATTTGGGAATGCTTTAAATTCAAGAAGACACAAAAAGCTTACATTAAAGAATACAGCACCACAGTCCAGATCACACTCGAGTGTAAGCTGGACCAATGTGATTACTCTATGTAGGAAATACTATAAAAGAAAAACAGGTAGGTCAAACTGTGACACATTCAGTGCAAAACTTCAGTGGAAGGAGTAAGTTTCATTTTTGTAGCAACCACTGTAAAATCCACACTACAACTTCCATTCAGCTAGCAACTTCCATACTATAAATACAATGTGGTGGTTTAATATGGTGTAAGATATTTCATGACAATCACCTGTGAAACTGTCTTAGTATTTTCTTACCAATTTTCAGAAGTCAGAAATAAATCATGATCTGGCACCTAGTTCAAATCATTTACTACTAGGCACTTACATATAGATTTAAGAGCCTAATATCCAAATCTGAAAATTCTGGCCATTATTTTTACATGGAGGAAAATCTAAGCTAAACTAATAAAGAATCCTCTTTTTTTAACCACTGAACAGAATTGATTTTTCCTGCAAAAACTCACAGATTCATTACACAAGTTAAAAACTTAATAGATATGAAAACAGATGTTTCATCTTCTTACAGTGCTGACCAGTTTTCAGTCAGTTTTTATTTAACTGAACAGGGGATTTTTGGGTCCTAATAAGCAAACAAATAACATCACTTGTGTGGTCTGAATTACATGGCTTTATGCAAATATGTGTATCCTTGAAGAACTTGTACTGTTATATTCCTTCTTACAAAATCAGTTTGGAGTCACTGGCTAACTTAGAAGGTCTACAAATAAGGACAATTCAAGAAAAAGTTGTTTCTTTTTAAAATGCATAAATAATTTACTTTAAAACATGACAAAACCCACCCTGTCCCCCCTGCAAAAAACAGATTGAAGAGAATACAGGACACCATAGCTGGGGAAATACTGATGTATCTTAGTGCTTGTATACTCATAAAACTGCAAAACATATTCCAGCTTTGAAGTGAAACATCATTGTCTAGACGTACCATACTCCTCTAGGGGAAAAGCCTCTTCAGAAATTGCTATTTATGCAATGAAATTACACAGTATGTATAACTGTGGATGAATATATTCCAGTGTTTTGGTGTTACATCAAGAGGGCTGCAATAAACATAAAATCAAATGTGCAAGCATTATAGTTTCTCCAGCCCAGGCTTAACCAGAGTGAAACAAATTTTGGAAGAAAAAAGTTTTGTTCCATAATTAAGAAGGGACATTTGTAACCAAGTGTCTTAACCTATCTGCACATTTAATTAAAGTGCAAATTATTTCTTCCTACATATACTTCTCAGAAGCCCACCAACTCCAGTGCCTTAAGCTCAACCACATTGAGTTAAAATACTGAAACAACATTTAACAAATTAAATAGAATTCACACTTCACAGCACTAAAGAAAAGAATGGTACCTTTCTTGAAAAAAAATAGTGATACAAATCTAAAGAAAGTAACAGCAATTTATGCTATGACATGAGTCATTTGCATAAAACTTGTATTTTTTCACTTTCATACAAGAATAAATTTTAAAATTCAAAAGTAGAAAAAAATAGCAAACTCTGTAAACCTTTGCATTTTCTTTATGCAAACCATTTTTCTGTGTTGAGCCCATGTGAGTATAGCAAAATTAGTTAAGCAAGAGGTTTGACTGAGAGGGCATTTCAATGACTACATTAACTTAGAAGCAATATAGGATCCTCTAGCTCATAGAAAGGAATTGAACTAGACTGGCTTTCTCCAGAGTCTGAGTCATAGGGAGCATCAGGGAGCTCCATAAAACCATAGGCTAGCTGTTCATCTTCTGTGTCTGACCGAACATAGCAGGCGGTGTTGGAATACTCCTCCTCCTCTATGCTGTTGAAATCCTGTGGGATATACAACATTCCCGGGTAGTTCCTGCTAACTAAGTCACTTGTTGTTTGCAGGGAAGTTTTCCTAAATGCCATCAGGTGCATGTGAGAAAACTTGGAATACTTGAAGCGTTTAAAACCCAAGGACTCTATGGCAATTTTCCAGCTTTTCATCATCATAGCCCGGCGATTCTGATGAGATGAGTCAGGAGTTATTACAAGCAATAAACCATTTAATACGAGAAGTTCATGTGCCTTCTTGCAGCATATCCATCGTTGATAGGGTGATGGAAAGTAAGAAAGAAGGAGCGAGAAAACGACAACGTGGAACAGTTCTCCAGGTAGAGAATCAATGGGATTTTTCAGTTGCTTAAGAAAGGCATCTATAGCATCTTGTGCCAGTTGAAGAGGTTGCTGAATTTGAAGATTTAGGAAGTCACATTTATATACGCTCTGGTGGAGTGACAAAAACAGAAAACCAAACATCCAAGTTAGTTTAAAGAGCAAATACAACCAAAATCCACAGAAAAATCAATGATTCCATTAAAGAAATGTCAAGCCTGCTGAACGTTCCTCTTGCTATTAAATCAATCTTAAAAGAAAAATTTAACGCATATGCAAAATTTTAGATGTGCAGTGTTTTACTAGAAATTTGATAGCTGAGGACAGTTAATTAGAAAAAATATTTATCTCCAAAAGAAAAAAGTATTGAATCAACTATCTCACAAATTATTTAAGAAATCAGAAGATTGCTTGTGTTTTTACAGGTGCTGAAAGCCTTTTATAGGTTTTTATAAACCTGAAGTAAGTAATTAGAAACTAAATTTGATACCTCAGAATTTCTACCAGTTCTTTAAAAGGAATCCAAACAACTCAGTAACTTGGTCACTTGAGAAAAAGTGTCAGATTTTACTGGTAAAGACACACGGAATAACAAGGCAATATAGATTCTGAAGTTACAAAACTGATTTGCAGCAGTGACGTAGATCCATGTTGTAGCTTTGCTGTAGATGCAAAGTGTAGTGGTACACATTTGGGCACTTAGCAAAGTAAGCTAAGGACCACAAATCAGCTGTCGATCATTTGTGCACTCAAGCTGTCCAAGACTAGAAATGACACCACAATGCAACATACAGAAGAATAAATTCTTAACATCCTTAATCACAAAGCATTCAAAAAGTTAATGCATGCGCTTTAGTGAATCCAAGTTTTGGCACTTCACCCAAACCCGGGACTGACTTTTCACAAAAAAAGGTAGTAAGATACAATGTTGTGATCTAATAGCAACGAAATTGGTGCCTAATGCCTAGAAAATGTGCAGTGAATGACAAACATGAAACAGGTAGGCAAATATGAAAGCAGACACAAAACATTCTGTGGAACACATCTGAAAGGTGGAATTAAATCTGCTGCATTTTAATACCATGAAAATAGTAATAGTAGAAAAATAGTAGAAAAAGTGTGTTTTATGAAGCAATATTCAAAAAAGATTACTAGAACACTATTTCAAGGATATTCATGAAGGAACTAATATGCACAATTGCTTTCAAGTAGAAGAGAATGTTATTTCTGTTCATAAAAAATCACATTCTCTTCCAAGAGTAAGCAGAAAATGACAAAAAGTAATCAATGTTCAAAAAAACCCTGTTTTGTTTTTTGTTAGCTTTAATCTTGCCTTTCAATATGCAAAGATGCAGAAAAAAATTTGCATTATGTGGCTATAACCAAGAAATTTTAATTGCAACCACTACACCTGTAGGGCTATATTCTGTTTTCCTGTAATACTGAGGAAATTACAGTAGCAATTACATTATATCTTCTAGTAGTTTTAAAAGTTTTAAAAAAGTTTTAAAAGAAAGAAGCATTTTGAAAACCGATTGTTCAGAGTGAACACTTAGAACTTCAAAACTTCAAGAGTTAAAAAGCTAGTGGTCACACAAATACATTTGAAAAAACCAATTTAGACTGCAATTATTTCCGAGTAGTGGAGAAACACAAATTAGTAACGCAGAAATAATGTTTAAAGACAATTTTAGGACTACAGCATGTTTCAAGTGGAATCTGTAACCAGCTTTAGGATAAAAATGCTGCTAAACTGGAATTTGCCACTAAACTTTCATTATACAAGTCCTGAACTAATGTTTAAGTCCTCAGGGACGCTGAAACAGTATTTGTATCTCAGTGCATCCACTGACATTTAAGAACACGATCCTACTTACATGAATAATTTGCAGATATTTCACAGAATATTCTGAGTTGGAAGAGGCCCTCAAGTATTGAGATATATGTCCTAATTTTTAACTCCAGTACCCTTCTGTAGCCACTTTTTTTTTTTTTTGTCTCAGACTGTATTACTCCAATACAACATCTGCTGCACACTCCAGTCTCAGTTTCCACTCTCCTAGCTTCTAATAATGCATGTTTCCCTCAGAGGAAGTACACCAGGACACTGAAGTGAGTGCATGGTGCCTAACTAAAGAAAATACTAATCTTTTCTTGGTAAGCAGTTTCCCTCTCTTGTCAAAACCCAAAACCCTTCAATGGAAATATATTTCCATATTCTACAGCTTGCATTCTCTGTATGTGAAACAGAGATTCTAAAAATTTTGAAGTGAAGACATTTTTCCTTTAGTTACATAACTAATATTTCGTTGTATTTCCACGATTACATCCTTCTTATTCCTCCAAATAAATTGAAGTATTACTCAACTACTTAGTATATATCCAAAGCATTTCTATATGAAGGTGTATACGCTTTTTATGAAAGAAAGAACTCTTATTTAAGAAATTGGCTTTGTAAGAAGCCTCTGTGCTTTAATTTGTTTTAAAAGGTACTTTAGTATCTCACCTAAGAAATCTGCTAAATCAGAAAACTTTACCAGTTTATTTTCAGCTTTTAACTTATCAAGATAAATTTTTCAAATCAGGAGATGGCATTAACTGCCATAATAAACCTCTGGCTGTTATTCCAAAAACTTTTAATCAGCCCAGGCAACTGCTGGTGTAAAGATAAATTTATTCAGAAGGTTATGGTGCTGATACAGCTCAAAGTAGAGTCATCTTCAGTATATCAGGGCTCATTAATTCTGTTTTGGAGGTAGGACTAAGCTTATTCTAGCAGATGTGTTTGACTGCTCAAACTATACTCCCTGTACCTCCAAGAACACTTGCTAGCCAGGCTTCAAGGTGCCCTGAACAAGCCAAAGCATCCAAGAGAATCAAAGATGTTGGTGAGCCTGAGACAGGCCTCAGAGTAAGCATGTACATTAGCACTCTGGGAAGCTCCTACCATGAAGCTATGGTACTAACCATGTCAGATGACCAGAAATCAATTATCTTAGTGTTCCCTTCTACTGGGAGAGAATCTAAAAAACTGGTTAGTACACAGAAATTGCATATGTTCCTCTAAATCCACAGAAGTTACTTTTTCGGACTTTTCCCAATAAAGGTTTTGGTCATTGTACATTTAAATTGATTTTCATGAGAACAAATGTAGCTTTCTTATGAAAGCAGAATAACAGATTAGAAGATAGAAAAATATTAACTAGGCATACTCAAAAATTAATGTTTAGGTTCAACTCATGTAATGTCAGGTACTGAGGCTGCCATTATAGTCACTGGAGAATTATTCAATAGAGAACCCAATTCACCTCACCATTGAACAGCAACTATTTAGGTTTAATTATTTTTAATAGTAAATGGCATTCACTGACTATAATTAGAACTTAGAACCTGAGATATAGACACTGAGGATCTATATATCATAGCTAGAAATTCACTTGCCATGTATTACCATTTTAAATGCCACAGGCAGCCATTTCAGTGGCATGTGTCTTTTTTACCTCCTGTGTCATGCCCAACAGCCCCACACAGTCCTACAGCCTCCAAAGTGGTGGAAAGCAATTATGATGCCCGTGTTTCAAATTAGTCAAGATAAAATCTACTCAAAGTTTGTGTTTTAGACGGAACTAACGCTGAATTGCTTTTGAACGCAATTTATCAGACTCACCTTTTTAAAGAATACCTTTTGGTATCTCTCAGCATATATGCAAAAATACAAATGAAGTGTTAATGGACTAAATATGGTAACAAGAACAAACTACCAGGCATTTAGTATGTAAATCACACTGCAGCAAATAAGAGAGCATTACTTTCCAGTTAAGTGTATTATTTCATCTGTACAGTTCTTTTCACCTGTCTGCTTTTAAAGAGGGTTACCTTAGGCCACAGATTTTAACAGAGCCTGATTTTTAACTCTAAGCAGTCAAGGTGCATATAGCCAAAGGCTTTTCTGTTTTCTGTCAAAAATTTATTTCTGTGTCTTTTAAAATTTCTTTTCCACTTTATCCTTTTGCATGGTTGATAAATGGAATTAGTGCTGACAGAAATTGGGTCAAGAGCAAAAGACAGAAAGAAGATACGATTACAGCAGAATTAAGGCATTTGAGAACCTTACTGCCTAGGGAAAATGAAGCAATTTACCCCAAATATGCTCATAAATCTGTCCTCTGGATTTTGGAAGCTTAAAAATATTTCTATCAATAAAAAGAAATGCTCCCTTATAGTGCACTTCTGATTACTAAATCTCCCCAGAAAAACTCAATAAATACAGTCACTGATGATTTCCTTCTGTCGGTGAATGCAGCCTCTGAGAGGTTCTTGCCTAAGTATAAGCCTACTTAATTGTTATTTAGACCTTTTAAGATGCAAGGACTCATCTGAAATATCATTAAAAGACGGCTACTAAAATTTTCTAATTATAAGATTTATAATGCCATTATAAAGGCATGGCGCTGGGATAAAAATTGCATTTTTAAAAGAAGACACAACTTTAGAGCCTGTTCATGGAAAAGGATGTCGTGTTTAGTTCCTACTAAAACAGATATTTAGAAGGCATATAAGTATTAAACGTACTTTTTTTACAGTCATTTTGAGGCATTCCACAAATCTGAGGATCAAGTTTTTATTAAATACAGCAAACATTACATACCTCAACAGCTGGAACAATGTCTATGCCAACTGTCAGAAATTCTTCAAACTTCAGAAATGGATTAAAGCAGCTACCAACATCAAGTAATCTGATCTTTCCCAAGGAGTGAAGGAACCTAAGAAGCAGCAAGAATTAAGTTTTATCAAATGTAACTTTTAAAGTTGTATTCTGAGTTACAATTTCAGGTAACTAATGCAAAAGATTCTCACAGAACACCACAGTAGTGACTAACAGAAGTGAATGACTTACTTCAGTTGCTGAGATACCTAAAGAACCAAGCTCCATCAATAGAAGCAGATGGTCCTCAAGCAGAAGAGTTTTGTTCAGAGCAGCTGTAATACTATCAACTTGTGCACTTGTAGTAAGTAAATAAAACGGTAAATTTTGTGTCCACTAGACAGGCTTTCTCACATTGTTTTGTGTTTCTTACTTAGCTTTGTAGTATTTACTGATTTTGAAGTCACATTAGACACCAGAGTTAAAATTTCATGAGTTGAAAAGGGAAACAGAGAACAGCTACATAAATTGCATCATTTACAGGGCTGCAATCTAAAAAAATTCATGATGATTTGTAACATCTTAGAATACCCAAAATCCATTAACAGAGGCAAACAAAGTCACAGCTTTCACAGGGACCTCACAGAGATGAGAATGCTAATAACCTTCCAGAAAGAAAATGTTTTTTTTGCTTCAAGTTTCTGCAGCCAAAACCAATTGGCATCTCCAAAATATAACTTGTCATGTTTCCGGGAAAGGCTTAGCCCTGGAGAGACAGTTAACTGCAAAAGCTTTCAGAAACAGAGGTACAGGGCCAATGGAGTAAAACCAAGCCATGGCTGTACTCATAGCAACAACAAAGCAGAAAGGAAAAAAAGCCTCTAAGCAGCAGTAAAAGTTCCAGGCTCTCTGGGCTCCTTCTAGACTCCCAGTAAGCTACTGAGAGAGGATGTTGGAAAAGCAAATGTCTTGGTGCATTTGGCAAAATAATAATGGCAAGTTTAAGCATTTTGCTTCAACATGGATATCCAGGGCATACTTCTCTCAAAACATCACCGTGACCAAGGCAAACAGTGCAACTTACCTGTAAGTTAAAGCTGCAAATACTACCAAGCTACCCTGTAAGTCAAGCAGTACTGAGATTCCAGAATGAAGATGAAAGCAATAATTTTTCCAGACTTGGAACAGGAATTTGGACACTGTGTAGGCAGATTCTAGTAGCCATAAATCACATACATGTACTGAAGTCAAGTAGTGTCTTTTCCCACCTAAGGGTAGTCTGAGGTTTCTCAGACCAGTATATCTCCTTGTCTAGCAAATGAAGACACTAATGGCAGAGCCTTCCTCATTCAAACACAGAAATGTGTGTCTGTCTGTATACTTGCATTCTGTATGAGAGTCCAATATGGTAACAACAAATCAGTGGACACATGGGACCACAGGAAGCATAACAAGAGGAAACGGGATGCTACAGTGCAGAGAAACCTTCCCATAAAAAAGAGCCTCCAGAGATCGAAACACGTTCCCTTTAAAGTGTTCAGTGAAATACTTGTACAGATTAAAATTAAGCAGCAAATCTCAGAAGTCTCTAATTTCCAAGACACCCACTTCACCTATGGTACCGTGAAAAAATCACTATGACATATTCTGTCTTCCGATTTACAAAAGGCTACCTTATTTATATATATTTATATATTACTTGAGAGAGGATTATATATGGGATGAACAGAACTATTGTCTTTACACCTACCAGAGTAAAACAAAGAGTCACAGGCTTAGTTACACGATTAGATAAACCCACAACTCTTACTTGTAGTGTTACATGACCACAATGGAGTGACAGTCTTTAAACACTGCGTAGGTTCCCTCATATCCCTTGCACCAAGGGACCTCTGCTTCGTGTAATACACAATCCACTTTCTTTCTGATAAACTCTGTAATTTCTTCTGTAAGGCATCAAGAAAAACATTAATTTTGATTTCTCTTGGCAGTAACTTAGACCAGTTATGCCTTGTTGTTCAAAGTCTGTACGGCTACTAAGAACTTACTATTGTTTGTAGCTTACTCAGGTAAGTATTTACAAACTTGCCTTCGCCAGGTATGCCTTAAGGGGTGTGTATATTTTTCAAGTTTTGAGAATGTAAATAAAAATCATCTGCACTTGCTACACTAAAAAATACTTTAAAAATAATTTATAAAAATTCTCTATTAACTCCTTTTGGTACACATTAGAACAAAAGGGAAGGCAACAAACAACTGGTAGCTCTGTAACAGCCACTATTAACTGCAGAAAGCATGAAGACAGAGATCAAAGAGAGAGCAAAGAGAGACAAAGAAATGCAAAGAGAGAACCAATACTTTATCCTTCCAATGCCTTGCACTGGTAAACAGCTTTAAAGTGTATATGATCATCAAACCTATTGATTCCAACAAACATGAGAGACACAAAAGACATCAGCTCCTAAGAGCAGACTCACTTTCTAATAACATTACTAACACGTCATTCTGTCCCTAACTGATACTACACCTAGCTTCAAGTAAGTGCTGAATTGCTGACATGTTGAAATCAAGGAAAAAAAAAAATCTCTTTACACAACAGAAAAAATACTACTGCAGGAAGTTCTAAGAACTAATCTATAAAGAATATGAAATAAGTCATAAGTAGAACTTTTATAGATTCTATGCTTATGCATTCATTATTTCATTGTACTTGCAAAATATGAGGTTTTTTCCATCACATATGGAATAGTCACAAACATGTAATATGTTATTTAGGAAAAAAAAAATGGATGGTGGGACTTCAGAAATAACCAAGTTAGTCTTGGATGCCAAAAATAAAATTTTTACTTGAATGACGGTCACAAACAAAATTAAAACTGTTGTTTGGAAAATACCTCAAGGATGCTACAAGTTCTGCAGAGCCAGTCATCAGAAAGCTAGCACATTAGAAGTTAAGGGTTGTAATTCCAAATTGCTTTTGAAGTGTGTAATTGGAATCAAGAGTTTCACTGCAATTATTTATGAAGAGAAAGTTTTAAGTACTCTGATATTTACATTTGGCACTTAGTACTTACATAAGCAATTGACTTTTCAACAGTGCTGAACAGTCATTAGATTCTAACTTAATTAACATCTCCCTTATTTCACCTCAAGGTTTAATATAAATTGCATTGCACACCAATGACATACTTAAGTGAAATTGCTCTAGCACTAAAATGAAGATGACTAAGTTGTCATTCTCAAGCAATTTTTTTATGGCATGCACCAAAATACACTACAACATAAACAGCTCTTGAAATGTATATATTCACATGAAAATTCCATTTTTTTAACTATTAAAAACACATCAGACTGATCTAACCTGTTATGGTAAAAAAAAATGTCAGGGTAAGTTTCAACACTCAAAAAGAGGAAAAAAGTCAAAACAAGCCAAACTTACTCTTCTGTCATAGCTTCATGATTTGTCAAGCCAAAATTTGGTAAAGGATCTTCAATCTTGGGAGTCTGAGGAACATTTAAAGCTGGAGTGGTCTTCGAAGCAAGAAGTGCTCTTTTTTCATCTTTCTCAAGTGCTTTTCTTTTTCCACCATTCTGAAAATATTCTCGGCATACACTGAAAAGACAAAAAGGAACATCCCCAGGAAAACTGAATGCTCTTGTTAGTCACTACTATAGCTAACATGCATACCAGAGGGTTAAGAGATACAAGTGCTGTCAGCTATTAAATAAGTCTGGGTTTTATTTCAACTTTGGTAAATCAGCTTTAAAAAAATGTGATACACCCAACAACACAAAATCCAGTGGTGGTTTGTTGTGGGTTTTTTTCCCCCAAATTATGCCGTTAGTCACAGCTTAGTAAACAGATTCAAATACTTTTATCTGGATCTGGACTTTTAAAGTAAGACAGCAGAAGTCTTGTCAGAACATCACCAGAAGGTGAACTTCAGCTCAGTTCTCAACTAGCTCCCTATCAACACAAGGTTTTGAAATGTGTGTCTTGCAGGCACATAAACTGGGGGAAAAGAAATCTAATCCAGCATCCAGCAGTTTTTAATTTTAATTGAGTTTGTCTGGGCATTTTTTTAAGTAATAGATAGTAGCTGTATTATTGTGGAAGACATACTTTAGCTTTCAGTTTTTCCCCCATATTTACTTATTTTTCTAATAGGAACCAGAACAAAATAATCTAATCATACTTGAACAGAAATATTAGCTAGTTTAAAGAAATTACTGTTACAAAAGAAGTTAAATAGCACTTCCGTTCCTCAATCAGTAGTCAGCATTAGTGTATGAGAAGCAAACACTATGTTTGAGAATAACTGAGTTTCATCCACAAAATATAACTAGAACTGGAAAAAAACTGTTGCTGTTAAATTAAAAAGCTGGACTCACTCTGCACAGTTCAGTTTTTTAAACTAAATTTTGTCATCCAAGTATTTGCATGGAAATTTTAACAAAAATAATACTTGTTTGAATAATGTTTTCTGAACAATGCATTTTTATGATGCTTTCTTGACATTCACTCCATTTTCCTCTAACAAAATTGCAGAGGTTTGAAGGAAACATTCCCCAAAACATAAATTCAAGTACAGTTTAATAATATCTTATACAAGGCAGGAACAAGATTATGACACTTCACAGATTTAAGGATGGACACGCTGGTATAATGGTGCATTTAAATCACAAATAATGACAAGGACTCGGTATACACAAGGGCTTATCTAAGGTTTGGTGATATTTTAGGCATCAAACATACCCAGTCTCTTCATCATATAAGATGCGAAGGACAATGAAAAAAATGTCATTGGAGTGGCACTGAGTTTCTTTGATGGAAACCTACACAAACAGGTGCAGATAGAAGTAACTTTACCCCAAGACAGGCAGGAAAGAAGCACCTTGAGTCAGAAATGTGTAATCACAGAATGGGTCAGGTTAGAAGGGACCCCAGAGGGTCATCTGGTCCAACCTCCCTGCTCAAGCAGGGTCATCCCAGAGCACATGGCACAGAATTGTGTCCAGAGGGTTCTGGAATACTTTCAGAGAGGAAGACTCCACCTTTCTGTGCAATCTGTTCCAGTGCTCAGTCACCTTGCACAGTAAAGAAGTTCTTCCTCATTTTCAGGTAGAACTTCCTGTGCATCAGGTTTCTGCCTGTTGCTTTTTGTCCCATTGGCTGGCATGACCAAGCAGAGCCTGGATCCATCCTCTTGACACCCTCCCTTCAGATACTGACAGACATTGATGAGCTCCCCTCCCATTTGTTTCTTCTTGAGATTGAAAAGGCCCACCTCCCTCAGCCTTTCCTCTTAAAGACAGATGCTCTGGTCTAGGCTGCAACACTGCCAGGCAGGCAGACAGGAAAACTATAGTAGCTCCATCCACTGCACGTATGGAAAGACAACAATTCTAAAATTAACTAGGTGTAAGAAGCCAGTCACTTAACTTAGCAGGAAAGAGATTTTATAAAGATCAATAAAGAAATGAGAACCCCAGAAAAAAACCACCTGCATTACTGCTGGTATGCTAATTAAAGTGTATTTTACACATTGTATTATTTATTTATAAACATGTGATCAATTTAGAACTATTTAGTTCTGTGTATCAATTAGTCAAAGAAATAAAACTCGTAAAGAAATATCTTCTTTGCCCATTTATCAGCTACCACACCACTTGATCCAGAGACCCTGCAGTATCTTTATTTTTATTAAAAGTCTTTTTTACTCATTACATCTCTTAAAACATCCAGAATCAATGGCAGTTTAAGTCGTGTTGCACTGACATGTACGTCATGACAGAGTTCTCAGCCTTCGAAGAATTTGTTCTTTTTTTTCTCAACTATTCATGTTATCAACCTTTTAATTCCCTAGAAGCTGGTATGCTACCCAGCTTAACACTTAATGAGCACAGGAGAACCATCTACTTGTAAAGTGCAAATTCCTCTTGTCATTGAAAAGCCATTTCTTCCTCATTCTTCGTACCAATGCAAATGAGTGTTTTTTCCATCCTTCTACCCCTACCGTGTCAACTGAGTTCTCATAATTCTATATTCTTCATAACAGACCTTCCTCATTTGCACATAAGATAAAGTCAACCACAAAGAGAAGCGTCTCCTACTTCTGCATTTTCCCTGGTGGACAACCAGCCAGAGCCACAGGAAGGCCCAAGATTGGATAAAATTCTTCACATTCAGATTCCAGGCTCTGTATACTGGCACAGTACCACAGGGTACCAAAAAACCCCAGCCAAATCCACCCAATCCAAACAAAAAAACCCCAGATCACACAGCACTTCATAAGCACTGAGAGTTATCTTCCCTTTACACTTTTCTGACGTCACAGTCATTCTGGCATGATTCCTACATGTTGCTCTTTTAGCTCTCAGAGGAGTCAGCTATGTACTCCCCCTGTAGAAGTGACCGTCACACCTCCTGTGGGGTAACAGCAAGCACATGGGCTCTCACTGCACTGGTAGTTAGCAGAGATAATGCACTCTGCAGCTTACCCCATGGTAACTTGTGGATGTAGCCAGATGTTTAACTTCACAGTCATTAAATGCCATCATTGGTCACTCTGGTTTTGAGTATGCAACTATGTAAGATTCTACATTTAACAACTGTCTCAAGTAAGAACCAACATTTCAATTATCTACACAGCAAAAATTAAGGAATCTATTTTCTAATTCTAAAAACTGACATGGCTCCATTTTTAACTGACAATTAAACATTCAGACTCTGAGGACACAATATCAGCTCTACAATTAACATGCTTGTGAAGAATTGTGCAATGTAAATGCTATGTGAGCTGACACTTGCTACAGTTCACACAAACTGTGAAATAAATATTTCAAGTCTAAATTGTTTCAGATTCCTAGATGAGGAGACAGGTTAGGTTTCTGAAGTGTGCACTTCATGTCTTTCCTTTACAAAAGAAATCAAAAAATCAAATCTTTGTATTTCCTCAGTGAAACTTATTTTCCATATTTCAAATCTGAAACCCTAAATAACCTGTTCCAGTTGACTCCCCTGTTCTGTTTGCCATTTGGGTTGGACACATAAAGGAAGTCTCAGAAAAAGCCAATACGAATACATATGATTTTGTTAATACTCTCCAGCAATAAAAGAGAAGCTTTGTTTTCAAAAAGAAAGACTAAATCTATGAGTTTCAATAGGACATAAAACGAAAAAAATTGAGAGGGACGTTATAGAAACATTATATGAAATTAAAAAACCATAACAGAACTGTTAATTAAGTCTTCTGCTCAAGTAATAATGAACAACTAAATTAAAGCTGGTGTGGTCAACTTTTATCATAGCAAAAACCTAAAAAAAAAAAGTTGTAATCAATGCTTGAGGATTTCAAGCACCCTGTTTTATTGACTGACTCTTTCCTTCTGTTTTATAATGAGGAAAAGGTGACCTTGACTCATGTTCCTTAGAATATTAACTAACCAAAACCTAATGCTGATGATGGCTTTCAGTGAGGGTACAGAGAAATAGCAAACTTCCCTTCAGAGTTGAAGGAATGTCTGGACTTCTCATCATGGTTTTTGCTGCAAAACATATCTCCCCTCCTTCCACACACTGAGAAACAAGTTTATAAACGCCCACTCTCACAGCTGCTTGCCTAAAAAAAAAAAAAAAGCAAATGCTTCTACAGGTTTAACCCATTCACTTCCCAATCTCCAAAGTGAAGGGAAGGAGAAGTCTCAATTGTCCTTGTGCACATTAATCATACCTAGAAGAGCAGTCAAGTTTCCCTTGGAACTAAAAATACTTCCTGAATGTCATGTGCACCCAGCTTTAAGTTAAGGAAATAGAATGTTCATCATAGGTGAGAACACCAGGTTTTTCAGTGTAAAGTATCATAACTTTTTATCAGCATAATTATATTTTTTTAAACTTCAAACTGAGAAACTTGTACATAATACATTTTTCCACTTTGTTTTTGATATTTGGTCTCAATTCTAGGGGTTTGAGACATTTTCCTTTTGAGAAACGCAACAAGATCTGTAATCATATGTTTCTCTTGGGCTGTGGCCACCCCAAGCCAGTTTCTGAGGCAGTATCTTTTATCGCCAGAGGATTCAAAGAATTTGAAAATAGTCAGCAGTTATCATATGATCATAGCTTTAATTAGCTCTTGTGTTCAACAAACAAATTATTTTCTAGTCAGAACAAAGTAGTTATAGAACCATAGAATATCCTGAGTTGGAAGGGATCCATTAGGGTCACTGAAGTCCAACTCATGAACCTGCAGAGAACAGCCCCAAGAGTCACATCACATGCACAAAAGTATTGCTCAAACACTTCTTGAACCCTGTCAGGCTTGGTGCTGCGATCACTGAGGAGTCTGTTCCAGTGCCCAACCACCTTCTGGGTGGAAAACCTTTTTCTAATATTCACCCTAAAGTTCCCCTGACACAACTGCAGGCCATTCCCTTGGGTCCTGTCACTGGTCACCACAGAGATGAGTGTCTGCTCTTCCTCTTCCCCTCATGAGGAAGCTGTAACTGCAATGAGGTCTCCCCTCAGTCTCCTCTTCTCCAGGCTGAACAGACCAAGTGACCTCAGCCCCTCCTCATACAGCTTCTCCTCAAGGCCCTTCACCATCTTGGTTGCCCTCATTTGGACACTCTCTAACTAATTTATATCTTTCTTATATTGTAGCACCCAAAACACCTCACCCCAGTCCTTGAGGTGAGGCTGCCCCAGTGCAGAGCAGAGCAGGACAATCCCCTCCCTTGCCCGGCTGGCAATGCACCCCTGATGCACCCCAGGACCAGGGATGGCCCTCCTGGCTGCCAGGGCACTGCTGACCCAAATTCAACTTGCCATCAACCAGCAGGACCCTCAGGTCCCTTTTCCTGGTGCTGTTTTCCAGTATTTCATTCTCCAGTCCATCCATACATCCAGGGTTGCCTCAGCGCAGGTGCAAAATCGGGCACTTGTCTTTGTTAAAATTCATGCAGTTGGTGATTGCCCAGCCCTCTTAATTTGTTGAGGTTTCTCTGGAGAGCCCGTCTGCCTTCAAGGGAGTTAACAGCTCCTCACAATTTAGTATCATCAGCAAACAATGTTTTTAACAGCAAAAAATTAAAACTGTCATATATATACGAACATTGAACATTATCCTTTCCTATTTTAAATGGTTCCCCTCCTGCTGTTTGCCACCTTCCTCAGTTCCATTCCCCTTGCAGTGAATTGCTCGATTAATTGCATTCATCAAAAACACCTCCAAAACAGTGTTGAAGGGACTTGCAAACACTCATTCATTCAATCATCCAAATAAACAGGATCAGCTTTCCAGTTCTAGCAGAGATCTCAAAGATCCTCTAATAGATTACTTAGCCTTCTCTTTTGACTAGACAGCTCCAGTTTCTAGACAAGAACACCAAGGCTTTTGTGAAAAAAATAGAAGGTTTTTGATAATCTCTTTATCTTTCTTGGAGTTGAGTTGCTGTTTGTTGTTTTTTAAATGCAGTGACCAAGGTGATATTTTGGCTAAGAGCAACGCTAACTAAAGTCAGAGTAGTACTTTCCACATCTTGTAGTCAATCTCATTAACACACTCAAGTATGGTATTTGCCTCTACTGCAAAAGCATCCCATGACCACTTCATATTCAGTTTATGGCCTGCTTCAGAAGCCAAATAGTTATTTGAAGACTGACACAATCAATTATTCCCTGGCCTTTATTTGTACAGCTGCTATATAATATAGTAAATAATGTTTAGTATAGTTTATAATTCTATTAATTTTAATTCTACTCTCAGAGTGACAGTTCCTCTTTCTTTGGTCTCATTTCCAAATTTAATAAATATACTTTACTATCTTTACTCTGGCAGACTGCTAAAAAAAGTATTGATTAGTTATGGATACAGGGACAAACTTTTGACAGAATCCTTCTCAGTAAATTGCATTTTTAAGATAAGCTTCTCACATCTATTCTCTGCAAATGTTTCCAAACAATTCTCACCAGTCATGAATTTCATCAGAACTGTATTTCTTTGCTCATTAAACAGTCAAAAGACTTTTTTAAAAAAATGCACGTCTAGATAGTGTTTTGTCATGATAATTAGAAGAGCAGATTTTATTTTTTGCTCTTTAAAAAAACAGTCAAGTCAACACAAGTCTTAACACTGATGCAAAAGCAACAGAAAGAAGCAAACCTGCTGGTCTGGCTTATTCTGTTCTAACTAGAGCCAGAACAGGCTGGCATTTATTGTCCATACAAAGGTTCACCAGCCTATCTATGCCAGCAAAAATTAAAGAGTTACAACAATTATTCAGAGTAAACACCATCTTAAACTGTTTTAAGTTCTGTATTGTAATATAAATGAAAGAGAAACAGAAGTGTTAATTTGCAAATACCACTTGCTACTCACATTCAATTTTCTAAATATATATAAAGGAAGGAAGAAACAGTTGAGTGTTGCCCAGGCTTTTTACACCACCACTCAGGGGATCATAAACCTGGATCTGAAAGCGGATCAAGTTTAAATCCTGCTTGCCCCGTCCCGCTCACCACTGAACTGTTCTGTAATGTCTCCCTGAAACAACAGACAAAACTGGCCCTATACAGCTCAGCATACGGCCACCAGCATAGTCTTATCATCTACTGCTTTCTATCTTTTACAGTTTCTAGAGTCTGGATACATGTTCTTTAAATCAACACTAATGAAGAATTAAGTTTTATGTCCTCTGGTTTAAGAATTAATGTCAGAATCTTTCCAGTGTCTTCAACTAGATAGCTAGAAAGACTTTTGAAAGAAAAACAAAATTGTTATTCTTGATCCTGAGAAGTATACATAGCTTCTCTAGTGGTTATTCTACACGATCAGATTTATTTTATCAGATCCTAGGAGAATACAATGACAATGAAGGAAAGAACAAAATCCCACCAAGTCTTTTGTACTTTTTTTTTCCTTTTAATTAATGGAAAAAACACTTCTCAGTTTCAGATCACTGAAAAGATCTTCCTTCAAATTAAAACAAAACTCAGTCTCTCCTTTCTTTAGGAGGCATACACTGGTGGTTCCAAACTATTTTCAGCACTCCACTCACAAATTAAAATTCATCTATTATGAAACAGCTACCTTCCTGCTGTCACAGTAACACAGTAATAAGCACTGAGCAAAAGCTTTCACTTAAAGTCTCATGCAAGTTCTCTTGCATGCAGTTCTGCACCCAGGCATAAGGAGGAGTAACAACAATGGAACCTGCCACCAGTCTGACACACCTCTTGGCCCCGTGAGAAGAAACAAAAAACTGCAGAACACAAAGTCAATCTGATATGTTCTGGTATTTAGCAATCCAGGCCTTGGTATAATCTGAGAAGTGAAAAGCACCCTTTCTTTTTCTACTAATGTAAAAACTCCTGATCCCTTGACTTAGTAAACTGAAAAGGTATGTGCTTTATCTAAAGCTTTATACAAAGGCAGAGGATTTTAGTGTCTCTTAGTGGGTGGATTCTCTTCCTAATATGAGCTCAGGCTGCAAAGCCCAAATTGGACATTTACTTCAATGTTTACTTTGTAAATGATCTATAACAGAAACCAAGTGGGAGCCCAAAACCTTCTATATACAAGTCATCACTGTCCACAAGAAACATTATCCTGTCCTACAGGGCAACAGACAAACTCGCCACCAGCTAAGGGATTACTGCTTAGCTGAAATTAAAGAACACACAGCTCTATTGAAAATGTTTCACATATTAGCTGACAATCAAATTGTAAGAAAATATCAAGCAGTGTTCCATGGAATCTGCCCTGGATCCAGTACAACTACTTTTTTCATAGATAACCTGAACTGTGGAACAGCCAGTTTCAGTTCCTTGTAAGTGATCTGAGAAGGATGCCAAACCAGGGCAGGGTGGAAGGAAGATGCTGCAAGAAATCACAGTATTAGGATTCAATATGATTCAAGGTAGTGTAATGTAGTAAAGAGAAATATAAGTATCAGCATTTTCACAGAAATAATGAATAGCACAAATACAAGTAAACAACTAGCAACTCAGGAAGCCTGGAACACAGAAACAGGGAGCTGGGGATCACAAAGGAGCAAAAGTCAGTGACGTGCCAATTACCAAAAACCAAAACAAGCACACAAACAAAAGAACAAAACCAACAAAAAGCCAAACAAGACCCAAAATCAATAAAATATTAAAACCCCACTAAACAAGGTCCATAGCATAAACAAAAGTCTACTACAACTTCAATAAAATATATTTTATTTATCCCTGACAAAGCCATTGAAATGCTCCGTCCATTTTTTGGGCTTAGCTCTTAATAACTGAGACACCTCTCATGTAATTGGGATATAGACACACAAAGCATGTCCAGAAAGGCATCTGTAAAGAAACACTTAAGTATGATGGTTTTTTTTCTAAGCTAAAGGATAAAACATGGGTAAGTAAAGGAATAGTTTTCAAATATTTTAGAGTTTGTGCTAGGGAAAAAAAACCTCAACTTATTATTACTTGCTCCATTTCCAGAAGCCACAGAAAAACTTAAGCTGCCACCAAGATCAACTGTTTCACAGTCTTCTCTTTTTTGTTTTTTGGGCTCAAGAGAATTTAACAATATCGCATCTACTGTTCTTTGCTCAGCACTTTGCAACACTCATCTGCAGGACCTACAAACTGGCACATAAGATTACTTTTGATTTTCTGAAGTCATTCCCTTCCCAATGGCAAGACCATTGATACACTCTCTTCCCATTTAAATATCAACAGAATTGTGTTTTATTCTGCTGCACAGATTCCACAGTAGGTTTTGGATGCCAACTGTATGCAGAAATTCTGAATGACCAACATTTCTCCTCTTTTTACTGTTTGTTTTCCTCAGGGACTGAAATAATTTAGCTCCTCATTTCATGACTTTACAGTTCAGACAGCCCAACAAAAACTAGATGTTTATGACTAATAGGAATCTTAGAGTTTTAAATACATTTAAAACAAGTTTTACAGGGGTAAAGTCTGTTACAGGAGATTAAGAATTGAAAATTAAGTACCAGAAATCTGCACTTAGAGATCAAACACTATTATATGTACAAATCAAACCAAACCCCTGAAAATTAAACTTGAGTTACACTCACTGCATTTATTCAGCTTAGGTTCAAAAGCATGGAACATTACTTCACGGGTTTATTTGCAAACTGCTTCAGTATTTGAGAAAAAAATTTATTTGTTGAAAATACTTCAGAAAAGGATCACCTAATAATAAAACACTTCATAAGCTATTTCCTTAGTAAGCTGGAACACTAAGAAAGTATTTCTTTAAGAAAGCAATAAATTATTAATATGCTATAAGACAAATGTTAAATATTGGCAAAAAGTAACAAAGCTTTGTATTATAAATAATTGCAAGTACAAGTGTGCAACTGCATGTTTCAAATACATTATTTACCTGCAACACCATTCAATCCGGCCTTCCCCTTCACAAGTTTTTGCCCAGTGATTATCTGCAAGGTTTTTCATTGCCACAGCATATTCACACAGAGTTTCCTCATCCTCACAGTGCTCACGCCAGATCTTATCAAAGTCTCCCACTAAACAAAACAAAACAAAAAAATTGCACATCAGATACAAAGTCTCTCATTATCTCATGGCAAAATCCCCATCCAGTTAAAAAGTTGCATAATGCACCAAGAGATTACTTTACCTGCACATAACAAAAACAAGTACTCCTTTATCTAGTCATAAACACAAAAGTCCAAGTTTTTAGGGCAGGAAGGGGCTGTCAGGTACTTGAGAAACTAGAAATATCAGTTCATAGATTTTGTTCAGTTTGTGCTGTGAAATTAAAGTCCCTGGGAAGTTTTACTTTCAGGGCATTAGCATGAGCATTAACATGACAAACATTTTAGAAATGAAAGATGAAGGTTTCTACTAGCATTCACACCCATGGCAAATACTGTAGATGATACTACATGAAAAATCCATGAAAGTTAAATCCACAGTATAGATTTCTTTGGGTATACTGAAAAAAAGAAAAAATGGAATTCAAACTCTCATTGATTGCTATCTAATCTAGCCAGGCCCAGTAAATTAGCTTCTAGGGATAGTACTGAAGAATCAAACCAACTATGATCAGGAAATCGCAGACAAACTCCTCTACTGATCTCCAGGGACAGTTTTATTTCCATGCTCCTCACCTTGCTGAAAAGAACTCTTGCAGGTTAAGCTCTGGCACTTCTAAGTAATTAAATAGGATGATTTTCCTTCTTTGCTGCTAAGTATCCACTTCTCCTAGCCTGCTTTACACAATGTACTGCTAAACAAGAACAAGATAAATGCTAGTCATGGCTAGCCCCAATTCCAATTTACAGCACGCAAACCCTTGGTGTACCTTACTTAAAAGATATTTCTGAAAGAAAGATGCTTTCCTGGTATGGTCTTCACTAATTTCTTTTGTGTTTCTTAACCACAAATGTGTGCACATATCTAGAATATATGTCAATCTGCAGAATAAAAAAAATATGTACTGATTTTGAACTTAAAAGCTAATACAGTTTAAAATAACTTTTCAATAACACAGCTATATTTTAAGCTTTAATTTGGACAACTAACACACTTTTCACAACATGGTTCCATCTGTGGCATATTTATATGATAACGAAATACTTCAAAAGTGTATCAGCCATAAGCTAACAATTAATGTCTGTTAAAGCCTGAAAGTAGCTTACAGTATGACCTGTCCTCACACCAGTAAGACACTTCTGTTTCTAACACACTTATGGCAATTTTTTTAATGTACTTTGTTTTAATCAGCAGTAAATCAAGGATTTTTTCCAGTGACAACCTTTTTATTTTTTCCCTCTTGTGCAAAGCAGCAACAATCCTCACCTCATTTGTCCTCCACTTACAGAAAGACTAGCCCCAATGGACAAGTATAGATGTATACTTAAAAGATTTAAATCAACCATCCAGGTTACTCCCTACTTAGGTTTGGTTTAGGGATGTCATAGCAATTTTCAGAAATAATCATCTAGCACACTCATACAATCATCAAAGTGAGTCATGTTTAAAATTAGGTGTTTGTACTCCATTGTCTGAGATGACAGTTGAGATGGAAGGGAATGGACTGGCCAAAATTTCATGTTATCAAAATGGGGAAGCTGTGCAAGAAATTATGTATTCTATTTGCTTTCAACAAGCATATATGATGAGAAAGTTATAACACTGAAAAAAAAGAAAGGGGTATAATACTAATGGCATCCCTCACTATTTTCCAAATGATCCAAGTTCAGAGAGGCATGCTTTTTAAGAAATGGTACTAGCAAGGTCACCAGCTGACCACCAGAGCAGAGAAAACACCCAAGTTGCAAGCAAGTCCTCACAGGGATTCCTGCTAAAACCTGTGGGGCACTTTTCCAGAGCTTTCAGGAGAGTCTTCTGCAGAAACAAACATGCAGAACAGAACATACCCTACTGACAAGAGAGCAGAAAATGGCATCAACCAGCACAGGGGAAAAAATACACACTACTCTTAGCAGTCTGTATTTTTTGTGTCAAAGTGCAGAACCTATATAGCACCAAGCCAGAAAGCACTAGCAAAGTTCAAAGTGATTCTCAATAGCAAATTAATTCTGGTGCAACTTAGATAAAGTGTCCTAGTGTCTCTGACACAATACTCTGAATCCTACTGCATGCTCCAGACAACTGTGGAACACTTCAATGACCTGCAGTTGCTGAAGATTTGTTTGAATATACGGCTGATTAGAAAGATACAAAGTAAATAAATGAACATTTACTGAAGGAAAATATCACAAATACAAAATCTGAAGTTTATTATTGGTCTTTTATTTGTTTACTGCATCTGGTCTATCCTGAAGCAATTATTGTATTTGCAAATACCCTTTTCCTTAAAACGTAAGAAATAAGACAAATGGGAAAGAAGAACTAGGCAAAGACCAGATGTTCTTAACTAGCCTACTCTTAGTAACAGCAAAGTAGTGATGCCTTCTAACACCGAGTCCTGCTCTCATAGCAGCTGCTCTGATCTCCTTGTGAACAAGGCATAGATTTGCCCTCTCCCTGGAAGTCAGATGAGGGTTAAAAGCATCCACAGATAAGGGATCTTAAATTGAGATATATAGCAACAGACCCAGAGCTGACTACCAGCACACTTGGACATGAAATTTGGGTTACAATGGAGCTGCCTGTAACACTAACAGCTTCTTGGCTCTGAGCTGACAAGAAAATAAAATTGAATTATACAGATCATGAGGAGAGAGATGCTGAACAAAAGTGAAAAAATCATCACAAAGTAATTCCGTCACACATCCTGTATTAAATCAGTTCTGTGAGTATTTCTGATTTATTTTCATTTACCAATACAAAGACACAGGAATTGTCTCACGAGAGAGATACAGCCCTGCTTTTGTATGAGGAACAAGGAGGAAGGCACATGAAACAAGTAGAGGACAAACCTCCACATGATCACAACTGACAGAGGGAAGGTAAATATCGAACAAATTCTGGCTGTTCCAAGAATATGAAACATTCAGAAAGAGCAGCTTAAAAGAAAAAAAAAAGGAGGTTATTTCCTCATAAAATGTATATCTAAGCTTAAAGTTCATGAAGTTCATGCAGCTCAGCAAACTATGGGAAGAAAACCCATGACAAACTCCTTATTTAAAGATGAGATTTTGAACTCAGGAGCTCCTAGACCACAGTATCACTGAAAGACAGAATGGTAAGCAAGAACGCAGTGATACTCCAGCAGCATTTTTCACTTATTCTTGTCTCAGCATCTGCTGTTGGCCCACTGTCAGTACTGATTTGGATATGATGCCCATTTCTCTGCCCTTTCATGAATACAAGCACCAACCCACTGCAGACAATGGGCCATCTTAAGGCACTGGTACCACTGAGCAGGGCCTTTCAAAGCGTCTGGCGTCTGATTTCATTTGAGCAAATAGCATGGCAGTGTCTTGTTTTGCTGTGGTTTTTCTCCCCCATACTTTAACATAATGAGCTTTGAGAAGACACGAACAGGCACACTTGATATAGGGAACTTTAAATCCAGAACCATGCTCCAATACTGAGTTGAAAATGCAAACAGTCCTTCCTATTTGTTGAAACTTTGAGATAGTGACTACAGTAAGTCTTGTACACTCAATTTCAAACTGACATTCAGAACAAAGAAAAGTTATGTGCTATTTTTTTTCAATCAGTATATTACAATCCACTGTGTACTAATTTTTTCAAGCAATACATTGTAATCCAGGTGAAAATATGGCATTAACTCTGTACTCTAGAGTTAAACATTTATGAATCAATAAATTTTTGCTTATGTAACCAAATAGGCAGTAAAATATACAGGAAGGTTTCATGACAAAACCAGTAGTTACTAGAGAAATAAGATACATAAAGTCTTCTATAAAGTAATCACTAACACTGTAAATTAAATAGCAGTTTGTGGTAGGCTAATCTAAAAAAAAAAAAAAGTCTTCAATCTTTGATCACATCTTAGTTATTATTTGATTTTGTGTATTAAACTTTTCATACTCATCACCATACCATACATAAAGTTTAAGGCACTTCTACCCTACACTTACAGATTACCTTTTATGCAATTTAAGAACTCTTTTAAGTGCTGAACCTTCAGAGATCTTCATAGGCCTGAGACTTCCATGAAGGAGCCAGGTATGCCACTGTCCTGCTGAATAGCGTGACCAGCAAAACTTGCTCATCACAGGAGTTTCACACACCTCTCAAGCCACTATACTCATGCTATTCTAAAATTATTAATGTTTGTTCTATTTTATTCAGAATTACCTAGAAAATAAATAAATAACCTACTTTTCACCTTGAAGATTAACTATTCTTTTAAAAACAAAAAAAAGTCAAAAACCACTGCTTCCTAGAATTCTGTCACTGAACAAATGACTGATGAACATGTTCTTCATAACACAGACTTTACAGTAACAAAAATCCAATACTACTTACCTAGAACAGATGGATCCTTCTAAGTCATTTCCACCCACATAAATATTGCCCACAGAATAGCCAAGTCATAACCCTGAACTCAACCACAGACTAATCAGCAGTTGCTGTATACTGTCACAGAGAGAACAGGTCAGGCACGTAGAAGTTATTTTTAAATGATCCTAATCACAAGATTATTTTAATTGTGGGTAACAGCAATAGAGACAAAATGTTAGCTGTAACTTCAACAACCAAAACCATTTTTAACAGAGAAGAATCATACAAAATTAGTAAGAACTCCCCTTGTTCTGCATTTATTTACATGTCCTTATCAGAGGTTCCCAGAAGAGCGTGAGAAGATCAGGTTTGCCATTCTTAGTGAGACAAACCTATACCATAATTCTTCTCTCCAGGTAGTCTGCTATCAAGAAAAAAAATCCAGCTTTCTTCCATCCCATTTTTTTAGAAGTATTTTCTTTTAGAAAGGAATTTATTTGTAGAGTGTTAAATTGAACTGTCATTTAAGGTATGCTTGTAAAATAAACAAAAAAAATTACACCTTTTTCTCCAACTTTTGACAAAACGAATAGTATCAACCAGTATTTTAAGAAAACACAATCTTCTGTAATATAAAAGGAAGAGAGCTCAGTTCTGCTAAAGGCAGTATTTTTTTTTTTTTTGAATGGGATGAAACCCAAAACAACTGATTTGAGTAATTCTGTTTTATCAAGCAACACAATAGTTGTCACATAGAGTTATAAAAGTACTATCTGCACCCACAAGAAGAGATTTGTAATTACTATTTTCCATAAGTCCACTGGTGCTCTTTGGAAAAAAGTGCAGTCATCTCTGAGAATCTCAAAACTACTACAAAATACTTCATCCATCATGAAACAAGACCTTAATCAAAAGTTAACTGACACTGAGACTGTGCTTTTAAGTCCTTAGGTACATGTAATGCAGGTTTAGATCTTAAGCAACAACTTCCTCCAAAAAAAAGAAATTAAAAAGTAATAATAATCTAAAAAAAAAACAACCCAAAACAAACACCTCCCCAAAAAACAAAACAAGCCAAAAAACCAACCAACCAACCAACCAAAAAAACGCTTGAGAAAAAGGGTAATTAGAACTGCCATTATTTCCTTCCGGGAAACTAAAATTTTCTCAATTCAAAGTAGCTCTAATTGGAAAAACCACCACCACAACAAAAACAAACAAAAACAACAAAAAAAACCCCAACCTCCCCAAAATGCCCCAACCCATCAAAACTCATCCCCAAGTTTTTAAGGGTTTAAAGTCTTCTGCCTAATGGTATAACTTAGTAATGTAGAAAAACCAGATTCAATCCACTCCTTTTTCAATACCTTCACTTAACAACACATTGCCTTCCTTTGATGGCTCCGGTAGAAGAGAAAATAACCTCAATATATTGACTAAAACAAAAGGCAAATACAAAACCGATACCTTAATATTTCCACAATATTAACACTACCTTTATAAAAGTTAACAAATATTGTTTATTGTAAAAAGGCAATCTGTCCCCACAATTAACAAGTGTCCATGACAATGCTGGATAACTTCAGATGACCAGCTGCTGGCCATAGCAATGCCTAGCAAGATTTTTGAGGGTTTTCTTGTTTGTTGATGGCAATGCACTGCAAAATGAAAAGAATCCATCTCATTTTCAGTCTCTTAAGATCACCTCTCACTTGCTAGAAACAGTAAACTAGCTTCTATACATGCTAAACAGTAAATTAGGAAAGCAGTCCTACACTGTTCACTAGGCTAAAGCTGAAATCAAATTCCTATGAATATCTGACAAAATTTCCTCATTAACATTGTCAGTTGAAATTTAGCTGTACTACTACTATGGATGCTGTGGCCATGATAAGAAAAATTAATTACATGAGGAATATCAGCAAATATTATGACATTCATAATTTTCATTTTAGACAAGATAAACTTACTGAACATCTGTCTTACTAAAAGCATATTCAGCATTCCTTACAAACAACATTAGGTATTTTTGGCTTCTCTGTTTTCCAATTTTACATATCTATATACAGAACATGAACTTCTACTTGGACAAAGTTCAAGCAATCGGAGTTAATATTTTCCTTCTCATGTCTGACTACTATTTGCTTCATATTTCTTAGGAGTTACCTCAATTATTCCAGAATAAAATATTTTTCAAAAAATCAAGTGCAGGAATCTAATTTTCTCTATCTCAGTATCAATGTTCTGCCCTTCAACTTACATGGAAAGGATTCATTTGACCAAATGTGGATTTCTGTATCTGACCTCTCAGGTAAAGTTCCTATCCATCTGTTTACATGAAACAGGCTCTGAGGGCCCAACTGACTGATATTTCAGCATCTACTGGGGGTCAGCTCTAGATCACTCAGCAGAATAATTTGTGTCTCTGATCTGCTATAAATCTCTGATGGCTGTCACACAAACAGCATGTATGTGACAGTTTAAGCAATTACTGCCCCCAGGTGTTGGATCTACTCTGCTGGAAACTTCATTCCTCTCCTCTTTCCCAAACCTGACTTTCTGGGATGGACTATGTGCTGTACCTTAACCAACACAGAGATGAATATGTCAACAGAAACTACTGATTTTGGTAATTTTTGCAAATGCAGGAGCAAAACTTACAAGTAGCTGATGCATAGGTACAGATTTTATTATGCTGACCCTGTAAGAGGAACACTATCTTCCCTGCCACAGCAACAAAGGAGCAGGGAAGGTGATATGGACCTGTTTGTTCAGTGAGTGCAAGCCCATGCTGTAGTCAGTATGTTTTCAAATCTACAGGCTAACTATATGATGGCAGTAATTAAATCTCCCAAAATGTAAATCTTATATGATTTCTAATGAAAGCCTTGTTGCAAAACTGTGGTGTGCAAACTGTAAGGGCAATCATACCTTAAAGCTCATGTCATAAACTAGCATGAATTTTCATTTTATTTAAATAAAATTTAGCTCCTATTGCTGGAAAATTCAACAGTTAGTATTACAAAATGTCTTCCTCTTCCAAGAAATTAATGCAAGTGGTAAAACGCAAAGTGATATATTGAAAACTTAGGTATATTTCTACTGTAAATCAGTTATATTTAACAAAAAGGAATAACAACTGTTAACTTATCGTGTAGAGTTCAATGACAAAGCTTTTCCTGCCCTGTGAAAAATGACACCATTTCAAAATGTTTCCTGTTTCACATTAGGAAGAACTTAAGCTCTCTCACAGTTTTTCATGAAAAACATGAGACAAAGAGACCATGAAACAACAGAGTTCAGAACAACCCTTCCATCTACTTGGGCTGCTTACTATCATCAGGCAGGGTCCTGTAAATTTTCCCTAATTTTCTGAAAAAATCTTTTTAAAAGTTCATTTTCTTTGAAGTTTCAAAAAAAAAATTTTTTTTAAGGAATCAAACTGCCACCTAGAAATGTTTTTGTCAGCTTCTGTGCTGTGGTAACTAGTAACAGGACAAACAACAATTCTATGTGATTCTCTAAGCCTCAACAGCCTTAGCAGGCATATGTTAGGAGAAAGGAACTGTTTTAGTGAACACACAGGAAAAATACCTTTACAGATATGTCAGCAATTTTTTCCACTTGTACTTATTACAGGATTTTAAGGGAAAAGTAGCCTTGTAAATCATCTTTGAGACTATACACAAAACCATCTAAAACTGAGGGTCATGCTACAGAGAAAATGTTTACTTGATAAATACAGCTCTGCGTGACTACAAAGGTAATAAACAACTGAGAGAAAAACAGGATGCCTCTGTATCAGGGGAAGGGATTTTCATCCCAGCAAAAATTAAACCTATTTGGTTACTACAAGCAATTGGAAGCAAACAAACACACATCACACAGCAGATGTTCAGTAGATCTTGTGTAGTTCCTTAGGAACCATTAAATCTGCTTTTACAGGTCTGTCTGCCAGGCTCAACACACATCAGTATATGAAACATTCTTGCATATATGCAACCCATAGAACACACTCCAGCCCATGGCTGCAGGTGCCCAAAAGATGCAGAGGAAAGCTCTGTAAAACTTGGGGTCACCTGTGGAACCAAGCAACAGAACCAACAGGAAGGGACTAAATCAAACATTGTCTTTTCCCCATCTCCATGTAGCAACAGAAATTCAAACATCATGAAAAACCCTGTACTGTACTTTCTAAGTGCTTGTGTCAGGCATCCAGAACCATCCTAAAATTTCTGGTAAGTGAGTAAGAACTCACTACTTGAGAGCAGTTTCAGCTTTTGGATTTTACTGTGGTGTGCAAAATAATTAAGAATAAATTACTCCATTTGAACAGAAAGCAGGAATAAAACTAAAAAAACCCCATGAGCCTTATACTACTGAGAGAGACTCCTAAGTGAACATGTTACATCTCAGAATTATTCTCACTTAAAGTTTTCTTTAGGATGAGGAAGTTTATAGACTAACCTTAGGAATTATGTTTATTTTTAGGAACCACTATAGGGGTACTATTTCTCTATCAGTACCTAAAAGTAGCCTGAAGCAACTTTTTAATGGTTAGCTGATTCAGTTGACACATTCACTCAGAGTGGACAAGAACCAACCACTTTAATTTAAAACCTACACTCATTTGCTAAACTTCATTAAATAATTTCAGAATATCACATAGAATACTACTGCAGGACCCACAGTAGGAAAAAAAAGCAGCCTACAATTTTAAAATACCAAATCTGCTATGGCATTTATGATTACATGCTTCCCTTTATTTTCTTATTAACAACAGCGAAGGTAAGAGAAGGGAAGGGGAAGAGAAGGAAATAAAAAAGGATAAAAAGGAGATAAAAAAGGAGAAAAAAATGTAAATATTCCCACTATAAACTTACTGGTAATAGGCAAACAATAGAAAAGACTAGTCACACAGCAAAAAACTCTAAAATTGTTGAAAAAATTCAGTGCAAACTTAAAAGCATTTCAGCTACATCATTTAAAAGATGGTAAATGCTTGTCATGAATGGCATGGAGCTATGATATGACATGACACGAGGCACAGTACAGAACTACATATAAAATCCATGCACCATATTTACAAGTATAAGTGATTCAGTAAGTGCAGAAATTAAAAAAACAGCCAAGGTTCAACTTTGATTAATCTCCAGAATTACAGTTTTTCACCAGGAAAAAAAAATCAAAATCAAACCCTTTACATGACATGATGACTAAACTTTATTCTAGTAATTCCCTAGTAACTGCAAAAATTCTGCTGCAACGCTTCCCTAGTTAAGAAATATTGCTCTTGCACTTCTGACAAGTATGCAACTTCTTCAAAAACATGTTGGCTTGCAATTTTGGAGCATATTGTCACTTTTTACTGGCTCACCTTCAAAAAAGAGGGAAACCATTGCAGAAAATAAAACGAAATTATAACAATGGTGCAGTTACAAGCAACTCAGATAATATAGTGGCTTACCTGTTACAATGACCCATTAAAACACAGACCTTGATAACATCAGCAAGGCAAATGAATTAGCAAAGAAATCAGCTTATTAAAATCAAGTCCAAATAAAATCTATCAGCATGTATCTCAGTGTCTCAAGGATGCAGCTATTTCCTTTCAACACCTCTAACAGAAGACAGTAACTTAGGATCCTATTACAATACCAAGGAATTTCTTAGACTTACCTATCCTGTGCAAAACAACCATACAGCTTTCAGGATAATGAACATGATTCTTCATCTACCAACAAAATTAATATGGGATTCTACTTTGGCTTCTACAGACAAAGCACTGAAGTCCATGCAACAGCAATTCTAGTAGTGTTTGCTTATTTAGACAAAATGGAAACTAGCTTCATAGAACTCTAGTAAAACATGAGAGTAGGCAGAGTAGAAAAAGAAAAAAAGGGATAATACAAGTTTGCAGGATAATACAGAATAATGTTTCTGATTCATCTGGAGGTGAGAGCACTGAACTGTGGAGTAAAGAGACTTTCCCTGTGTAAAAAGCTGTAAACACGTAAGCAAGGATGAAGGGATTTTACTCTTTGCTTTTCCACACTCAAGTCGTAATTCAAATTGTACAGTGAAATTACAGATAATTTATTATTTTTTAACTTCTATTTAACAAATTGTCAACTTTAATTTTGTCAGGGTAACATACTTGCCAGTCAGCATCACCAAGTATTAGAAAAAAAAATTCCAAAGGAAGACCTTCCAGAGATCAAGCATGTCCTGGTATTACAATTTCAGAACAACATTAAAGGCATTTAAGAAGGAGATTCTCAAGTCTGCCTTTAGAAGCAAAGGTAGATATAGGTAGAAAAGACTCCAAAACTAAACCTAACATAGGAAGTACTACTAAGCACTAATAACTTGTATGGACCACCTACTATTGGATGAGTAGGTAATGGGTAGAGCTCCTCTTGTTGCATAGATGTGATGATTTATTTGGTTTTAACTCTCTCAATGAAATGACCTATCATGTTGCTACTTTGGAGTGACTAGAAAAATCACTGTAAAGTTTCCACTAATGCATGATTTACAAGTCATGGGAAGTAAAAGAAAATGCTGTTGGCTCTTTCACTTAACCAGCTATACACAACTTACCCTTGAACACGAACTTGCTTTTTGCTAAGAAGTAGGCTTACCAAAACTTCCTCCTTACTTAGGCTCTCATCTAAAAAAAAAAATCAGTTGCTACAGAGATTGCTTGCTTAAAAAAAAAAAAAGTTAACAAAGCCATTCCTTGTCGTTCTTAATCGGCAGGTGCTCTGAAACAACACAGAAACATGTACTGCTAAAAGCTCAACTCCTTTGCCAGGAATTGAATGTTTAAATATACTATGTTCATTCTCCCAACACTGGAGTGAAGAAGGGAGATCCTCCCTCAAGTTTCACCTCACCAAGGCCAAAATAAACAGCAACTTTTGATCAGTATCTAGATAGGTTGGTATTTGTGCCCAAATTCCAGGAACTGGCTCCAGGGGAGATTTTGGGAGTCCAGAAGACAGTATGACCTTGTTTCTTTAACAGAAGTGTCATATGCAAACAAAGAGGAGAGGCAAGAACTTGTCCCTACAAGAGGAAGAGCTCCCATTTCATGTGTGTTTTTCTGGAGGTCAGCTGTGGGCTCACTAGAAGAATAGATGGATGAATTTTCTGTAACCTGGGCTAGCATTTCACGGAGGTTTTAAAGCATTCCAATACCACCCATAAAAACCTTGCATAAGGGCATTAATACTGATAACAAAGTAGATTTTTTCAAAGACTACAAGTAATTACAACAGCTTTACCTCAACCCCTTCAGTTAGTGCTCCTGCCTGAACTACTGCACTGCGAATGAAAGACAGGCGGCACAAATAATTCACAAAGACCTGCGCCTTTCCAGATCACCATTCAATCTCTTTTGGCATTCATCATCTACTGCCCTCACGCTTGCAGATCCTCAGTTTGGAAGACACTGCTCTACGGCCGGGAAGCTCCCTCCTCAGCCAGGAAGGGGGCTCGGCTGCCAACAACTCCAGGAAATCGGCACAACCCCGGCAGACCCGACGGGGTGCCTTCGGCGGGGCTGCGAGCAGCCGACGGCAGCGGCGACCTCGGGCTCCCCGGGGAGGAGCAGGAAGCGAGCGCGGAGCTGCTCCCGGCCGCCCTCCCGCGACACACCCCCTCGGCAGCGGCGGGGGCACCGGGCCGGCCCGCCGCCCCCCGCCCGCGGAGACACCCCCATCCTCCGCCGGCGAGGGCAGCGGGGCGGCCCGGCCGGGGCGGCCCCCTCCCCCGCCTTACCTTCCCGGTATTTCTTGCGCAGCCGCCGGTGGACGCTCTTCACCACCCCGGACAGCTTCTCCTGTTCCAGCTTCCGCTCCTGCTCCGGGGCCGGCGGCGGGGCGGCGGCGGCGGCCCCGCCGGGCCGGGGCCGGGGCTGCGGAGCGGCCTCCATGGTGTTCCCGCTGCTCGCCGCGCACCGCCCGGCCCAGGGGGAGGCGCGCGCCGTGCCGGGGCTGCGCCGGGCGGGCCCGCGCGCGCCGCCCCCGCCGCGCGGGCAGCCGGGACATGTAGTCCCCGCGCGGCCGCTGCGGGGCCGCGCCCCGTCCCGGTGCTCCCCGGCAGCGGCCCGGGCTGTGCCACGGGTTATTGCCGGCTAAACTTCCCGAGCCGCTCGTCTGCAGCTGCTCCCTCCGCGGTGCTTAGCAAAACAGCGAGGCGGAAAACACAGCTAGTGTCCAGGGCAGTGAGACTTCCCCTGTAGGTTGTGTGCGTTACCCCAGGGCACGGCCTTCCCAAGAGACCCCCGTAACAGAGCCGGCTGGGAGTCCGTCTGACCAGGGTGGCAAAGCCCATTCCCCACCTACAAAGGACCTTGCGGAAAAAAACCGAATTCAGAACACACTCGAGCAAACCTGGGCAGCTTCGTGTCCATGGTGTGGGCGTGGGCGCTTGAAGAGCACAAGTTTTTTTCAGTTTTTTTATGTCTCCATGGAGCTGCTGGGCCCGTTTCCGTGCACAGCCCGGCACCTGCCATTTATTTGGATGGAAAGGCACTGCCGGAGCAGGAGCGACTCCTGCAGCCAGCAAAACTGCCCCTCGCAGCCCGCACTTCTGTCCGCAGCTCTCTGTGCCCGGCCTCAGCCTTTCCCCAAATCCAAAGTACTTCGGTTCTCTCTGTTAGTAATCGTTGGAAGTGGGATAGACAAAACCATTCCTTTTGGGATCGTGGCAGGGAAATATGCCACGAAGCTGCTTGTTTGACGTGGCCAGAAGCCGCTAATTGTCTTCTTTGAGGATGTTATAAAACATTGAGGAGGTAGTTGCAGCTGCAATTAAATCTGTGACAAATCTGACAGTAAGTTGAGATTTCATCCTGACGAGAAGTCCATGACACATGACTTTGTGCAGCGGGATGTATAACAGGTTCTTATCAGCACCATGATGGTCCTGCCAGAAAAAAAATTACCAGCTAATCACAGGACACGGTGGCTTTCTGCTTTTCTGATAAAATTCTTTTGAAGGTTCAATTATCAAGGCAAAACTCTCATGTCCAAAGAAAAGGTTTTCATTGTTACTGACTGCAAAGTCATCCCTTTTTCACTCACTCTGGATGAGGTAGGCAAATACTGATCTCACCCATCACTTCGAAGTGCCCACATAACTCTCAAAGGTCCAAGTTTTTCTGTGCTGATATTTTTTAGGGTGTTTTAAGCAACTTAATTATATTTTGGATCTTTCATCACTATATGTGTTATTATGTATTTTATTTTCAGAGTATTTCCATTTTGTTTTGTTGGGTGGGGGTTTTTTTCCTCAAAATATAGGAGAATAATGGATGGAGAATTTAAATTTTTGCTACTAGCATCTGCATTAAGAAAGAAATGTAATTAAGAAAATTCAATGTAGTGACTGAGTTTTTCCTTTAGTTAGGTTTTTCATTAAGTTCTGGAGCTGAAATAACTGATCATGTGTTAATGAAAAAAACATACCAGTGCATATTAATTTTACTTTGACTTGGAAAACATCCAAGAGTCATCATTTAGTGTGAATTATTGTATTCCATACTCACCAAACTGGTTCAGGAAGTTAAATCTGAATCAGAAATAAAATGCTAGGGTTAATTATATCTTTCTGAAATATTTTTATTTCTAGTTTTATATGCAAGTCCACCCAAGAAGGATGGTGCAAAAAGAGATTACAGTGATAATTACTAGGAACATTTCAGTTTGCAGGAAGCCTACATGGTGGTGAATGTTCTTTACATTTTGACATTGTGTAGGATTTGGGAAAGCACAGGCTGAGGAGGAAAAGCATGAGCCAGTGTTCTTGTGTGGCATCGTCCTAGGAAAGCACTGAGGGAGGCATCTTGGAAGAGTAGGAGTATCAGGGTGACAGAAGAGAGATGGAGGCATGTGGAGGATGCCTGACAAATACTGCTGTGGCATCAACACTCCCAGTAATGAGCCTCCAGACTTGGAAGTGTAGGTTACACAGTCAAAATATGAGTGTGTCTGTGGTTTGGAAAATCGTAAATCTAATTGTAGATTTGGAAAACTGGGGTGAAGTTACACTTATGTGAAATATACTCTCTCAGAATAATAAGTTACTTGAATTATTTGAATAATGTTATCGCTGTTGTTTTTCAGTTCTCAGGATTTTTTTCTAAAACTAGCAGGTGGTTTTTAAATGCAAAGTAGTTTTAATTTACCACAGAAGTTTAGTTCCAATAAGCAAGTAGGGAGCATTTATCAGATGTCAAGTCTTTCCAGCCATGAAAATGAAAGAATCTTTGACAAAGAGGCATTATACTCACAGGACACACAGATATTTTCCCTGGAATATGTGATGGGAGTTGGGTCCCAGTGACAGGCTTCAAATGCAAAATGATTGAAGGAGGTGCTTCCCCAGAGCGCTGCATGGAGATATTGGTGGGCAATGGAGTGGGCAATGAAAGCAGGACTGGTTCTCTAAGGCCTGATGGAACTGTCCCAGTGCTCTGTCAAGGTGAGAAAAAATGTGTGATCTGTACATTTCTTGAACACATTACAGGAAGACTCAAGGAACAAATTAAGACGAATATAAATGTATTTGTTGCCGAGGCATAAGAATGGAATGAGCAATAAGGATGCATGCACTTACTCCAAGGGGATAAAAGCAATAAACTACTCATGCCCTGATAGGGGTGATGGAGTTTCACTCTCTGAGAAAGAAGCTGGACTTACTACCTTGAACGTAGATAATGGATGAATGATCATCTATGTATTAGTTACTCTCTAAATAAAAAATTAATTTAAGTAGTGAATTTAGGGAAGACTAGAGTAGGTTTTTTTGACATTTCTGAAGTATTTTAATGCCCATCATGTTTCATGAATAGCATTGGAATCAAAAGTCTTGGTTCACAGACTGGGAGGATGAATAATGACAGCACTTTCCAGTACTCGTGTGGCTGGAACATTCATTGAGGATGTGGGAAAACCAGTTCACATCTCTACTCTGCCCGCAGGGATCTGAACCCACATCTTCACTATGAGATTATATGAAGTGGAAGTGCTCTTCCTTCCTGAGGGAAGGGTGGCAGCAGCCTATATTTTCAGTCTTTCTCTCAGTGAAATTGTGGAGGAAAAGTAACATAAAAACTTTGTGAGCTGCGAATCAGCAATGCTTTGCTTCTGTCATTTTCAGTGGCAGTGTTGACAATCAAGTCTTCTCAGTCTCTTCATCTCTTCCATCTTAAACATGCTGATTGTTTGAAAAAGAACTGAAAAAAGGGCATCAAAAGGAAGAATTTGTCCAGTGTGATGACATCATCATAAGAGTCTCTAATGCAATGTAATCTGCAAAAATATTACCAAAAGTGTGTAATTGTTTTAATGGAACACTGAAACACAGTGGTGATTTAAAAGGAATAAAATGTTCTTTGTTGGATGGTTTTGCTATATGTATCTGAATGGCAGACAAACAAGCAGCAGTGGAATATTTGGGATGAAATTAAGATTTTCTTCTTCATTAGCTGTGGAGTCTTATAAGCCATGAAAATAAATAATTTGGTTTAAAAAGTGGGAGTCACATCCCTGAATTTGCACTGATGCAAATTATTTAGAGTTGGTCCATTATTACATTCTCCAGACTACACACTGCAGTAATTTAGTAATTAAAGTTACATAGTAATAAAAACTGCTACCCCATAACAATAATTTTATAACTACAGATCTTGGATTACATTTCTGGAGACTCACACCTTTAAAAGTAAGTACACACCAGTAGTCCCTTTACTTAGTACCCTGTGTATTTTAGTGGAAAAAATTAGGCTTGATATTGACTTTGGTTTGCATCTGAAGTCCCAATATTTACATAAATAACATTTTGCTTTTGGAAAACGGAGGGTTTTTCTACTGCAGGACAACTTAAAAGTTGCTCCTCAAGTAGTTAGAGACACCCAGCTTGTAGAAGGGTTAAAATACTTTCCACATAGAGGCTTATTGTGGAATCTAATTAAGTATCTTTAAGATCACAAGAATTAGATACTGATAAAAGTTTCTATTTATTGAAATTGTGTGTTTTACTTGCTAGCTTGGGTTGCAAAATGGCAGGAATAGTTTTAACAGCAGCCAGCATTTCTGATGAACAATATATTCTCTACCTCCATTCTGGCCAACAGGCACCATCTGTGTCTGTCCATGCAAAGGAGCTGTTTCTTTTGACACAGGAGGGAAAAGTTAAGAATTTGTAAATCCCTTCAGACTATCACTTGTGTAATAGTAAAGTAGGAATTAAATTTCATGGAACTACTGAAATATTTACTGAAAAGCAGCAAAGCACTTTATACCTAAATTATCCTGGACATTATGTGCATGAGTAGAAAGTAAAGCAAGCCTTCAATGCTGAGAACAGGCAATGCTTTCTAATAATTGTTGTATTCATTGCAACCTTTTTGCAGCATGAGTGTCACAAACATACTTAATACTCTAGTAACAAAGATCATTAAATATAGACAGAATTTTTTGAAAATCAATCCTAAATTCCCTTAAAAGTCTGTTGGTTTTTTAAATAGATTTTAGTCTGAGCACATTCCCCTGTTATTTGGAATGTATGAATTATTCAATGACCAGAGTCAATATCATGATAGCTTTAACAAAGACTACTACCAGCTACTCTTTCTAGATCGAGTTTCTTCTTAGCTGATTCCTTGCTGCCATGAAAGATTAACTCATAAAATCACTTTGATTTAGCAAGAGATGTCAAAACATCCAGCAGGTCTAACTGGTTTTCTTCCAATGTCAGTCAAAATAGTATGTGGTTTTAGCACTGGTTCATGTTTCTGTCAGCTGCTATGTATAAACTTGCTGTGTAATCACTTCAGACATGGTAAGTTTAAGAAAGTTTGGTAGTACTAGTAGAAAAACTTTTATGTTTGATTATTTGTGCATCTGTGATACCTGATAATCTTAAAGCTGTTCTCAATTTTTGGGATTAAACTTCCAACCTTCCTGTAGGGGTCAAGTGTGTAGAATTCTAGTTCCTCTCAACAACGTGTACTGTAGGTAATTTTCAGCTTGGGAAATACTGCAGTTTCCTGTAATCTTCTACTGCAGGTATGATAGCCTGACTCATAAACTAAGATGGCCTCAAAGTCTGATTGGAGTAGCATATGCTAAAAATTACCCCAGAGAAAGGCTGAGGTGCATGTGGATTTTTGAGGAATAAATAAATTTGTGAGGAATAATCTATTTCTATGATGCCATATATAGATCAGGGTATGCTGTGTCATTTCAGTTTTCTCCTTCTTTGCCCTCCTAAGTCCTGGGAGGGCATGGAAGAAGATATTTTAGGTATCTTTAGATATGACCTATAAAAGAAATACATCTCTAGAATGAATAAAGTGTTCTTGTCTGTTCCAATGATTGCCCAACTCCTTTTAATCTCTCCTGCCTCTTGAATGCTGTCATGTGGCTTATTTGGGACTCTACTGAAGTTCAAGTCAATTTTCAGCTAAGCAGATGAGAGAACAACAACAAAGTCTATTCATACAACATCAAACAGAGCTTTATCTTCAGGACAGCATATTGCAGGCGGTATGAGAGATTTCAGGAAGAGTGAGGAATGCCAAAGCTCTGGCTTGTCCTGCATATGTGGTATTTGGCTTGTGCACAGATCATGTGTTAGGTTTGGTTAAGTCTGGCCTCAGTGAAAGTGGTATCTAAGATGTTATCAATAAAATTCAAAGGGCTAGTATTCTCTTCATCGTTTTGAAGGAGTCTAAAGAATGGTGGTAGGAAAAATGAAGTTATTAATATTAATGCTGCTTCAGAAATTTTGACTGAAAGTATACATAGATTTGCTGTAATGTTCCCACATGAGCACCACAGATAAATATTATCTGTTTGAGAATGGTTTCTTTTTACTTCTCCAGAACATCTAAGGAAACAACTGTGTCACAAATACCATGAAGTGAGCATCCTCCATACTAGATTTTGTCAAAGTTTTATCTCCATTACTATGGCTTAAGAATGTTTTGATAGCAGCTGCCCTGAGGTATGAATTATATTGCAGAGTGCAGAAGAAGAAGGCACTTCTGAAATGCTTATTTAAAGCTAGGTGGAGTTGTGATAAAATTAAATAATCATTTCAATTTATTGAGGATACACTGATAGACTCTTATATTTTAAAAGATAGGAAATAGAACAGAAAGATACTGTAGCAGTTAACGGAGACATACATTTCATAATGATGTTCAAATTTTAGTTAACACTTTAAGTCTTTCAGATTTCTGGCTAATAAAATTATCTATATCCTCTCTCTATGTGGAAAGGTCTTCCTGGACATTACTCATGTTATTAATGCCTGGAAAAACTTCAGACTGGAAAATACCTCTTATTTCATCAAATCCAACTATTAACCCAGCACTTCCATGTACCACCTAATGATGCACCACATCTACATATTTTTTCAGCTCTTTCAGGTGCAGTACCTCAATTTCTTCAGACTTGTGGTTATCCAGTGAACCTCTGTCTTACAGAAAATGTATTCTGTTTTTCAAAAGAGGCTAAATTTTGCTGGGGATCCAGTATTGAAGTCCTCACATTTGCCATTTCACATGTTCCTTGAGACACATTGTGTGTGATATTCTTTGTCAAAAGGTTTTCAAACCAGTGCAAATGCTCCTTACAAATGCTGTTGACTTCATTACAGTGAGGTGATATAAAGAATGCTTGAATTATAAAAATGTCTATTTTGGCTGCTCACTTCTCTGCACTGGTCATCAAGGAGAAGACTTCATTTGGAAGCCATAATGACACCATAGTACAAAACAGATAAAATTATAACATGGGAGGTAATGTAAGAAGGTTGTAAGAACCAGAGACAGCGCTCCTGCTTGCTGAAAAATGACAGGTGGATTTTTGCTGAATGACTCCTTTAAATCCAGGAGAAATGGCTGTCAGCTACCAGGACATACTCTCAGCAGGAACATAATTTCATATTATAAAGTTAAAGTAGTTGCCTCTTTTGGAGCCTTACATGATCAGCAAAATGCAGCCTGTGGCTTATCACACAGCCTGACAGGTACTTGAAGTATTGCTGTCCTTGCTTTTTATAATGTAGAATGGTCTCCTGGAGGCTTTTCTACATAAATAGAAACAGCATTTTCTCAGGAGACATAGAAATAATTCTGAAGCATCAAAAAAAGTAGTTGTGGCCAGTTTTCTGAAACATCTTGTGACCTTCTGTTTAGGACCTCTGTTTGTACTCATGAAGGTGAATTTTACCCATCATTACCTAAAAGGCCCCTGAACCAGAACTAGAAGCATAACCAAAAATCTATTTTAAAAATAATATTGAAGCCAGTCTTTTTCTTTTTCTTTTTCTTTTTCTTTTTCTTTTTCTTTTTCTTTTTCTTTTTCTTTTTCTTTTTCTCTTTCTCTTTCTCTTTCTCTTTCTCTTTTTCTTTTTCTTTTTCTTTTTCTTTATTTTTCTTTTTCTTTTTTCCTCTTCCTTTTTCTTTTTCTTTTTTTCTTTTCCTTTTCCTTTTCTCCTTTTCCTTTTCCTTTTCCTTTTCCTTTTCCTTTTCCTTTTCCTTTTCCCTTCTTTGTGAACAGGTGGGATGAAATTTTTGGTTAAAAAATATTCCAGATTGTACATTCTTCAGTAAAAAGCTACATCCATTTTTTTTTACCATTCAGACTGAAGTCTAAAGAATAACAGATATATCAGAAGATCTATCTGACCTTACAGTTGTTGGAGGGTTGTCCATGAGAGTAATTATTTTTACACAATTAGCTATTTCAAAATAAGTTGCCTGTGTGGGACAAATAGGATTCTGTTTGCCTGTGAAGGCTCGTTTATGAAAGAATCATCTCAAGTGAGATGGAATGCGAAAGACATTGCATTTGGTATGGACACCAGTTATATTTAAATCATGTTTGGTGCATACTCCTGGGGTCACTCGTATTTTCACCTTGTTCTCAGATCCAGCACGAAGCATCCTATGAATCCTTGTTGACAGGCTTTTTTTTCAGGCTATCTACAAATCTCATTAATTCTATGGTCTTGACATTGCTCAGGATGCCTAGGATTACCTAGGACAAATATGCATTCTTAGTTATGATTTATGCCTGAAGTTTGTCCTTAACTTTAGTATGCAATTTGTGGTGGCCCAGCCATTCATTGCTTCATGTCTAATGGAGGGGAAACCTCTGAATGAGAGACAATGTGTCCAGTTGTGAACAGCAGCTTCTGCAGCCACCCCAGTGTAGCCTGCAGAGACAGATGGGTGAGAAAAACATGACAAATGGCTATTGTATTTCAAATTCATACCTGTCTTGTTAGTTTTGCAATAGCTGTTTCATGCAGATGGTCATGAATGGGACCTTAGCCAATTTTCTTTTGCTGGAAGAAACGTTTGTTTCTGGGGATTGAATGCCTCTGCCTTCATTAGCAGTTAAGAGCACTACCTAAATGTTTCTATGATGTGAATTGTCCTTGCCTGTGAATCTCCTACACTTGATGTTCTTCAAGTTACATTACTTAAGGCCTTTGGAGGACAGGAACTAAACTTCCTTCTGAAGAAGCTTAGCTGGAAATTACACTCTAGGGATTTTTCTAATACACACTAAAGGTAATGGGAACATGTAATCTTTGGGCTCTTGAAAAGGAATACAGAGGTTGATCCTGTTACTAATTTGAATTGTACTCCAGTATAATTTTCTCTTTTATCTTGAATAAGAGAAATACCAACACAAGGGTGAGCTTTTAAAGCTCTCCATTGCTGAGATTTCATTGCTAGGAGTTCCTTTGTAGAATCTGATCTACTTTGTGAGATTTTTGAATCTGTGAAGACAGAGACTTTCTAAAATACTTGTGTTACTGGTATGGGGTAAGAGACTTCTGAAAGACTTAACTAATCTTTAGTGAGGCACATTTCTAATAGAATTTTATTTTAAACAAATTATCTTCTACATTCTCTCCACTCTGGGCTATATGCTCAGTGACTTTAAGACTTGCTGTTCTGATATACCTACCAGGTCATCTGTGAATGTTTTTGAGTCTCCTCTTCCTGAAGAACCTGGCACCTAAATGAAGGTGACAGGCAAGTGACTATAGTCTGGGGTCTTCTTTTGCTGCTGGAGATTGCTGAATTCACATGTGCTTGCTGGGCCTTGGAGATGACTGACACAAGCAGCTACCACTTCTGACAGCAGGTGCTTATCAGGCCTAAATTTGAATCTCTTAAACTCAGTGGCAGGACTTGGGTCAATATGCTTAGTAAGTGACTTGTGATCGCTATTCCTCTGCATATACTCTTTTTACAACAGTTTTACAAACAGTTAGCTCCAGACTAATTAATCAGTCTCTTTTCTAACACAAAACTGGTAATGGCCATTAGATCACATGCTGGCATCTGGTGTGTAAACGTGTAAATCTTGATTGATAAATAGTCAAATAGCTTCACAGTTTTGGAAGAGGCTGCAATTCTGACTATAGGAATAGCAGTCAGTGTGTACAGAGAAAGTATGTTCTCACTTAAGTCCCTCACTGTTTCTTGTGTGGTTTTGTAATTTCACATAGGTAGTAGTAAGTGTAAATTTATTTATAAACATACTTATAGAGTTGAATTCTTAAATAAGAACACCAGAAGAGATTGTAATCAGAATAGATTTGTAAACAGAATAAAACAAACAAAAAAATCCAAATTAATTTTTCAATCTTATATAAAAATTATTGGCACTTTGCACTGTTTTTAACCTTTCCTTTAATTGTGTTTAATGTGATCATGAGTGCCACAGGAGCAACTTGCCATAAATCAGGTTTTTAGTCTTGATACTCTATAATTTCTGACTCCCAATTTGGTATTTTAATTGCAAATAGTACTTCATTTTTGAAGAGTACATAGTTTGAAATGATAACTTTAGCCAAGTATTATTTTGAAAAACCAAAATTTACAATGTGACATGTACATGATTGGCAGTGACCTAATGAACTACAGAAGAAAAGTAAAAATTAAAACTTATCTTAAATATCTGTCTTTCTAGATCTCAGCAGATTGATGTTAAATTTACAGACCAAGTGAATATAATACTTATGAGACTGCAGTTTCACAGATTTTTTTTATTTATACTGGCAAAGCTGAATTATAGTACTTGCATATCTCCTGTAAGTAAAAACTGTAGATTTCTTACCAGTATATGAAAGGTGACCAAATAAATACAGTACTTAGAGACAGAAAACAGAGGAATAGAACATTTTTCTAAAGCTCATAATGTGTTTAAAATAACAAGAGATACTATAAGAGTGGGCTGCAATCAGAAAAAAGAGTTGCAAACTGATTTCTAATATGCTCTAAAAATTTGAGAAGTAGAAACCAAGAGGAGGAAAGATCACCTGCCAGGAACACTATTAAATCCAATCATCCAGATGTGATCAATTAGACAACATACCAAGGGCAAACAGATCAATGGCTCTGTCTTCAAATGAAAACATGTTTTTATTTACCAACATTTGCATCTTTAGGATAAGCATAAAGTCCTTTCATATCAGTTGAAATTCCAAGTCTTGTTGGTATTGCCTCTTTTTTTCCTGAAACAATTACTTTTGTATTCACTTATTTTACCCTTACCTGACCTTGAGTGGAGAGTGGTTGCCAGAAAGGAGGCAACTGCTGATATGAGGCAGCTTTCCTTAGAACTTCCTGTAGGAAGCTCACAGAACTCTCCTTCATGCTAAAGTCACATACTTAGATCTATCCTAATTGGAATTAAAAATAATCAATTTCTTATTAGTGGTTTTATCTGTCAGGGGCAGTTTCAAATGGACAAATGCCTGCATGGCAGCTGGGTCACTAATGGTGTCTGCAGGCTGTTTTAGGAGTGGTGAAGAGAGACTCTGAGTTCAGTAGGACTAATCCAGGCACAGAAGAGCCTGTGATACATGTGTTCTTCTCATCATCCATAGGTCATCCTACTTCATGTGCAGCACTTAAGTTTGCTGCTCTTAAAACTGAACTGAAGTAGATTTGAAGTAGGGGGTTAGAAAGCGTAAGTGAGGAAGGGACTTCTTAGGATAGACTGTTTCAGTACTGAATAAAAACACCTCTCTTTAGAAAATATTTTATGCTTTAATATAAAGGAGGAAATCCTCAGGAAAGAGGAAGGTGTGCTGCCACTTCCTGAGCCATTTCCAGAATGTGGGAAAGAAGGATGCATTTCAGTCTATGAACGTAAAAGCTTTCACCAGCCCTGCATTGATTATTAACAGTCACTTTGGTTCTTGTGTTGGTGAATTCATCAGGGAAATTTCCATTTATAAAGCCTGCACAACGTAGAGATGGTTGTGTTTAGCCTTGAGCTGTGCAAAGCAGGCAAAAGATGCTCTTGTTCTGCCTGGTGTGCAAGCAGTAACACACTGTCTGCAGTAAAGACTAGAAAACCCAGGTTTGTCATTCTAAGCTTGAGAAATTTTGGAAATGCTTCTTAAATTATACTTTTTGTGAAACAACTTGTTTGAAAACAAATAACTGATCTTATTGGTGTTTATGAAGATATTGTCTACAGCAAACTCACCCTTCCACCACCTCCTCCCCAAAATCTAAGTATCATGCTGTTCATTTACCCCAGGGAAGAAAATCAGCTGGAGCCACAGCTGCACTGGAGCAGATGTCACAGCCATACTGCTCATTGCTTTTCCATATATATGAAAAATCCTATTTACATGGAGAAGCAAGACACTGGTATGGTTGTGTCTGAGCTATGGAGACTAAAAGCCAGCACCTATGAAGGTCTAATGAAATACAATTAAACTGTGTGTTTAATAAATGTAATAGCAAGTTTAGCTGATAAACAAGTGCATCAGTCCTTGAAAATACAAGTGGAAAATTAAAAGCAAATCTTTACAGCAAGGCCTTGCCTTCCTCTTACTCTGGAAGAGCGTGAATGTGAGCAGCTTTCTCCAGGTATATAAGCACTGTGAGAATGCATGACACTCTCAGTGAAATGTGCCATTAGTGCCTCAGTGATTCTGGGCAATTACATTATATAGTAGCTGGACAAAAATGAGTTAATTACAAAATCATACTCAAATCCTGTTTCCTGCTCCCCACAAGCAATGCTGCCTTTGTTCAGTCTTTAGGTTTGGTTTGTAGGTTAGAAGTCACAAGGAAGGTTGCAAATTTTGGTGGGGTACTTAGCTGCTAGAAGAGCTACTTCTCTTACCTAGAGAAGTACAAGAACACACACCATGTATTTTTCTGGCTTGAAGTAGATAGGTGTAAAAGGATCCAAAGGCACTCTGAGTTCTGGGGAGAAAAGTCTTGGGAGAGACTCAGCATGTTGCAATTCAGAGCAGCTGTGGGATATGAGAATGCTGGGATTTTCTCAACCCGCTTTCTCATCACTTGGTTTTTAGCTGCTTTGCAAAGCCTAAGTTTCAGTGATTGCTGTCCTCAGCTGTCCTTGGCATTATGTCTTATTGACAAACCTGTAGGAAGAAGCCAAATTCCCTCTTTCTGTCTGCAGTTGCATGGCTCAGGTCAGGGCTCAAAGGCGAATTTGCTCAACACTGACAGGAGAAGTATGCAAAGAGTTCATTACTTGCTGTGAGTCACCCACCCAAGCTGCCAGAGAGAGAGAGATCTTTTGTATTTTCTGCCTGCTCCTGGCTGTTGTGAGACAGGAAAAACAAAGCATGCTTTGACTGTTTTTATTTTTAGATGCGTTTGCTCCTCTTGCCTTATTCAGTATTTGATATCTATAAAGCACTGGGATACAATTGACTTTCCTACCACTTTCACAGGCAGACCAGATTCCCAGGAGTGTTTGAAAAGAACCTGTGGATGCCATCTACCCCATCTCCTGCTTGAAGCAGAACTTATGCTGGAACTAAATCAGATCAGCCATGGCTTTGTCTAGCCAAGTCTGGAAAACTTCCAGGGATGAGGATCCCTTTGCCTTTATCAGCATGTGCAGTATAACATAAGTAGAAAAAAGCTGACCATAGTGTTTCCTTTTTCACAAGTTTGCTGCTTGGTAGGAATGCAATCAGCAGAAGAGAGACTGCCTCTCAAATCAGGAAGCTAAATTTGCAGCAGTTAACCTTGTTGATAAAAAAGTAAATCATGTTGCAAAGTGGGCTTTGTTTTATTTTCCTTATTTCAGCTTTTAGAATCATATCAACTAAGAATGTCATCTTACTCTGCTTTAGGTGTACATTTGTGATGTTATTGGTTACAGAAATACAATATAAAACTTCAATACAATAAATACAATAAATACAATAAATACAATATATAAATTCAGCATACTCCAAATTTAATAGTGTAGTGCCCTTGCCAAGCAGAAGAAAATGGTCCACTTGCTACCAAGCAGGAATTTTCCAGCTCTGTAAGGCTTGGAGGGAAACCAGAGATGGTAACAAAATGCTTCAGATAGGAGTTGTTAATGAAAAGGTGCTGGAGCAAAGGATAATAAAGCAGTAGTTCTTATTTCTACTCTGAGGTGTAAAGAATGGCAGGATTGTGACAGGTGCTTGAAGGAACACTTAACCTTTCCCTGGTAGGACTAGAGCCTCTGGCTCAGGTTTCTTTTTTTTTTTTTTTTTATGTTCCCTATTTCCTCTCAACCCACAGCAAAGGTTTTCTGAGAAGTAATTATAATAGGATTACTGTGTGGTAGGAGTAAATGTGCTTATTTACAGTATGACTAGAGGAGATGAGGTTGGGAGAGTAAGGGAATATTCTGTTGGATTGTCTGAATTCTCAAAATTCTGAGTAAGGGTTGATTGAGTTGGTTATTTTTACTTAAGGCCAGTTCCCTAATCATAAGTTGCAGAAATGCAGAGGAAGACCTGAGGGTGATGGAGAGCGAATGAGACAAGAGTTCACAATGTGATGAAGTTGCAAAAAATTAGTATTGTACCAGATATATAAATAGAATATGACTTTTAAGGACAGGAAAATAATTCTGCTTCATGCAACTTTGCTTACACTTAGGAATACTGTGTCCAGGCTTAAAAATATTTTGGAAATTTGTTGGAATCCTGGACAGTTGACAGTTACCCTAAGGTTTTGGGGAATCATTTCTATGGAATAAAAAAGGGTTTTAAGTTTAAAAAGAAAAAGCTAAGGTTTCACTCTGGTTCCTTATCCTGGAATAACCTATGATATTTCAGTCATGCGAGACTGTTGCTGATGTAAAACAAGAGGATGTCCTGAAATTAAAATAGCTGTCCCACTATTTCATTCTAAATGAGCTTTGGCGATTTTGCCCTCTTTCAAGAGTGGTTTTATGTACCATTTTAGGCCCGTGAAGTATTTCCTGCATCACAGAAAATTGTCACAGATGCATCAAAACCAGGATGGTAGTAGGCACTAAACTCCCCCATATCAGCTTGTCTGCCAGTAGATTTTAAAAATACATGTTATTCTTTTCCAAATTTTACAACATGTGAGTTACTACTTCTGAGGAAACATAAATGAAGAATGCATATTTCTTTCCATCTATCTCTAGCCATGCATAGAGATAACAGCATATCAGTCATGAAATGTGCTTTACCTAAAAACACAGGTCTAGAACTGAGTATTAGTAGATGGGTAGAATACTAAAGACCAATATGTTTGCTAGCTTGAGGTATTAGCCATTTGCTTAGGGTAGTAAAATGTTAACATCACAGATTAAAAACAGGCAAATAGCTGATGATGTAATTAGGAGCTGCCAGACTGAATGCATTTACTAACTCCAAACAGCTTCAGTTTTCACAGGCTTTCACGACTCTTCACTGTTTAGAATGCTTTTAGTATGTAATACATGAAAATACTGGATCTGCCTATAACATGAAACCAAAAAAAAAAAAAAAGCCAAAAACCTAAGCTCTCTATATGTCCAATTGCTTTACAAGTAATTTGGGAAAAGCAGACCCTTACCTAGTCTGATTTTACATCTCTAATAAATCTTTTGGAGACAAAAACATCATGGATGCCAAATACCAATATGATGCCAGGCACATTTTGATGCTGCTTTAGTGTACAAGTAAAGGTTACGTGGCTAATGCCAAGAAAAATATATAGTCTTTAAATTACATGCTCTTGTAACAGTTTTGCTCCAAACTCCAAAAGAAGGAGCTGAAAAAAAAAGTTGATAACTGGAAGTAAAAATCTTTGCTTCTAGGCCTAAGTAGGTTGTAAATAATAATCTCTTATTAAATATCCAATGGGAGAATTAAAAACTATTTTTGTGAGAAGTCTCTAAGAAAAGAACAACACTGAAAAGCTGAACAAAGTTTCAGTTACTAACTTCTCCTTTTGAGGAGGTTATTTTTCCTTAGGAAGCAAATACTTATGAATATAATCGATCATAAGCTTTCTTTTATCTTATTTATAAAGAGAAGTAACTTTTATGTCAGATGCATTCAATCTCTACTGCCATCCTTTTCCCAGCATTTCCTCTATTACACACAAGCTACAACAAAGGCAGGGATAATATCATGAAAGATCTGTTACTGGTGATACAAGTGGGAGCTTGCAGAAAGTAAGAATATTGTTGCTGTTTGGTATTTTGTGTCCTTGAGGTATTTTGTGTCCTATGCATCCCTGCTGATGGCTGAATCCCAGACAGGGAGGTTGTTCTGACTTCTTCAGTGCTGTCAAGAATATATCTCATCAAGTACAGAAATTTCCATGAGCAAGTGACCTATCTTACCTTCAGAGTTTTACTTCTCTCCACTAAATAAAAATATCAGGTCCAAGGTCACCTTCCTCTTCTATAAGGCCCTTAAAGACATTTTATGGTATGCATCTGGGTTAAGACAGCAGCTGTCAACTCAGGAACAAAGAATCTGACTATCACAACAGAAAATCAGGGGATGAGGCAGCTCTTTCCTGGACACTGATCCAGGATCACTTCTGATCTCATTACTCTCTGTGCTGGATGGATGAGGAACTCAAGGCCTGCCTTCATGTATAAAAGCTCATGGACCTGATGATGAATGAACACATATGCAACTTTTATTGTGAAAAATATGATGGACTCTGTACGTGACAGATGCTGTGGTTTGTGGGTTTTAGCTGTTGTTGTTGTTTTTTTTTTTTTTTTTTCCTTTGTGTGTTACGACTTGAAAGCATGGCACAAAAAGTGACATAAAAACCTGAATGGTGCTGCATAGCCAGGCTTACTGTTAGTGCCAGCTGCCTTTTTTCAAAGGCATGGTCCAAAGCAGAAGCAAGGGTTCTATGCAGGCATAAATATATAAATATCTGCTAGGTATGTGGATGCATCTTTCTCCCCCTTCACTGTGCTTTTTCATGGGGGCCTTGTGACCTAGGAGGCCAGTTCAGATGAGGATTGCAAGGTTCTGTTTCTTGGGTTTTATGCCTTTTCATATGGATGTTTTTTCTGAACAAAGGCTTCATAGTAGTTCCTTGTCCTTTGGCATAAATGGTTTGCCAATATTTGGAAGCTCTTCTGGTGTCCTTCAATAATTAACAGATTTTGATAATCCTTGGTAATTATTTCTGTTAGCTTAGTTCCCCTAACACAGTATACAAAGAGACTTCCACAAGCAACTTTTTAACTGATGGTAGCCAAGGATGGCTTTCCAACTGGGTCCGTACCACACTAAGCCCTGCATTTTCTCCCAATGAACAAAATCTGTGCTATCTGCTGGGTTGCTTTTAGTGTTTTGGTTTTCTTCAGCCTCTAATAATGCAGAACTAAAAACATCTATGCCTCTCCCCATTGCCTGGAAATTAACTGAGAAATCAGAGAAGCCTTTTGACTGAACTGGCTTAACTGCTTAAAATACTGACTTTAACCTTAGGCAGGAGTTTCTGTTTCAGGTGTCATCACACATGGGAATATTTAATTACTCCTTCCTTCATCTGAATGAAAGGTACTTACCAGACTTGTGTGAGTAATGGATATTATTATGGGGCAAGCATAAAAAACAGATTTAAAATTGTTTGGATTTACTCCACATTAAATGTATCATTCTGTCTGGGAATAAAACCATAATTTTGGAATGACAATTGTTTTAGTTAAAAAAACATAAAAACTGTTCACTTAATTCAAACCAGTTGTAATTCTTTCAAGATTTTCCTTTCTGCTTGTAATTTCTGTTCTCTGAAAATGTCTTCTATCTCTGGTGTTCAGTATATCCATTTACTTTAAAGGTACTGGTAAATTAGTGGCAGTCCTTCTTGTGAATCCTAAAATTAGACTTTTGGAGATCATAGTTTGAAAGTGTCTTTTTCTACCTGAGATTAATTTTCAAATCCATTTTTTGAGGTGGATTTATTTTCTGATTCATTCTTTCAATGATTACTCTCCCTAAATACAGAAAAATCAGTCAAATTCTCTTTTCCCAGCACATCATCTAAATGTGAAGGTCCTCTTGTTTCCCTTTACTTGAATTTGTCTAGTTATATTAACAGCTCATCTTCTCTTACCATGCTTGGATTCCAGACTCTGTTCAATATCAAATGCCTGTTGTAATTCCTCAAGCATTGTTAATTTCTGCCCCAATTCTCAGCCTATTACTCTTTCACATATGTACATGGTGGAGCTCTTCATAATCCTCTTACCCATTTGCCCAGGATTACTAACATGGATTCCTTTTTTTGATGTTCTTGCTCTTTCTGAAGTCCTTGAAATTTGCTTCTTGGAATAGAGCTGTTTATGTTCTGAAAATAGATCTTTTCATGTTACGCCAAGAAAATGGTGATCATTTGGATTAGTTCTTCAGAAAGGTGAAATCCTTTCTTGCTTGAAATCTTTGATTCCAGCATCATAAAACTGTAGCCTGTGTAATCTTGAAGGTTTATGCTAACTTCAACTCAAGATCAGAAAAAATATGCAGTTGGAGAGTCCACATCTACTAACTTCCACAGATTTCCAGGGAAAGATGTGAGGTTTAGATGTTTTAGTAGGCTAGACTAGATAGTCACTCCTACACCTAAGGCCTGTGATGATACAGTTATGTTTGCTGTTTTCTGTTGTGGGGCCTTGGAGCATTTCTGATGTGTGGGTGAACTCCTTGTGTTTTGCTTTTTGAAGCTTTTCATTGTTTGTATTTTTGTAAATGTATAGTGATATTCTCTGAAGATATGATCTGGTACCTTTATTATGCAGTAAGAAAGACTGGCTTTGTGTGACTTTGCATGCTAAATTCTGTATAATCTTAATGTACTCTATAAACAACTCATAATCTAAAAAGAATTGAGATGTATAACGCTGATGTATAATTCATGCACTCATTTATGGAGGGTGCAATATGCACATGCTAGCAGTTTCTTCTGGGGCCTGAAAACTGAATGGAAAATTGTTTTGACTTATGTTCAATGTAGTGTATAGTTTAGTAATTTTCCAAGATAAATCTTAATTGTCGGAGGATGAGGTGAATTGCTTTCTAAAGTGGAAAGTAGGACAACAAAATCTCTGTTGTGTCAAAGTCATTAGTCCAATCAGAATACGAACAAAGAGGAGGGACCTTGGAAGTGGTAACCTTATCAATCATAGAGGAGAGAGAGCAACCTCAAAACTGAGATTAATCACACAGTGATTGTTTAAATGTTACGACTGTCTTCTTTTATCTTTCAGCATTTTCAAGTGTTTTCAACTCATACAAGTGGTATCTGACAAAATAGATCAGGAATTCTAATGGATGATTGGTTGGGAATAAGAGAATAAAATCATTATGTATTGAAATCATATTCATTTAGTCTTCAAATTTGTGAGACTAATGGGAAAAGCAGATACCAGTCCTATTCTAGAACTTATACAGTATTTTTCCTGGGCTTTTTAGCAAGGAAGATATCCGTATTACCCATATTTGATTAACCAGATCTTGTGATTTTAAAAGTACATTAGGAATGAACACAAAGTGTTAACAGGAAGAACCAAGAGTATTGTGGGAAAACCACTTGCAAATGTTTGGGGAGCTTTTTATTTATTTCTGTTCTTTTTATTTGTGCTAGGTTGGTTTTGTTGGGTTTTTTGTTTGGTTGGTTGGTTTGGTTTTCTTTTTTAAATTGGCATGTGTTGACTTTCCTCAATATTTTGGTTTTTTTAATTTGTAATTTTCCTCCCTGAAAAGGTTTTCATATTCTTGGCTTTTTTCCTCTCTTGGTTAAATTTTCACACTTTTTTTTTCCCTTCTCCAATTCCTCTCTTTCCCATCCTCTCTAGCTACATTACCTTGAAAAGTCCCTGTCTCTGTAGCTTTGAGGTCAGGCATGACCTTTCTTACCTTTCTTACCTTTCTTTCTCTTGCTCAGTGTTTGTAACAATTTAGAAATGCTTATTTCCACTATGATTCACATCTTATCCATTGATGTTAAAGCCAGTTATTAGAGTATGACAAGGGTTCACAGTGTTACATTGTTCTGTAAGTATTTCATCATCCCAAAGTGGGCAGATATCTTCTGTAGCTGAGGTCTCTGGAACAGGAACTTTATTCCTGCAGTCAGCAGCAGAGTCCAGTTGGAGCTGGTCTTGGCACACATCACTCCTCCCCTGAACTATTAGTGTTTATTCCTTTAGACTGAGTCATGTACTGGTCAGAACAGAGGTTATGCATACTTGCAAGTGGCTCCTGCAGCTTTAGCAGGGAGCATGTGGTGGCACTAACAGCCCTGGAAATTTCAAAATTGGTTTCAAGCTGCTGTCAGGTAACAGAGGAGTTGTAGCTATAAACTGCCCTTCCAGCCCTGCCTGGCTGGAAGAAAACTAAAACTAACATGGAAGAAAACTGAAATGAATTTTTCAGAGAACTCTGTCTGTTAAGTACAGAACACTATGAGAAGATCTGTGAAGTCACCTGAAGTGAATTTTAACATTTCTACCAACTCCAAACCAGGAAAGTAACTGGACCTCAAAGGCCAGCTCTGAAATGAGCAGTCTGGCTTAGGAAGGCTTAGGGACACCAGACTCCTCTTGTGTGAGCTTGGGTGAGCTGGTGCTAATGTCAGGCACATCAGCCAGGTTTCATACACTGCAACAGAGTGCAAAAGAATATATCTCAGTGCTTTGGAGACATATCTCTGGGGAGGTTTTGTCCCAGTTTTGCTTCTCTTGTCATTATGGGGCATGTGAGTTAAACCACTACAATAAGCAAAGTCACAAAGTTTCAGAAATGAGATCCCCTCTGACCCTTCTACAGGGCTTCTTTTGCTGATGGGCTTTCTTCCTCCTGCTCGTGACAGCATTGGCAGCATGAGACTACTGGTATTAGATAAAGACATTAGTATGGTGCATTAATTTTAGTGAGATGGTCAGTTTAGGGCAGCATATGACTGCCATAACTTGGATGATTTCAGAGACCAGAACGTCTTTGCTGGAGTCCTGTCTGGGGCAGTTACTGTGCCCATGGTAGGCAAACAAGTATAGGCTATATGAGCTATGTGCTGGCTCATGTCCAGCTATGTCAGCTCTTCCAGAACTGTACCCTATGTGCTTCTGCCACTGGGGCAAGCATGAGGGGAGTGAATACAAATCTCCTTGCCTATCAAAGCAGGCACAGCTTACATGAGTTCTCAGTTGGACTAATTGTCCATTACAAATATACTTTGACACTAGTCCACATACCCTGTTTCCCTCTGAAGGGGAGCACCTGAACATCTGCGAACACTCCTTTTGCATAAGGAAACAGTGGATGGTTAAAAAACCAGGTATTTCATAGCTGGGGATACCCTAAAATTACATGATTCTGTGAACATAAATTCAGCCCCTGTCCCATGAAGTAAACAGTTCATGTGTAAGCTAAAGCACAGCACAGAAATAAAATAAAATAGTAGCAGGGAGCACAAGCTGGCAGTGAGCATAATGGACAATAGTGTAACTGCCAGCCAAATCTGCTGTCTGCCCAGGTTCTGTGGGCATTGCTGTGGGGGAGAAGTTTTAGGAGGTTTTAGAAGACTTTGCAAACTTTTATACTGATGTGCACTTGACTGAGGAGTAAAATGTTCAGCAGATTTTTGAAGACTTGGCAGACTTTTATACTGAAATCTACTTGTACATAAAAAAAAGCATGGGAAAAAAAAGAGCAAGCTATGAAAACCTTAGACATAGCTGCACAAAAAGTACTTACAAAGTTAAGAAAGGAGGGGAAGTAAACAGAGCAGAGCAAAGAGATTGAGTTTAGCATAAAAGCAATGCTGAAAAGGAGAAGAGCCATCTGTGCCTATCACAAATCCTACAGGTATCCTGGAGACTGTTTTGTGCTCTATGGCCAGTGGTGGTGGAGTGGGCAGGTAGTGAAAGGCTGCATTTCTTCCCTTTCCTCCTCCTCCTCCTTCTCCTCCTCCTCCTCCTCTGTGCTCTTGCTCTCCATAGCAAGGGCTAAACCACCTCTAGGCTCTGCTCCTGCCATGACTTTGCTTTTTTCACCCTACAGAGCCAGTATGATAACCCCACCATCTGGAATGGCTTTGGAAATGTATTTTCCCACTGTTTGCAGCTCCACCTCCAACAGCAGTTGTCAGACACTCTCTTGCCCCTTTTGTGATCCCTCACACACCCCTGCAGAGTGCTATGGAATACTGTCAAGCAGAATAGTACTTTATATCCACTTTACCCAGACATAGTGACTGTGCAGAAGTCACCAAAGTCCACAGAAGCAGAGAACAAGTACACAGTGTTCTGAAAAGTAATTAGTCACTGTATGTGAAATACCAGTGAAGCCTTAAAGGGAGAAATTGCTAAATGAATCAGTCTTGAAAAAGTACACCCATTTAATCAAGTGAATTTAAAAATCAATCTGGTTCATCTGGTGCAAATCTGTAATGTAGGTTTCTATCAATCCTTTTAACCCTTGTGTATATTAGTTTTGCTTGTGTCAGGAAGTTACTGATGGTGTGCAGATACAATAAAGGGCTTAATACCCACAAATTAGGTGCTTCAGTGCCCCAATTCTAAGTGCTTGGAGTAAATTGCAATGATATATTAAAGCATTCAAGCTCCTCATAGAGACAACAGGAAGAATTAAGTGCCTTGGATGGGTTTTGAACCAGCCCTTGTGCAAGAAGAATCTCCTCTGAGTTATTGATGGAGGCGTTGAATACAGAGTTATGTCTGAACTTCTGCTCCTCTTTGGAGTTTTAATATCTAGCCTCAAAAAAGAGGTTGTGAGCCTGTATCAAGAATTCCAACCCATTTTTGATGTCTGCAAACACACATAATTTTAGAAGCCTTGCCTTCTGTCTGGTTGTGCTTCCCACTTTTTGCGTAACAGCTGAGCAGATGGAGCAGTTGCCCAGAGAAAGGGAGCAAGCCCAAGGCATGAGCTTTCTCAGCCTGGAAAAGTGCACTGGTTACTGCCTGTTTCCCCAGGGGAGGCACCTCCCACCCCTTCTGCAGCTGTGGGATACCAGGGAGCAAGGAGCACAGCCATGAGGCGTTTGGAGAGCAGATAGCTGTGATTCTAGGGTGGTAACACAGAGGTGGGGAGTTTCCCCAGAACAAGAACATTCTTGTTCCGTAGAAAGTCACAGGGTTTCACAGCTAGTGAATGTAAACCAACATGCAACACATCTAGTTTGGGACACAACATGCAACCAACATGCAACACATCAAGCTTTCAGGGAACAGGATGGCTGGATGGAGACACCTGCCTCTCCCAATGTATTGCATTGATGGTTCTGTGCCTTATCTTGAGCTCCCTTTGGAGGCAAGGGACTAAGGATTCATTTTAAAATGGCCACAAGTTTACTTAGACTGAGTCTCAGGCCTTGCCTATGCAGATGTTTGGAGCTGCCCCTTTTTTACACCTCCTTCATGTTCATGTTGTGCTTTCATATGTAAGGTAAAGCCCTGCTTCTGCTTTCAAGTGGCAAAGGGGGGATGTGCAGGAGAGGCAAGGCAAGGCAGATTGCTGAAATAAGGCTCAGGATTGCTGCTCTCTGCCCCTTGTGCTTCATGTATGTGTCTGAAACAGTGCTGTCTGGGGAAAAAACAGGACTGAAGGGAAAAAAAGCACAAGGTCAACCTCATACTGCACCTAGCAGGTCAGAACAATTTCTGTTTGAGAATGGATGAGAGATTCAAGTGACTGGTGGAGAGGTTTATAGACTAAACAGTGAGGCATCATTTTGCCTTCAGTGATCATTGAAAGCATATGCTATTTGACCTCAACAAAGCAATCCTAATGGTGTTTTCATCAAGCTCATGGAGAGTTTTGCTTAGAGACCTCTTGGAGAGTCCTGGGTTAGGCTGATGTCTAATTGAGTTACCTGAGTCTAATTCTGTTGTTGTAATTGCCTGGGGGAAGTAAAAGAGGCTGGTTAGCAATTAAGATTTTAATGTTATTAATTTAAGAGTTTGAAGGGCATAGGTAGTTTAAGTAATCTATTTAATTGATATGAAAACAAAGTAAATATCCTCCTGCCTCAAATGCTAGCTGTGTTCTCTCTCCAGGGAATTCAGTTTTCTATTTTTACTTTTGAAAGGTCAGGTCTTTGCAGCCTGCGGGAGGGCTGGCATAGTCATGTTGTGAGAAGCTGAAATCCAATCTGCAGCTCTGACTTTGCACAATGAGGGGCTGGGTGATGAATGGGGAGACACCCTCTGCTGCAGAACAGCTGTAATTCATGTAACAGCCTGGTGTGACATCAGTGTTTAGATGTCTGAAAATATAACTGTTCTCTTCCAGTACAGAGAGTAACAGAAGAAGAAAACATCTTAGCAGAAAGGAATAGTAAGGACTGATAGATTGCTTTTAGCTTCACAATGTTTTGTTGAGAAGAGATGAACCCCATTCTAGAAATCATAAGGGAAATGTCATGTAAAATTTTTGCTATGTGACCCCATCCAGTTAATTTTTGTGAACTTCAGCTCACAACTGACCTGAAGTAGAGAGTACTACGTAGTTACAAGGAGGACTACTAAAATGTGGCAACCCTCTCTTTGCAGATGAGGATTACTAAGTCTTCATGACTGAATGGTTGCTCCAGATGTTTGTGATAATGCAAAAGAAAAAAAAAAAGCCAACAAAACAATAGAGTAATTAAATATCAAGCAAATTTTCCTATTACTTTTTTTTTTCTCCTAATTTTTTTAAATAAGAGAGAGGATGGAAGCTGTCACCTGTGTAGCTGTATAAACTGTGGCCAAAACATAATCCTGTGGTATGTTTTGGATTTGGTTTGCCAGCTCTATAAACAGCTCCTGTATAGGCAGTGCATTCACTGAGCCTAGTAAGCCTTATCCTACTGAAGGGACTTTCGGGATGCTGAGGCTTGTTTTAGTAAGGTAGCAGTGACTTTATAAGGTGCAAAATTGCAATTTATAATAGAAGCTGCAGAGTTCAATTTCCCAGAGTCTGACACAGGGCAGGTCTGTCTTTGTGATCCAGAGGGACTCTGCTTGTATGACCTGAAGGGCAGACCATTGTCTGCCTGTCTTCAAGAACGAAGCACTGGTATCAAAGCAGATCTCTGTGTCCTTAATGGGCTCTTTGAAGCCACAGCATCAGAGAAGGTGAAGTACTGCAGCTCCCTCCCTCCTTCTGAAGAAAAGCCAGCACAGCATGGCTCTCTAGAAGTTACATGTGTAAAAGTAAAGAAACTAAATACAATTTTATGGAGTACAGTGCTCTTGGAGAGCTCCTGTTTCTGTTGAGTTACCTTATTTGTCACTGAAACTTTAACTTTAAAGCCCCACTCTGCTTTTGATAACATTTCTCTGGTCTGCAAGTGGAGAAACCTGGTGTTGCCTTCTCTACCATTGCAGTCACTTGTACAAACAGAAAGTGGTATCTTCATGATGTTCAAGTAAATGAATACACAATGTGAAAAAAAAAAAAAAAAAAACCAACAAAAAATTGACTTAACTGTACAGTGACTAAAGATTGGCTGATGCTTTGGTTGCCCCACTTGTTAAGAAACTTGTGTAGCCTATTTTCATACTGTTTTGGTGGTTTCTTTCTGCAGGGATAGCAACTAAGTCAGCTAGTAGGAGTACTTGCAAAAATGGAGAATAACTGAATATTGAAAAATATTGGTGAAACATACTGAATTCCTGTCTTCACATGGTAAATTTATTGTCTGATTTACATCAGTGCAATCAAGGTTTTAAAAAAAAGCCCAACAAAGCAACATGACTAATCTATTGAAATAGTTCATTTTTAATACTGACTACTGGCAGCAAACTACTTACTAATGAGGTTCAGGATGTCAATTATTGTTGAAATGAATCCTTGAGTAGTTTTGTATAATGTGTTGAAGAAAATCACAATCTGTTTGCAACATATTTCAAAGCAGAAAGAGATTAAATCAATTCCACATGTTATATTTCTTTCCAAAAAGCTCCTGGCTCTTATAAGCATTTCCTACTGGTCTTTTATTTTTTCTTGCTGGTAAAGGAAGATCTACCTAAAATAGAAATTAAGTAAGCAACTGCAGTGAATATTCTACTAAGTACTGCAATAATAATATGGTTTCTTTCTCACAAGAAATAGGTACCAAAGTGTTAACATTAAGGACTTCAGTTCTTTGGTGTAACTTTAATGTATATTCAAAGGTAAATAAGCTACTGATAATCCTGTTACAAATTAACATTTTCTGTATCTTTTCAGATTGATCCATACTCACTTATGGTAATTTATTACCTAGTAGTTAAATTATTAGAAGTTGTTTTCAGACTTGTGAAGGAAAAAAGTCTATTCTGTTTTCTCTCTAGTCATGCTTCAGCCTTGCAAGTTCAAAAGAACCCTCTAGGTTGTATTTATGCCTGCAGACTTTATGCTGGATGAGAAAATGTTTGCTTGTGTTATGGTGGTGCAATCTTTATAAAGGTCTGAATAATAACTCCTGGCTTGGCTTGCAACCAAACGTGTGAAGTTATCCTTTCAGTTAACAGCCAAGGCACCAAAGTGCCTTTGGGAATTCCAGTAGGTGCCCACTGAGCACTCAGAGTTTACTTTGAATGTTGTGAAATGCATATGCCAAAAAAAAAATAATTAATATGCTTTCATAGCTTTGTACGTAGCTGATGAATTGGGATGCTGTATTTCAGACTGGTGCTGCTAATATTAATAGTGATGGAGCAAAGACACTTGTTAATGAAACACTTAATGTGCTCTGATGGTGGCAGGTAAGACTTGAAATCTGTGTCTTCGTAGAAGTCACCTTCATTTTGTGTCTGTGTTTCTTGAACACACAGGAGTTGCCTCAGAAAAGATCCACAAGAGCCAGGGCACACAAGTATGGGTGTGCCTAAATCTTCCAGTTACAAAAAAGAAAAAAAGCTTTTTTTAAAAAAAATCTTTGGTTTGGGGGAACTCATATCAATTATTTCTCTTATGGCAAGAGTTCCCGTGTCTCCAGGCTAGGTGGTGGGGGAAAAGGAAGCTGGAGGCTTGAGCCTGCCTCAGTCACAGCTTTGAGTTATTGTTTGTCTTCACTTGCCCTTGCTCAAGCTGCGGGTGCCCCTGTGCCAGGGCCCTGCCGGGGCTGCAGCTCCTCCCTCCCGCAGAGATGCCCAGGAGCAGGGCCTGTGCAAACGCTTCTTGGAAGGCTCCAGTGTGCCACTGTCAGAGAGAAGGTGAAAGGAGATGGCCAGAGCTAAGGACTAAGAGAAGATGAGGAAAACCAACATCCTCAACCCCAGAGTGGGGTTAGGGCATGGGGAAGTGTGGCCAGACACGCGTGCATCTATTTGGTCAGGAGGGCTGCTGCCATAAACTCTGTAAGATCTTTTGTCTGATGTCTTGGGTTTGGGCCATTTCATGCATTTTGATTTGCCCTAGCTCTCCTCTATTTAACAAAAAACAACAACAACAAAAAAAAACCAACAAAAAAAACCAAAACAAAAATAGCTGGTTTAATGCAGAAACCTATTTAAATTGCTGATACCTTTTCTATCCTTCACTATTGAAGACTGAATGTGAAGTTACTCCACTCTAATTATTTGGTAATGTTTTGTTTGTTTTCTTTTAGCACTCGCAGTTGAGCACTGATAGCAAAACCTACATATAATTTTTTCTAGCTTTTTTAATTTGTCATTTGCTCTTACAGATTATTCAGTAAACTCAAATTGCTTTTTGTTTTAATTGGGTCTTATCTGCATTTTGCTCTGGCCAATTTTCAGCCTATCACCTAAATTGCTTTGTGCCCTAATAAGAAAGACTGGTTCATAAAGGGTAGTATAACATTTATTTTATACCTCAGATTTCCCTCAGCTTGTGTAGAAAATTAATTCAAGAATTAGCATATTTTACATCTGATTCTAGCAGACACCAGTTTTCCAGAATGTCTTGCTAACTAAAAGTAATTGGGAGAAGACTGTTCAGCCAGGCTCTCCCTTCAAACATTTAAATTTTTTTTGCCATCACCCATCTAACTTTCCTGAAATCAGTTTTTGGAACTTTTAATACTCTTCTCAAGCATGAACTGAACTTTTCTGGTTTACAGTCTGGATTGGTTTCGTTGGCATAGAAATCTGAGGTTGCTGGAGTTTAATGGCTCTATTTTCTCACTAATTGATAAACAACTGTTGCCATACCTCTTCAGCTCAGGCCTCTCCCACTCTTGGATCTGTGTTGTTGGTTTTTAACGCACTTAAGTAAGTAACTAATATATTTTATTGAAACTAAATGTTATATCATGGGTAATAGGCACTTTGAATACTCCAATGCAGTCATAATAAATCTGCTGATCTTTGTTCTAAAATGGACATATCCCTGTTTCTGACTTCTCCCACCTCATAAGAAAAAGTGCAGTGAAACTAAAAAGAGATACATCAAAGGGATACATTTTGGTATATGAATATAGCTGGTTCTATTTAACTTATATAAAAATTATCCAGAGATAATTTGCGTGTAACGCATAAAAGACAAGGTAATAGAACAGTAAAATTATAGTTTATTTGATTTCAGATAATCATCGCAGAAATCTTGGGAATGAGTTTGGAGTTTGTCATATTTTTTTGTTTTCAGGGGTTTTTTTTTGCAAATGAAGTAAATCTCTAAGTTTACCTCACGAATAAAAGTTAAAAATCATGTATTTATGGGAACAGATGGATTGTGAGGTGAGTTGTTGGCTCTGAAGAGGTGGCTTGGCTGTTCTGTTTGGCTGCCTCCAGCTGGGTTGGGCTATCTCCATATGGACTCTGTGTGCCAGGGGCCTGGTTGAGGTGGGCATTAGGCTCCAGAGCCCTCTGGTACCAGCCAGCTGAAGCACGGAGCAGATGAAGCCATGCTGGCACCTCCCTGGCAAGGAGGAACACCTGCCCAGAGCCACTCCTGTTCTGTGTGTGAAGAGCACCCTGCAGCAGTGTCCTTCTGTCCTCCCCATCCAGTTGTGCTGCAGAGAACAGCAGCTGGCTCTGCGCTCAGCGTGCTCGGGGTGAGAAAGGGGTTTGGGGGTCATACTGAAATCTTCTGTCCTTCCCTGCTCAGCTGCCATTCTGCTCTAACAGGGAACACACTCAGTGTCGTGTGTGGTTTCCTCCTCCTTACAGCTCCCATTAGCTGGCACTGAAATGAGCCTTCGCTGAGTCTTCCAGTCAACAGAAATCTGGATGTGAAATCTGTGTTTTTTGCCAGCCATGATTACATGGTAATCATCAGCTATCTTTACTTACATTATCTTCCCTTGCTTACTTCTAGGTGATGTGCTCTCTTTTCTCACTTACGTTTCAGCTGTTAAACTGTCAGAAAAGGCTAGTGGTTTCATAGTGTTGAAGCTGATTCAGGCTTTTAGGTTTTATAGATTTGTTTTTTATTGTGGTTTTTTTCCCTTACTTGTTAAAAATTGTAACTTTTTTTTCTACTTCCATCATAGTATAAAAATTAATAGGTGGCAGCATGGCTGCATTCTTCCACAAACTCGTTAGGAATCATGAAAAAAAGAAAATTCTCCAGGAGTTCCTTTTTCATGAAAACTAATCTCTAGTAGAAGAGTAAGAAATATACATACAACTTACTTATCAGTATTATCAGCCCTGTATATTCATAACTAAGGATATAAGCATCTTTAAATTGATGAAAACAATGTACTTAAGAAAAGGTTTTTTCCTGTTTATATATTCCTACAATAACAAAATGAAAAGCAGGAAGTAAAAAGCTTGTATGGCCCAGAAATAGGATTTTTTAACAAAACTAATTTTACAGTTTTGCTACAGAACAAACTCATATCCCTTTTTCTTTGGCAGCACGCTATCTCTATGTAGATTCATTATAAAGCTTTAAAACAACACTGTGTTATCAAACAACCCTAAAACTGAGGCAATATAGGCTTTGTTATTATTTCTAACCACTTCAATAGAATATAAATATCATACACAATGTCATCACCATACACAAAGCCAACCATCCTGTAAACCATTGTAACACATCAGGGTGTTACATCTGCACATTTTATAGGAATTTTCATATGCAAGCTTGAATTAAAATAACTTGTCTTTCTATAATTAGTATGTCAAAATGGGTGAGAAACTGAAATGCATCTCCAAGAGTGGAATTTCAAATGTTATTTTAAATTTCTGTCACTTTTCTGAGAAAAAGTACTTCATGTAAATGTTCCCTTCCAACTTCCCCCCAGCTGTTTTTCCATATTTCATTTTAGACTTGGGAGGAAAATCTAATTTTTTAATTTATTTTTTCATTGTTGTGGATTTTGTGCAAATAGGAATTTGCAAAAATGTAAATTTCCTATATTTTTCCATAATATAGGAAATTTGTTCTAGTGTAGTATGGAGAAGGATATCAGGTTTTTTTCTGCTGATGTCTTCTTTATAATTTGATGCAAGTATGAGGCAGATACATTATAATTTTAATGCCCTCAACTGGCAGAAGCTTTGATTAGATGATGAGGAACAATAGGCCATATTTCTCCTCCCAGTTCAAACTAGGTATAAAACTTCTTGTTATACCATACTGAAAATGTGATCTTCCCTTTGAGGGGGGAGAGTTTAGATCTGGTGTTGCATTGGCTGATAAATGACCTCGATGTTGCAAGAAGTTTTGGGAGCCATGGGGAAAAGGTGGTTTTACCCCAGTCTACGCTGGAGCTGTGGAGAGGACTTTTCCTAGCCTGTACTTCTAAATTCTCTTTTCAGACAATTTTACTAAGGAGGTAAAGATGGTGTCATTATGCAGAATCTTCTTGTTGAGAATAAGATATATCATGGCAATGCATTAGAAGATGAAGCTATTTGAATAGTTTAGGTTTCAGCTATCTCTCACCATTCAGAGGTTTGCAAAGAAGCCAGTTGTTTTGACCAGACCTGTACTCCTGCTCAACATGTTGGAAAAGTCCTCCCCAGCCTGGGGCTTCTCCTGTTTCTACTTTCCAGCTTTAGCTGTTACAGCACCTTGTTTCATTCCTCTGACAAGAAACATGTAACTATCTGGTATTTTAGTCCCAGCCTTGACTGTGCTGAGCTTCCAGGAGCTGTCCAGATCCAGGAGGTGACTCAAGGGCAGCTCCTGGTGTGCCTGCCCCTGCTGTCCCAGCACCTGCCCACACCTGGATTGGTTTTTGGGGGCTCCTGTGGGCTTGCAGCTTTTGCAGAGTCTCTTTTGCTACTGTCCTAGGGTGACTTTATGATGCTTGTATCCCCAATCATCTGTTCTGTTTGTGCTGTATATTCAGTTCTGTACCTTTAAAATGGTTCTGGGAGTGAAGGGGGAGAAAGAAGCAGCAGCAGCAGTTTGTTTTGAGAAAACTGCCTGACTCCCACATGGCCTGGTTCTGGTGTTCGTCTGAGGCACGGACAGCGGTGGGGCAGAGATCTCCTGTGCTTTTAGTTAGTTTTAGCTGGCTGAGGCAGAGAAGTTCCCTGGACTGATTTTTTTTTTTTTCCTTTTCCTTGGGGCTGTTTAAATCTGCTCTGGACTGACAAACCCAGAGGAGCAGCGAGGGCTGGCACCTGCGGCCGCCGGGCCTGGCCCTGCGGAGGGAGTGGGGCTGGTGAGAGACTGAGTGAGCTGAGCTACACCCACAGCAAGGACTGTCTCTCTTTGCCATCTCTCTTCGGAGAGGAGAGAGGTTTTATTGTTTCATATTATTCATTCTTTCTGCTTGTGGGCATCTTGTTTGTTAAATAAATAGTTTTTTTCACTTTTTCTCCGAAGAAGTTTTTTCCCAGACTGGCTGGGAAGAGGGGCTGTTTAAGTTTGCTTTCCAGAGGAACCCCCTTTAGAAGTTTCCTCCCAAATTTACCCTAAAACAGAACAGATACTTCGCTTGTCCAGTTTCCTACCACTGCTGTTGGTCCTGTGGTCTTTAAGGAAGGCTGTTTCTGGGCTATTTGCTTAACTGCTGGTGATTAATGGTAAGATAATTTTCTTCTAACTGGGGATATAAACTGGTAAGTTTGACTAATTATTACATCTTACTCAACATTTTCTACTTTTCAAGTGTGCAGCTAGGATTGTGTATTGTTCTATTGACAAAATCAAGTGGTTTTGGTTTTTTTTAATTAAAAAAATAAAAAAAGTCATTAATGTGAGTAAAGTAACAGCTGTTAGTGATTTACTGTGATATTTTTCATTAGAGATAAGTATAATGCTTTTTCCCCACCCCCTTTTAGCAAATTTCAGCTCTGTCACCCATCTTTCTTCAGCATATTATGCTTGCATTGTAAAAAATCAGTGTGGTTTTTAGTATTGAAACAATGAAAAAAATCTTCCCTGTTTAACAGTTGTCCAGTGGATGTTAATTTTTCTGTGCACTGAATGAATAGGCACTCCCTCACTGCTTTTCACATCATTTTCTGTTTATGATTGAATTGCTTCTGTCTACTGAACCTCATAGGGATTGAAAAAAAAATTAAATATTTAAATATCAATTGCATCTTAAGTGTATATAAAGTATTTGAATAAAAGCAAAAAAAAAAAGTATGGAAATAAGTATAAGATACAAGGTTTTTGGAAGGAAATTTTTTAAAAGGGTCTATTTTTCTATTGAAGCTTACAGTGCAGTTTTAGCTAATTTTACTCAGACATCTTATTTTCTATATACTTTTTAAAGTACAGCTACTCTGGTTGTGTGCAATGGTGTTAATTCTCCCCTTATTCCTGTGAATCCCAAGCCTACAGACTTTATTTGGCTTTCCTCCATTTTTTGGCATTCTGGAACTTCTTTGGTGCAAGTTCTCATATTAAAGGTTCTGCTTTGGCCCCTGGGGACTGCAACACGATATTGGATGTGGAGGCAGTGGAGACCTGACATAGCCTATTTTTTGATGTGCTGGAACTCCTATTGTCTTTTCATCCTCCTCCTGCCTAACAAACTACTGGGGATAGAGAGGAACCACTGAAACAGAGATATGAAAGCAGGGATTTATAGTGTTCCAAACACAAACATGCAGAAGCACAGGGATACACCCTTTATTAAAGGCAGTGATTGTACTAAATAAAACAAACAAACCCAAAGTTTTAGGAAAATAAAAGGAACAGCTGAATAATTGATCAAGGAGGAAACCTATTAAACTGACTGTGTGCTCATCCTACATTGCTGCAAACAGCAGGTACCTTTGAAAACAGCTTCAGGATTGCTTGATTGTCTTGCTAGAAGCCTTGTCTTCAGACATGTTGTTGTAGCAGGTGAACTCCAATAAAATTGTTGTGTTCAACTGATTTTTTTACCCTGTTGTGTCTTGCTTTGCAAATAAATTAAACAGGAAATAGCTGGGATTTTAAGAAGTGCACATCTTTCTGCAAGCAACTAGAGCAGAAAATCTTTGTAGTAATTGACCTGCCGAGATTAATTCAGACACTCAGTGGTTCCTATGTCTTCTGCCATACTTCACCAAAACCTTCACAATTCACCAAAAACCTCAGCACAACAATTGTCAAGAGCAACTACAGGACGACTCGTTTCCCCAGGACATTGTTTTTGGGTAACCTAGCGGGGCAGGGAGGTGAGAGGCAGGAAAGATGCTTGTATTGGGATTGCAGGGCCAGGTTTCAGTGGCAGGGGTCTACAGGGGTTGCTTCTATGAGGAGCTGCCAGAAGCTTCCCATATGTCGGATAGAGGCAATGCCAGCTGGCTCCAAGAGAGACCTGTCATTATCCAAGGCCATGCCCATCAGCGATGGTAATGGTGCCTCTGGGATAATGTTTGTAAGGGGGCAAAAAGCCTGCCCAAACAGCAGTTGCACCAGAGCAGTGATTCTGCTGCAGCCTGTGGGGAAGAGCTTGGCGAGTCCGGCAGTTCCCCCTGCAGCCCGTGGAGATCCATGATGGCACAGAGAACCACCTGTAGAGCACCCCACATTAGAGCAGAGGGATGCCTGAAGGAGGCTGTGGGTACATGGGAAGCTTGTGCTGGAGTAGGCTCCTGGCAGGATTTGTGATTTGTGAGGGACCCAAGCTGAAACAGTCTGTTCCTGAAGGACTGCACCCCATTGAAGGACCCATGCTGGAGAAGTTTGTGATGAACTGCAACACGTAGGAAGAACTCACAGTGGAGAAGTATGTGGAGAACTCTCTCCCATGGGAGGGATCCCACCCTGGACCAGGGGAAGAGTGTGAGAAGTCCTCCCTTTGAGGAAGAAGGAGCAGCAGAGACAATGTATGATGAGCTGACCATAACACCCGTGCCCTGTCACCCTGTGCTGCTGTGGAGGAAGAGGGAGAAAAAACTGTGAGTGAAATTAAACCTAGGAAGAAAGAAGGGATGTGGGGAGGGGTTAAAGATTTGGTTTTATTTCTCATTATCCTCCTCTGATTTGATGGTCAATAAATTAAGCTAATTTCCCCAAGTCACACACAGAATCACACACACAGACACCCTAGGTTGGAAGAGACCTTCAAGATCATCGAGACCAACCCATGCTCTAACACCTCAACTAGACCATGGCACCAAGTGCCACATCCAGTCTTCTTTTAAACACATCCAGGGATGGTGACTCCACCACCTCCTCAGGAAGACCATTCCAGCACTTTATCACCCTTTCTGTAAAAAACTTTTTCCTAATATCCAACCCATATTTCCGTTGGTGTAGCTTGAGACTGTGTCCTCTCGTTCTGTCAGTTGCTGCCTGGAGAGACCAACCCCCACCTGGCTACAACCACCCTTCAGGAAGTTGTAGAGAGTGATAAATAAGGTCGCCCCTGAGTCTCCTTTTCTCCAGGCTAAACACCCCCAGCTCCCTCAGTCGTTTCTCACAGGGTTTGTGTTCCAAGCCCCTCACCAGCCTCGTTGCCTCCTCTGAATGTGCTCAAGCGTCTTAATGTCCTTCCTGAACTGAGGGGCCAGAGCTGGACACAGCACTCAAGAGATTTTGCCCATGAAAGTAGTGGATGAGTGATCTCTCCTTCTCCTTATCTCAATCTATGATCCTTTCATTCCATTTTCTCTCCTCCGTCCAGCTGAGGGGGAGAGAGATGGAGGTGTCCAGCCAGGGTCAACCCACCACCACGGTGCTGTACTTGAGTAGAGTTCCATCTGAAAAACATTTTCAAGTTTGTTTTCTTTATGGAATTTTGGGGAAATATGTTTTGTACTTGAGAGATGTTGGTACATTTGTTTTACCTTTCTAAGAGGAAAAACATTCTGGGGCACTTTGGGATGGCATGTGTGAAAGACTGAAATGTTATGGCAGCTGCTTTACATTGCTTACGTACCTGCTTTTATGACTTTTTGCAAACCCTGAAAAAATGTTGTTTAAATAATTTCTTCAGGCTTAAACCCAGCTCTATTTTCCTCCATGGCCAACTTTTCTTTCTAAGGAAATTCAATTGAAACATATTCATTGTCATCTTCACTGCCGTGGTTGATAGTTAAAATGTCTACTGGCGTTCATTTCCCAGAGCATGCACATGTGAAGCACAGGAAAGTGCTGCTCTAGCTCTTGTCAGGGGCCTTGCTACCCTGGGTTTGGTGAGCACTGGACCTCTCCCTGGGCACAAACCCCTGTCCTGCTGCTGCTGCTGGCCAAACCAAGGGTAACCCTGAGGAGAGGTGTGTGGTGTGATTCAGTGTGTCTCACTCACACCTTTCTGACAAGATGCATCACTGCAAATCCAGGCTCTGGGCACTGGTTTGGAGGGACCTGCAAGGCAGCCCAGCTGCTTCTAGGATTTCCATGTATCAGAGAAGAGATAAGATTTCCTCTACTACAGGTTTTAATTCTGTGCACTGCACGAAAAGCGTATGGGACGTAGCTTTCCTTGTGCTTTTGCACATAAAGCATCTGAAAAAGGAGTTTTTGTACATCTGGAGCTGGGTGGCCCTATGCTGTCCAATATCTTATTTTTTCTGCCCATGATTAACCTGTGTGCTGGTAATAATGGCTCTTCTAGATTTTTTTTTGATCAATCACACAACAATTAGGGACTTCCCCTGATGGAATATTAATATCAATGTTGCAAGACAGCAGCTATTTATTTGCTATAAATTCACTGCCCTGAGAGATTGGAGAAAGGCAGCCATTGGTTTCCTAGCTTGAAGTCATTCACCACAAGCTTTTTGTGGTTTTGAAAATCTCAAAATCCAGTTGGTGTCCAGTGCAAGTCTGGATATTTTGGAGGCACCTGCTCTTGACAAGTCCTGGGTGGATTTTCCAAATTCCTCTTACTTGATGTCAGAGATGACACAAAGTGAGTATTTTAATCAGGCAGAGGGACCATTGAAGTGAATGGAAGAAGGGAAAAAGGTGATGTGGAAGAGCCAGCCAGATTTTGCAGTGACTCAACTGTGTTAGTGCCCATATATGAAATATGAACATTTTATATTTTTATTCACTCAGTTCACTTGTAGGGCATATGTAATTTATCATTACTCTATGTAATTTTATTATCTTTATTTCTGCATTTTTATTCCAGTTTCATATTGTGATTACTTCAGCTTGTCACAACCAGGCTTTGACCTCCTCAGCTGGCATTAGCCACAACTGGGAATGCTATCAATTTAATGACATTTAAGGACTTCCTCTGAGGGACCAGCACACAACATGTTTTGCTCACAAAGCCTTCTCGTCCCTGGGATGAGCAGAGCAGTTCTCCTTGGCTCACATGGACATGCAGCAGCAGAAGATTCTCAGTCTGTTGGTACCCATTCCCAACCCCAACTCCCCACACCATATCAAAGTGTGACAAGTGAGAGATTTGAGAAGTACCAGAAAGAACGTGAGGCTACTGTATTTCAATTGTGAGACGTAATTAAAAAAAAAAAAAAAAATCTCAAGGAGAGCTATTTATTCTGGTGCTCATAAATGGTTTCTTTTCATTTTCCTGTGTAAAACATAACGTGCTTCATTTTCCATTGTCTGTTCCAGTTCCACAGACAGTAATTGTTCCTCGTTTCCTTCTGTCAAACAGGTGGCATACTGAACAGTTAAGGTTTCTGTTTATAATAAGATACAATGTCTAAAAGAAGAGAAAAAGGCTTCATTTTAAAATAATCTGGAAGATCAGAGGACAGCCTGCTGACTCATAGAAACCAGGCCTTACTTTGTAATAAAGTAGAAGCCTCCTCTTTTTTAGGACTATGAAATAAATTTTATCACTCATCGCTTCTGATTTTCAGCATTTACAATTGTTGGGAGGGGCAGGGTGATGCATAATCTACCTTCTGTTGTCCCAACCTGAGATGATCAATGGTATATCATTATCAAAGAGGGTTTTCTTTGCTATTAGAACTCCTGTCCTCAAAGCATACAACCCTATTTCAGTGAAGCCAATCTCAGTAGTGCTCCAGTTCAGACTGCCTGCACTGTGTGCCACTCCAAAACCAATTACAAAGCTGTTACCAGGAGACAGACGGTGAAAAAAACCCTGCACATGTACTGGTGATTCTCTGCACCTCAGTTAACTTTGTAGGGCTGGCTGATTCAGAACCAGCCCACACATAAACTGAAAAACCAATTTTACTTATTGTTCACTTACCTAAAGTCCTAAACAGCTGAACACAGCAGTAACAATTTAAAGGAAATTATAATGTATGATCTATAGGAAATAATATTGCTGATTAGTGAACAGATTAGTCCAAAATATGTTTTTCAACTCAGTTATGAACATTTGGAGACATGTGTTCCTCTCAATTTGAGCATGAAAAGGGGAAAAGTTACTAAACTTGAAGTAACCTTGTATGAATGGCAGATGAGATACAAGTGAAACGTTGCAATAAATAAATATACAATTTGAGTTCTATAATTTTCCATTGCATTAATTTGTCTGAATATATTTAGAGCACTAATTTAGACTGGAAATTAAGGCTGTTTGTGGCAACTGCTGCATGTTGATGGAAATATCATTTCATGTGCTATATTTTAAAACCATGTCATTGACTTTTTAAAACTGCTTCAAAGTTAAATGCACAAAATTACTTTAGCAAAATGTTTTGCCATACAATTAAAACATAAAAGATGAGAAGTTAAAGGTCTTGCATATTTATGCATAAGTTTTAATTTTTCCAAGAGCAATTTAACTGATCTAGAATTACTATTATAGAAAGACACTGTCAGATGTAGTCAGAAAATCTTAGCTAAAATCTTGCTTTGTCACTATTTTTAGTTTGAAATTCTGCATTTATTAATATATGCACGGATTTTTTTTGGCATTTTAATCTTTCAAAGCCTAATTAAACCATGCTATGGTTATAGAATAAGAGCAGAGGAATAAGAGCTCAGGAAACTCTGTGAGAGTTCTGATTTAATGTTTCATTCCTGGGAGAACATACTGAAATCATAGATTTTCCTGCATAGTGCCTATGGACTGCTTCTGGGTGAGAGCATTCTTTGCCTGTGCACCTATATGTGGGTGGCCTTTGTTCTACCATTGCATTGCCCATTTCATCATGAGTGATCCCAAAACCTTTGCAAAATCATTATTTCTTGGAGGGGACAGTGTTAATTCCAGTTTTATCCACATCAAGGATGGATAGCACATAAGTGAGTCAAATTTTGCCAGTGTCCTGGGGTTCCAGAGGAATCAGTGGAAACAAATGATCACCTCCTACCAGGATACCTACCTCAAGAAATGTTGCTCAGCCTCAGGAGGAGACAGACATTTTTTGTCTGCTCCTAGACATAAGTAGTAGTGAGGAGGGAGAGGGGAGGCAGATAGCAGATACTTGTTCCTGCAGTTCCTGATGAAGGAAACTAATAAAATCCAAATGTTACCCATGGTGCAAGGGCAGGCTGGGATTGTCTTTAAAAGGAGAAAAAAAGAGGGTGGGTATTTGAGGAGAGAGAATGAACAGCACAACCAGTAGGGGAAGAAAGCAAATAAAGGTAATAATAAAACTCTCAAAATGAAATGTCAATACCTGTAAAATTGAATGCTGTTCCTAAAGTAACAAGTAAGGCTTTGGCACAGTTAAAATTTTCATTTCAGTGGGAGAGAAGAGTGGAATGAAAGAAGCAAATTTCATTAAGTACAGAGAGATCTTTTATCCTGTATTTTCAATTGCTGATTCTGAAGGGGTGCTCAGAAGAAAGTGACAACCTGAATAACTATATGAAAGCTTCTTGAATACACATCTCCTCTTTCTGATTGAAACTCATGCCCGGCAAAGCCTCTGGCTGACAGCCAACTCTTGGAAAAGTAGCCACTGAATCTGAGTGTCACTGTTCTTGATTGCCTCTTCTGATATGCTTTACAATGTGCAATAAAAATAAATACCTAACTGGGCAGGACTGATGACTAGGAGTTCCTGGCATGCAGATCCATAAGCTGCAATTGCATGACCATTGCACTGTTTGTAAAGACGCTGTTTGAAATTGTTATGTGTTATATACAGGTACTACAGTACTTTGAAAGAGAGAAATTCAGAGATTGCTGTACGCAATTAACAAATGTACAGTTTAGCAGAGATATTATTCTTCATCCTAAAGATCTGCTCAATTTTTTTAGTGGTAAGTTATCTTATATTTCCCCTCTCTTTATACAATGAAAAGCACTTTAAATTACTCGAACCTGTTTAAAAAGTGGTTTGATTATAGCAAGAAGAACTTAGATAAGTGCTTTAAAAATGCTTAGAAATGAATCATCACTTTCAAACAGATTAAACTCCCATATTCTGCCTCCTACACTTAAACAAATAAAAAATAATATACCATTCCTTCACCAAGCTGCATTTTAAAAACATTTGGAGCTCTTATAAGCCATGATATTGCAGTTGAAAGGTTGTTGCAAAAGTTAATTTTTGTTTATTCTTTCTAATCCTTACATCTATGTTTAGATCCTCCTTCTAATTTCTAGGGTGTAAGTAATTAATACTTGTTTTTGTGTCATTTTGTTTTGTGACTTGGTAGTTCCCTTCTTACAGTTAATCACTGAGTCACATCCTTTCTAATCCTTTGTTTTAATAACCAAACCAATTTTTTTCTGGTATGATAACCTGGGTTTCCCTAGTCATTCAAACAGTTTCCTCTGCATCTACCTGGCATAAAAGTGGTGGTGCCGAGGACCAGTGCCCACACATTTGGGAGGTTTCTGTTTTGGACTCCACTTAGTCTCTCTCTGTGAGCTGAATGCCCATTAGCAGTCAGGACACTTTCAACGTGCCTTTTGAGTCCATCTTCCAGTTTAGTTTCTCCTCCATGAATCAGGTCCGTGTACTCTTTGACCACTCTGTGGTGTAAACCAAGGCATAGTCAGCAATGATCCACTTAAAAAACACCTGCCTTGTCCAGACTGAAATGCTGTTGTAGACAATCCTTGATAGACCCACTGGACTTTCTCGAAGAAATGGGATTTAGTACTGTGTCCTTTTCCAAAACTCTTTAGTCTGTGTACTGAGCCACATGTGAGAATTGTTTTTCACCCTCCACAGCTATCCATTATAATGAGCAATTGGGTTTTTTTAATGGAGAAGAGAATGTAGAGATTGCCATAGGCAATTTGAAAGTATGCCACTTCTTACTACCCCAAATGTCTTGATATTATATTTTTTCTCATAGGATTAAATCAATTAATAGAAAATTCATTTTTAATAGGAAACAATTTTAAAATGCAAGTAATAAAAGGAATGATCATTTAGAGACTTCAAATAAATGTGCTTCTCAGTTTTTGTTTTAACAGTTTCTTTGCTGATTTTTGTTTATTTGTTTGTTTTGTTTTGTTTGGCTATTCCAAAATGGCGTGATTTTACTTGGATTCTAAATGTGTTGAAAGGCACATTTACCAAGAGAGAGATAAAAAAGGAGCTATATATAGTTTTACTGTCCCTTTAGGGAGTCATTGCTTGAGCTTCATTAATATGCATTTTAGCACAATCTAATTTACTCATACGGCTGGCCCCAGGTGTTTGGAAAGGCAACCAGAGGAAAATCAGATCATACTAAAATTAGAGACAAGAAATATTGAATGCCTTCCCTTTTAGGTCCTTGAAAGGCACATATTAATTACAACTGGATGAATTTATGAAAACTAATACTATGAACAGCTCCAATAGCAATTATTTTTGAAAAACTGTCTTAAGTGTAGTGTGGTCAAAGTGCAGAGAAAATGTTCTATTAAAGAACATATGTATATACTTCCCCCTCCAAACATTAAATTTTTGGTGCAGTGTCCCTGTGACATCCTTCTGATATATATTTAATCACTGAAAACCACAATGAAGCCCCTTATTTCACATAAGCTATTTTTTGAACAGTTTCAAATGGGGCATTAGAAATTTGATAGATTTGACAATTTTTTCTGAGAATGCATCTCTGCTGGCTTACAAAACACCAAGGCCAGCAACGCTGATGAGGGAAAATTGAGGTGATATGGTAAAAAAAAATTAAAAAATTATCTCTGTGTGGTCTGATTAAAAGCTTCATGCTTTCATGATGTCAGTAGGAAGCTTTGGCAAGCAAGTGTTCACAGCTGGTCTCTGACCTGCTAACGGGATGTAGTGGGTCAATAAAGGGGCTTTATATATTAATTTCTGAAGTGTCATCTCGATTTGCAGCAGAAAGTGTAAGCAACACAATGTCAAACACATCAGCCCTGAAGGTGCCTTTGGAGCAACACTCATCGCTCTGCCCTTGCCCGGGTGCTCTGAACTCTTCAGCTGGGGAGGTGCTTGCCTGGGGAAGAGACTATTTCAGAATCAGTCTTTAGGGGTTGAACAGCATGAATTACAGTGGTAGCAGGCTACTGAGGAATGCATATGTTATGAAAACACTTAGTCATCTCTAGTGAGAGTGTGATCTGAAATATCTGACCTTCCTGTGATTCAAAACCAGTCAGCCTCCAGCACAAAGGACAGCACGCACACGTGTAGCAGCATGGGGGCTGTATGACCTGTGCTTGGAGAAGCAGTGCCGACTAACAGAGCTGCTCCACCCGGCCATTCTCACCCAGGAGGCACTCTGCAAGGCTTCAGAGGAGCTCAGCTCTCTCCAGGCTTCATGTATCTCACCACAGGGTATTCTGAAGAGTTTTATCCCTCTAGACAGGAATTTGGTAACAGATCCTGTTATTTCAGCTTGGAGACAAATTTGCTTCTTTGGAAAGGAGTGTAGTTAATTCTGTTTCAAGCAGGGTGTGATTTCAGGGTGTGACCCCACTGAAAGGTCCTCACATGCACATCTTGGGATGTTTGTCAGACATACTGTTCATTACACCTCAGTGGAGCACTACGGACAAATGTTACTTTGATGTGGTAAGCAGGGTGACATTAGAGGTGAATACTAGAGTTCACTATTAAGAAGGAACTTAAAATGTACTTACAGAAAGGAATAGAGTCTCCACAGAGGGTGTCATTTAAGAATAGTCCATCTAAAGAACATTCCCCTAAAGCAAAACATCAAAGAGAGGATAGGAAATGTGTTTTAGGCTGCAATTCTGGAAAGAAATCAAAGTCATATGAATTTCATTAAATCACCAAGGAGTTTAAGAAGCAGATTCAAAATGTACATGAAAAGCATTGCAGTAAGTGAAAAATAAAGTATCCAGTAACTGGAAAAAAATAGAGAAAAGAAGGTGATGAAAAAATGATTATTCAGAGGAAACTCAGGGAAAGAAGTTACCCTGGTAGATGGAAAAACATACCTATGGGAAGCAGTTTTTGGTCCTATCTGACCACAAACTCAAAGTCTGTTCCTAGAACCAACCTATATATAGATATGATCCTTCAAATTTGGCAAGATAATAAGACCTTATTAAAAAAATAATAAAAACTTATACATATATAGTTGAATCAATTTTCTGTCTATATGCATCATTTCTCCTAGACTAAGCCAATGAGCTCATTTACAGGAATGAGAACATTGCCTTTAACAGTTTAACTACCTGTTAGCAAAAGTACATGCTTTCACAATAAGTCAACAAACCACCCTTCTCCAAGTGTCTCAGTAACATTGCTGCATTGATAGGAATGACCACAGATCTTAATGAGATGGAGATTCGTTCTGCCCTGGCACTCCAGCATCCACCCACACACAGCTGCAACCCATGGCCATGTGTGCAGGATGTACTGTGACTTGTGGGGTTAAAAACCCAGCAATGAAGAGCACACTCAGAGGGAAACTTAGCATCCTGGTGCCAGAATGTGCCATGGTCAGAGAGGAGGCTCTTGGCAAAAGGAACTGAATGAAGCCAGAGCCTCACCAGGTACCCTTGCACAATGCCAGCAAACCTACAGTGAAGCCCTTCCCCTCAGCTGGCTGTTGTCCCAACTCTATGGCTGGGCTGCAGCTTGTGGCTGGGGAAAAAGTAAGGCTGGGGAAAGAGAAGGAATGTGGGGGGACAGAGAGAGATGATTTGGGCTAGAAGTAATGGCTGGGGTGTAATGTGACAATTAGTGCTTTAATCTCTGGAAGAAATAAAATACTTGAGCAATGCTAGTTATATGTATTCCACAAGATTGTTTGATGAATAAAGTCACAGAAGAACAAGGGTATTATTCAAATGATATTCTGTGTACCTTCATTATATATTGTGCCACTGATATATGTATTTTTGTACAAAAAATGACATCCACAACAAGACCCACTGTTACCCAAGAGTGTGTTGACAGGTAATGGCTCAGGGAGTTGCATAGAATAATATCTGGAAGTATTGGACCATGAATCTGTACTTATACTATTATTTGATAAATGGTTAAGTGTATGTAATCCTGAACACTGTAGTTTTACCTAAGGTTGCACCATCAATGTTGTACTTAAAACCAGGAATATTCAAGGAGATTCTGATATGGACAGTAGGCGATTATGGTTTCTGTTTATTCAGACAGTTGAACTCATGAAGAATCTAAAAGAGGAGTCGCCTCTGAAACACTTGGGGTAAGTGCTGGACTGGCTAATGAAGGAGCAAAGCAGGAAGAAAAAGTAGAACAGGTAGACTGGGGATACTTAGCTATGGAAAGCAGATTGTGCCTGAATTATACCATATTTAAGCCAGAGTTTTACACATTTACCACTTGAGTAAGAAATTATCTATCTAGAATTAACTGTATGTTTTTGTGTATATTTGGGTTCTTGGCTTTACTGGCCCTGAAGAACCCACACAAATTAACATCCACAAGTAAACTATGCAATTGTTATTATTAGCTAGTCGTGCTTCACTGAAGTCTAAAATTCTCTGCTTCTCACATGCCAATACACTGTGAGTGGATATTACTGTGCTCAGCTCTAAATGTTGTGTCTAAAACACCTTTCCAAAGAGCATCTTTGCCCTTGCCTTATCCTGGAGATGGTCTCAAGGTAACAGTGAAAGTTCCTCAGGCACTTAAACACAGGCATCTACTTCACTTGGACATGTGCAAAATATATTCCCTGAAGAACATCAATTGCACTCTGGAGTTCAGGTGACTTTTCACCTCTGTTCACCCCTCAGATGTGCTCTGAAAATCCTAACACCTAGAAAAATAGCATTAAAAGTGGGAGCTGAGGGTCATCAAATCCTCTGCTAGCACCAGGCTGGATGAGTTTGTATCTGTATCCAAGCTGTAGCTCAAGAATTCTGGTGATGGAGAATTTACTGTTTCTCCTGGTGAGCTGCTCTAGTGCATAATTACCTTGCTGCAAAATAATGTGCCTTTTAATCTATCCTAACTATCTGTTTGATTAAAGGCTACTGTTTCTTACCACCACAGATATTGATAACAGATCTTACCCACTTAGCAGCAGTCAGTTTTTGAGATACCCATATTTCTTATCATGGTGTCCACAACAATTCCAACTCTTCCACAACCTTCCTTCTAAATTCTGGATTTTGGCATCATTCTCATTGCTACAGTGTTTTCTCTGGTTCATCTCATTCACAGACTGTGATGCCAACACAAAATCCAAACACTTTGCAGAAAATATTGTTGTTTAATTCATTATGGACATGGTCATACTCATAGCTGACATTTGGAAGCACTTACCCAGGGACAGGAAATTCTGATTTCTACCCATTCCTGAGTTTGTAGCTGTTTGGATCCACACTGTCCCTCTACCAGGAGAGTGCTCTTTTTTTCAGCTGGTTTAGCTAGCTCTGCCTTCAGCTGTAATTGAATCACTCTGCAGCTAGAAAAAGATCAATTTGGACAAAGAAAAGAAGTTTCAGGATGGAAAAATGCAACCAAGTGATTATGACATTGGTATGGGACTGGGCTCTGGGAATAGTCTCTGATGCTGATCTTTATTTTTATTATTGGCAGTCCTCAATGTACTCAATACAGGGCAAACTGAAGAGGACAAAACATGTTGCAGGGGTTTACTCTGTTTTGTCAGACAGGGTCAGGACTGATGTGTTCAGGTTCCATTTGTGCCATTATTCTCATTCCACATCACTGGAGGAGGCATGCTTCTGCTTCATGGGAGCTTCAATAGGTATGATTCATTTATAATAAATAAAATTCAAGTGTAAAAACTCCATGCATAGGTACTTACAGAATAAAGACCAGAGCCTTAGTGATAATGAATTCACTAACACCACATAACTGGAACTACCTTTCTTCAGAATAACAATAGCCTTGGAATAAGAAATCACTGAATAAAAATTTCCACTTTAGGCAATGGAAAATTATGTCCCATATATTGTGAGTGTGTATATCAGCAGGAACACATGTGTGTCTAAAAGAGAGACCTGAATTATAACCTGAATTAAAATGTTAAAAATAGTAGGATCCTGTTTAGCAGAGCTAACATAAAGAGACCTCCTCAGCCTCCCAGTAATGCACACTATGGTTTAATAGCAGCCTGCTCTATTTTGAGCACCAGTACATCATCCTCCTGCATTACAGTGCTTCATATCTCATTTTCCCTTCATTTCTCAGACATACCACTTACCATTCTGCCTTTTGGGTCAGTCATGCTGCTTTTCCACATCATCCTTTTGTACTCAGATGTACTAAGATGATTTATTCATGATGAGAGGAGGAATTACATGTTTGGTGTGGGTATGGAATGTGACTTACCAACACTTGCAAAAACCCCTGTCAATGATCTCTTCAATGTAACCAATAAACACATTTGATTTGACAGCAGGATAAACAGAAGTATTTTCATCTTCTTTTCAGCTGTGATTTTGAGGGTGATCACTTTTTCTTTAAAACCTGTGATTTCTCTTAATATTTTAGCCATTGGCATTGCTTGATGAGGTCAGATGGGCACAAGAAAGAACAAGTCACAAGCGAAAAGGAAGTTGCAATTCAACGTTAACAAATTATTTTAGCCATCATTAAAGTGACTTAATTTTGTAAGATAATTTTGGTACCAAATCAGTTTGGTTGGCCAGGCTATGGAAAGTCTTCTGTCATCAGATTCCTACCATATTTCTAGGATTTCTTACACACAGAGACTGCCAGGCTCCACTGCCACGTGTCTATCCAGCAGGTAGGGAGGATGGTCTGTGAGGGCTGCAGCAGGTGAGCAGTGGAGTTTTTCTTCCCCAGTGGCAGGGAAGGAAAAACCTTTAAAGTGGAAGTGAGTTAATAGGCATTAATTATAACTGAGTGCTGTAATTTTCCCCACTTAAGAAACAAATCCAGGTTTAATCTTCCTAGCATGACAGTAACTGGGAATGGCAAGTCCCTATCTTTGCATTTGTGATGAGGCTCTTGCCCTTAGCAAAACCAGGACCATTTCTGAGGTGTATTTATAGTGGTGGGCTTCGTGAAAGGGAAGCATGTAAACCATAAATATTATTTGTATTTACAAATTATTTATTCAAATTGGCATTATTATACAGTCTTTTCAATGCTATTCATATTTAATGGCGATTTCTTTATTAGGTTGAAGAGGTAGTCCTTAATGGAATTAAGAAAAAAATATAGTTCTTAAAACTCAAAAAAAACCAAAACCAAAAACAAAACAAAACCAAAACTTTAATGGGATTTCCACTGCCTGAATGAGCTGAGAATCCACCAGCATGCCTCTTAATCCACGTGAACCATCAGCGAGAAGACCAAGGGAAGATGCTGTCCTGCAGCTTGGATGAGACGATTGCCACCAGAGGGAGTCGTGGGAACACAGTAGAAGGGGTTGCCTTGGCACAGGAGAGGTCAGTAGACATTTCAGCCATAAGACTGAATGATTAAAATTTTCTCTTTGGCCACAGCTAATTTTTTACGAATTCATCATGCAGTAAGGATCAGCTTAAAATTTTGGCTTTTGGCTAAATGTGCAAAAATTTCTTGCTAAAAATGCAACCTTGGTGTTTCATATTCAATCTTGGTAATTTGTGCAAAACACGCACTTGCTCAATAAAACAAATTTGCTAGCTAAGCCACACAAATTTCGTGCTTGAAAATGCAACTCCAGAACTGCAAATCAAGACATGCTTTAAATACTATGTACAATTTCACTGAGTTAGTGTAAAAATTGTGGTAATCTGAAATTTTTCCAGCAACATCTTTGCTGGTGATAAAGCAGATTACATCTGATTGCTGTAATAGTTCTAGACTGCTGATAGCTCAGACTGAGCATCATGCAACAAATAGTCTGGCTCTGGAGATGAGTAGAGGGTGGAAGAAATGCAGCACTGTAATTGAAGAATTATGCTTTTGACCAGATCCAAAGTTTAAAGAGGTACAGAATCTATTAAAAATAATACTGGCGTGCTTTATACTGCCACTATGGTTTTTAAGTGCTTACAACAGCCCAGAAGAGAAGCTGATATGATCTGATGCTTAGCAAAAGAAAAAGAAGTCTCCAGAGAAGTTTATCCATTTAGTTCCTTCTTTGGTCTTACGTTCTATGCTTTTACTCCTGGTGTTTCTGAGATGTGCTTTAGTATGGAAATGTATGTAACACCCCTTCCTGAAGTGACAAACCTAATAAAATGTTAGGAACCCATTCATGGCTCATTTAAACTCAGGTTCCCATTGCTGCACATGGTTAAGTGCTGTGTATCAGAAATGAAAGGAACAGCAGACTGGAAAAGAACTCAAATAAAAGAGAAACAGCAGTTTCAAGCCCTGAGGGTGCTCACAGATCCCCCACAGTGCTTTGTGGCAGGTTCTGGGTGGAATTAGGTTATCTTAGATATGTAATAAATAATATGTATGTATGCCTCTGCTTTTCCCTGCTTGCTGCCTGTTCTCCCTTTTGCTAACCCACTCACTGCTGCTCCTCTAGCACTTACACAATTTTTCTGCAGCTCTGCCAAACCAAAGTTCATTTTAAGGCTAGAGCATGTCACAGAAGAGGTGCTGATGGGTTTTTAAAGTATTCATCTCTTCCACTGTGGGTGAATTCTTTATAGGCTTAAGATTTCCTGTCTTGGGAATTGTGACATTTTCATTCAGACAAACCAAACATCCTTATGATCTTTGCAATTTTCATCATCCTTTCCCCTTCAACTTACAAGAAATTCGATGTCTAGAACTTGTAAAGGTTGAAATAAACCACAAAGATCTTGCTTTCTATATTGCTTTTCATACCTATCTGAATGGAGCTGTTCTGGTAGGAACCAAGTAATTTTTGAAATTATGGCACATATAGAATATCACCTCTTCATAAACACAAATATAACAATTAAGAAAAAAAAATTGTAAAATATTTCTTTTCACAGCTTTCACACTTGGAAGAAAATTAACAAATAATTAAAGATATATTAATTAAAATGATTAAAATATTAAAATAGAATTTATAATTTGTCTCAACTATGTTATTGTTAATATTTGAGATTACTGATGCAATCCTCATTCATTTTTCTAGGGAGGGAACATGGAATTTTTTGTTAGGATCCATGCAGGGAATTTCATCATAGTTTGCAGGAGTAGTAGGGAACTTGGTTTGCTGTTTATTTTATATCTCAAGCAAACTTTGTAGGTGTTGCTCTTCTTGCACTTTGTACTGGAGAAGAGCAGAATCTGCAAAGATCCATGATGCTCCTGTCCATTCCTATCCTGCTTTTTGTGCTTTGCTCCAACAAACTGTCATGGGATGTATCTATACATCACTGCTCCTGTGCTTGGTGTTTTCCAGGGCTTTTGTAGGAAATGTGTAATGAAGCTGGAGTGTTGTGCCTTCCAGATCTCTAATATACTTGTGGAGGGAAGGAAAATAATTTGACTTTTTTAAAAAAAGTCAAGTTAAAATTAGTTCAACACACTCAACAGTGCTTATGTTGCTCCATAAGCAATATTAAATACAGTTATTGTCCTTACCTGCAGCTTTGGAAATTAAGAAGTATGTTCTCACCATTTTAAGTTTTACACATGCAAAATTCTGCCCTATTTCAGTTTTACAGGTTCAAAATATACACCAAAACTTGCACCTGTGCAGGTTTTTCAAGGATTATTTTAATTTAAAATTGATCATAGTTATTTTTGGTTAAACATCTTCTGATTATAGTTTTATTAATTTTTAAGTGTTAGTAAAACATGTTTCACCATTTTAAACAGACAATGTATTTAAATTTATTAAATTTAATTAAATATAAGTGAAGAAAATTGGCTCATCCTTGAGACAAAATTCTCAGTTCAGCTATCATTTTGAATCACTGTAGATTTGCATGCTAAGGTGTCCATTTTAATGTAATATTTTTCCCATCAATATTTTCTAATGTTCTTATATAAAACAGTAGGTGTTCCAAAACTAAGAAATCATATTACTTCTGCATAAATATAATTCTGATTTTACATTTTTATCCCTGTTTTGAGTAAAACACTGTGAAATACAGTATTTTCCACTGATCTCCACTTTCTATTTTCTTACAGGCTCTATATCACTGTTTGAAAAATGCCACTAAAGCCAAGTCAAACCTGATAATGTTCCATATCATGAGCAGGAAGTTCATAATGACATGCTTGGTGTCTTCTAAGCTTGAAGACAGGGAGTCAGATTCTGTAAAATGCTTAGGCTTGTAAGTACTTTTTAAAAACATGACTAGAGCAAATCCTTTATCTTTAGTAATATTTTAGTCAACAGAAGAATCTTAACAATTAAAATGTTGCTTCCAAAGCTCATTATTTTCCCAAGTCAAATGGGAAATATGCAGATTAGAGGGGTCTTCTGTGTGTTTCCTTCTAATTTAGTAAAAAATACAATGAAGAAGAAGGGCCATTTTCAGAGCTGATTAGAGAAACCTCAGATATCAGGGAATGCACAGCTCTTTTAAGAAATGAAGAATATTGAGTAGCCTTGGAGCAGCACTACATGACATTTTTCCAAGGAACTCATTTGGAAAAAAGTAAAAACAGACACTCAGAAGAGACTCAGAACAGTGCAGCTATTATGCATTCCTATCATCTGGAAAAGGCCATGACTTCTTATTCTTATCCACTAGAAAGTATTGCTCAGCAGAACCAAATCCCAGTAAAATAGATATTGTTTTCAGGGCTTGTCTTCTTAGAAGTTCTTCCCTTTTATTTTCAGTAGCATTTGTCATTTGTCATTCTTAAGGCTGTGCTTCTGATCTCCTTGGAAAACTAACCAAGGTGTTAACAGCTGAGACAAAATACAAATGCTCATGGGAGGAGATGGGCACAGAGTCACAGACCCACTCACAAACAGCTCTTGGATACCAAAGAGCAGTTCCCGCAGGCAATGAGGTGAATATGTTGAACATTTTTTGCAAGAAAAGCCTCTTCAGTATTTCAGAAGTATTTCTACCCAAAAGACTGCCTGAAAAAGTCTCCATAAAGATGCTTTTAAGGCACTCACTTCTGGTATTTCCTATGGGAGCTGGATTTTGTGCAGCTACCACAGGAGCCACTCTCAGTTCTGGCAGACATCCATGGAGAGCTGATGACTTGCTCAGGACCCTAAGCTGATGCATTGGAGTGCTGCTGTCACCCCTGAGAGAAGCTCCTTTGGATCCCACCTCGTATGAGAAGGAGCTAAGAGAAGGAGAGGATGGACCTGCAAAGGCATTCTGTGTAATCCCTGGCCTTGGGGGGGAGTGGGAGAAGGGCTTATATACCTGGTACAGTTGATATCTCTCACAAGCACTGCCTGTGGTAAAACCTTCCCTAATTCTGACTGAAGGTATGTGGACATATAGTACATATACAGCAGCTGCATAGGATGTTCCAAAACAGTATGCCCATTTTCACCACTGTTGAAAGGCAGACCAGTTTATTTGGATTCATTGCTGCTTTGTGCAACCAAGCGTTTGATTCTCATTCAGAATGCTCTAAAGGGAAATCATACAGGAATTCATCTGAAAACTGGGCAAATGTGAGAACAATTAAGTTAATTTCGTGCAGTTATTTCCTGGACATAGAAAAATGCAGAACACCTCATGCTGGTTTTGGATTACCTTATTGAGCTGATGCATAACGCCTTCATGGAAAGCTAAGTCTGCTGAAGTGAGTCTAGGCAGCCTCAGCTTTTTAAATTTGTCATGTATTTACTTGCAAAGATTGCAAGACAAAGTTTTACAAACCTGTATGTATTCTTGATGGCTTAAGGAAGAAAAAAGACCTTATGTCTGTTTGCCAAATTGAAGTGGCAACATCTTCTCTGCACCACTTCAGGGCTTTATATGAGGAAAATTACAATCCCTACTTTGGAATGAAAACTTTTTTCTGGTTATGTACCACTAGATTTACTAAGGGCTACATTTCATCTCTTTGTTTTTTTTGTTTTTGTGCTATGCATTTTCTGATCAATGAGCTGTGAAACTGCATTTGTTCACAAAAAGAAACTCAAGTGATTTGGTCCCAATGCAGCAGAAATTCAGAAATTTGCCATTACCTATAGATGAATTTTTGTCCTAAGAGGTACAAGGCTTTGCTGGGTTTGGACGGCCAGGTATTATCAGAAGGGGGCTTCAGAGGTGGCTTCTGTGGGAAGCTTCCAGGAGCTTCCTCCATGTCTGACAGAGCCAATGCCAGCTGGCTCCAAGAAAGAACTGCCACTGGCCACGGCCGAGACCACCAGTGACAGTAGAGCTTGTGGGATATTGTATTTAAGAAGAGGGGAAAAAACCCTGCAGAATTTCAGACAGGGAGAGGAATGAGAAAGTGTGAGAGGAACAGCTCTGCAGCCACCCAGGCCAGTGAAGAAGCGGGGGGATGGAAGTGTTCCAGGAACCAGAGCAGAGGTCCCCCTGCAGCTCCTGGTGCAGACCCTGGTGAGTCAAGCTGTCCCTCTGCAGTCCATGGAGGTCCATGGTGGGGCAGAGATTCACCTGCAGCCCATGGAGGAACCCACACTGGAGCAGGTGGATGCAAATCTTCCATTTGTAAGCCTGTGGGAAGCTCATGCTGGACCAGACTCCTGGCAGGACCCATGGACCTGTGGAGAGAGGAGCCCACACTGGAGCAGGTTGTCTGGCCTTGTGACCCTGCATGGGACCCACCCTGCAGCAGCCTGTTCCTAAAGGACTGCAGCCATGCAGCTCCTGGCAGGGACCCACGCTGGAGCAGTGAGTGAAAAACTGCAGCCCATGGGAAGAACTCACACTGGAGAAGTTTGTGGAGGACTGTCTCCTGTGGGAGTGACCTCAGGCTGTAGAGTGTGAGGAGTCCTCCCCCTGAGGAGGAAGGAATGACGTGTGATGAACTGACCGTAGCCCCCATTCCATTTGCTCCTGTGCCATGGAGGGCAGGGTAGGAGTGAAGTTAAGCCCAGGAAGAAGGGAAGTGTGGGGGGAAGATGTTTTTAAGACTTGGCTTTGTTTCTCACTGTTCTACACTGCTTTGATTGGCAATAAATTAAACAAATATCCTCAAATTGAGTCTGTTTTGCCCATGATGGTAACTACTGAGTGATCTCTCCTTGTCCTTATTCCAACCCATGAGCCTTTCATTCTATTTTCTCTCCCTTGTCCAGCTGAGGAGTGAAGTGGTAGAGCAGCTTTGGTGAGCACCTGGTGTCCAGCCACAAAAGGGATATAAAAATAAATGGAAAAATAAGAGCAGGTAGCAAATATCTGGAGTCCCAATGTGGTCAGCAGTAGAGCCTTGCGAGGTTTTATTTGCTTCAAAACACAAAACAAGCAAACAAACAAACAAACAAAAAATAAGATAGTCCCTGAATTTTGTGATGCACTCCTAAGTGCAAACAACAAAACTCTTTCCACAGATATTGTCATATAGCAAGAGCTGGATATACTCATGTAAAAGAGTTTTTTTGTCCACGTTAGAAAAAAAGAATAAGTTGGAGCCCCGTTAACAGCATCTGTGAGTAGAATTAGTCAATATCTTACAAGGTTCCCAGCCTTGGCATAACACAGGCTAATAAGCTACAGCTTGTTGACTGTCCAAGAGGCCAACTCAAGGAGGCATTAAATACCAGGATTTGAAAACAAAACTCCCAGAGAATTTGTAGGACAAGTCTTTGCTCCCAGACTCAATTTCCAGTCCAGCAACTTCCCGAGTTCTCTAAGATGCTTTTTAACACTCTTGAGGTTAACATTGTTTCTGTACCCTGCTCCTCTCAAGTATCTCCTGGATCGTGCTAACTCCCTTCTGCCTGCTCCATCCTGCAAACCCAAGGCTTCCTCTGAGCACACAGCTGTATTTGAGGAAAGGACAGTTTCTTTCCATCTTTCCTCGCCTTTCTCTTGTTCCACCTCACCAGCTGTGATATTTTTCCCTCTGCCACAAAGCTGCTGTATTACTTTATGTAAAGCATACACTATACTGTACCATTTACTGTGAACAAACGCTTATCAAACTACACACAGGGAAGAAAATGGGATGGGGGAGCCCTATACGTAGTTGTGAAGAGATGAGTATCCTGCTGCTCTGGAGAAAGGGAGCATGGAAAGAGATCATACAAAGGAAAAAAAGAAAAATTAATTTTCATTTCTTCCTCCAGAATTCCCCATTGTCCAGCCACATTCCTCAACTGGATGCAGAGAATATTTTAGCCTGATGAAGACATTCTGCTGATGGAATATAGAGGTTAAGACTGATATAATTTTCTAATACAAATACTTAGTCCTTTTAATTTCCTAAGACAGTGTTACTTTTCAGATTGTGTGTGTTTCAGAGCAAGCCAAACAAGTTTGCTCTTTGGTCTACAAAGACAGTGGCTAAGCCATGAACAAGCTCCTCATGTCCTCTCAGATGCTGTGCTCTTTGAGGATCACCAAGCAAAGACACAGTAGTTTTGGCAATCTGATGTAGATCCTATCTCTCACTCATGATGCTACTGCATTGTTATTACTTGGAGAGTAAATGCATATTTGGGATTGCCTTCCCCCAGCAGAAGGATTTTTCCAGGAATGGAGCAATTTGGCGCATGACAGAATTTTGTCTTGGCATAAGGCTAGTTGGAAGCCTGCTCTTCATACACATTTTGTAAATGGAGAGGAACACAAGGCTGTATTTGCAAAGTCAGACGTCAAAAAACAGGACCCCTGAGTAGAAATTCTACAAATGACCTATTTTCCATAATCATCAGGAACCTACACCTCTGATTCCCTCTAGTTTATCATTTTGTATACAATCTTTCTTTGTTTCCCAAACAAGGGAAAAGCCCTTTGTCCAGTGTCTTAATTAGACCATTTATATTTAGGTGAATTTTAACAGGAGTTCAGCGTGAATAATTCTTTTGCAAAGTTCTAAGCTTGAAAAGGTGGCATTTAGTCAGGAGCATTTAATGAGCTCTAACATTGTTTAAAATCTTGAGAAGTTTTGCCTCTCTTTTGTTGGAAGCTACCTTGGGTGGAGTGGATTGGAGGGTAAGGTGTTAGCATGGTTAGCACAGACCCAGGAGAACCAAGTTCAGTATTCAGTTCCACTATAATCTTCCCTATGACAGCTCATTGTTTCTGCTTCAGTTCATCATTTTTATTACTTTTGAAACACAGCTGAATAACTTTCTAGTTTTCTTTTCAGACCATGAGTTGCTCTGCTCAGTCTGGGAGTCACTAAAAGGAACAGAATGGCCTGAAAATATAGGAGGTTAGAGTGAGAAGAATTTATATCTGGGAAATAGGGATTACACTACTCCCTTACTTAGAGCCGTAATGTCTACTGAGATATCAGTAATTTGGCCCATAAAGTACAATATCTGAAAATAAGGTGTTCAGTTAAAAATCTCATACAACAACAACAACAACAACAACAACAACAACAACCTTTTTAAAATTAAAATGTCTAGTATTTGCTAAGGAAGGTGGGAAGTTTCATTTTTTCCAATTTTTGGAAATCCTGTATCCATGGCAATTTGACTACTTTGTTATGTAAACCCACAAGCAAATAATGAATAATCAAATAAGAAAGTTGGTCCAAATTTAATTGTTAAAAACCTCGTATTTTTTTATACACATGTGGACTTGATATGAATTTCCCACCATAGCCAGGTAAGGAAACAGCCACTGAAGCTTCAAAAATCCAAAGAACTTTTGATCTTAGTGAATCAATGATAAATCATGTATTGTATCAGTGAGGCCTGAATTTCACACACGAAGTGAACGGAAGTGTAGCAGACAAGAAAGAAGTATTGGGTTTTCATTTATTTGTATCAGCCACCATAAAAAATGGACTTAGAACCCAAGGTTAGTTTGTGAGGGTGTTTTGTTTTTTTTTTTTTTTTGCAAGGGTATAAAACATTTCAAAGCTTTTAACACATAAACCTTCCCAGGGTTACTAGGTCAGATGAATCTGACAATCAGTTTCACACTTTAATTTTCTCTTACCTGAGCTAAGTGATGCTTGAGTTTAAAAAAAAATTAAAAGTTATGTCTAAAATATGATTACTCAAAAAAGGAAACTTATTTACAAAGGCCTGAAAAAGGACAGCAAATTTGAGTTTATTATGATGCAATTCAAAAGGATTCCTTTGGAATAGAATGGAGAATGGGTGATTTGAGATCCCAGTCTAACACTGTTCGTGGAAGAATGCTTAACATGAAGCTGCTTGTCTCTCATCAGTTGAAGAGAAATGTATTCTTTAGTTTTGAGATGAAGGAAAATTACAGTGTTTCCCTGGGGCAGCCTGTAAGAACTGCCTCTGCCGTGTTAGTAGCAGTGGAGCAGATGGAGGTGCTCAGGTCAGCTTGCCTCCCTCTCCTCTTCCCTTGGCCACTACAGTTGTTCAAACTGCTGTTTGAGGAGATTTTGATAATGCAAAATGGGTGGCACCTCTCTCTCCATGTCATTGAAAAAGACTGACTTGGCAGAGCACCTCAAGGGTGAGCCCCTAGCTTTATAGCTGATGTCAGATATTCCTTGTGATGAAACTTCCACATTTTTGAAAAAAATCCATCCATCTGCCCATCCATCCATCCATCCCTCCATCCATCCATCCATCCATCCATCCATCCATCCATCCATCCATCCATCCCTCCATCCATCCCTCCATCCATCCATCCATCCATCCATCCATCCCTCCCTCCATCCATCCATCCATCCATCCATCCATCCCTCCCTCCATCCATCCATCCCTCCCTCCCTCCATCCATCCATCCATCCATCCATCCATCCATCCATCCATCCCTCCCTCCATCCATCCATCCCTCCCTCCATCCATCCATCCATCCATCCATCCATCCATCCATCCATCCATCCATCCATCCCTCCATCCATCCATCCATCCATCCATCCATCCATCCCTCCATCCATCCATCCCTCCATCCATCCATCCATCCATCCATCCATCCATCCATCCATCCATCCCTCCCTCCATCCATCCCTCCATCCATCCATCCATCCATCCATCCATCCATCCATCCATCCATCCATCCATCCATCCATCCCTCCATCCATCCATCCATCCATCCATCCATCCATCCATCCATCCATCCCTCCATCCATCCATCCCTCCCTCCCTCCATCCATCCATCCATCCATCCATCCATCCATCCATCCATCCATCCATCCCTCCATCCATCCATCCATCCATCCATCCATCCATCCCTCCATCCATCCATCCATCCATCCATCCATCCATCCATCCATCCATCCATCCATCCATCCACCCATCCATCCCCCCCTCCCTCCCTCCATCCCTCCATCCATCCATCCATCCATCCATCCATCCCTCCATCCATCCATCCATCCATCCATCCGTCTCCTACTTTAACAGTAAGGCTGAGATTTCATGCAGAAAAATTGTGGACTGCAAATGAATCTTAAATATGATATCTCTGCATAGTGAACTGGAGGCCTAAAGGCATTGTGAGACATAGTCTTTGGTTGTTCACAACATTTTAATGACTTGACATGAATCTATGAATTTGCATGCGAGTTTAATACAAACAGAAGTTCTGTTGCAAGTTTTAACTGTTTAGTGTTTGGGAATTAATTAATTTGTTAATTAATGTGCAGTTCTGACTTGTCTTATTACACTGCAATGGAAGAACATTCATAATAATAAATTATAACAGAAACCAAATTCTGGGACTAGTTTTGACTTTTCTATAATTTGAACATGACTGAAGTTTGCTGTCTTACCTTACATTATCAACAACATAACTCTCCCAGGAACCATTGCAGAGGAAAATTAAATTAAAATTATTCATTAACACTTCTTTCACCTTATGGAGGATGGAATGAGAAGCTATTCCATTCTCTTTTTTGGGACTTTGATTATTTCTGAGAAGATGTTGCACTCCATATTCATCTGCACAAATATCCTTCTGAGCCACCTTTCACACTTAATTTCCCACTGAGGAGCAGAAATGAGCACTTTGAACTTATGTTCCAGCATTTCTGGTTGTGGCCTAGGAACCAATCAACAATGATCTGAAACGATAAGGAAAACCAAACCAAACAGAGCATGCAACACCATTTGGTTACACAAATTTGACTCAGACATGAGATACTTACTTGAAGCTGAAGAAAATTGCTAGAAAAAGATTCACAGGTGTAACTCTGTCCAGAAAATAGATCAACAGTTATATAGAAACATGTGGAGAAAATACACAAATTGCTGAGTCAAAATAACAGGGTTACCTTGTTTTTTGCAATATTCTGCTGAAGTTAAGAGACAGCAGTTAAAACATTCCACAGATACAACATGATCCACACATAAAGCTCTACAGAATTTGGAGCATTCTTCCAGACTTTTTGCTAACCAAGTGTATGGAATCTTGAACAATTTATCATAGTCCATTAAATTCCAAAAGTTTTTAGAATCACTTCAGTTGATGGTATTGATTATCAGTGGTCCTCTTGGTCTCTAATGATACAGTCCTAAGGACTTGACAGCCCTTCTCAGTGACAAAAGCCAGCTCTACCATGATAACGGGACTGTCTCTATGAAAAACCATGTTTCCATTAATGTTTGCTCCAGAACAGTATCTGCATGCTGTCCTTAGTCATGACTGAATTTCATTTAGAGTGAAAGAATGAAACATAATATGGTGCAAAGACAAACAGTAAAATTCATCTTATTTGACAAAATTATAATTTTACATACAACTTTCATCACAATATACTTACAATTGAACTTGAGTTTACCAGCTTTTCTCCAGGCTTTTGCAGAGTCCTGCCAAGCACAGGTATCATGACCCTACACAGTTATTTCTACAGCAGGTAGCAAGGTATAAGACAAAATAATGCAATAGATGTAATTTTTTACATAAAAGTTATATAAAATGTGCACAAATCCATCTATTTTTACATATATTTTAATTTGAACTTGTGTTTCCATCATTTTGAATTCAATAGAATTTATCACATTGTTGCTTTCCTGGGCTGGAGCTGTCAGGAAATGTGTGAGGGAAGATGTAAGACAAGATATGGAAATATGCTGCTATCAGAATTTCAGTTGAATTTTCATGTTAAAATATTACCAAGCAAATAAGTAGACATCTATAATATCTATTGCCTACCCTTCATAACCAATATTATGAATGATTTATTTTTTATTCTGTTTAAATACAAATAATTTAATATTGTTAATAGCAGCAGTAATGTGTGTGCACAGAACTTTTCAAAGAGTTTCAGGAACATGAATTAAAGAATTATGCCCTTTGGAATTATCATGAAATGTGGATTTTACCTTTTTTTGAAACTATAACTTCATACTGTCATGTCTTGTGGAGCTGGGTAAGTTGTTGGTATTAACATCCTGGCAAAATACTTTTCTGTAGAAACTTAACTTACCTTGAAAATGAAAAAAAAAAAAGAGAACAGCATTTTCCTGAGATTTTACCAGCTGTATCCTACCTTATTATGCAAGAAAACTAATAAAGTGAGTACTTTATTTGCTTATTCATATTGTGTTGGAGTTGCAATTTCTGGAGCTCATGCTAATATTTTTTTTTCTATGGTCTGTAAGGCAACTTGCCTTTCAACAACCTGGGCAATTTTGTAGGTTTCAGATATCACTTCATAGGAGTTTTATTGAGTGAAATAAAAGTCTCAACATTTAAGAGAAATTAATGGTTAAAATCAACATATTTCAAAATGGTAATTTTCTGTCAGCACTGGGCAGGTACCAAGCAGGGAGAAAAATAGATGGGATTTGGTGTTGGGAGATCCAAGTATATGAAGTCATTCTTTCCATTTTATATGTGACAGAAAACACATGGATGGAAGGCTGGGAATGTGGAGGGACATCCAAGGAACAAAACAGCATCCACGTGTCCACACTGAGCAACCAGAACATGACACACTCAGAATAAGTGTCTTTTTTTAAAAATGTTGATTCATTTTCAAAAGTGTGTGTTTTCCTTCTCTATACAGAGCATACTGTAAGATGATTCTATTTCTAGACAAACAGATGCCAGTAACTTAATATATTCTTCTTAGGTTTCACATCTTATACTGTGTTTGTGAAACTTGTGCCCAGTTCCCCATGGTGTTTTTGCTACTGGTGTAGATACTCTAAAAATAACATATGTGAGGGTGATATTCATTTTACATTACCTTGTCATTGGTTGAAATCATATTAACCATGTCTTCAGGTGCTCAAATAAATGAATGCACCTCCTTAGGAGCATCATTATAATTTAATATCAACAACCTTTTAATAGAGGCCTCAGTTTTAATGACAGAAATGTACAATACAATTTGTGGTATTGTGTGTGAGACTGAGGTAGATTTTTGGAAAAGACTAGCTTCTATTATTTTTCTCAGATAAGGATGACAGAATAAAGAATAATATAAAACTAAATTGGCCTAGAGAAAGACAGAAAAGTCTACTGTGAACAAAAGCACCGATGAATTACAAATCTTGGCCCCTGAGAGCATTGTCTGCAGTTCCCTTTATTGGGAACTGTCCATTCACGGAGGAACAGAGGCTGAGATGCTCTGTGTTGTTGGCAGGGCTCCTACACAACCTGGATAAAACACAGCTTTTGCCCCACAGTGAAAGTCCACAGAGGGTAGTGACAGAGCCACTGCCTGACTTTGCTGGGAGAATTAATCCCCCACCAAGGAGACTGGCTGGCGTGGGGATGTGATTTTCATACAAGCACTGATCCCATGGGTAGATTGCTGTTATGTAAAATAAACCTTAACAAAAATCTCCCTTGTGCCATTCTCCTACATGGAACAATGTGTATGAATAAAATGTATTTAACAAAGGTGTCTCTCTGTAGCCCATCTCTTTGCTGTGTTGCTATAAGCTTCTAATTTAATTGAGTACTCCTAAGTTAACATTTTTTTGTTTAAGGAAAAGGTGATTTCCTGTCTTGGAAATGTCTCACAGTAAATTTCTTTCCCTTCAGTTAAGAGATCCTTTTTGACATCTTTAATTCACTGATCTAATAATTTCTGACAGCATCAGTGTGCTTTAGCTGTGGCATGCTAGAATGCTACTATTTCTAAAAATGTAAGGGAAAATAGCCATCATTTTTTAGACTTGGAAAAAAAGAGAAATATATATTTATTTTAAAGGCATTTAAAAAGAGTTGAGAAAATGCTGGTTGTCCTTCAGCAGCTTTTTGTTTGTGAGAAAGTCAGGTGTTAATTCACAGAATCATAGAACTGTAGAATGGTTTAGGTTGGAAAAGACCTTTAAGATCATAGAGTTTAACTGCTAAGCCAGCACTGCCAAGTCCACCACTGAACCTCTTCCTGAGTGCCACATTTACAGGTCTTTTAAATATTTCTAGGGATAGTGACTCAACCACTTCCCTGGGCAGCTTATTCACATGCTTGACCACCCTTTCAAGGAAGAAATTGTTCTTGATACGCAATCTAAACCTCTCCTGGCACAACTTGAGGCCTCTTCCTCTTGTCCCCTTGCTTGTTCCTTGGAAGAAGAGGCCAAACCCCACCTTGCTACAACTTCCTTTCAGGTAGTTGAAGGGAGCAATCAGGTCCCCTCTGTGCCTCCTTTTCTGCAGGCTGAACCACCCCAGCTCCCTCAGTCACTGCTCACAGGACTTGTGCTCCAGACCCTTCCCCAGCTCATTGTCCTTTCTGGCAGTGAGGGGCCCAGAACTGGACACAGCACTTGAGGTGCAGCCTGGCCATTGCTGAGTGCAGGGTGGCAGTCACTGCCCTGCTCCTGCTGGCCACACTGTTGCTGTTCCAGGCCAGGACTGGGCACACCCTGGCTCATGCTCAGCTGGCTGTCAGCCAGCAGCTCCAGGTCCTTTTCCACTGAGCAAATTCCAGCCACTCTGCCCCAGCCTGAGGCACTGCCTGGGGTTGTTGTGACCCAAGTGCAGGACCCAGCATTTCCCCTTGTTGAACCTCATATAATTGGCCTTGGCCCATTGATTCAGCCTGTCCAAATCCCTCTGTAGAGCCTCCCTACCTTCCAGCAGATCAACACTCCTGCCCAGCTTGACTTCCCCAGTTATCTAGGGCTGCTGCTAAAGTGGTTTGGTGAGTTATTCTGCCAGTTCCCTCAGCCCTCATAGGTGGATCCCATCCAGCTCCATAGATTTGTTTGTTTTTAAGTGATGCAGCAGGTCACTGACCATTTTCCCTTGGATCATGGGGGCTTCATTATGCTCTCTGTCCCTGTCTTCCAGCTCAGAGGGGTGGATACTTTAATGGTCTTACCATTAAAGACTGAAGCAAAGAGAGCATTAAGTAGCTCATCCTTTGTCAGTATATTTCCCACCAAATCCAGTAAAGGCTGGAGATTCTCCTTGGCCAACCTTTTGTTGATGTATTTACAGAAATATTTCTGTCACTTGCTGAGAATGGCTTTCTTAATGATACCGACCTGTGCTTTGTAGCAGACTCTTAAACCTTAAAAAGGTTAGGCTGAAAACACTCATGTCATTTTTGGAATTTGAGAAACCTGACTGTCTCAAAATTATGGCAAATTCTGCTATTAAAAAAATACCATAGCAAAGAGCTTTCAGGTGCTCTCTTTCTTTTATTTAATGCAATATTAAGCTATCCTTAAAAATGCTTTTCAAAATCTTGCACAGGGATAAGTGGTTTTTTTCCACTGTTGATATCTTGTCTCGTTAGGGCCCCTCCAGCCAGACATTATTTGTTGTTTTAGACAGAATATTTTTTCACTATTTGGGACTCATTTAATTAACTCATGCTTTTAATGAGCAAAGATTTCTAATAAGCAAACATGGTTAATGAAACCTAGTCTGACAACATTCCTATCGAGGAAATAAAAATCTGTGCATCAAAGAAAGTTCAGGAATTCCTTAGGAACTGGTAATCATCATGGTTCCTTGCTCATATGAGCTCTATGAATTTATGATCTACCAATATGAAATCAGAAATCCAATCTTTGCTTGCTTTGTATCACAGTGCACAACCCCTTGTATAAATGCTGAGTAAACATCAAATTTGCACTTCTGTTTACTTGCTGCACCACCCTAGACATCAAAAACAGTTGTAGTTGAGTACAGGGTTCCTATAAAATACATTACAGAGGATCACCTTCCTCTTTGGAAACCACTGCATTTTGGTGCAGTGATATAATTTTTTTTTCCATATTATTCATCCTGTCCAACACACTCCCCCATCCCACTCTCTGTAAAATATCTTTAAAATCAAATCACAGCTCCCAGAAATGTATTTGCAAAGTCTCCTAAAATATTTCTTCAAGTGAAAACAGTATCTTACCAAATTTTATAGGCATAGCACTGCTTGTAACTTTACAAGTCTAAATAATTAAATTAGCTTTCGAAAGAAAATTGTAGCCTATTTATTATAGCAATATGAAATTTTGAGTATTATAAGGTTCCTCTTACTACAGAATGATCACAAAAATTATTGGAAATTAAACTGCTTTACTCAAGAGCTCTATGACAATGTTGAAGGGGAAATGGTGACATTAATGCCTGTGATGACATTATAGCACTCTCCGTGCTGCAGTTCATTAGTAGGACCTGCAGGCTATCTAGAGTGAAGGACTTTAATTTAGCAGCATGCAAGGCATTGTTATGAAGGCAAAGGGGAAGTTTGTCCCAGTCCATTTCTCTCTGTAGAAGCCTCTGGACAGGGCTGCTGTCATCCCCCCTCTGCAATAGTCATCATATTTCTGATCCTCCTAATCTCCACTTAGTATTTTGTGAAGGTTAGTCAAGGATGTGGATTAGAAGTACTATTGGTTATTTTCTAAGCCCTTTAAAATGAAATCTACCTCTTTTTTTATTACTATTATTATTTTTTCCAGCTTTCCAAACCCCAGATATTTCTTTTGTATGGATCCAGGCAATCTAGAATCCATCACTGTGCCTTTCCAGTTGAAAGTGCCTTGAACTTTCAAAAGCCAGCTCTTTCTCACAGGTTCAGTAGCCCCAAACCACAGTAAAACTACTAAATATGTAAAATAAACAATTTCTCCTTTGTCTTTTGTCTGTAAACAAAATAATTCCAATAATTCTAGATTTAAGACACATAGTCTTGTTCATTTGTGTTTTGTTGGGTTTTATTTTAAATTATGAAGCTCTGTTGTCACAACCACAGTTGGGTTATTTTTGTTCTGATTTTAATTATTTCTTGCATTTAGAATCACCTTGAATTGCATGAAGTCTTATTGATTTCAGGTTCATCCTTTGAATGTTTTCTTAAAACATTTTTCTTAAAACATTTTAACAAAAAAAGGTTTTCTTTCTTAAAAGAACAGTGAATCACTTTTTTTATCTAATCCTCCAATAAAGATTTTAGCAACAGATCATATACCTCTGCTTGCACCTCCTTTTAAATATCCATCTCAATTTTTATTATTAAAATCAGATCTCAAAATCCCTTAATTTGTGTGAGAGTTTTGGAGCTGTAGCAACAGAAGCATAGGATGTTTAAGTGACAGCTAGGAGACCAGAGTGAGGGCTAAGAACTCTGATTTCCATGTCCCAGTGCATGGGTAAGACTCTCTCTCTCTCAACTTCCTTTTGAGTTTCACTCAAATTCTTTCTTTCAAATTCATTCTTTACTATGGGATTAGTTTCCCTTTATTTTATCAACCTGTTTCAGTGCTGTCTTGAATACATGACTTCAATACAGTCTGCTCTATTAGAACAAGAAGGTGCTTCAGTATTCTCTCTGACAAGCGGCACTGTAAAGAAGTTTAACTTCTCAGAAGCACCTGTAGGTTCCTCAATTTGTTTCTTTAAAACTTTGATAATTTAGCCCAAAGTATGACCCATCATATGGATGCAGTCTGCCTAACAGTTTTCATAGCCCACAACCTGTTCCTGCTGCCTCTTTCCCAAGTACCCACAGGCATGAGCCATGAGTGGGATGGTGACTGGAATCACAGTTTTGCCAGCCTGTGATGTGTTCCCTGCTTACTTTGTTCCTTCACTCCACGGTCTCTTCATCAACACACGACTGGATAGATGTGCTTCTATCATGTGGCAAAAGGGACAGCATCTCCCATTAAATTAGGGGTCTGTTTCTGGTCCTAGGAATGCACTGGCCCCTATGTTTAAATGCTGCTTGTGTGCTATGGTGTCTGAGGAATTTTTTCTACACTGATTCTTTAATGTCCTTCTTTGATATTGGTTCCTATTGATGCCAGCTGGTAGAGTGTCTCTTTAACCTCTTAGATATAGGGCACACTATTTTGTGCTCCATTGTTGGCAAAGTGCCTCACATGAGAAATGAGTCTTACTGGATTTGCAAGGTACATCTAATATGAAAATGCTTGTTTGGCTGACTTAAAATAGAATAATAAATAAAAGGATTAAGTCAGATATCTCATTTAGATTAATATTTCTGTCCAGTTCAGAGCACATTGCTTGTCTTTGTGTTCTTCCAACTAAGCCCTACTTCCTGCAGAAGCAATTCCCTACCTGTATGGTGCTTGATTCTGCTGGTCTGTGTACTCAGTGCCTCACCTAGACACACTCTTAAAGTTTCAAACTTGCCTAAATGTTCTTCTTTCAACGTGTTTATTTCAGTAGAAAGCAGGAAAATGCACATTTTTAATGGATGGCCTACTTTAAAAGGTGTTTTATTTCAAAAGAAGCTGTGATGCATTTTTCAGATAGTGCTTATTCCCTTCCTCAGTCTTCCTGTTTCCTGGAAAGATTCTCGTCCCCTTAGTTCCATTTACCTCTTCAATTGCAAGTTTCTGGAACAGAGGGGAATTGTGTTCTGAACCAGGAAACACCAAACCCTCATATTTGCAGATCAGTTTTGTAAAGAAAAATGGGTTCAGATGTGCACTGAAGTGCTTTCCTGAATTTCATTTCACTGAGAATTTGATTTCAAGAAACACTAATGTCTTTCCTTTATATACAAAATTTTGTTGTAACCTGCTATAGCTGTTCTGATTCCCTCAATAAAAGTCAAATGATCATTTTAAGGTTAAAACAGAATTGAGATTCAGTATATCTAGATCTTTTTCTTCTAACAAGTTGTTTTTTTTTTTTCTCTGGGACTTTGCTATAAATCACTTGTCAAATATGTTCATATCCAGCACCACAGGCAACTGACATGAACAAGAAATACGTTAGGAAATAGCAGGCTTTTTTCTTATGGCCTCATTTTACCTACATCAATATTCCAGTATTTCTCGAATACTGATGTGTTTAATTTGCAGCTCTCTGGGGAGAACTTTTGGAGCCCCCAGGAAATATAATAGAAATCAAACAAAAATGTAGAATTATTATTTTTCAGAATAATCATTCTTGTTTATAAAGTTGGGTTGAATTTAGAAGATTTGAAGTGAAAAATATTCCACAGAAATTGTGTGCAAGAAAACATATTTTAGAACTTAGAAGGACACCAGGACATAGTATTGACAACATCAGTGTTTTCAAAGAAAAAATATAGTCGATTTACTCATTGGAATGTCTGAGAAAGCCTAAGAAGATCATAACTTTTTCCTAAACTCCTCATCACTTTTCCTTTTAGACTGATGGAACTATGTTGAGATTTTTGAGCCTGTAAGGTCTTTGGGGAACAATCCTGATGAAGATTTCTCGTAGAAAAATACACAGATGGAAAGGTTTGTTATGATCACAGTTGGATGAAAACCATCCTAGGGATTTGCAAATGGCAGTTCACAGAAAATATGCAAATTAATATTCTGATGCAGTATATCCAACACTAAATTTTTTGTGAGTTATTAATTTTTATAGACACTTCTTCCTTACTGTTTATTTAAGTGGATTTTTAAAGTCATAAAATGACAAAAGAACCTTGCTGTAGGGACTAATATTACTGTCATCTTGAATGAAGATGGGACTTCATCATTTTTCATGTCGCTGTAGTAACTGAAAAAGAAAATGGAAGTAGAAACATTCCTTGATGGAAATAAATACTACATTAATGTTGTGGATATGGAATAATGTCAAAGATCTCTTAATGGGCAGTTACCCCCTCAGCACCTGAAATCCATAGAATACTTGCAAGTTGCATTGAAATCTGACTTACTAACTAATTTTTACCAACTGTGAAAAAAACTATATTTCTTTCTTTCTTTCTTTCTTTCTAAGACATAATAAAAATATGCAATACCTGATAAGAAGACATCCTGAGTCTGAAAACAGACTGAAAGACTGTGATGATGGAACTCCCTCCTTACGTGTATAGGAGGGAACATTTAGTTTCAGATGTTTAAGATGTGATTATCTGTTAAATAAATGTGAAGAAAACAAGAAAAACATTTGACAGCATTTAAGAAACACACATTATGGCATGGAAAGCTAATGAATCCATGTCTATTATCCTCAGATGTTTGTCACAGTTCTATAAATAAATAACTTTCAGGTAAAATTTTTTACTTGGCCTTTTGTCTGAGGTCGGTAGTGATGTCTGGACAGGATAGGCTTTATTAGGAGGCTGAACACCAAAGTCTGAGCTTCCCATTGCTTCTGGGACTGCCTAAGTATAGCCAATGAGAAGTGCAACTTTGTCAGCATCTCCATCACTGGGTAAAATAATTAGTCTTTGCAGAAGACAAGACAACTCTTCCCTTGACAATCTGACCATGACAATAGAGGTCTGGTTTACAGAATCACAGAACCACAGAAAGGCTGATGTTCAAAGGGAGTTCACCTTGTTCAACCTCCTTGCCCAAGCAGGGCGACATAGAGCATGTTGCACACTACTGTGTCCAGATGGTCTTTGAATATGAAAATCCCTCAGTCTCCGTGCACAACCACTGCTGAGCCTCAGTCACCTTCACATAATGTGATGGTCAGCCTGCAACTCCTGTGTTTCAGTTTGTGCCCATTGACTCTGATTCTGTCACTGGATGCTACTAAAAAGAACCTGGCTCTGTTTTTGCATCCTCCTTTCACTTATTTATATACATTGATGAGAACCCCCAGAGCCATCTCTTCTCTAGGCTTAACATTTCCAGCACTCAAAGCCTTTCTCATGGGAGAGATATTGTAGTTCCTTAATCGTGCTCATAGCCCTTCACTGGACTCATTTCCTGTATGTCCATGTCTCTCTTACACTGAAGAAACCAGATACTGATACTCCAGTGCCAAGTGGAGGAGAAGGATTACCTCCCTCAGCTGGATGGCAGCACTCCTCCTAACACAGCACAGGATATACAACTAGTCTTTGTCACAATGACTGTTGTTGACCCATGGTTGATGTGGTCTCACCGTGGTTGATTGGTGTCCACCAGGACACTCATCCTTTTCTACTTTCCACCCTGTCAGTCCCCAGCAAGTACTGATGCTGGGCTTGTTCTGCTCCAAGTACTAGACTTTGCATTTCCCCCTGTTCAACTTCAGGATGTCCCTGTTAACCCTTTTCTCCAGACAAGATCCCTCTGGTGTATCAGCCACTCCCATCAGTTTTGTCTAATTATCAAATTGCTGAGGGTACACTCTGCCCCACCATGCTGATCATATTGAACAGAACTGTACACAGTATTACCCCCTTGGATACACTGCTAGCTATTGGCCTCGAGATGACTTTGTAGCACAGATCTCCACCCCTGCCTACCTCTACAGGTGGTTTTAAATCCATCTGACTGACTCATCATCCAGCCCATGGGAGACAGCTTTATTGAAGTCCAGGTAAAAAATACTACCTGCTCTCCCCTTCTACTACTATCTACTGAGCCAGTCTATTTCATAGAAGGACATTGTGTTATTCAAGCTTTATGTCCCGTTTGAGAATCCATATTTGGCTTTGCCTATGTGCCCTCTTTTGCAGTTCTTCATGCACTGTTATGACAGGGAATTTTAATAATCCCTTTATTCTAAAAATGCCTATGGCCAGTAGCTCAGACATTTTCCTATGAAGAGAGTTGCTGTAGCCTGAAGAAAATGAAAGAATTAATAAACAAGTTTTATGGTTACTATTAGCATTGCTGTATTAGACAGATTTTAAAGTATTAATAAACAGTTAGAAAGGCATTATACTACCATCCATATATGGAAATACAATATATCATGTTTAATTCAATAAGCTTTTTTTTTGCATGATATTTTTTGCTAATTCTACATAAATCAAATTTCCAGGAACTCTGAGAAAGTACTTGGTACTCCTGGTACTCTGAATGAAGAATATGTACAAAGCTATCTTGAGTCACAAGCAAGTCATTTAAAGTATTCTTTCAACTTTTCATTTAATAATGTGCATTGAGCATCAGACGAAAACCCCTGTTTCTAAATAAAACTGATGTTTGAAGTCCTTGCAGTCAATTTGCCTGCTTAATCTATTCCATCTCCAAGCCAAACCCTTCACTGGAATTTTCGAAACGAGTTAATGTGATGGTTTACATTAGTTTCAGAAAGGACAGCATGATATTTTTAGAACTGTGAATTAAGCTTATGGGGTGCCAGTCTTTTGGATTTCATTTGGACAGACTGTGCTGTCGTCCATGAAACCAAAGTCCTGGAAGCTAAATTTCTTTTGTTGTGGGATCTGCTGTCATTTCCCCAGAAAAAAAATCTCATTATGAATGACTGTATGATATGTAGTATAATGTATTACCAGGATTAGTACATTAGTGTTAAACACTGTGAGATAAAATGAATATGCACAAGTTTATCCAGGGCAGTGTCAGACCACATGCACAGGACACTAGTGATCCCTGCTTCAGGTAACTCTCACCTTTACCTAGCAACCATGCTAGGTTAAATCCAGGGTTTACAGTTGTTTTGCATAAAAACAATAACTTGAGGGTGGGTACAACATGAAAAGTGGATATTGTGTTTTTTTCAGCTCCAGTGGGCATAGCCTATATGCTGTTTGAGGGACGAACCAATAATTTCTAATGTTTTGCTGATGAAAAATGTGAAGTCTAGGCAAACAGGATTATCTTCTTAATGACTACAATTTGCATTATTTTAATAGGATTTATTCTGAACGGCTTGTAGTGGAGAATGAAAGAAACATCTCAGCTCATTCAACAAGATGTTCCCTGAATGAGTTCATGGGGTTGTATGTAACACTGATGTTATACAGGCATTGCTGTGAAACAAGGCTGAATTCAATGGCAGAAGCTGGAAGAATCATGGAGGAATTGTTTGAGTCCTTTTGAACATAAGCAAACATTTTGTTTGTGAAAAAAGAAATGCTCATACAATTTTTGCTTTAGAAACAAAGGGTACAAAAAATGTTTTCTTGTGAGGAGCAGATTTCAGCATCTGCAGGGTGCAGAGAGGGCTGGTTCTGCCCCAATGGCAGCCTGGCTGACAGCCTCCTGTTGCTGCTGTTGCCTTCTCCACAGAGAGAGAAAACAGGGCTGGGGAACACAAGTTAAGACACAAAAATTTTACTCTAACTGATTAATGATTGCCCTCTGCATACCAAATAAGGTTGCAATTTTTCAGAGCTTACTGTTCAGGAGGGTCTAGTGGAAATGCACATGACCAGGAGAAATCTTGGCTCTAGAGTGATGCACAACTGCCTGGCTGCCCAGAAGCTGCTCTGTTAACCCACACAGTGAAGGTGAGGTGGTGATGCAAAAAAGTCTCCAATATTAATATAAAAAGCACAATACAGAAAATACCCAGCTTAATGGTAACAGTGTTTCAGATGTCATTTTAGATGTCATTTCATGCCTGCATGCCCACACACAGGCTTAGTCTTTGCATAACTTAAGCCAATGTCTGTAAGTTGTGTCAAAAAGCAGATGCTGCTTAGGAGCTTTGTGCTGGGGATGAGTAGGCTGCATAGCAAAACAGCTAACCAGATAGCCTTAACTACAAAACCTTGCTAATTTGTGAACTACCATGCTCTTTTACATTTTTCTTATGTTTTATGTGTTTTATGTTTAATGCATTTTTAAAGATAAAGATCGAGCCCAACGTTTAACACAGTATCACATGGTGTAATGTTATTACTATCTAAAATACATTGAATTATGTCATTGAAGAAACTATACCAGAGAACTAAAGCTGAAGGCATTTTGGTATAAGGTTCTCCAGCTGTCTCTGTAATCTGATCACAAAATATTGCAAATATTGAGCCATGTTAATTTGAACAGAAATATGATCTGCGTCACACTTACTTTTCAGTATTGGAATAACAGACAAGTATTTGTTTTGAATGGATACATTTAATTGAAACAAATATCAGTATGAAATACAAGCCTTTAAAACTAACCCTATGGCTTACATTATTGTAAGACATGACTGACAGCTGGCTGACTCTGATATCCCTAGAGTTTTTCTTCTGAAGCAATCTTAACAACTGTATCAATGAAGTACAGCAATAATCAAGAATGATATTTCCATAGATTATGTCCTGTTGTGTGATAACCAGGTAAAGTGTCAAATTGCTTCATGCCTTGATAGGGACCTATTGAAGAATTACAGGATGATCCATATTCAAAGATGTTACATAAATATTCTGTACTCCCTGACCATCATACAGTTTTATTCACTGTAAAGAAAAAAAGCTTCAAGGGACAGTCTTGAGTTACTTCACAAAAGCTAAGAGAAAATACTGTGAGAGGGTAGGCTCCTGAACAGAGCTAACCTGTCAGGTGTTTTGGATATGGCCCAGGATATCATAGACTATGATAGTGCCAGCTATACTGCACAAAAAACACAATTTTTCAAAATTGCAGAAAGAAATAATGTTGACACTTCCTTTTATTATCGAATGATAAGGAAAAATACAACTTGTAGACTGCAAGAGGGAAAATTATGGCTTGGACTAGTGAAAATGCCCCTTTCTTGGTTAAAACAGAAGTTCTGTTGATAAAAGAGCCCATTAGGATTGTCTCAATTTTTCAAGAGAGGACTGGGCAAAATTATGAATGAGACTAGGAACCTTGTTGTAGGAATGTGGATGGCTTGTCTGATTGAATTCTGACAATTAATCAGTGCAGCTTTTCAAATAAGCTGAAAAACTCTACCTTCCCATCAGTGTCAGCTTTTAAGATAAAAACATTACTTCCCCCCCCACCCCCCACCATGTACTATTTACCTCAGTAATAACAACCTGGTTTAGTGCTTCTCAAAAGGCTCCACATTGGAGTTAAAAATACTCTAAATTACTAAGAAGTATGTTCTGTATTCTATTTGGCTAAAAAGAAAGCCCAGCAGCCACTTCAGCCAAATTATACCAACCAAATTATACTGAAAAGGGTGAAATTCATGACACCAAGAAATGATGCTCCTGTACAGCAGATATTATAGTAAAGAAGCCTGAGTGGACTAAACCCATGAATCATGTGTACTTCATGCTGAAGAGCATGAACCACCTCTTATCATGAATAAAACTCTATGAGTTGGCCTGAAAGCTAAAAATATTACCTGTATCTCAACCTTTAGCTAGAGGTCATTTTGTGCTGATCTGGTGACTTTTTGAGGAATACATTTCTTGAACCTTTCCCAATGTACTCAGAATAGCATAGACAATCCTGTACTTCCACTGGCATAGAAACTTAACTGGCATGAGGTAAGGACCTGCATCACAAAATACAATTGCATATTCGTGGCAAAATACTTTGTGTGGAGTCAGCAGAAACAACTATGAAAATCTGAGTTTGCAACAGAATTGTGACAAGACTGAGCTAGTTGTTACCTCTTGAAAATATTAATGTCAAACTCTCAATCTTCAGTTTGCTTGTTTCCTGTTTCCTTCAAGAACTATTTTAGGTAATGCAGTTCTCTGCTGTTTGCTTTAGCTAAAACAGAGATGCCAAGAATTAGGAGAAAACTCAGCAAAGGAAATGATCAGCCAAATTATCTAAATGGTGGGGTTTGGGTCTGCTGCTCCCCTTGGATGCCAGTTATATCTCCCCATTACTGCTGCTGCACATGTGCCCACAGTGCATCACACCTGCATCAGGAATCCTCTCTAATCACACATCTTACATTTGTGGACAGGTGAGGAAATTATGTTTTGGTTTGACAGGACTTCTCATCCTTGAGATTCTGGTCCAGATCATATTTGTTACTCCATGAAATTGTTTTCCTTGGTTAAGCTGCAGGCAGCCATGTAGGACTGTGCCAGAGCCACTGACAGTAACACAGAACATGCTCAGTGTATCCTCTGGGGGCTGCTTGCTTTTCTCAAGGCTTTTCTCTGTCCTTGGGCAGGATGAGGCAGCTGTGTAAATCAAGTATCATTAAGTAGCAGTAGTGATGTCTTACAACATAGATCAGGAGGAGCAATGGAGAAACAGGGGAGCTAGTTTGGTTTTAGCTGCAGATGCAAGCAGGGACTGCACATAGCACAAAAGAAGAATCCACAAGAAAGGCATGATAAAGTCTAGTGCCATTTAGTGTGACAGTGGCATAAAAAATGTAGGACAGAAGACATCTGTGATGCCTCTTTGTGCCTATACTACTAAGGATACCTTTCAAAAGCTTGCCAGTAAACAGATTTTCACATTTTTCAGAGTTGTAAGGATGCCTGTAAAAAAATTATCCATTTCATTGTATCTGTGAAAATGGTTCATTTTTAATGGTAATATTTTAAATAATGAATTCCTTTCAGAGCAGGGAATAAGCAAAGGCATTTTCCATTTGGTTATTCATCCTCTTTATTTGGAGCTGCCATGTAGGAATTCAAATTAAATTAATCTAAAGTGACTGTCTTTTAATATAGAACAATATAAAGCACACATATAAAATTATTCTCCTTATGGCTAAAGAACATATAATCCATATCAGAATGATACCAATTCTATATTTCTGCAGCTATCTTACATCTTTTCCTTCAGATGTTAGCCTGAGAAAAAAAATGATTTGTTTTCCCAGTATGATTGGAAATTAAATATTAAGTAGTTGATTTATCAGAGAACTTAACGTGTTGTTTCCAGACGGTCTCCTTTTGTTTGAAACAAATTTAATGCAGGAACATAAAAATGTATATTAATGATCAAAAGCTGTTTATAGACAAGTTTGAAGTGCTATCAACTAAAGGATTCTCATGATGAAATTCAGACCAGTAGTGCAGAACAGAATTAATGGAAGATGTATTAAATAGTCAGAGGTAACTGAAAATGAGGAAAGGTAAAAATTTGCATTTGTTTACAATAGAAATCCAATATAAACATTTATCTCTTCTAACTTGGGTTGATTCAAAGCCAACTTCTGATCTTGACGCCAAAAAATTAAAAAATAACTGCTTAGTTTAGGTAAGTGAGATTCTAAATATGTCAGATTTTTAAACTTGGAAGTGATCCTGGCTTCAAACATTACTATACCAGTGCAGCCTCCTAGTGTTAAAAGAGCAGGCTGATTTTGTTGTGGGTTGCTTTTTGGGTTGGTTGTTTTTTGTTTTTTTTTTTTTTGGTGGGTGAGACATGAAAACTGTGTCTGAGCTGAATGTGGACATCCTTTGCACTGGAACTCAAGGTCTCTCTCCCTTAATCCTTCGCCTCGAGGGATCTGCTCAGTCATTTCTTTATAGCCTCTGAATCCAGATCTGTGCCTTTGGCACAGGATAGATGAGAACTTTTCTGAGGCTTAACACCCACCAATATCCTTCTAAAGGTGGAGCAAGCCTCATGGTTTCCTTTCAACCAAGCACTGTCTTCTCTAAAAGCAGTCTAACAGGTACCATGCCTGCTCAGGGAGAAGGAGCCTCAAGTTTTAGGCTTTCCGCAGTCTCAGTGATACTAATCCCCACACTGACCAAAGGCAAAGCTGGAGAAAAATCCTCATTCTTCTTGCTCTTTATCAATTTTGCATTCCATCCAGGACTGGATGGAAAGCAACACATTCTCTCCCCCTCAGCCATCTGTGACAGATGCTGCCAAGGCCAGGAATCTCAATTAGGATTTCTCCTGCTGCAGTTGTAGTACTGTGTTTAGTACTGAAATAAACTGTTGCCACTCTGCATTAAGCACAGCCTAAACCTGCATAATGGAGAAGGCCTGGGAAGGACATGGATAGCTTGTCTGTGAATCTCAACTGGGAAAGGGTATGAGACATACCTGGTTTATTAGTCTGGGCAGCATCACTGTAGTTCGAATATTGTGTTTGCAAAATATTAGCATTGCTGATTTGGTTTTTTAAATCATCATGAGAAACATGAAAATGAAAGTGTTGATAGATCTTCTATTGCCTAAGGACCCAGGCATATCTTGGAGGGCTGCACCGTTAGGATGAAGTGCTTCAGTTGCACTGACATCCAATGTCAGGTGTCCATATGCTCTGTGGGTCTGCACTGGCTCCTCCATGAATACCACAGGACACCTGGGCAAGTTTTGTGGTCAAGTTTCATCAGCAACTTGAACCTAGCTCTACATCCTAGACTAATATTCAGCAAAATTCAGACCCCTCTGCTTAAATTCTGTGTTCAGCAATTGCTTGCTGAAACATCAGGATTCCCAGACTTTGTCTACTGTCTTTTGTACTGAGCAAAAAGCTACACTACCTGTATAGTACTACTGTAAATTTATAGCTTGCAGAGCTTGTTGAAATCCTTTGGGATAAAAAAATCCTCTGTAGCTGTGGGTATTTTATCTGTATGCAAGAGAGAAAATATATTTAAGTACAAAGTAAATACCTCCAGGGTGCTAAGCAAAGGTTAACTATCACTGCCAGTCAAGCTGGGACAGTGACAAATGACCTGAAAGAGGGAGATACTCTAAGGGCAAGAGACGATGCTGTAAGGTTGCATGAAGTACTGAAAACAGACCCTTGAGCCCTTCTGTTTTATAGGGAGTGTATGGGAGTGATAGCACCAAGAGGCAGAGTCCTCATGGCCAAAGAGCATCAAAACCCATTAAAGATCTCACAGGACTAGGGGAGTGTTTGCCAGTAAAGATAAAGTTGAGAACTAAGAGAGTTTTGTAGGCTGTGAATTACAAATGGTCCTTTGTGGGTTTTCCATCTAATGTCTCTATTCAAAAATGTATTGACTGTAAGCAAATTAGATAAAGATCCAGCATTTAGTATAGTGATGCTTTCTTGTGGAGGGCAAACCTCTCTCATCAACTAAAGGCTTTGCCAGAACTGCTATTATATTTAATGAACCAGAAAATAATATACAGCCAGGTTAATATTCTTCCAAAAATTCTATTATAGGCCACAGCTAGGGGAAAGGACACTGTATCAGTGACATGTGGTGGGAGGTCAATTACTGTGCAAAATCATTTCACCAGCTTATATTTAGTGCTCAAAACTTCATCTGGCTTACACTAATTGGAAGGCAGCCTGCATGTGAAATGTCCTCAGAAATGCAGGGATGCTTGCAGTAGGTTACTGCATTGCAAACGTTATCTTTTCACTTTTGCCATTTCCAAACTCACAAATGCTGTGGCTTTGCCCTTTTAGTTATAATAATGTGCTGCAAAACCCCAACAATGCCCTCACTAGGGACTTAGTTACAGAGAATTTTAATTAGGATGGCCCCCCCATCCTTAAGTTTTGCTTACTGGTGCACTTCTGACTTAGTGCTGAGATATTATGGAAAAATACACTTTCCCCAAAAAGGAGAGCTTGACTAGACATGTGAAATATTAAATGTTTTAGGACATTTTTTCCTAATAAGATTAGAAAATAATTCTGCTGATACAAATGATTAAAGTAGGGTATGATAAACATATGGTTCAGATAAGTACCAAGATCTAAGATGATTATCTAATCTGACCACCTCTGTTTCTTCTGTTCACCTGGCATTGCACAGCAGTGATAGCAATGAGGGGCCAAGTCTTTCTTTAATTTAAACTGGTTTTACAATCTTTTGTTACCGTGGAACCACTCAGTCCCAACAGGACTCCACTACATTTCTAACCCTCCCTGGGAACACATGACCCCGGTAAGGGACTTTGCTAGAGTTGCTGTTTGATCAGCCCTTCTGCTGACCTATACCAGGCTGATCTTTCAGCCAAACAAATTCTTTTTTTCCTAGATGGGATTAAGCAATAGCCTCAAATAAAAAAGTTCCTCTAGTCTTTCAAGCTTAATAGTCTTTGCACAAATTTCTTTTAAGTGCTTCTCTCTGCTTTTCTAAATCTTGATCAATTTTTCACACTTCCCCAGCCAGAAATTGGTCACAGTATTCCGGCAGCAGTCACATCCATATCGAATGTGAAAGTGAGATGGTCTCTTTACTCCTCTTCTACATGGCTTTGTTTAAATACTGAAGGATTTCATTTAATCCCTTCAGCCACAACTGTGCTCTGAGAACTGGTGTCTGGCTGATTACCTGGGCAGTAAGTCATTATCAGAGTGATTACTCATTAGAACACAGCTCCTGATCCTTAAGTATGAGCCAATAAACTGAACAGAAATGCATATGGTTTGCTTGTGCCTGCTCAAAAACACAATCCAAATTCTATCAGTGATCTGTCAGCCTCACTGTTTACTGCTCCCTCATGGTTTACTGCTCCCTCTATTCCTGCACACTTTCTCAATCATGGTTTTTCTTCCATGTTACTGATAAAAAGCGAAATAATCTGAGACCAAAAATAAACCCTTGAAAGGTGTGGTAATTTTTCCTATTTGATGAAATTTCAGAGTCTACAGTGTCACACTGTCAATTCAATTTCAATAGCTTTAATCAGTTATTTTGGTATCCTGTTTCTTAAGCAGAAGGTTGTACAAGTCTAGGTCAAGGGATGCACCAAAGTGCAAGTATACCACACCTGCAATATTTCTTCTAACAATTGCATCTGTAATTGAGTAAGAAGTATTGGAGTACAGGTCAATGAATTTTTTTTTTCATTGGAATTAACCATTCATTAATCCTATCATGACTCCCATCATCAGGACTAACTGTTGTCTAGGTTTTTCTATCTGTTCCTTATCTACCCTGATACTGATACCAGGCTAATCAGTTTGTAACTCAAGAAAACACTTAGAATTATTCACCTAGCACAAACTCTTTTTTCTAGATTGTGGGCCAAGATTATTAGCAATTATTTTAGAGACTATCAGGTAGGTTACATCCAGTACATCTCTTAGTAAAGGGTTACAATCTCTAAGATATTATCCCAAATTCTTTCATGCTTGGTCTTCCTTTGGTTTTCAGCCTTCCTCAGGAGAGGATTTTGTGCTCTGGATCTTGATAGAACAGGGCAGAAGGTCAGCAGAGAGTTTCTGAGCCCACTGTCACTTATCAGTGAGCTCTTACTTTGCTCACTTCCTAGGCTTCCCTGGCTGCCCTCTGTGCAGACCCATTAATTTGATACACTCCCTAATGATATGTTGACACTCCTCTGAATCAACAAGTACGAAATAGTTGCCTCATCTTTGGCCATTCCAATGCCTAAATTATGGTCATTTTGATGGTCATTTTGGTCAAGTCAAGGGTAAAAAGTCATTGACTTTGCTGGCAGTGTGCCCAGATGATACTCCACATCCTCAGCTGTATACTGATTTCATTACTATCATAAAATCATAGAATATGCTGAGTTGAAAGGTACCCATCAGGATCACTCAGTCTAATTCCTAATATCAGAGGACCTATGGCAAATAATTACTTAGCCTACAATGGGTAAATATCCAAATCATTGGTGGTTTTTCTTTCATTTTTTCTTAAAGTAATGCCATTCTATTTCTAAAGAAAAGTTGTAAATTGTTCTAAAATTAATTATTATTAATCTTTCATTTCATGTGTCTCTAAAGTGTTAGATGCCCGTATTTTCTAGCAAAACAAAAGTTTAATTTAATAACTATACTTAAAATTGTACTTAATTTTGGTGTGTTGAGGATCTTGAGATTAAATTCAGTGAGGCCAATTCAATTAGATATACTGCAGACCTCAGTGAAGATGCCAGCTTCTGGAGAACATAGTTATTAATCACTATGAGCCACATTATGTCCTCTGAGTTAGCTAAATACACACATAGAGCTGGACTTGAACTGATGTTCTTGAGGACAAGGCCTTCCACTCCTTTAGTAATTAAACAATGATAACAATGCTATCAGTGAAAAATTAGTTACAACACATTTGACTATCCAAACCTCAAATGGAACATTGTAAAGACTTTGTGTCTGCAGGTATTCAGCTAGAAAAAAATCCTAAAGATCTCAAGTCGTAACACTAGCATCCACCAAAATGTGGCTGGATGACAGAGAGAGTATAAACATTGGGAAGAAAAAAAGCAACTCCTGCAGTGATTTCTCATCGATGGTTTCTTCTTTGACAACTTTACCTGGAAGGAGTCTCACAAATAAGTTTAAACATTCTTCAGTGTCTTTGTACAGTGAATATACAATGCACAGTGAGAGTGGAAGTGAAGACATCTTCACCTTGCAAAGAGAAGAGCCCCCATTTAGAGTTTTTAGATCAATTTTTAAGGAAAGAGGAAAAAAAAAATGGGAATGCTGTATAGAAAACTTAGATTATCTAACAAAGCACTGAAATAAAAACAAGCAACTCAGGTCTCTGATCTATTTTTACTTTAGGACACAGATGAAAGGCCATATCTTCTTCGTAAATTATCTTTCAAAAGCAGCCCTAATCCATGGTCCTAAAATCAGAGCCTATCACTTACCTAACCAGGACATGTTCTGGAAACATTGTATTCCAATTTTATTCTAGCTTGTATTCTGTGAAGAAAAGGTATTTAAATTACAGCTGCTGTCTTATAAATTTTGCAAAATAAACTATTGGGGAAATTGAGTTTGTTAAGGAAAAAGCAGCTTTTAAGAACGATCTTGGTACACATATATGCAGATCAGCCAAGCTGACCCACACCATCCATTTGGATCTGAAGTGAAATTAAAACCTGCTATTAAACTTGGCCATCTGCACTCAGGATGCTAAGGAAACCTGCTAATTATTATTAGCTCCATCATATACTGCAGTGTTGGCATCAGTATTTCATAACTAGCCTTACAGAGTAAAATGTATGATCACTTCTTTTTCCTCCTACTTGCACAGCAGTCAACTGCCTAGGACACTTACAGGAATTTGAACCTTGTAGTGCCAAGCTAATTTTTTTTTTTTTTGCTGATCAATGGAGAGAGGACATTAGATTTTCTGTGTTATTATTTACTTTGGATCTCCTTTCCCATATATGTATCAGTCCTGCAAACATTTATGCACATAATTAATTTCTTGCAGGTAAATAATTATCTCACTGAGGCTGACTTCTAAGGTTCTTACTTAATATTTTTACATTTTCCAAAACCTAAATTCAATTTATGGAATATTTTCAGAATTTCCCACTATTTCTAGATCCTTGCTTAGCTGCTGCTTATTATTAGCAAGATAGAAAAAAAATGTTATGCAAACTTTTTGCCTTTCTTCAAAATGTACTAACATTTTGGTTTCATTTAGTGCCCCCAAAACCACAGCTCTCACAGGCTTAAATATACACGGGCTCAAGCCCTGACGGATTAATTCAGGAATTCTGTTTCTATGATCAGACATTCACCCACATGAGATCGTTTCCCTTTTGCTGCCATTTTTGTTTCAATCCATTCTCCTTAGTCTACTGGTATTCAAATAACCTTTCTTTCAACTACAGTAATACAAATTATTTATTCCCAAGTCATCATTTCAGCTCTTTTCAAAATTGGCAGCTACTATCCTGATCACATTGAATTGCACTACAAACTCTTCTGAGGAGGAAGAGCCCCAGGCACTGGCACAGGCTGGGGGCTGACTGGCTGGAGAGCTGCTTTGCAGAAAAGGCCTTGGGATCCTTGTGGGCCCCACACTGAACACGGGGCAGCAACGAGCTCCTGCAGCAAAGGCAGCCAACAGCATCCAGAGCTGCTCTAGGAGAATCCTTGTCAGCAGAATGAAGGAAGCAATCCTTCCTGCCTACCCAGCACTGCAGAGACACATCTGCCATGCTGGGTCCAGCACTGCACTCCCCATTACAAGAAACGTGGACATACTGCAGACAGTTCAACAAAGAGACACAGAGACAATGAAGGGTTTGGAACACCTGACATATAGAGAGAGATGGAACTGCTTAAGGGGGGATCTTATCAGTGTGTATAAATGCCTGACTGGGAGAGTAAAGAAGTCAGACTCTTCACTGTGTCAGGATGAAGATCAATAGGCATAAACTGAAAATCAGGAAATGCAACTTAAAAATAAGAAGAAACTCTCTTATTGTAAGGGTCAAAGCAAGGAACAATTTGCCCAAGCAGGTTGTGGATCCTCCATCCTTGGAAGCACTCAAAATCTGAAACGTGGCCCTGAGCAACCTTCTATAGCTGATCCTTGGAGCAGAAGTTTGCTCTATATAATCTCCAGAGGTTCCTTCTAACCTCATATTTTCCATCATTTACTTTAATAGAAAAATGCTTTGTGGAGAAGGTATCAAAATGGTTCTTAAATCCTTGAATACAAATTCCTTGAATACAATATGCATACATGTTACTGAGAATAGTATCTGCCATCAGAAATAGCAATAATGGGTTATAGGCTGTATTTGCAAGAGTCAGCCTTTCATAAACAGAAGAAATTCACTTCTAACAAGTCCATGCTTTCAAGTAAGGGTTGTGGGCTGTTCTTTAACAGAGCTTAGTACAACACAACATTCTATATACACTTCACTGCTTAGACAGGTTTGATGGAAGGTGGGAATCAATAATTTAAGTTCTTTTAAAAATATGCATAAGTACATCACAGAGAATCTAAAAACTTCAGGGGAAAGGTGATATTATTATTTAATGCCTTGTTGATGAGGTTTATTTTGGTAAGCTTTTGACAGCACAAGGTAACATATCATCTTTGTGTTGACACAAACACTATCAAAATATGAAAGGATGCACAGCAGAAAAAGAACTGCATCTAAAATAGATTTTTGAGAGAACAAATTATTTTTTTCCTTCCCAATAGTTAGACTTTTTTGTTGTTAGAATGTTGCTAATGCCTTTAAGAAAAATCAAAAAGAATTTTTGTTGTCGTAGATCACTCTGTGCAGGTCTGATTAAAATTCTCAATTTCTTTCCACGTTCCATTCAATGCTGGAAAATATTTCCTGGCATTTGAGATGGGGATTAATGCCTTTATTTTTCCATTGTTTTTGAAGTTGCTTTCATTCCTCACTACACTGTGTACACTGTGCTATGCATTTTTACATTGGAGACCAAGGCCTTTTCCTATTTTTCCCCTCTCCTTTTCCTTTGTTTGGTTTGCAATAAACAAACTCTCTCTCTGAGAGCTCCAGAGGGCAGTGTTGTGCTGAAAGCATCCTTCTCTTGGCTCTGCCTGGATATTTTTTGGGAACCAGGAGGCTGAATATTATTTACTGAATGTTATTTACAGACTTGCTTGAATGGCTTAAGTCTTAATTCACAATTGCCTTAGATATACACACTTTATGGTTGGGGTCCTTGCAACAAACAAATTAGCTGAGTTTCTGCACATACTGTGATCTTCAAGGTTTTTCAAATGCTGTTAGATGAAATCAATAATAAATAGAGGTAAAAATATCAGTCATCTTAAATAATGCTATGCTAGATTCATCAAGAAGGTTCAATGGGCTGGAATGTTAATTTCCCTCCTTGTATCACACTGCAAGGAAAGGAGGAAAGAAATCATCCCTGTGAGGGTGCAGGGCAATGCTGTTCCCCTTCTCCCTCAGAAGTTCTGCAAAAGAGCAGTTTTCAGTTCCAGTCAAGGCCTCTCAGGAGCACACTGTGAGAACTACACACTACACACCTCCTCAAACTGCACACCTCCTTCAAGTATGGTGTCTCATACCTCCTACTTATGCCTCAATGAGGCAGGTGTACATCTGAATTGCTACACACCTGGAAAAAACAGGATCACCAGGTCCAGTTGCTACTGCCCTCCAGACTCCTTGCAAATTTTCAGACTGCATTTTTTCTCATTTTTCAGGCATGTCTCACATGGACACTTTGTTCTGCGTCTTAACTGACTGCGTGATGGCTGCTAACAAATGGTTACATTCCAGCAGCCTTTCAAACCACCACTTTCCCACTCAGATCCACACGTCTACCTGTCCATGCATTTCTTCTGCTCCTTGCCCCTAAACCCCTGTATCTCTTGTCATCTGTCCACATCACCTCTCTTTTCTGACCACCCACACTGCTCCCAGGTTCCCTGCCTTCTGACACTCTAATTCCTGTCATCTGTATGTCCTCCTCTTTCAGATTAAAGTCCATTGTCCACCACCAGGAGCAGTGTCCTGCTGCAGTTCTTCTCTTTGCCCTCCTTGCAGTGACCATGGTTTATTCTTTCTTTGGTCTCCAGAGACAACTCTTGCTGCTCAGGGTGCTACTTGGGTTAGAAGCATGAGCAATGACAACAAAGCTAGGAGTATTCTAACTCATCAACCAGTCCCCTAAGGACATCCTATGCCACCACAGCTCTCAGAAGCACTTGTTTACGCCCTCAGACTGTAGAAATCACCTTGTGAGCTGTGTGTGGCTTACAGCCACAGCTTGAACTGTTTGGATGCAAGCCTGCATTCAGGAGGACACTCTCAAGAGCTGGCGTGCCACCTTTTTTAAGGATGCCCTTCAAGCAGTAGCAGTTGGAGAGGAGTAACCCCCATAGCACGGCTGGAATCCACCTGGCACACCCCAGAATACCAGTCTATTTGGATTCCTTGCAGATGATATGGACAGGATGGTACTATGGGATGGTCACTGGGAGCTGAAACGAGAACTCCTGACAAGGGCCATGGAACATTTTGCACATTTTTTTCAGTGAGCCTCTGTACCACTGAACAATGATGATAGACTAAAGAGTGGGTGCTGCAAATCTTTACAGATTTAAGATTACAGAATTGGTCCTAGCAAGGTAAATCTATGTTTTCACCAGGGCATGAACTCTCTTCCTACAGTGAGACACTTGGCAGCAAGCATGGGGGCATCATGCAGACAGAGCTCAGGACAAGAATTAGTTTTTTGTTGAACTTTTGTTGGAATAGGGAAAAATATGATCCAGTTCTTCAGTTTTTGTCCTCCAGAACACATTGTCTTAAGGCTGTATGAAATGGGAAAAGAAGAATGATAAAATAAAGAGTGGGACAGTACTAGGGCAGATCAAGTGCTGACAGGACAGTTGCCATAGAAATACTCAAACCCTGTATCTCCAGTAGCAAAATGTTACAAGTCTGCTTTTATATTCTTTGTGTTGGATGTTGGCAGAAGTCTCTGCCTTATGATACTACTAAACTCTATGTGAATTTTGAGGATCTACTAGGAGGTGTCACTTGCCCCCACACAGGTGACACGGGTGCCCCATGGGTATCTACAATTGCCTCATTGACATGAACAGTTATTGACAAGGTGCTTGGAACTGCTCACAAGAGAAGTAGGTTTTCAACATCCTCATGAGACTGAGAAATATATCACTCTTTAAAACTGCTCATACAGCACAAGCAGGCTTTGCTATTAGCTCTGTCAATAAACATATCTCGGGATTTGTGACTTGAAGACAGTGATGCTCCATGCCGAGAAAAGGGAGTGGAAAAGAAAATGTTGCCATCTGTTTGTGTAGAAGTTTAAATTCATGCACCAGATCTCCGCACTTGAAGAGGAGTCTTCTCTTTTTCTTACAGTCTTGAGAGTTGAGACAGTGCTCATATAGCAAGACCTGAAAATAGACTGAAAGGGTGTTCACCATCAAGCCTCAGCCTCTGATTCAGATGCCTACATTGAAAGCCGCCAGAAATCAAAGAACCTCTCTCCAAAAATAGCAGTCAAACCATCATCCTGCTTGCTGAAGCTCCACTGACACCCAAGGGAAGCTGGGTTGCTCATGTGAACTCCCAAGGGACACACCAAATCTCCACAGGGCTACTCATGCCACAGGGTCATTATGGGTCACCCAGGTTTTGCAGGTTTGGGTTCTAACATTGTATGGGTATGATACAATTTCAAATAGAAAGGTTTTAAAACAACATTGCTAAAATTCACCTGAATGATGACAACATTGCTGCCTGACAGAGGTAAATTTAAAAAAACCTCAGGTATCAATACTTGTTTTTATTTATAATAGTTTGTGGTAACCCAGATATAGAATTGCCTAGACAACTGTGACTTAATCATGTGCATCTGCCAGCTTGCATTTTTGCAGGCACATCTACCCTGACAAAGGTTTTTAATATTTAAAATCATGCAAATTATCTATTCAGCCCTCAAAAAACTCATTGTGATTAATTCAGTATCTCAGTTTCAGGCACTTCAACTTCTGACACCTTTCTTCAGGCTACAGAGAGCTTTATTAATTGTACTAAAAATCCTGTGCAAATATTTTTAAGATATTGTTTAGTACTCAGTTAAATTTTTTTATATGAGTATGTTACCATCTATCAATGTTGTCACGAGTCTCTAGATCTCAGTAGAGTTTTTTTACTCTGCTTTTAAAACACAATTTTATTCTAAGAGCCTCTGTTTATGCACATTTATCAGTCATGTCTACTCAGAAATGCTTATATCATATCTGAGGTCAGGAATTCAGCTGCATTTAAATTATATGCCAGATGGATGGGCAATGCATACATTTCAGTCCTTTGACAACTTAATGAACATATCTCTTGGCAAGATGAGGTTATCTGAACATCCCAAATCATCTGTCACATTTGTCTCCAAACTTTTGGGCTGTAGTCTACAGTCAGCAATGAAAGCTGACCCCCCACACTGTCTCATTGACCTTTAACTGAAAAAACAATTATTTGCTTCCTAGTGCAGCATCTCACCATGGCCTTGTCAAGTAAAGGGGGTAAATTGTAATTTATAATGAGTTTCAGGAACCCAGAAACTTTACGTAACTAAATCTCTCACCCTTCAAGTAAGTTTTTTTGTTAGCCATTTAATTTAACTGGCAAACTATGCAGAAAAAAGGTTTTAGCACACATTTTCAAGCTGATCACTAATCTGGCTACGTCATTTTTGAAAGACTACCTGCAAGTACTGTTGGCTATAATCTTAAAGAGTGGTCAGGAAGCAGAACTTTAAAGAATATTTTCAGTTTCTCAGGAAGGAAAAGTCTGAGACATGTAAATTAATCTCCTGCAGAAGACTAAAACTTTGAAAAACAAGTCTAATAGAATATTTCTGATCAATTTTACCACCTGTACACCAACAACATTAATAGAATCTATACTTGAGGGTGCAGCATTCCCTTGTTAATTGAGTCGCTAGTGTCTTAAATTGGAAGCCCAAAACATCTTCGAGTTGCTTAAAATTAGTGGATAGCTGAAAGCTGGCTTATACAAATCACCCAAGGTCACCTATGCACTGATTTTAGTGGCAAAGCTGCAATGAGTACCTGGAATTTACTGGCTTTCATCCTAATGGTCACTTCACCAAACCAAGATGCCAACATTATGGGAGACAATGATAATAAAACACAGCAATGCTCTCAAATTGCACTAAAACTGCACTTCCACTGTTCTGAAAACCTATCATTCAGTCTGAAAGTTACCAGAATTGCTGGGCAAACATGATCTAAATAGATAAGTGTCACAACAAACATTGTTTTTCTTAGTAGAGTAATACTGCAAAAAGAGCAAGAGAAAGAATATGGAAAGAGAGCAGAAAATCCTGTTAAAATGTTAGAAAGGAAAGAATAGTAAGTAATGGAAACTATTCAGTCATTCTTCAAGCTCCTACTGAACTCAGATGTAATACTAGCTACAAGACTTTGAAAACACTGAGATGACAGTTCATAGAATCATAGAATAGTTGGGAATTGGAAGGGACCCTTTAAGGGTCACCTAGTCCAACCCTTCAGCCATGGTGGGGGGCAGTTGTCCAGACCTCAGAAGGGTTGGAATCCCTTGGTGTCCCTTCTCTTCCTTTTGCCATGGGTTAGCACAACGTCATTGATAAGCAGAAGCTTTAACAGACAACCTGTTCCTGTCTGGGAGACCCTCACTGCTGGCTCTTGTCACCCTCCTGGCAAGACAGCTGCTCTGTGCTTCTTTGTGCCTCCCCATTCCTGATTGATATCATTCCCATTTCTTGTTGTCATCCTCTCCACTCTTCCCAGAGTCCTCCATCTTCTGGAATGTCAATCCACATCTTCCCACATTATTCCAAGAACATTCATCCAAATTTGTTCTTTCTGCTAGCTTCCTGTCAGGTATTCTCACCTTCCATCACCCTTTCCAATAACTAGTTCTGACTCTCAACACCTCCTTTATGGTTTATCACCTTCTTCTGTCCTCTCTCTGCTCACCTAACCATTCTGGCATCATGCAGTCTCTTCCTTAATTTCTAAAGAAAAAGAAAGGGGACAGTGATCTGTATCCCACTTATTTTGGTAACCATTCTTCCATTTTATTCTACCTCTCCCTTTTAAGCTCACAGACTGGAAGCCCTACCTGGAGTCAATGTTCTTGGCTTTCACCAACTGTTTTCATTGAACCTTACTTTCCACATGACCTCTAATTACCTCTTTCTAACTAATGCTGTGAATCAGTAGTCATTTGCAGTTCCTCCCTCAGCTTCAATGTGACTTCATTCTGCTCTTCTTGGCCTATCATCTTTTTCTCTTTATCAAGAGATTCCAATCTGCTCATGTTGACAGACTACCACTGACAATTATCACTGACAATTACATTTTCAGGGAACAGCCTTTGTACTTTCTCCCAAGCTGCTCTTCTCTTCTGAGAATCCACCCCCTTGTTATTTTTCAATTCTTTTGAAACTTTACTTTTCAATCATCTCTCTTGCTAAAAAAAAAAAAAAAGGAAATAACCCAAACCACTGGAACATGCTAGGATCACCTTACTCATCATATTTACCAGCACTGCCTCAAAACAAACTTAACAGCACTGCCTCATAATTTCTTCAAATCCCACTTGTCTGTATCCTTGTTATCTTTTAATTATTTGCTTTTAGACAGAGGCTGCCTTTTCACAGAACCTAACATAAAGGGGTAATTTTCTATAAAGAGGCTATCAAGCATCACGGTTATAGAAATACAAATTACAACAGGACTTTAGGTTTCAGTGCTGTAAGAGCATACTTTGAAGACCTTGATATAAAGAAAACAGAACTACAAACCTTAAGAATGTGAACTGGGCCTTAAAAACTCATTTCTCAGACATGCTGGCCATAAGTGAGTGTAAGATATACATCAATTGTATGGCATACATCCACTGTCTTTAGAAATAAAGGTTTATACATAGAATCCTGTCTTCACTGTAAGCTGTAGACATTTTATTACTAATTTCAGTATGGTCAAGGATTTTCCATCTGAATCTTATCATACACATTTTTTCAATATTTGCAAAGGAAAAGGCAGGTAGAACATATAGAACATTAATATTTTGTAGTTATAGTCAGTGACTAGAAATTATCTTTACAGCTTGGTTTCTAATTATGTATTAGGTTTGAATGCTAAGTTTGACAATACCTAAGTTCCAAAGCCAATATTTAAAGGATCACATACATGACTTAAGAAAACATTGCACTTTTTTTTTTTTTTTTGTGGTAGCTGGTTTTACAAGGTCTCTTCTGAAATTTGAGTGAATAAATTATTCATCAGCCAGCACTTGTCCTTAGATGGCATAACTTAGATGTCAAAACCACCCAAAACATCCACATTTGCCAAACCTGTCTTGCATGAAATAGAATGAGGATATTTACATAAGGAAAATGCCAAAGCAGAAAATCAACCCTTTCAGGGCCTTCGTACAATCAAATATTGTAATCATTATTGTCATATCAAATATTTATTTAACTGATAAAAAAGGATTATAATATTCCCACTGAAAATGTGTTTACCAGTTAGACTGGTGGTCTTACTGGTTGAGAGGGAGCAATGGGCTTTTATGTGATACTGCCTTTCAGTTAGTATGCCAAGAGGAAAATTCAACATGAAGTTTTAATACAGATTTGATTTGCTTTCTCTGATACAAAAGGAAGCAAATCTCAGCTTTTGTGACAATGTGTCTCTTGGAGGAAGGTCATTTCTATAGAAGTGCCTCCACAAACAATGGTGTCTGTCTTTCTGGTGGTGTACAGGGGAAAGGGAGAATGCTGACAGAAGGACTCCATGTGAGACCCCATGTATGCTAACTATGCCAAAGAACACGAGTGTCTGACAGATGTGGTAAAATTATGAGGGGTTTCCACACCTATCTGCACTCTTACAAAAAGTCCTCAGTCCAAGACTGGGCTGACAAGGATTTGCTCAACATACGTGTTCCCTTTACAGGCATTTCCTTCTACTTTTTACACAGAAAACACTGAAAGAAAAGTCTCAAAAATTTGACTGTGACCAAATGATCCATCTGGAGCAGATCTCTAGGCTGATGAGCTTAGTGAATGTTACTGCCATGCAAGGTGGTTGGTGGAGGAACCAGCCTATAATGTGTACTGCTTCCAGTCCACCCCCAACTAAAACAGGGGGACATAAGGACTCAGCTGCTCCATTACACCCTACCTTACTGCAGATGCCCTTACCACTACTTAGGAACTTAGAAGGAGGTTTACAATTAGTCCAAAAGCATTATTTACAACTATTAGCATAGGAAGCTGTTACTAAACATCTCTCACTTTCCTTGCATCTGATTTTAAACTCACTTATCATACTTGAGTGTGATACCTCGTGCTCTTCCAGGGCTTGAGCTGTTCCTACTTGGGATCAGCTATACTACATTATTTTGGAGAGTCTGAGAAATATATCTATTTTGCATACAGACTCCCTCTCAAAGCCCACTGAAATATTGTTTTTGCACATACACTATGAGAGAGATTACATTTACAGTCCTGCTGTGTCATGCTCCCACTGAGAACTAGTCAAGTAAAAAACATAAACATTAATATAAATTACCAAGATCTGGTAGTCTTTATTGAGATGAGTTTCCACAAAAGAGAGGGAAAATTTTCCTCGAACAGGGATTGCAGGAATCAAGCCAAACTTACAAGGATTAGGCTTCAAATCGTAAGATACTTTCTCTTTTTTTTTTTTCTTTATGCCCATTTTGCTACAGCTATGACTGAATATGTTAATCAAAATCCTATAGAACTGTACTCATTTGTGTGTGTGTTTACTTTTAATTTACATAATTATCTTACAAAAGGAGCATTTCTCCTTTGTGCTAGATGTCTCACGATGTAATTTAAAGCCACAGTTACCAAAATATCCTATTCCAGCAGTCCCACCACTACTGATTCTATAGCCCAGTCATTACCATAAATTATTATACAGGACATAAATTTCCAGTCTTGTGATGTCCAAACAGTCCTTCAGTCAAAGAAATCAAATGTTCCCTGTGATGTGTCCTAAAAATCTGTATTTAGTGTTTGGGAACAAACAGGAGAAATATCCAAAACTTATAAGGCCTTCACAGAAAAATCAGGAAACACATGATTGTAGAGTGCCTTAATTTCAGAAATAGGATTTGTGTGTTTGAAACACAGGAAATGCTTATGGAAATGAGCAAGAACAAACAGTGATACATATCTGCATAATCAGTGCAAAGCTACAAATACATTTTACTATTAGATATGTATTTTAAAGAATATACAGACTTGATTAAGCATGACATCAAATGTTCAACTGGCAATGGGTAGGATGGAATAGAGCAACTGAGATGGCATGCATTTTCAAAACAAACAAACAAACAAACAGACACCCAAACAAAGTCAAGAATGAAACAGGTCTTCTCAGCCACCTCTGAGGGTGCCAAGAGAGCATGAAATCCCAAGCAGTTTACAATAAGCATTTATCTCTTGGCCTCTGTTTATTCTGTGACTTCTGTTTTGAGGAGAAAAGCAACTACCACTTGCCTGTAGCCTATGAAGGTTGTCTAGGAATTTCTGACCTCTGCTAACACTGAATTTCTCCCCTAAGTACTCAGAGTATGTGCAACCAAAGTTCTGCTTACATGGAGTAGGCTGCAGGCCTGTGGTGGCCAGTTCCACAGAAGATGGTTTCACTATGGGACAACAGCAGGATTTTAAACGGCTCCTAAAAAGGGACAAATACCTTTTTGCATGCTTCCACCTCCTGCATAGTCATGGAGTATCTGTGCCACCCTTTTATACTATCTCAAGAACCTGATCCAACAAGATGATTATAGTGCAAAACTTTATATTTTTAGCAATTTCTTTCATTTGCATAAGGATATAAGCATGCCTGAACTGGATGGTTAGAGAATGAAAATAAATACACATCTTTAACCAGACTGCTCTTTGTAACAAAGGTGAAGTAGAATTCTTGTGAAGTAGCACAGAATAGTTTTGAATAATCTCTGGAGACAGTAATTTGCCTAACACTTGGAGAGGTATTGTACCTAATGCAGAGTTTGAAGTTGATTTCAGATAAATTCTGGTTTTATATCTCTTGTGCTCATTACATACAAAGCATAGTACAAAACCTGTGATTCAAAGAAGTGTCTCATTGGCTGCATCAGCCACCTTACTGTCTAAAGATATTGTTCTTTAAGTACATAAATCAATAAATACAGAAAATGTAAATAATGATTTTGTTATCTAAATTTTATAAAACATGTAGATGACTAATTACTTCATTTCAAATGTCTGAAGGTAGTTGTTACTTATTTCCTTTCTAGACTACTAAAAAAATCTAACTTATTTACTGTGACACTCCTTTGATCATCATATAGTTATATAATTACACAGTTCAGTTGAACAAAAACACCACCAAAACTGTTTACTATTTATAATGAGCAATTTTTAAAGCTCACCCTTCTTTTTTCCACACTGGTTAGTTTAAGACTTTCTCCATTTAAACAGATAGCTTCATCATACTTTTTTCTAACTGTAAAATATGAACTATTTTCAGCCCACTCACACAAGTCTTGGTGTATAACATCAAACTCTTTGATTTGTTGCACGTGCACTGCAAAATGTCATTTTGTCCTGTTTTTAGTGACCATGGCCAGAGTATACTTATGATCATTGCTGATTTAAATCACTGATTTCTTCACACAAAATCACTTCAGTATACAAAAGCAGAGCAGTTCTATTGAATTTTAATTCTGAAGAACAATATCTCAGACTGAGCCTTCTCTTTTCTCTGAAAAGTCAATCAGATTAGTAGTGTGCACTCATAGAGCTCTCAATGAATATAAACTAAAGGAAGTTGCCTGTGTGCTATGCAGAATTGTACAGGCAACTCTCAGTTGTATGTGGGTGGGTAACCCAGGTTGCAGATTAGCGGTGCTATGCTAAAACAAAGCAGAAAAAAAAGGAAAAACACCCACCATTCCTCTTTGAATTTCTGATCTCACCTTTTACTTGAGTTTAACTCCATTCCTTGATAAAAGTAATACCCCTAAGAAGCTCTTATCTAATGTGGACATGCTTTGTATTATCTGTGTGTTAGCTTTATGGGGGTTAGTCTACTCCATTGCTAGTTTCAGTAATTAAGAACTGACTGTATAACTGGGTAAATTTGGAAGAGCCCAGCAGTCCATAGGTTTATTTAACATTTGCTATAAACCAATGACTTGCCAAAATACCTCCCTAACTCACCTCAAAAATCATCAGAGTTCCCTTTAATATTATTTTTTGAAACCCATGAGTGATAACAACCTGCTGCAATATTGGATTCCTATTAATATAAATAAAATGTTGACATCCTTGAAAGTCAAATCAAAAGCAAAACAAGTGAACAAATATAATGCACTTAAAAGCACACTGACAGAGTGGACTCCTCTGCCCCCAAGGCCTAGATACTGACAAAAAGCCATTTTATAGTAAGGCTTTGTAGCTGTACCAAACCCCTTGACTTAACTGGCTAACTGTACATTTTATTTATTTAGAGGGTAATTAACACCGATTATGCCTTTAAAATACAATATGCTCTTGGGCAATGCAACAAAAACAGTGGTTTCCTTGTGAAGAATTTGTGAGAGGGAAAGTTGTTTCCTGCTGCCCCCTCCCCATTCTCATTTTTCTCTGCATAATATGAACAGCATCTACTTTGTGAGCAAAGCCAAAAGGCAGAGATACCCAGTGTGCTAGCCAAGTGCCCTAAGATCCATGAACTACAAAGGCAGCTGCAAGGAACTGGCAGTCCCTCTCCATCCTCAGGAAGGGAACCCAGACACTGACAAACCCTGGGAAGCTGCTGCAGGAGGAGGAATGGCTGAGACACTTCTCAAGGAGCAGGAGAAATACAATACTCAGTGTATGAAACATTTACTCTTGTAGAAGGATTGATGGAGAGGCTGCTGGAGGGCCAGTGGGGCAACAGAGGGCAAGAAAGGAACGGGGGTAGACAGCCTTTTCTTCAGGGAATCTGTTCTTTTTTTTCTTTTTTTTTTTCTCTCATCAGAAAATTAAAACTATTGACTTCACATTACCCATGAGCATTAAAGTTCAATGCAGATATAAAACAGTGAAATATTCTTTGCTATTCTGAAAAGAAAGGACTGATCTACCAGTCCTGTAGTCTAGCTTTGGCAATAGCTTAACTCCTGTACTAAAATGAAAGCAAAAGGCTTTTCATACCATGACACTACAGTGTACTGAATTGGAATGAACTTTCTTGCTCCTTTGAATTTATACCTTAATACATTAGTTTTGATATGCTGACTAGGATCAAAATGACACTGATGGCAAAAAGTGCAAGCACTGCTTTAATTCATGTTCTTGTAGGAATCCCTCTAAACTACTTGACATCCTATACCAGTCTGTTTCACTGAGTAATAACTTTGCATAAAACTTTACATTGTATGTTGGCTTTTAATTTCACTGAACATCCCCTTGTCCTTTTAATGATGGAGAAAAATAAAACTAAATACTTATGCCACAAGTTTTCTTACTGGTACAATTCTAAAAATCCACTTAATAAAAAGTACCTGCCCTTTCTCAGGTAGCAATACAGTATTGTCATATATCCAAAGGAATTATATTCATATCAAAAGAAAAACATTTATCAAAATATTTGCTTTCAGACTTGTTTACTGTTTATTATTTTAATTTACATCAGTTGCTGCTTGCAAAACTTCCAGGGAAATAACTTAATTTTTTTTTCTTTTCCCACTGCATAGTAAATACAGTCTTCTTAGTATTTCAGAAGTATAGTACTATAGAAATGCTAGGGCCTGCTTCTGCTCCAAATGAAGTTAATGGGAAAACACCAACTGACTTTATTAAGAGTTAGGTCAGGCCCCAGATTTGCAGCTTTTGAAACTTCATAGTTGAAAATTTTCTGGCTACTCCTCAGAACTGACTACTTCTACAACTATATACTATTTACAACTTTATTTATATGTACTTCTTTATTACAATATGTAATATCAATGTTCCTTGTAAAGGTTACTATTTTAAAGAAATTAGACTGAAGTTATTGCCAATCAACCTTTTAATAAACTTAAGTGGGATGACTTTCAGAATTTTTCTCAACATACGATTCAGTTTTTATTCATTCCTGCTATCTTTGACAATTGCTTAACTACCTTAATTTCAAAGCCTTTTTCAGTGTAATAAAAATGTCCTTTTGGTAGAAGTTTATTGGTCCCATTTCAAATTACGTTCTGAAACATTCCTATACTGATGAGGACTCATTATTTTAGCAATTTTTCTGTTTCAACACAGTATATAAAGCCATGCCTCTCAACCAATCAACCTCAGTATGAAAGTGTAAGTGAGGTCAAACAGATTGCTCACCAAATCTTTGATCAAGTTGTCTGAGCACGTATAGACACAACTGTCTGAATTGTTGCATATGTTGTATAATGTTATCATACAAATTTAAGCATTTCCATTATTGACTGCTGCTCATGTATGTATAGGTTAACTTGCTGGTCATAAAACTACAACAAAGGACAAGATATACCAGTACTGAATTAAGACCTCTAGTCTTGTCTCTCCCAAAAATTAAGAAAAATCTGTGTTCTTTATGACTGATCAACTCATGATTTTGTGCTTCAGTTATACACATTTTCCAAAATTAAACCGTGAAGTTAATGTCAAATACTGTGTTGTAACTTTAAATATAACTGACATATTAGAACAGATAGATGGGTAATTATGATAAAATACACAACAGTGCTACTGAAGATAATATAATTTATCAATCCTGTGGTCCCCATCATTCATGCATTTACAATTTGGGAATACAGTGACTGCAAAGGATAATAATTCATAATGGCTACATTCTCAGTACTTCATGCTAGCTCACTAGACAAAATAAAAAAGGTTAATTGTATAACTGGAAAAATGTAAAATTTTATTCCAAGAAAATTAACAAGCTACACAGGTAAATTTTGGCAAATGCAACTTTATATTGAAATCCACACATCTGTATCTTAAAGAAGGAAAGACTCACAGACTCTAATGTATTTCTAAAATACTAAGAAATCATATTATATGCTTTCACAAGTTAAAACTTAAATAATTTAAAACAACCAATACACCAAAATGTGCAGAAAATATAAACAAGACTGTGCCTTCAGTAGAATAAATGCTTCACAAATTGTGCAAGATATCATACTAAGGCTGCGGTCTCCCCATGACAGCTGTCTTAAAATATAAACATACATCAACTGCCTGTGTTTCTCAGAACAAACTAGAAAGGGCAGCACACCTAGGAAAAAAAAAAATCATATAATCCCAATGATGTGCATATTGATTTTGGGAACCATTGGAGTAAAAAGGAAAAAAGAGGACTAAGTGATCTTTCATGCACTCCCAAATGACTGACCAGAGTTATTGATTCAATTTTCCTTGCTTATTTGCTTCAATGCTAAACAAAATGGAAGATACTAGATAACCCTTTAAGGCAACATGTGTTTATTCTGTATAATTATAACTGTTCAATTATGACTGGATATTATCATTAACGTTGCCTAACAGACTGATATCTAGCTTTTTAAAAAATATAAATAAGAGTCTATTAAACTTTATAACAAATCAGCAAAAAACACAGAATACAGTTAAATGTTAGTAATTTCACTGTTAAGGAAAATGGTAATTAGAAAGAGTAATATATTTGGAGAAAAAAAAAATTAAAAGTCAAAATCTGAACAAAAATACTGCTTTGGAATGCTCCCCAAAACTTACTCACAAGGCAAACAGATTTGTAAGTGTGATAATCCAATAATGCATGGCACAACTTTAATCAGTTACAGTACTTGAGTCCCCAGTATTCAGTCTTTGCAAAATAATAATTGTATGAAATGTTTTAAAGGTCTTCAGATGTCTAAAATTAGTTTTATCAACACATTAACCTCATATCAACTTAATTTATTAAGATGTCCAATGCTAATCTTTTTGATGTTCTTATTTTATGTAGTGATATACACAGCATTTAGCACTGATACTTAGCACCTGCTACTTTCATAATCTAGATTTCAACCACATAAAGAAATTCAGGGCAGTAGTTCAGTCTTTTGTTCTTAATTACAAACCTTCAGCAGTGGTCAGCAGGAACATGTTTAGGTTTAAAACAGGATTAGAGGTGAGCTATTGCAAAGACTGCAGAATGTTGCCCAAATCCTTACAGCTGCTGACATCCCATTCTTGATTTTCTCCTCAAGACATGGCTACAGGCCACAATTGCTTAGCAGAGAATGGTAGTGTTTCACAAGGCTAAAGATTTACAGATGCTCCCTCATATAACACAGTAAGGTTCCCTTGGTAACCTGGATTTTCTGCAGTAAAGAAGGGTTGTGCTGAAACAGCGCCTCAGCTCCCTGTTGGAGAAAATGCAGACAAAAGGATTGATTCCAGCTTGGGCAAAACTCATCCAGACAGCGGCCGTTAGAAATCCCCCAGGTACTACAGGCCCTCTTGCAAAAACTCTCCAGTAACAGGCTACCAAATAGGGACCCCACAAGGTCAGAAAGAGGAATGTCATGATGTAGAACATTCTGCTGATTCTCTTCTCCATTTTGAATTCATCTAACACCAGTAGCCTCCTCCTGCCCGTGGTGTTGGCGTTTTGCCTGATTCCCAACAAGGTTGGAGGTGTGGGACCCCTTCCGAATCCAGCCAGCCAGTTAGCAGCTGCTTGACCACTGGCTCCAGGACCATGAAAAGTCCAGTTCTGGCTCACTGCTGCAACAAACTGGACTGGCTTCATTTTCCTGCGATCGTGAACAAAAAATATCAGCTTGAGGTAGACAAGCTGTGTGGCTAGGAGGATAAGGGCAAGAAGAAGCATAAATCCCAAGGAATCATTAGCCCTGAAGGAACGATGCTGGAAAGTGCATTGGTCTTCCTCCCTAATGAATGAGTAGGTGCCCACATCTAGAACCGGGGGGAAAGCCATGGCTACAGAGAGAGTCCACACCATACAGATAACAGCCAGACAAGTCCAGAAGGTCAGTCTTTTCGTATAAAAACGGTGGTGGGCAATAGCTAAGTATCTGGTGACGCTTATGCAGAATAACATGAAAGCAGTGTGAAAGCAGGACAAAACCCCCAAAAAGGCAATCACTTTGCAAGTAAGAGTCCCATACGTCCACGTAGAGCCATTTTTTACCGAGGTGAAAACAAAAGGGAAACAAATTGCAGATCTGAGGATATCTGAGCAGCAAAGATCCAACAGGAAGTAGTAAGGAGCTCTATGCAAGGTCTTATCTTTGACTAGCAAAATGGAGATCAGAAGGTTACCCACCACACTGACTCCTATTATGAAACCCAGTGAAGTCAGTTTCAGAAAAGCTGTTAAAGGAGAGAGATTTTGTAAAATGTTGTCAGCTGCATGGCTGTAGTTCGCCATAGATGGATGGATGATATGTATATTGCCTCAGTCAAGTCTCATGATCTATATTTAAGAACAAGGAAAAAATAGATCCATACATCTTACTGAAAATGTAATCCACAAACAGAACTGATCTTGTGTCTAGTCATACAGTACATCCTCTTCTTTCTGATTTGTCATGCCATCAAAATATCTGAAAAAAAATCGAGCTATCAGTTCTTAAGTTAACACAAAATGATGTCAGAAAGTGCTATCAAAGATGTTAATTTATGGAGAACCAAATGAAGTTGTAAATTTGAGTACTATTGTTTGTTTTTAAAAAACATGAGGCTTTTTTTTTTTTTTTTACTGACTATTTAGTATGATTGACTATTGGCAGATTTGGCTTGTTACAGTTTGACGACTGACCAGTGCCCCTTATATTTGGTAGCACATATAATTTCACACTTAAAGCCTCAGAGATTTTATGAATCAAAAGATTCCCAGTTTGCATGCCCAAGAATTAATCACTGACATATTTTTTTAAAAATCCCCCAAGACTGCTGATGTTTTGACATTACCTACATTTATTTTATGGCTACAGTATTTGTCAATGTTTTAAGAGGCAACTGCTGTGTTGATATGGATCACACCCAAAGAAACCCTGCAGAATTTATGTTTTTTAACCCAAGTCACCAAAGCACATTAATCACACAGTGTTAGTTTATGCATTTTGTAAGAGAAACAGTATTCACTATCCCCCTCCCTTCCTGCTATAAACCATAATTTTATCATTTAGGCTTTTAGAGAAACAGGTATCTAGACAGTCGATAGCAGTATGCTTTAGGGTGTCGTCCCCCCCGGCCTCCCCCCCTTCCCCCGTGCTTTAGTACAAATCGTTAAAGCCTCGACATAATTCATAATAAGCAACGGTCAGTGTAAATACTGAGCAAAAACAGGCAGCACAGCCAAGATATAATGCCCATCCTTTCAGGATGGCTAGTTTTAGTTATGCTTAAATAAATGTATAAATTGTTTTTCTTTTATTTTTTCTTTTTTTTTTTTGGTTTTTGTTTTTTAGCTAATTAGGGCTCCGCGATTCCCATTAATCCTCCCAGTGAATCGTACCGGAACACATTTCATGCAATAAAATAAAAATTTTAAAAAAAAGAAAGAAAACCCTGTCGCTGCCTTTTTTTTTTTTTTTTTTTTCTCGTTTCGTTTTGTTTTGTTTTTCTTTTTTCTCCCTCCAGAGCTAGGGACAGGAGCCACAGCAGGCATGATCAGGCTCCTTCGTTATTCACACGAAGTGTTTCCTATGCCACCTCGGGTGTACAAAGGATATTCCCACTGAATCCCAGCAAAATCCTTCCATTCTTACCGTCCACAAAAGAGCCTGATTGCTGCTGTGTAAACAGAGGCTGATCAGATCATGGCATCGTTTTAAAACCATGAAATCAGGCTCCCCCTCCCCCCTCCCCGCCGCTCCCCCTCCTCCGAGGAGCTGTCCCCGCGGCGGCCGGCCCTGCCTCCGCACACACAGCCCGCACGCCGCACACGCACCGCCACCGCGGCCACACTCACGGCGCCGCTGGCACACGCACCCCCGGCCACGGCCGCTCCCCCGCGCCCGGCCATGCAGGGCTGGACTGCGCCGCGCTGCAAGGCGGCCCGGCTGCCGCTGCCTGCCGTCAGCCGCATCTGCCGGAGCCGTGCGAGAGCCCCCCGCGGCGGGGAGCTGGGGAGAGCGGAAGAGGCATTGTCTGTCAGGGCTTCCATCATGCCACTTCTTTGGAAATAAGGCCCGCGCCCCTGAGCGGGAGAGCCCTCTCAGCACGCACCTGCAGCCGCGGCAGCCCTCGGCGCCCCCAGCCCCTCTCCTCCTACCTGTTGGTGCCACATGCCAGAGCTGCTCCTTCCCGCCGACCGGGGGCTGCTTTACCCTGGCGGTCTTTTCTATTCCCCTCTACCGTCATTCATTCTTCTTTCTCGCAATCCTTTTCCTTTTTCTTTTTTTTTTTTTTCTCTTTTTTTTTTTTTAATTTCTTTTTTTTTTTTTTTTTTTTTTTTCTGGGTACCTTGGCTGAGGATCCAGTCAGTGGCTCGGGCGGCGCATGCTCGCCGCGCCTCCCCCCTGCGCGCCGAGCCCCGTCCTCCCCTGTCGCAGCGCCACAATCTCTGCCTGTAACGCAGCGGCGGCGGCCGCCTCAATGAGGGCACGGCGGGCTCGGCGGCGGCAGCTGCTGCTGTCTCAGAGAGGGCACGGCAACCTCCGCGGCGGCAGCAGCAGCAGCGTCCTCAGTGGCGTGCAGGCAGCCCCGGCGGCGGCGGCAGCAGCCTCCTCAGTGAGGGGACGGCAGCATCCTCAGTGACGGGAAGGCAGCCTCCTTGGCAGCACGTTCCCATCGCGATGTATAGCCGAGCTGGATTTATTGGCGAGCCCGGGCGAGCCAGTGAGGAAAGGGAGGGAAAGGAATTAGGTCCTGCGCTCCTTGTTTATGCCTCTGGGCTCCCCCTCCCGCCCCGTTCGCTTACAGCGGGGGTCTGGAAGCGCCCGCCGCGCTGCGCGTCGCAGCCTGTCGGGAGAGGCACCGGGCGGTTTCTTCAGCTGCCGCGGCTCGATCCTCCCGCTCGTGGCTCGTTTTCCTTCCTCCCGATTCCCACCTGGTGAATTCCTTCTTCCTGACCCCCGAGCCAGGGAGGGCTCCTTAACAAGTGCCGTTGTTCGCGGAGGGCGCATCCGCCGCGGGGCCGTGAGGACAGCGCACCTTTCCCCCGGGCAGCCCGCGGAGCAGCTTCCCGACGCGCAGCCCGAAGCCGGCGCAGAAGTGTCAGCGCGCTCGCTGCATGGCGGCGGGGACGAGTCTGCCGTCAGCCTGTGCCGTCCGCGGCAGGGCCGGCGTTCCCCCTCGGCGCGCAGGGCGGCGGCGGCGGCCGCCGCGGAGGAGCGCCCGCCCGAGCCGGCGGCCGGCGGGGATCGATCCCGAGCCGTCCCGATGATGTCATGCGGGCCCTGGGCCGGGGCGGCGGCGCCGGGAGGCGGCGGGCTGCAGCCTGGGCCGCCGCAGGGGCCTCCCGCCGGCCCCCGCACCCGCTGGCGCTGACCCTCGCCGGTGCCACCGCGGCAAAACCGGGAGGATGCGGGGAGGGCTGGGATCCCTCCGCCCTCCCGCCTCTTCGGTCTGTATGGAAGTTTATCCGGGAGAAGTGGGAACGTGAAAGCCGTGCCCCAAGAGTAATTCGCTTTGGCTGCAAGGCACTTGAGGAACAGCTTGTTTTGGGTCGAGAGATTTGGATCCCGAGGAACTTCTTCGCTGGGAGCTTCCATTCAAGCCAGAATAAATCCTTCTGTGGGACAGATTTATGGGGTTGATTCATAATGTGTGTCACATCTGTGAGACCGTTAGTAGACTACAGGCATTTTTTAAGGCTGTTGTCAGGTTTGGGTTCTTTTTTTTTTTTTTTTTTGACACTCACGAAAAGGCATTGGAATTGGTTGCCAAACCACAAAATCAGCTCCAGCAGCAGCCTGACCAAGCCTAGAGGTCTGCACCCACTGGAAAACATACACTTATTTAAAACCAACATCACACTATTTCAACCATGTGACTTGTTTCAGATAAAATTTATTCTTAGGCAGAAAGCTGATACAAAGCTCAGGTGCCATACAATTTTAATTTTTTTTTTCTACAAATATAATTATGAGGACATGGTGGTGCTCGTCTTTGTGGTGGCAGTGGTTAGCTCCACTTTTAAAAACAGGCATTTTGGGCGGTTGTTAAAAGTTACTATATCAAGTTGCACTTCTCATGTCACAATCACCTAAGTTATGCAGACCCCTCCAGGTATCCTTTCTTTGTTGTTAAATATATGTACCCACAGTGACACAAACAATGACCTTTGAAGCCATTCTTAAAATGTGAAGGGCAAGCTTTAATGGTCTAGTATAGCAAAGAGTTCTCCAAATGCCATGCATGGAAAAGAAACATTTGCAATGCAAGGTTAGGAAGATTTATAGTATGTGGTACCGAATGGCTGTATTATGGTCATGGTCAGGACCTGTTCTTACACTCTGATATGTGTAAGAATGATGATTTTTTTTGCTAGGAGTAAACAATGCAACACAATCATCATTGCTATAAAATAGATTCAGTGCCATCGGTTTAAACTTTTTTCTGTCTGGGCTTTCTTTTAGAGATGTTACAAAATTACATTGCTATATAATGTTTTAAAACTTGCTCTCCTTTTAGACCAGTAACAAACTGCTTAGAAGTAATCTGTGAACTTCAGAATTCATTCAGTGTTCAACCACCAGTTCAGCATAAATCCATTTGTCATCATAGGCATAACCTGAGAACAAGTGTTCTAATTTTGTTCAACAAAATGTAGGCATCTAGAGTGAAGTGCCACATGACAAAGTTAGTTTCCTATCATAGAAATCACTGAGAAAGAGATGCATTAGGGAGCAGATTATCTCATTCTGAGACACCAGTCTAAAGTCCATCATATGGCTTGAGCTCCATTCTGTTTGTTGTAAGGGTAGAGTCAGTCAAAAGAAACCTTTGTTGCAAAGTAAGAGCGGAGTGACATAATGCTCTGTTAAACTGTTGCACAGGTCATGTCCTCCATGTAGGGAAAAAAAATATCCGAGAGTCATGGGGCTGAGAATCTGGATGGTGAAGGGAGATGTCAGGCAAAGAGGGCTCCAGGAAGCAAGAACGATTGGAAGGCAGGGAGAAAAGATATGCAAGGACAGGTGATGAGGTCTGTGCTAACTGGTTCTTCAAAACAGTTGGACTAGAGATATGAAAGGTTCAGAAAAAAAACGTGTGAGGCAGCCCACATTGCAAAGTGAGTGGATTAGGGGTAGCCAAGAAGAATATCTTGGGATTTGGGCACAAGGAAGGATCTTGAATCTTGAATAAATCCCCCACCACACAATATAGGGGCGGGGGGGGACAGGAGGTAACTAAGGGCAACACAAAGGAGGCTCGAAAACACAGAGGACCTGTGGTCCCAAACAAGCATATCAGAAGTGATTACTATAAGGGAATAAAGATCTTTCCTTGACTTTTTTTTTCTTTTCCTACTTATGTATTGCTGTGACCCATGAAGGAAGGGTAGAAGAAGAGAGTGTAAGTGAAGTACAAGGACAAGCACGAGAGGATTCATGTACCTTATTAGAGTTAGCAGCAGACTGATTAGAACTTTCACTAGAAAATGAGAGAGGCAAGACAGTTTTGCTGATTTTTTTGATTTAGATCAAAAATGAAAACCATATCAAGGTTTGGACAACTCTACTATAACATTCTTGAGAGTTATGGTATAGAGCTGTTTGAGTTATGTAATTATCATGACCAAGAAAATAACTGTGAAATACTCAGCTTTGTTGGTGGTGACTGAGGATTCAGTATTCCAAGTCTTTGGGTTTTTTTCCAAATTAGGTACTGTTCAAGAATGACCAAGGAACACTGGTTAGTGAATTGGATCCACTAAGTCCACTCCCAGATCAAGACCATCTTTTTAGAGAGCTCTATTTTGATATTCTCTGTCTTTGATACCATCTGCAGGTCTGGGCAGTTCACTCCCATGAGGTGATGCTTGGGTGCACATGGCCAAGGAGCCAGGAACTTGAGTGCAGCGATGGGACACAGTTAAATACTATTGCAGAGGAATCTGTGGGTGTGTAAGCAGCATTTGGGGTACTTGCCATCTATTTATTTTATGTGCCCTGAAATTCTGTACCACAGTTGTGAACCAGGTGAGGATGCTGGGTGATTCCCATTGTTCTGAACCTTGTCCTCAGAATGGGAGAGGTTTTTGAGAAGTCTGACACTGAGAAATCTCACTAATGGAGTCTGAGGTAGAGATTGTGTTAGAAGAAAGGCTAGAGATGACAGTTGAAAAGATGGGGTGAAGGTATTGTCCTCACTAAGGTCAGTAATGTCCCTCAATTTCAGTGGAATGAGGAATTCAGCTTGGGGCCAGAAGTTGTCAATAGCTAAAATCTAGAGTACTCGAGTCCTTTTTGTATTGAACACTTCAGTAATTAATGTTTTTACTGACTTGAAATTTGTATATATGCAATGTCAACCCATTCTGCATAATGTAATTTAAGCACTGTAGGATTTTCCAATATTTCTACAACACAGAAGAGATAATCTACAAGGTGTGCCCACCCCTGTGCAGAGGCCAGCACAAGATTTATGTATTGCTTGAGAATCTGTGATAGGTGCTACTAAAGTACATCTTTTCAAAGGGCTCTAGGAATTTTTTCAAGAGAACTTTCTTGCCCGTGCAGTAGATTTGTGCAACTTTGGAGTAGTATTTAAGTAGGACTTATATAATACAGAGACCTGTGTAGGACCCCTGCACAACAGAGAATGTCACCCGCAATATATTTGGTTCTTATCCTTAGTAAAGTGTTTTCAGAGTAAAGACATTTGTTGGCAGTGTCTGGCTCCTGGGTTGGCTCTCAACACAAACATAAATTTCACCCCACACTGGAAATCTCTTTAGTGGTCTCTGCCTCAGTGATGCATGTTTTCACCTATAACAAAATTACATTCATGTGACTGTAACAATTCTTATGGATAATAATTATATTTTTTAAAGTTAACATTTAGCCAGACCCTCTGATGTTTTATAAATATTTCTCAAAAACATTTAATTCAGTAATTAAAAAAAATATTTCATAGTTGCCTTTGAAAATTCATTTTGATTCTTAAAAGTAGATATATGTTGCAGTTTTACACAGGAATAAATGAAGATTTAAATGCAAATACACTTACCTGCCAAACATATGAAAAATGCTTTGTCCTGCAGAGGAAAACTTCTCTGCATGACTAATGGGAGTGAGGCACTTATATGCTTCTAAAAATCCCTCTAGATACTTAATTGTATCCTTAGGCTTCTAAATACCTTTTACCAGTTTGTTCTCTAGCGCTGTATTTGAAAGACTGGATATCTAGGTTTTGTAGATAAACTGCTACATCAGTGTTGCAGTGTTAACATCAGTTATTGGGCAATTTAGGTAGTGTGCACATGGAGTTACTTGACTTCACTTGCATATCAGGTAGTTAAAAATGCAAATGAACTTAACGGTTGCCATGGGTAATTAACACCGTTAAATCGCACTGCTAATTACTTGTGCCTGGAAAAAGATAAGGTACATTTTTAAATTGCTGGACTTCAGAAATGGTGGGTTTAGAAATGGCGGGTAGAGAAAAGAGAGTGTTAGTGAGTCAAAGAAAGGTTCACATGCTGTCTCTGTTGTTTGTGCACCATATATGTATTGTCCTGTGCTGAAGAATTACTGAAATGTTTGTTTTCACAGCCAAGGATGAGTGGTAATAAGTGACTTGAAAAAGATAAAGCCAGTCACATCCACAGTGATGCAGATCGATGGCTGAGCTCCACAGAAGGAAAAAAAAAGGAACTTCATAGTATCTGAAGAAGTAGTTTTGAGAAGATATATTTGTTGAGATAGTATTTTTGAATGGCTCAGAATACTTGAGAGTATTTCTCTAATACTTTCATCTTGGATTTCTCCATGCAAATATATAAATAATGTAATATTCAAGGTGTAGTCTTTATGCAATTTGTTTCATTCAAGTTTTGGGTTGTTTGGTTAGATTTTTTTCATAGTGGAGGGTCGGCACTCTCTTGTATGTCTTGTATAACCAGTCTTTTAATGTGAATTATTTTGAACTTGCAGTTTTGTTAGTGGGAAGCATTGAAATTCTTTTTCCACCAACAGTTTTTAGTTAATATGGGCAGCACTGTAAAGATGCCCCAGTAACAGTGCCTGCAGCAGGACCCTGAGCTGCTGACCTCAGGAAGACTATTTTTACCTGCATGCCTAGGGAGGAGAAAGAACCTCTTGCCAGAACATCAAGAGAATGTGAACCAAGCTTAGTGAAGCTCCTGCTATATCCAGTCTCTTCACTCTCTTTCTATGCCAGAAAACCTGTTGGTATTTTGGTAATTGAATGTGGAACAGGAGGGGGAATACTTTCTTCTTTCTCTATACAAAAAATAAAATACCATTCCTTACAGATCTTGTAGATGGGTTGAAGCATATGCATAGACACAAGGAATAGTTTTACAGAAATAGTGATTCATTTATTTAATGTATTTTCATCTGCTGTTTAATTAATGCAATTAATTGTAGATCTTTTAGTCTTTCAACCACTGTAAATACATTCCATTCACTATTTGTTTTTTCTCTGCATGACATACGGTAATGCAAATACATTGCAGTGGTAGAATTCAACAACCAAAATATTTGAAAGCAGCTGAACACATTTGGAATTCATGACTAAATCACCATGGATGAAAGGCATGATTTTTGTATGAGGCTTATCTAACAAATAATATGAAAAAAATCTGATGAGGAACAGGTAGAAAGCATTCCAGAATTGAGAAGTTGGGAGCACTGACTCAGGGTCATGCTAACAATGTTTTGTTTCTGATGCATGGCTAAGCAACCTTGGCCTCTTGACTGCCTGTTCTCCTGTCTTAGCATATGACATTGTATCAATGACTTTTGGGTGGAAGGGGAGCACTACCATATGAGAAAAGATTTCCTGTCAATGCAAGTCAGCACCTCAGGACCACTAACATGGAAAGCTCTGTTAATTTGCTGCAGTGGGGGAATCTATTACAGTGATTTTAGAAGTGTTATCTTAGAAGTGTTAGCCTTAGAAAGCTTGCAGATTTTCTGTTTTAAACATAGTGGTTTGTGTTCTTTGTGCACTTCACCCCTTCTCAGGTATTATGTTTTATAGTCCTTTTGTCTATGCGATTTTAACATTTGATTTTCAGCAAATTGCTTTCCCACAGCTATACAATAATCCTGGTTTACCTTGCTAAATGGAAATTCAGGTCTTGAAATCAGCTAACCCTGCTGAAGCACAGAGCAGCTCTGCAGTGTCATGGTCATTAACACTGCCAATCACAGCGTTCAGGAACACATTTTTCCTATCACCATTACAGGCACCAGTGGAACACTGTGGAGCAAAATGAATGGGGTTAGTGACATTACAGAACAAAATGCTTGTCTTGAGAGACAAACTTGAAAATGCTTGAGAGACTGGGGAAAGATGACTTCTTCCAGCTGAGCTGTGCCCAACATTTTATGCAGCCAATATAAAGCAAAGACAGTCTTATGTGGGATGCACATAACTTTACCTGTTATGTAAACCTAGTCTATCCCGAGGCCTTTCATAGTTTTCCAGCATGTATGGATATGTGCAGAATATTCTTTGGTTGGGGGGACTGCTGGGTTAGCAGGTTTTTTAGTGTTGCTGGTTTACTAGAGACTATTAGGATGTAGTTGGGGCCTAATGAAAGGAGTGATTACGGTTCATTATTTTTCATATACTTTCTGTCATGAAGCTGTATAATGCCTAAGTGAATTTATGCATATTTCTTCCCTTCCTTCTCTTTTAAAACTGAAGGCTGATTTTAGTGAAGTCTGATACCTGGGCAAAGAGGTCTCAGAGGCAGGTGAGGTTCCTATAAATTTTGTGAATGTAAGTGTTGGCTGCTTGTCCTAGAGTTTGCCTTTTTCTCTTGGCTGGCTTCCAATCTCAGACTAGCCACCACTCTCTAGGGACCCTGGTCTGTAAGTGAGGCTTCAGCCTACAGTCATTCATCTGCTGGTCAAAACTGGTCATGGATTAGAGATTTTTAATCCCTTTCTTGTTTGGTGTCTTGGTGACCAGGCTTGGCTACGCTCAGCTGTGCAGCTGATCAGGGCCCTGGGTATGTCACTGTGGTTTTTGCATCTGGGGCAGGGTGGCAGGCAGCAAAGGCCATGCTGGTTTTGTGACAGGCTACACATCCTATTGACCTGTTCAGTATCAAACTGATCCACAGCCACACTGCTGAGCTGCTCTTGCCTCTGCTGCACTTACTGCACCATTTCTTCCTGTGCTCATGGAATTATTTGCTTGACTGTTATCAGTGCATAGGGATATATGTCAAATCAGTCATTTTTATAGAGCTGAGATATAGAAATACTTCCATTTTCTGCTATCTTTAAGGTAGGTTAGAGGTGAACCATGGGATGGACAGTATGTTGTAGGATTAGAGAGACTATTTTGACAATAGAATTTTCTACTTCTAGCAATATACTGAGTGGGGATTTAAAAATAATAGGATCAAATAGGATAACTGTCACTGACATCTTTCAAAGCTTTTAGGCTGTGCTTAGGGACAAAAATTAACAGTGTCAATGTAAAAAATATTTATTTTTTGGTGATATGACCAGTTCACATCTAGGCATTAGCCTTCCTACAAATCTATTGTTCAAGATTTAAGATAATACATACAGTGTAGACATTATATATATGTATATATATTATATATATATATATAGCTATAATATATATTTGTATATATAAAATATATATTATATATACAGGTGTATTATATAGTATTGTTTATTGACTCTCAATTGATTTAAAGCTCTGTAAAGAAAGTATAAATTGTTTTAAAAGGGATACTGCTGAACAATAATAGCATTGAATGCACAAGATTGAGACAATGGAGAGTCAAATCTGTGATGTCTGAGGTGGAGGGTGAACATTGGTTTTGCAAGCAGTTACTGTGAATATATGTTCTACTACCAAGCTTCAGGTCTTACGATCTAGAAAGTGAAAATAGTTTTGGATATCCATGTCAGATCAGCTGTTAACTGTTCACTGGAAATAATTTGATACCTAGAACCTTATGCCATTTTGTCAGTTTGTTGGATATTAAGCATGAAATATTCTCATTTATATGTAGAATAAGGAGAAGTAAGTTTTATACTTGTGTGGATGCAGAGAATAGTCTCTCTCAATAAAGGCAGATTATCCTGTTAAGAAACACAACAGTTTGACTTCTACAGATATTATCAGAATAGCACTGTGAGGGCACAGTAGGAGGAACTGCATGAATGCAGCTCTGATGTAACTCTAAAACTGTAAATATTAATTTACTACTGCATTATCTGTTTCATGGAGGTATGAAAGAATAAATGTTTTATTTGAAATGTCACCTGCAAAACTAGTCAAGCCTAATAGTAGCAAATGGCATATGATTTGCTGAATTGGACTAGTATTTGCACGTGGTCAGGCAATGTTTGAGTATGGTATTTAAAGAAAAGAGTGAAACATTGAGCAGAATCAGGATGTTGCACTGTGCTAGATAAGACAGTCTGCTGGCAGGAGAAACACACAGGATCTGGTCCCACCTACATAGATTGTTTAGTGCTGGTTTTGTTTTGTTTTCTGATTGATTACATAATGTCTCAGGCTATGGAGCTGAGACTTGGACCTAAATCTTGCCCTAAGAGGCAGGTATCCTAAGCAGCAAACATGGAAGTCAGTCTCTTCTGCCCACATGCCTCTCTCCCTCTCTCATTGCTCCTGGATTTTTTATAGCTGGAGAGTCCAGGATAAACAGGAGACCATGCTTTCCAGGACTGTACTGTCGAGTACTTCAGAGAACTTTTTTTGGAGGTGGGAGACTGGGCTTGAATTCCAGATCTTCTGTTCTGTGCAATGTCAGTAAGTACTAGGTGGGAAAAAGCCGGGTTTCCTGCAGCATCGGGGCATCCACTGCGCTCAGCACTACTGCTGATGTACCTTACCTGGACACACCACTCAGCTCAGACTCTTGTAGGGGCATTGCTGGCAGCAAGACAGTTTGGTTATGCTCTGTATCACATCTGGACCACTGGGATTCTGCACTGCACACTCTTGGCCAGTTCTGCATGGGAAAGGAAAGCTTGCAACCTCACGTCTAGAGGGCAAATGTCAAATGTCGATTGAAAAGGTAGCACTGATAAGTCTTTCTGTTGCTGCAGTGAGGGATTTCTGGGTCCTTTTTTGAAGGATTCTGCTCAAGTAATGTTTTAGATAATTAAACTACCTCTTGAGCTCTTACAGTTCCTCTTTATTGTCTCACTCTAATTATTTGTTCTCCATTAGTAAAACAAAATGTGGAAAATAAGAGATCCAAATAACATTAAACTGTTTTTCCTAATCTGAGATATGTATGTGGACAAAAAAGTGCTCTTTTAATGAGCCAACACACCAGCTCCTCACAGTACAGTACCAGTAGTAACCAAGTAAAACATACCTGTAGTGTAATTCCATGCTGCATTGTAAATTTGGTATTAATGTAATGCTCCAAAAGCTAACAGAACATTTAGTTGATATACTGTATCTGTCTATTATGTATAATGTCTCTTCATAAATATGCATGCAGAACAAAACTGGCAATTTGAAGACTTTATGTAAAACTTATGAATTCTCTTTGAAATTACGGGTCCTCAAGATATATCTATTTCAACCTGCATGCTTTATATTGATGAAAAGAAAGAAGTTCTTTCTTTTTTCCTAACCCTTTTAGTGCACTGAATTTTCAAAGGACACTGCCACAAGGCCAACCATGGAACATAATGAAATGCTGTAAAGCTGAAATCAGATGGAAGACCTTCAGACATAAAGAGCTGGCAGTTGCTCAGAATGATTTATATTCCCATGTAGGTTAGTTACCAAAACATGGATCACATCTTGGGAAAGACTGGTGATGCTGAAAGAAAAGTAAAAAAAGGGAAGAGAAAAAAAGTTAAAAAAAGGAAGATAACTTAATGGCCATTCTGGAGCAAGACATAAGAAGTCAAAAGAAAAAGTTGTTGCAGGAATGTAAGAAGATATTTTCTGCTGTCATAGCCAGACAGAGACAGTTGAAAACATAAAATTAGTGGAATTACAAGGCTAGATTCAAATTCATTTTTGACCAATTTAGGCAAACCTAGTTAGAAAAAAATGGAGCTGGGATAACCTTTGGCAGATGCAGTGAGAAGAACTAAAGGCCTTAATTATGAAACTTGCAGACTTCTGGTATACTTGGCAATCTTGAAATATAATTATGAACATACTTAAAGCAAAACTATTTTAAGGTGAGTAGGTTTTGAACCCTTAAACTCTTTAACCTTTATTTAAAAATCTGTAAATTGGGGGTATGGATGTTCCAGAATGGCTCCTAGTGAACAGATACACTTTCAAAACAGAAAGCGAAAATCTTATTTTTAATGTAAAAAACCTACATGTTAATTCATGCCTGGGGGCTTCTGAAATTGAAATATACAAGAAGAGTACAAGGATGAATAATTGCTTGTACTAAGAATATGTTGAGACTTTAACATTGAACTTCCAAGTGCTAAAATGAAGAAAGAGACACAAGTCTAGTAGATTTTGACTCAGCATTATGGTTTAAGGCTTAGGTATGCTGTGATGTGAAAAAAAGTGCATTATATAGCAGTTTTGAGAAAGGATTTTTTAAGCCTCTTTACCAGGGGATGGTGAAAGATTTGTTCTGGTCGTTTCAGTGTGAGCATCCTAGAAGGAACTTTTGGAACCAGTGTAGTTTATGGGTTTCTATTACCATGGTGATAAGTTTAAAGAAACATACATACTTACAATACTCTTTGCAAATGTCCCAGTTTCATAAAAGCTACAACTTTCTCTGCCTTTGTAATAAGATCATAAATAGTTACTGTAAGCAAGTGACAGGGATCAACTGTTTTAAAAACAAAAAACATTTTTGAAAAAAAAATTTCACTCATGAGGTTTATTTACTTAGAATTTATTTCTTGTGAGACCAGGTTGCAGCTTTTGAAGCACAGGACAAAAGGAAAGTGGGGTTGCAATGCCAGATAATGAAAAACCAAAAACCCAGTGCTGTAAGAGAACACAGAATTCTTACTGACCAAATTGCTTAGCTACTACTGCATGAAAAATGTATATTTAAGATGTCTATCAGTGCTTCTGCCCCGTTTCTATGACATTTACTTCCCAAAGCCTGTATTTTACACTGAATTAGGCAACTTTCATTGTCCCGAGTTACAACAGTTGACATTATGTTACATTGAGGCAGCAGACTGGCAATTATTATGTACAGTCAATTTCAGATTATTTTGGTAGTGTAGATAAAGTGATCACATGCTTTACATTCACTACTGGAAGGTCAGTATCCCTTTGGAAGAAGAAGGGATTTTAATTCTTAATTCCTATTAAATCTATTGGGAGTTAAGCAGAGAAACCTCTGGCAAAACTCATGAAATTTCAGATTTCTAGTCCTTTACATTTCTATCTATAGCTATAAAGATTTTCTTGCTGGCCCTTCTGAAATTGAGAGCATGTAATCCTTTTAACTGGGATTTCAGTGTTACTTTTGGACAGGAAAAGAAAATCTATGAAGTCCTTATTTAATACACAGAACCTCATGACTAGGTGAAAGGCGTTCCTAAGGAACAGTTGGACACAAACACAAACAGATTGCTTTCATTACTGCAATAGTAAGAACAACAAGGCAGAAAGGTAAACAGATGTACATCAGTCATGTATGGCACACATACATTAAAAGTATGCAGAGGCACTTTATGTGTGGTGTCCTTGAGAGTGGGCTGACTTGTGGATTTTCCTTTGCCTTTGTTGATAAATCTTGCGGGGGGCAAAACAGTAGAGTCTAAGTTAAATACACAAGTTCTGAAGTGTATTTATGGAGTAAGAGTGGGGAGAATAATTTTTTTTTCTAATATTTATTAAGATGTAGGTCAAATAATTTACTGGTAGCAGACTGAGAGAAGAAAAAAAGACAATCTATTTTAAGAACCAATTTAGATTTTCACATAAATGGAAATCAAGAATAATTCTACTGCATTACACAGAAGTATGAGGGCTGGTGCAAGGTCAGAATGAAGCCTCTTGTGTTTTCTGTTCAAAATGAATTTAAATCAGGATGACTGCACTGATTTCAGCAACTTCAGGCTGTTTTTAAACCAGATGAAAATTTGGCATTCAGTTATCACAATAAATAATTCAGCTAATATTTTTCTAAGGAAAGAAATGTAGATGGAGACTAATGTGGCTGCAGTTCCCAATGAGCACCATCTGGTGCAAGGTGCACTACTGGTCAAATGCAGGGACCCCTCCATCCTATCAATGTATCTACTGCATCCAAACCTGTATTTTGTATTTGACCTTGTCCTAAACTCCCACCGATGCCAAAGGGAACTCCATGTACAATAAGGTCTTTTATTCTGGCTGTCAAATCTTAGTATTTTCAAAATGTTGACTTCGGCAGGAGTTGACATAATTCACATTTGGGACTTTACACTGAAGCAATTGAATTCCATTTGGAGTACAGTACTAGTCCCATAAACCCATCTCTAAAAATCCCACTCCAAAAAGAGGATTAGTGTACATGTGTTGCATTTGCTCCCTTTTTTCCATAACCTTTTAATGCCTCAGGGATTGAGTTTCACTAGACACAGTGGGAGAATCCTGGTACATCTGGTTTCCCTGTGGTCTTACATGATGACTGAACAGCCTCACAGCTTTTGCAGTCAGGTTCCCTATGGGCTCACACTGTGATTAGATTTGTTCACCACAAATATATCCTTGTTTGCAATGAAGATACGAATGAATTGAGCTTCTGTTTATGCATCCCATTTACAACTAGGATTTCATAGAATCATACAGTAAATTAGGTTGGAAAGGACCTCTGGAGGTCACCTTGTACGTTTCTTGGCTCAGACTCTTCCCCAAGATGATTTCTCTTTTCCCTTTTTTGGATGGACTATTTAGAATATCCTTTCATCTGACAGTGTCCTCTACTTTTCTACTTCTCCTAGATGTATTCACCCCAGCCCACATGGATGCTGTATTTTAAAAGATTATATAGTGGGTTTTCAAAAATTAAGTGTACCAACAATATTAAATTTTGAAATGTGGATTCTGGCATGGAAGGTTAAAGATGCATCAGCCACACAGCTATTCCTGAATGTTTAAACAAACAGCTCATCACCCATTTGGCTTTTTTTCACCATAGGAGATGAATTGGTGGAGCGAGAGGGTAGCAGTGGCCTGGGCATGCATTTGGCACCCAGGGAGACACAGCTGTCTGTCACTTCCTAGGCAGGATTTGAGGTTAGCCAGCATCCTGTGCATCAGGACAGCCTGCTGCCACAGCCCTGGCATGGGGGATGGTTGTGGCAAAGTTATATGGGATTCAGAAGGCAGTATGGTCACCCCTTTAGAAGAGCTGGATTTCAATTTTAAACAATAAAATTTTTAGCTGACTTCATAGAGATTCACACTAGAGCCGTAATTATTACTAAATAATGTGCACTTTATCTCCAAAATGCACTTTTTTACCTCTTTTTAATATAACATGTATTCTTTTGATTTATGGTTTGTTTTTCTGCAAATACAATAGGATGAAAAACAAGGCTGTGTGACATTTAGTGCTGAATTTTTAAGTTTCTTATTGGCTACTGCTCTATATATACAATCAGCATCCTTAATTTTATTTTTTTATTATTACCTTTTAAGAAAAGGGACCTTTTTCAGTAGATATAAATCACTTTATAGATTATATAGTATCTGCAAATATTTGGTATACTTTTGGAATTTGATCACAAATGGCATTTCTGAAAAGATCAAAGATTTAAAAAGCTTAATTGTTCCTTGCTTTTCATGCAGATGCTGAAAATAAATAAGTGCTGTTGAGGAAAAATGAGTCAATATGGCTTCTGCTGATCTTCCAGGTAATTTGAATAGATAAAAAATAAAATTTAATACTGCTACCATGGGACTTAAGAACAATCATGTTAGGTTAAAGACTGAGAAATAAGTGCAGGTATTGAGCATGTAATTTCCATAACCATATCAGTTCAGAAAGACGTTGGCAGAAAATGTCCTTGAAAAGTTCTAGAATTAAAGACATTCTCATTTCACAGGTAACTCATGAAACGGAAAGGGAACAGAATTTGATAAAGTGACCATTTTCTTCACTTTAATTCTGCTGAGATTAAAATTGGTCATGTTTTAGGATGGTTGCTTTTCTGTGAGAGGGTAGGGAATGACATGGAGTTACATTATTTATTATTAGCACTATCACAGAGTGTGCAAGCAGCTGCACAAGCAGAAGAATGGAAAAACAGAAGAAAAAGACAGACCCTTCCCTTTAAGTTTTACAGAACTGTGTTGCTCTGCAGTGTTTTAGCTCTGTTCAGGAGAAGAAGGTAATTTTCGTGCTTTTATACTTGCCAGGTGGAGAGTAGCAGTATGAAGATGTATGTAAAATTTTAGTGCCTTGAATGAATGGCAGCTGAGAAAGCTGCCAGTACTGTTGATTCCAGCTGAAATTTCCAAGACCATGACTAGTGAGGAGGAACATGACCAATACAGGCAGACTGAAACAGGAAGACAGAACACAAACTTTAACCCAACCCAGCAGCAACATCCAGTTTTCTGCATCAGTGTGTTTGTGGACACAATTTTCTCTTCCCCACCTCTAATGTTTGCAGTTCCTAGGTCTGATGGAGAGCACTCTGCTTTCAGGCCTTCACTAATGCTGTGTAATGCACCTTCAGCAAATTTGCTGATGACACCAAGCTGTGTTGTGCAGATGACCCACCAGAGGAAAGGGATGCCTTCCAGAGGGACCTTGACAGGCTCGAGTGGTGGTCCTGTGTGAATCTCATCTCATGAACCTCAACAAGGCCAAGTGCAAGGTCCTTACACTTGGGTTAGGGCTATCCCAGACACACCTACAGGCTGAGTGGAGAGGTGATTCAGAGCAGCCCTGGAGAGAAAGACTTGGGAGATGATGGTTGATGAAAAACTCAACATGAGCCAGCAGTGTGTACTCGCAGCCCATAAAACCAACCATGTCCTGGGCTGTATCAAAAGGAATGCGGCCAGCAGGTCAAAGGAGGTGATTCTCCTGTTCTACTCTGCTCTTGTGAGACCCCACCTGGATAACTGGGTACAATCCTGGTGCTCCCAACAGAAGGAGGGCATGGAATTCTTGGACCAAGTCCAGAGGAGGGCCATGAAGCTGATGACTGGAGTACCTCCCCTAAAAGACAGGGTGAGAAGGTTGGGGCTGTTCAGCCTGGAGAAGGTTGTGTTGAGACCCCATAGCAGCCTTCCAATATCTGAGGGGGGCCTACAGGGAAGCCAGAGATGGACACTTCATCAGGAACTGTGACAGGACAGTAATGGGTACAAACTGAAAGAGAGGAAATTTAGGTTAGATATTAGGAAGAAATTTTTAACTGTGGTGGTGATGAGACACTGGAACAAGTTGCCCAGGGAGTCTGTGGATGCTCCAACCCTGGCAGTGTTCAAGGTCAGGTTGGATAAGGCCTTGAGCAGCCTGGTTTCGGGGTAGGTGTCCCCGCCTATGGCAGGAAGGGTTGGGACTAGATGGTCTTTAAGGGTCATTCCAACCCCTCAACACTCTATGATTCTATGAGTCTCTTTGCTTAGCACACTAAAGGGACATTTTGTTTTATTTTTCTCATGAAAATCTGTTTTGATCTGATCAGATGAATGATCCAGAAACAAAAGGCTCTGCTGACTGTCTGGTATGCCTGTATATTAATGTGACAGAGCTTCCCACACATTTTCAAACCCCATTACAGGGAAACTGAGCTGAGGAGACAGTACAAGGTCTGGAAATGTTTTGAATACCTATATAATTTTATTGTTCTTTTAATTTCAGTTCAAAGAAAGATGCACTTTTATGTTATTTACCATATCATACCTGGTATGTAAATTACAGGTTGCTTGCTGGAAATTTTGTTTTCCAAATGTAATATTTGGTGTTACTGTGTATTCATGTGAAGTGAAAACCTTTGTAATTTAAAAACTGGTTATATTCTTTAAAAATTGAACACTTAGCAGTGTACTCAGTGTCTAATGTATTAAAAACTTGTCACTTGAAAGTTCTGAAGATTGATTTCAGCAGGAATTAAGTAGTTTGGGTCTTGTGCATCAATAGTCACATCAGATCTTGCCCAATGTTTTGCTGCATTTGGTTCTGAATTTGTGTTCTCACTCTTTTCATCTGGTGAACACATACTTGCTGTTGACTTCAGATCATTTACTATTTGTTTAAGTGTAAACTGGGAGGACAACCAGACTCAAGCTCTCCTTTCCACCACTCCTAACAATCTCATCATTACACCAGTTTAGATCTGCCAAACCTTTAATCAGATGTAGAAATGAATGGAAAGGTTGCTTCTGTAGCATAATAATTAGTGCATTTTCCATGTTAACAGACATCAGACATTACAGTTCATCCATTTAGCCACGCTTATCTTGTTATAAACAGTGAACAGTGAACTCCCCTTCTCACAAAGCTTATGTAAAGAGCATCATGCAAAGAGGGGCTTCAGACTGTGTTTAACTGTGTCTAGTCACAGGAGTCTGGGGTAGTCCAGGGACATCTCCCATGGAAAGGCACAGTGGCTGAGAACCACAAGCACAACACACCCCAGAAAACTCAGTAAGTATCCTGGAGATACCAACTGCTTCCTGTGACTCCATCGTAAGCCAGTGATTCTCCTTCCACCTGGCCCCAAGGATACAATTGGGATGCAAGCATTAATACTTGTAAACATATAAACTCCTCAAACGCAGTATGTCATAGAATTGCCAGGTCTCACAGTAGCATTACAGCAGCATGACCAGCAGCAGCATTTATCTGAGCGGGAGAAAGAGGTTTACCAGCGTTCATACACCCAGAGAAGCAAGTGCATTAGGAACTGTGTGAAGCCTTTGTGTTCCAGCCCCAGGTACAGCTGTATGCAGCAGGATGGTAAGGCCTAGCTGGTGTGCAGCACTTGAAGGGATGTCAGAAGTGAAGGCCTTCTGTCCAGTCACAAAGTGACAGTACATGGACTGTTAAATGTTTCAGGATGGCTGGTTTTTTAGCTACACTACTGTTAACAAATCATAGCAAAAGCTACTCTTTCTTGTCTTGCTGGTTTTCTATCAGAGGGTAGTCTGTTTGTTAAGAGGTGGACATTGTCAGGCTGTTCCTACCCTCTGCTCTGAAAACAGCTACTAACAGCATTAGCTTAGTGCACAAAGTGAACTGATTTGTGCAGTATTTGATACCCTGAAAGAGCTAGAACCCTGTTTTCACAAAATGCTGGGATAAAACTAGTTCCTTTAAAGTTAAAAAGAGTATAATTCAAACAACCAAAGCAACAGAATATAATATTTCATTAAAAGAAAAAAGAAACAGAAAATTGTCTTTTATATCCTTGTGTCTCCAGCTAGAAAACTGACATAAATAGCTTTCTATAAAGGCAACTATGTAAGATACGTTGAAAATGCATAAGCAAAAGAAAAATAAATACTTTAAGTTTTCCCTGTGCCATGCAAACAGGATTCTTTACAACTACAAGCTGACTGTCAAAGTAGGGAGACCAGCTCCCTGAAGTGCTTTAAAGTAAGTTATTGAAATGGGATAAACAAATAGTAGGACCAAGAGAAGTACAATCACTGCACAAATGTTAACTGAAATTATACTTTATGATACATTAGTTCATAAAGTTATCTAACATAAGCAAAAGTAGATAAGAAAATAATAGTCAACAGAAGGAATTTCAACAGTTTCAGTCATTTCTGTCATCTCAATTTTCCTTTTCATAAGAATTCATCAAGCTGATGAGAAATCAAACATCAAAGTTTATTAAGACAGAGAAAAAACAGGGATATCTGATTTTACACTCAAGTAATTGACAAATGCAAGTCTTAAACAATAAAGCTTCTATCAGAACCCAGGAA